>BRKX01000016.1:60262500-61462500 GCA_026008535.1 Perilla frutescens
TAAGTTGGTCCCAATTTTTTTTTTCGCCTTTTATTATGTAAACGACAATGTTGTATTTTTTTTTTTTTCATACGATATCATTAAAAAAATGCACTAGTGTCAGCAGGAGGTGAAAAAATCATGACCAATATAATTAACATCTAGTAATGTCAACGTTCATGTAGAGTGTCCTCTATTGCATTTTGTGTTACATTTGGTGTTGCATAGCTATTTTTAAAAGCTATTTTTTTTAATATACCTTAATTAGGGATGGATGAACCTTAAATAGAAAAATTAAATTGTAATAAATTAAAAAATTAAAAAAATTACTTTTTTTGAAGAGTTGCAACAAGGAATGCAACAGGATTTGGAACGTATAATTTTGCAAAATATAATTGAACTTTCAATTGGCGTTGGAGTTGGGCCATGCGTGAGTTGGGCTTCAATTGTGTGGTTGAATGCATGTGGGCCGCTAATACGGCCCATTTGCTTAGGTCGAATTATGCCCTTTAATTTTGAGTCTCGATTTTTTTTTTTCAAATTAAATTTTAATAATCTTGAGCTTTGACTCTTGTTCGTCTGCAACTTCTATTTTACTCAATTTGTAAAAAATCATCAATAAAGAACTACAAACATTACAGAATGAGCAAACACGCAATTTCTCTCAAAACACACAAATAGGAACAATAACACATGATTTAAGCACGATTTTATACTCCAAATATGATCAATTTAATTTTAAAATACGTTTAAAAATCATTACTAACACTTTGAATCTCCAACCTCGATTCTCGGTAAATTGGATCGGATTTGAGCCTGACCCATGCATATAAGTTTTGGAGCACTTACAAAATGGGTTCAATCCGGATCTAGTCATCGGGTTGTACCCGTGTGTATTAGGTGGTCTATTAGATATTTAGATGGTTCAAACTTATACTTCTCGCATGGACGAGTCATTGTAATGAGGTATAGGGATGGAAATAGATCAGGTCGGTCGGGCTAGGTTTTGGATTGGAAGGTTTGGGCCTGACTTATTATCAATTTAGTATTTTATATAGGTTAGACATGGCCTATTTAATTAAACGAGTCGGGTCTTAATTCTTTTAAAAAATTGTTTGAGCCAATTTAAAATAATTTTTATAATTATAATAAAAAAGATATACATACATAGATACTTACAAATTATTTTTTTGTAAATTTTTTCAAGTAATAAATCAAATTAATGAAATTTAAATATAACACTACAAAAAATCGGGTTTTAGCGACGAACTCCAACGACGGAGATTATCGACGGTACGTCCGTCGCTAACATTTGAGCCGGAAAATTTGGCGGGGCCAGTTCGCGGTAAACTTTTACGACGGATTTACGATGAATATTTTGTCGTAAACTGTTGAAAGTCCGTTGTTAATTTTTTATAATATTTCGGATTTAATTTTTACTATTAACGACGGATTGTGTCCGTCGTAAGTTGTTTTTTTTTTCAGATTTAATTTTAATATTAAAGACGGATTTAATCCGTCGTTAGTCTTTTTAAAAATTTTCCGGATTTAATTTTAATATTAACGATGGATATAATTCGTCGGTAGTCCGTCGTTAAAAGTTGAATATACAGTCGGGACCAGGCTCTTCTCTTTCATTCAATCCATGCCCTAATTACACAAATCCACCCCCAAATCAACCTCTAACCCACCCCCTCTACGGTGACGGCGGCGGCGGCAGACACGGCGACGACGGACACGGTACTCTCTCTCTCGCTCTCTCTCTCTCTCTCTATCTCTCTCTCTCTCTCTCTCCCTCTCTGCATCTCTCTCGCCCTCTCGTCTCTCTCTCTCTCTCTCTCTCTCTCTCTCTCTCTCTCTCTCTCTCTCTCTCTCTCCCTCACTGCATTCTCGGCTGCCCCTCCCCCATTCCCCCATCTCTGCTGCCCCTTCTCGGTCTCTCTCCCTCTCCCTCTCTTGGTCTCTCTCCCTCTCGATCTCCCTCTCTTCTTCTTCGACGTTGCTGCTGTTTGTGTGTGTTTGTGTTTTGTTTTTTTTTCTTTGCATAATTCCCCTATGAAGGAAAGTGTGAGATTTAGGAGTGATTTATGGTTCACATAAGCCTGTAAAACTCATGGTTTGCTTGTGAAATTCAGGTGAAATACGTATGCAAAAAATTATTAATACATTTTTAAATTTGAAATTGTCTGCGTTAGTGTGATAACTCATTGTTATGGCTTCAGCTATGCCACGATAGTTTTTACCCTTTTTTCTACCAATTGTATTTCTTAGCAATCTGTAATCGTCTTCCGATTAATGAGAGATTGTATTGCGAGGGATAAGAATAGAAAGAAGGGGACGATAGAAGAAAAGAAGGAGATGAGAGTAGAAAAGGGAGAGAAATATGATACTTTTTCCTTAGCTTGCATGAGATTACATAGTACAATTTATACTACTACAAAAGTGACAACTAACCCTAGAATGAAGTAATTTGGGCCTCACTAATCATGATATTGGGCCGCTTAAGGGAAAAACATAAAACAAACTAAAATATAAACGAGCCCAGCTCGCGGTCCAACTTGTCCGACCCGATTTGACCTGCATCTCTCAATTTAGGGGAAAATATATGAGGAAACCCTAAAAATGCAATCTTTAACCTCCTTCGCCATTTCCCCCATGTATCTCCCTTCCGGCTGCCCTGTCTCCGACCAATTCCTCAACTTCTCCGATCTTCTCCTGCCCTTCTCCATCCAACCTTCCTCTGCACACAACATTCACCCCCCCTACGAAAGATCCTTGTCCGCAAGGATCAAAAGATGGAAATTTTTTGCGAATAAGTTTCTCGTCTTCCCAAGAAAAAAGATCCGAGTCGTCAGAAGCTTCCCATCGGATGAGGAGTTGAGGAACGGTGATGTTTCCCCTGATGAGGGAACGGGAGTCAAGAGCGGCGCATGGAAAAATGTGGAAGATCCCATTGTCGTTGACCTCAGGTAATTCCGTCATCACTTTTCGATCTTCCCCAATTTTCCTTTTGAGTAATGAAACATGGAACACGAGATGTACCCTAGAGCCTACGGGTAGATCCAATTTATAGGCGACCAAACCAATTCTCTGTAAAACCCGATAAGGTCCGAAGTAGCGAGATGCTAGCTTCAAATTCTTTCGTAGGGAAACGGAGTTCTGCCTGTAGGGCTGCAACTTCAGATACACCAGATCCCCAACCTCGAATGTTTTGTCAGTGCGGTTCTTATCAGCGTACAACTTCATACGTTGCTGAGCCATCTGTAAATTGGTCTTAAGTTGCTGTAGCATCAGTTTCCGCTCCAGAATGGTGTCCTTCACCTCCCCTTCAGTGGTGTCTAGATAAGGACCAATGGCTAAGTGGGGTGGGGGATAGCCATATAGCGCCTGGAATATTGTGGTCTTGATGGCAGTGTGGTGGTTGGTGTTATACCAATGCTCTACCAAGGCCAACCATTTGCCCAATTGTTTGGGACAGTCAGAGGTCATGCATCGAAGGTAGGTTTCTAGACACTGATTAAGCCTCTCTGTTTGCCCATCACTTTGAGGATGATAAGATGAGGAGAAGTTTAGGGTTACTCCCACTATTTTGAATAAGTCCTTCCAGAAGCTGCTGGTGAAAACCTTGTCTCTGTCAGAGACAATGCTAACTGGCAGGCCATGTAGCCTGTACACATGATCTAGGAACAACTTAGCCACACTCTATGAAGTATAAGGGTGAGATAGAGCAATGAAGTGACCAAATTTAGTCAGCCTGTCAACAATGACTAGGATCACATCTTTTCCAGCTGACTTAGGTAATCCCTCTACGAAATCCATAGATATGTGACTCCAAGGTTGTTCAGGGATGGGTAGTGGCTGTAGCAAACCAGGGACACCTCCTTGGTTAGGCTTGTTCAGAGAGCAAGTATCACAGTGCTTGACCAAGTTTATGACATCTTGTTTCATGTGTGGCCAGTAGAAGACCTTCTTCAAGCGCATATAAGTACCATTCACCCTAGAGTGCCCTTCATAGGCTGATCCATGCATGGCATTTAGCAGTTTAAGCCTGAGACCCTCATTCTTCCCTACAGTTATCTTGCCCTTGTATTGAATGACCTCTCCAGCCATAGAGTAGTGTGGGTGGGCAGATGGGTCCTGGACCAAAGAGTTCTTAAGCTGTGAGAAGTAGACATCTTCTAAGTAGCTGTCTATAACCTCTTGGATCCAGCTGGGTGAGATTGTGGTAAGGGCAAGACAAGAGATTTGGTCTTCCTGCCTTCTTGAGAGAGCATCAGCTGCTCTGTTCTCCTTCCCCTTCTTGTAACAGATCTCATAGTTTAGGCCCAATAGTTTAGTTATCCACTTCTGTTGAAAAGGGGTAACCACCTTCTGATCCAAAATGTGCTTTAGGGCCTGTTGGTCAGTGTTTATAATGAATTTACTCCTAAACAAGTAATGCTTCCACTTTTGAATTGCCATGAGTACAACTAGGAATTCTTTTTCATAGATTGAAAGAATTTGGTTCTTTAGACAAAGAGTTCTGCTTAAGTAAGAAATAAGTCTGCTGTTTTGCATCAACACAGCTCCTATTCCCACTCCACTAGCATTAGTCTCCAAAATAAAAGGTTTAGAGAAATCAGGTAGGGCCAGGACTGGTGCTTGGTCATAGCTATTTTGAGATTAGCAAAGGCTTGGTCTGCCTCTGAATTCCAGTTAAATCCATTCTTCTTCAATAGAACAGTAAGAGGCTTGCTAATGACTCCATAGCCCCTTATGAATTTCCTGTAGTAATCTGTGAGGCCTAGGAACCCCCGGAGTTGTTTCACAGTCTTAGGTCTTGGCCAGGTTAGCATACTTTCAATCTTCCTAAGGTCTGTAGCCACCCCCTATTGACTAATGATGTGCCCCAAATATTCTATGCTAGTTTGGCCAAACTGGCACTTTGACCTTTTGGCAAACAAGCTGTTTTCCTTAAGCAAGGAAAATACCACCCTGAGATGGTGCAGATACTCTTTCCAACTTTTGGTGTAGATTAGAATGTCATCAAAGAAAACCAGAGCAAACTTCCTCAAGCAATCACCAAATACCTTGTTCATAAGAGATTGAAAGGTAGCTGGTGCATTGTACAGCCCAAAGGGCATGACTAGGAACTCAAAATGACCATGATGGGTGCTGAATGCAGTCATGTACCTACGCTCTGGTTGCATAAGTATTTGGAAATACCCAGATCTCAGGTCCACCTTAGAAAAGAAACATGAGCCATGTAGTTCATCTAAAATCTCATCTATTATAGGGATGGGGAACTCATGTTTGACAGTAAGGGCATTCAAGTATCTGTAGTCTACACACATCCTCCATGTCCCATCTTTTTTCTTGACTAGGAGCACTGGATAAGCAAAAGGGCTTCTGCTATGTTATATAACCCCAGTAGCTAGCAATTCTTTAACTATTTTCTCAATTTCATCCTTATGCCTGTAGGAAGATTTGTAAGGGTGCTGATGATTGGGTTCACTGCCAGGCTTGAGATGGATTTGGTGCTCAAATCCTCTGTGAGGTGGAAGGCCCTGGGGTTCTTGGAAGATCACATCAAACTCCTCCAACAGTTGCTGTAACCTAGGATTTTCAGATTTGGTAAGAGTCTGGTTGGACACCAAATACACTTCTTCCAATTCATGTATAGCTCTGGAATGCATCATTTTATACAATGTGTGGTGTGAGATCATCTGACATTCGGGTTGGTTTCTGTTGGCTAATATTTTGATCTTTCTTCCCTTGCAGTGAATGGCCACAGTCATCCTCTTATAATCCAGCTCAATGGGTGAGTAGGCCTTGAGCCAGTCACCCCCAAGGATGATATCACATCCTTCTAGCTGTAGCAGTTTGAGAGAGTGTTGGAGAGTTTGTCCCTGAAGTTCCCACTCAAAGCTCTCAGCTTGAGCTGAACTGGTAAGCTTCTGACCATCTGCCACTTTGATACATAAAGGTGTTGCTTCTTCAATCTCACAGCCTAGCTTATGAGCAGTAGAATCCTTTATAAAGCTTAGGGTACTCCCTGTGTCCACCAAAATGTGTAGTTGATGCCCCTGGCAAGAGCCAGTAAACCTGAGAGTGGTGACACTAGTATCTCCCTTGAGAGCATTGAGAGAAACAAATATTTCTTCATGGTGTTTTGTTAAGTCTGTGTCAACCTCTATAAATTCCACAGGGTTTAGACAACTAAGCTCTTCCTCCTCTTTAGTCATTATCGTATAATTGACTCTATTCTTACACCTATGGCCTGGAGTGTATTTCTCATCACAATTATAGCATAGGCCTTGTGATCTTCTCTCAGACATTTGGTTTGAGGTGAGAAATTTGACTGGAGTTTTGGGAGCTTGGGGTGTAGTGGCAATAGGTGATGAGGTTTGGTACAGATTGGTCTGGATAGGGGTCTTGGCATGGGGTGTAGACCAACCAGAACTGTAAGACCTAGTACTCCCTTTGATCTTCTTAGTCAGAGCCTTAATAGTGGTCAACTAATGCCTCCCCAGCTCAATAACTTGTTCCAGAGTAGATGGGTTGAACATTCTGACTGCAGATTTGAGCTCCTCACTCAACCCACTTAAGAAACTAGCAATGAAGTATGTCTCAGAATAGGTTCTGCTATCAAAAAGTCTCATACATTCCCTGAGCTCCTCAAACCTTTCCACATAGTCATTGTAGTTTTCTGTATGCCTTAGCTTGTTGAACTCTGCTACAATGTTGTCCTCCTTAAGATCCTCAAACCTAGCTAAAATGAGATCCAGAAATTGGGGCCAATTGAGGTCAGAGTGTTTAGAACTGTTGGACTGAAACCATACAGCTGCCTTTCCTTCCAGATTCATAGAAGCTAAGGCAATTTTCTGATCATCTGGTATATTGGGTACCATTTTAAAATACCTCTGGCACTTCAAGACCCAAACCCTAGGGTAAGACCCATCAAATTTGGGAAATTCAACCTTAGGAAGTGGAGTATAAGCAGATCCCTCCTGGTGATGGGCCAGCTGCCTATCTTCAGTCGAATAACTGGTCCTATTTTGAGAATCCCCCCCAAACAGACCTTTGGGAGGTGTACCCAAAATAGAACTCCCATCAGCCTTATCCTTACCCATATCATCTTTACAGAGTTGGATATTCACAGATGTTAAGAGGCTAGAAAGATGTTCTAACTTACCCATCATACCCTCCTGCATATTAGCCAAGGATGTCATTTGAGCTTTGAATTTCTCCTCGGCTGTGTCTCTCTTTATGCTTTCTGCTTCTCTTCTTCGCACCTCGTCCTGCCAAAGCTGATCTAACCGCTTTTGTCCCTCTTGCAGATCCTTCATCCAGGTGTTTTCTGCCATTTCCGAGGAAACCTGGCTCTGATACCAGTTGTTATGGCTTCAACTATGCCACAATAGTTTTTACCCTTTTTTCTACCAATTGTATTTCTTAGCAATCTGTAATCATCTTCCGATTAATGAGAGATTGTATTGCGAGGGATAAGAATAGAAAGAAGGAGATGATAGAAGAAAAGAAGGAGAAGAGAGTAGAAAAGGGAGAGAAATATGATACTTTTTCCTTACCTTGCATGAGATTACATAGTACAATTTATACTACCACAAAAGTGACAACTAACCCTAGAATTAAGTAATTTGGGCCTCACTAATCATGATATTGGGCTTCTTAAGGGAAAAACATAAATCAAACTAAAATATAAACGAGCCCAGCTCGCGGTCCAACTTGCCCGACTCGATTTGACCTGCATCTCTTAATTTAGGGGAAAATATATGAGGAAACCCTAAAAATGAAATCTTTAACCTCCTTCGCCATTTCCCCCCTGTATCTCCCTTCCGGCTGCCCTGTCTCCGACTAATTCCTCCACTTCTCCGATCTTCTCCTGCCCTTCTTCATCCAACCTTCCTCTGCACACAACACTCATTAAGAGGAAATATTGCATATCTTATCTTACTAAATAAAAGGAGGTGAAATACGTATGCAAAAAAAATGATAAAATTCAGGGTCAAAGTTAATTAATTTAATAATCAAAAGTTTAAGAGTATCGATTTTAATCTGATAAAATTTCAAATAAATTTCAATAAACAGTTTGCTTGTACACAATTTAAAAAACATTTATTTCATTATTTTTAGAAAAGTTATGTTGTACACAATTTAAAAAATGTTATTACAAATGAAACAAATGTATATTTTTTGTTTAATTGTTATATATTTTTTGTGTAGGTTGTTCAAAGTAGAAGCAAATTACAATTGTTCAAAGTAGAAGCAAATTAGAAAAAGTTAAAGGTGAGTTTTATTTGTAAAATTAATGATTTTACGATTTTAAGCATGTTAATTTGATATTTTATGTTTTTTGATTAATTATTATGATTAATCATGTTAATATATTTATTTTGAATGTTGATTTATATTTTATGTTTTTTGATTAATTGTTATAATTAAGCATGTTAACTTGATTAATTGTTTTGATTAATTCGTTACATAAGTGTTATATATAATTATTCAAAATTAGAATTAGAATGTTGGTAAATTTATTACGTTGAAATGGATTATGATATAATTTATGATAAGTTTGTTGTATTATAAGTATTACAAATTATGTTCTCTAATTTATGAAATTAAAATTATGTTAATTAAGCATGATGTTATTTATGTTATGTTTGTTGTGTTATATTAATTTAAGCATAATTTTGAATGGGATGAGTGCCCCTGGATCCTTCTTTATGAATTGCTGACATTTGTTGGTTTTGTTGTTTGTATTGATTGATTAACTAGAGGAACATAGATCAATTAGCGTAGAGTCGAGAATTTGGGACTAGAATTTTCACATAGGTGCTGTCGAAATTTTTATTTTTTTTAATTTTATTCAAAACTCGATTAATTAGATAAGTTTTGGACCAGCTTCTCATCTAACAATGGGCGCGAATCGTGATTGGATGTACAAACGATACGGGTCTAATGGGTGTTTAAATCTGAATTTTCTGAATGGACTTGAAAGCTTCATCGAATTTGCTGCTAGTCGGCCTGCGTTCATGGATGGAGATAAAATAAAGTGTCCGTGTCGTAAATGTGATAACATTTCCTTTCAAAATCAATATACGGTTTGGTTGCACATTGGGATGAATGGGTTTGTGAAAAATTATCACGTCTGGAGGTATCAAGGAGAAACGACAGAGACTGCTGGTACGACTTCGAATATTGGGCGGGAGACTGTATCAAATACGTACCATCAAATGGTGTTTGATGCTGGTGGTCCAGATCTTCACATGGATGATAGAGTAGCCAATCAGATTCCGGAGGAGCCTGCTAACCCAGAAGCACAAAAATTATATGACATGTTGGATGTTGCAGATAAAGAGCTGTGGCCTGGGTGTCAGACGCATTCACAATTGTCACTTATAGCTCATCTCATGACCTTGAAGTTTGAAATCAACATGTCACAGAAGTGCTTCGATCAGATTACAGAATTGATGAAAGAGATAGTGCCTGAAAATAACTTAGTCACAAAGAATTTATATACCATAAAGAAATTATTGCGCGGTATGGGATTACCAGTAGAGAAGATTGACTGCTGCTTCAGAAATTGCATGATCTTTTGGGCAGGAGACAGTGGATTGTTGGAATGTAAGTTTTGTGGCCATCCTCGATATAAAGGTCGAGATAATGAGAATGGAAAGAAAAAAATAGCTCATAAGAAGATGTACTATTTTCCTGTAACTCCTCGACTGCAGAGATTCTACGCATCTAATGCCACAGCTTTTGAAATACGTTGGCATGCGTCATCAGTTGATGATGGGGTCATGCGTCATCCAACAAATTCTCCTACTTGGAAGCATTTGAATGAAAAATTCCCTGATTTTGCAGCTGAAATTCGCAACATTAGGTTAGGTCTTTCTACAAACGGTTTTCAACCTTTCGGGCAATCAGAGCAGCAATATTCCTCATGGCCCGTTATAATTACGCCCTATAATCTTCCACCTTAGATGTGTATGAAAGAACAATACATATTCCTTACCAACTCAACTGTGGACAGTGGAAATGCAGAGGAAGAAGATGAAGAAGAAGAGATATTCACTGATGCAGACGATGATAGTGATAGTATAGACGATGATTAGTTGTGACCTATATACATGAGCCTTGAATTTTTACATTATTTTTATGCTGTCTTACATTAATTTTATTTGTGCTGTCTTACATTAATTTTGTTTGTGTTAATACATCCTTTTTTAGATGCAGATGCCGAGGGGTGGGTTATTTGGCAGCAGAGGTGGTGCCAGAACCGGATCTGGCACCAGAGGCGGTGCCAACGGATCATTTTCTTCATCCGGAGGCCTCAATGCCTCTGAAAGGGACCTGCACATCGGGGAGTAGCCATCCTTCAATGAGTCAGCGACGATAGCTCGTCGTGATGGGCTGACTGTGGTCACTGTACGGGGGCGGTACGTTTCGTATCATTAATTGTATTTTAGTTTGTCTAAAAAATTGTAGCATTGATTATGTTATTATTTGTAGGACTTTGATCCCATCTCATGAGATAGCAATGGCCACGACTCAGATCTTTAAGAGGCAGCTCGATCCAGCTGGCTTTGCTTGGAGGATGGTGCCTGCACAGTTAAATGAACTTTATTTTGAGGATTTCAGGATATAATATATTTACTTTTAAAATTAGATATTTAGTTAAAAAATCAATAGAATTACTAATGCTATTTAATGCAGAAATTATTCACATGGGACCCCAGTTTAGATGAGGTGATGCGTCGTCTTTGGCTCGTGAAGACGGCCAATAGATATCGAGACATGATCTGCACCATCAAGAGGAACAGGAACAGGAAGAGGCGGGTATGGATTCCTGCAGAGGTGTGGCCTTCTTGGTTGGCCTACTAGGAGTCAGAGGAGATGCAGAAGAAGGCTCGTATTGCCTCTCAAAATATGAGGTCTGAGCCTGATGGACCAGGGACGGGCATGATCACACACAAGGGAGGGTCCAGATGTGCAGTGCAGCATGGAGATGATTTGGTAGTTTCTATTTTTTTTATATCCAGTTATTTAAATTTATGCAATTCATTTAAATGTGTTTAACCGTTTTTATTTATGTTCTTTGATTAGTCATAGGCACAAGGACTCCCAGACAAGCAGGTTGGGTGGGAGCTGTTTTTGAGACTCTATCGTAATAAGGATGGAGTCTTTACTGATAAGAAGAGCGAATATCTTGTTGTAAGTATTTAATTTATAAATAATCTATATATATATATAAGTGTGCAAACGACTTGTTGTGTTTAGGCGGGGGTCCTTGAATGGGCTGCGGAGTTGAGCCAGCCAGTTCCAGGCTCTGACGAGGTCCCTCAGGTGGATATGACTGCCCTTTATCTAGAGGTTCTCGGAGAGATGAATAAGAAGAAACGCGTCTTCAGCACTGGATCTCGGTCGCACTTCTACAATGACAGTGGCAGTAGCAGCACCAGTGTCCTTTCAGGCGCCACCTCACAGCCCGCTTTTACATAGAAGGCCTTTACTTAGCATGTGGATGATATAAGGACCCAGATCTAGGACGAGGTCATGACCGAGCTCAGGACCGCAATGCAGCAGATGCAGGCCCAGATAGAGGCTAGGATACAGGCCCATATGGAAGCTTAGTTGACCCAGATATTTGTTAGATTTGGCCAGCCCCCGCAGTTCCTCCCGCCCCCCTCTTCTGATCAGTAGTGACAGTATTGTCTTTTAGAATAATTATATTTTAATTTTGATGTAATTTAATATGTTTGAATTTGAATATTTAATATATTATATTTTTAACATTATTATTATTTGATTTAAAATATTAGATTTTCATTAATTTAAGGAATTAAAAAAAATAAGAAAAATAAAAAAATAAAAAAAAGAACTAACGACGGATTTCTTTCCGTCGCTACTAGCGACGGACTTACGACGAATCGTTAGCCGGGGACCTAACAACGGATTGTATTCCGTCGTTACTAGCGACGGCCGTACTCGTCGTGAATCCGTTAGTAAAGCATCATCCTCCGCCGGCCGACCAGCCGACAACGATACATAACGGCGACGGATTGTCCGTCGGTAGTCCGTCGTTAGGTTAACGATGGATAGAGAATCCGTCGCAAGTCTACATTAACGACGCGATTATCGGCGACGGCGCATGTCCGCCGTTAACTATATTTAGCGACGGAAATTCATGCTACAGCGAAAGAAAAATCCGTCGCTAAAGAGCGCTTTTTTGTAGTGTAATATTCATTAAACTGAATATTTAACTAATAAAGTGTATTACTAAATTTTATAAAAAAGTATTTATATTAATTTAATTTCATAAATAGGTTGGGCTTATGTTGGCTTAATACATAGGACCTGTTATTTACCCATGTCGGATAGTCTAGCCTATTTCCATCCCTAATGGGGTATAAATGGCTCCCATCTGATACTTGATTTGAACATGGAGCACAACTCCTAGTGGAGTCAATGAGATATAATAAGTCAATTGGTGTGACTAACATGTAGTCTCAAATGCGACAATAGTGGATGCTGTAATTTCTACAAGTTACACAGCTAGGATCGATGCCAACCCTAGTAACTCCTGGATGTTACACTTGGGACTGATTGTCCTTAAACCCTAATATGAAACCTACTTGAGAAGGACTTGTGCCTATAAATAGGCAAGAATTCACAAAGCATATTGCACACATAGTCAAGTCTCATAACTTTTCAGTTCTCCCATTATCTAGTTCGCATGAGTACTCCGGCCAGAATTGTGGTGCTACTGGAAAGACGAAATCGTTTTCTCTTTGAAAATGTTAATTTAAAAAAAAATCATTTTTTTGTTGCTAAATGTTCATATGATTATTTATACTCCATCCATCACAATAAGATAGACTTGTTTTCCTATTTTGGATGTCCCGATATGTAACGATTCAAAATCATTTTAAATGGATTGTTACCCTTTTCTAAGAATATTAGTTCAAGCAAGTTATTTATTATTATGATTTCTATAACTCGCGGCTTAGTTATTATACGTTTAAGTGACATTAATGCATTAACGTAATTTTGTGTCATTAAATAATTTTCTATGAAACTCAAGTTACGTTGATTTAAATTTAAAAATTTTCTATCTCAAACCATTTCTATTATTCGAGGGCCGAAAGTGATATTGAGTCTTGAAACCAAAAATTTATTATTTGGCCCATATTTTTAGCTCATGGGCATGGGAACTCATGTCCCTCGTAAGAAAATCGGGAGGACAAATAGAAATTATTTCCACAAATTTCCTCCACCCAATTTATGCCAATCATCAATCTATTTTGGGTTGCTGACTTGAGAGAGAGAGAGAGAGAGAGAGAGAGAGAGAGTGAGAGAGAGAGAGAGGAATTTTCAATTTCTGTTGTCGCAGATGATAGAGGTGGAAGATAGAGAGAGCTGTTTATTTAATTGGAGTGGGCTTCCTAATCAATTATGTTGATGGGTTGGAAATTAATTCATACATCATATTTAAGGACCAAAAACTCATGTTTATACATTTAACACATACTTTTTATAGTTTTATTATTTTAAAGTTATGATAATTATTATTTTGATTTTTACATTTAATGTTCGGCAGCACGTATTGATCTGACTAAGTTCATTTTAAATTAAGTTTTAAAGTTAAGTAAATGATGTGGAGACGGACTGATGGTCAAGATTAATTAAATATTATTTTATTTTAAATACTATTTCTGTTGTATTAAACTATTTTATTAAATAAATGAGATATTTTCTATTTATGAAATTTTGGGACGTCACAATTCTATATATATTTAGTTAATTTATTAATATATATATATATATCCCTATTTACTATGTTTACATTAAACATGAATTTATTATCAATGAAATAAATATGGGCATAATAGAAATTTTTTAATTAATTATTTTTCCAAATATTTTTCTTAATCCTTGTGAAAATATCAATCAATCTATCTTATTGAGACAAATGGGGTATTACAATTAATTTTTATTTTATAATAAATATTATTAAAATTATAAATTAAATTGTGTAGCATGAAAACTGGACATGAAATTTGAAACGGCACAGATATGCCCATATTTTATAATTTCCTCTCTTAATATTGGTCTAATTGGTACTTTATAACCAAAACCCTCTATTTCTATTTTTAAACAACTTCTTCCGTCCCATTCGTATAGATTGATGGATTTTCACTAGAATTAAGAAAATTAATAGAAAATATAATTGAACAAGTAAATATCCTCATATATCAATATTTATTTTCTTTGATAATGAATTAGCAATTAATGTAAACATATTGAGTATGTGTATATATTAGTAAATGAGTTAAATATATATAGAACTTAACTTATATATTGGGGGCAAAGTCTCCTATCAGATTTTGAAACCCAAAATTAGGCCCATGCAACCATCAAACGAGTGGGTCGCAGGGGTTTGAGCTGAGTAGACCCGCCCTATTCCGAAAAATAAATTGAAATTTTGGTGTAGGAGAAAAGTATCACCATTCTACTAAAACGTATTAGCTGAAAGGGTGTCAAAATTGGCCCAACCTAATGAATTAGCCCAACCCACACGATATTTCGGCTTGATTGGACTAACAATTAAAGACCCAAAAATATGGGCAAAAATGGGTTAGCCCAATTGGGCTTTGGGTCTGATTGGGCTTTGCCTAGTTGCTCAGATTTATTTGTTGGGGAGTTGAGTGAGAAGTCGTTTGCATCCATCTCCTCCATTGTATATTAACTTATTCTAATTTCTATAAACACTAGTATTACTTCCGTACGATGTACGGATATTATTTTATACATTTTAAATTTAAATTTGAAGGGTAGTTGTTATAATAATAATAATAATAATAATAATAATAATAATAATAATAATAATAATGTAGATCAATGATTTTAATTTTATCAAATGATACTTTATATATACAACATTAAATTTGAAAATTTTTAAACTATAGTTATAAGCACATTTACATTATTTGAAAAATAAACTTAATTAGCTTTTTATGATGTAATATCATATCATTGTAGGTGTAGCCTGTTTTATAAGTGTATAAAAACCATGTATGTATAATGTATCATATTTTTTGCTTTTGTTTTTAAGAAACATATTTTTTGTATATAAAAAGTTACAAAGTGAGTTAGAATAATACATGAAGATTTAGTTGAAAAATTAAATAATATATATGTATATGTATATATAAATAGTTGGGATAATATAATTACTGATGTATTAATAATAATTGCCAAAAAATTACAATAATAATAATAATAATATAGTATAAAACTGTCTAGAATTGTGTTTCATATTTTTATAAAATAGAATCCGATTTCAAACAATTGAATCAAATCGCATTTCAAAATCTAAAAATGGACCGTGTTTACTTATTAAATAACAAAAACAATTTGGTTGCAGCCCCTCAAGCTTGTTCAAATAAATCTATAATGATTGAAAATGAAGTCCACTCAATTATTTATTACAATTAAAAGAAAAAGTCTTCATCACTTGGAAAATTTGTTATATCTCAAAATTAGTAACTTGATGAAAGCTAAAAATTCACCACACTAATGCAAATGTTGTTGTTTTTTTTTTTTTTAAATAAACACCCCTAGGGGTGGAGCACTAATGCAAATGTTGTTATCAAAGTGGTATTTCACCTAGAAATCTAATGAGCTTGTGTGGCATAATTATTGAGTTATCACAACTTTAATCTGAATACAAAAAATCCTCACTACACATGATTACTTTATTATGCAGTTTTTTTAGAGCCAAAACTTATCGTAGAGTGACAATTGTCTTCGCCGTTGCTGTGGACCGGCTAAGCTAGAGTTTTAGGGGTTGTGAGGAACACATGCTGGATTTTTTTTATCGAACTAATTTAACGTCATTTGGCAGCAATTTGTCTGAATCTCAGTATTCGATCATCTACATGATTGTACAAAATTGTAAACCAAAGTCGAACAATGGTAACCAAATCACGAGTGGACTAATTTTCCCTTGAATTCATCAAATAACCAAAGCCACACATCACATGACAAACAACAATAGAACCCAACAATCATTGAAATTTTTACATAATATACCTATATTTTTATAAAAAATTATTAAATCAATACAATAATTAAAGATGAAATATGGGCAGTAAAATTAAATGGAAAAAGAGATATCATTAAATCAACCAATACCATAATTATATGTTACATCATACATTAATTAATCATATAATATTATACAAAATTACAATAGATACTACGTACCTTCTATTAGTTATTTTCCGGTAACATTCTTATATACCATATATGTATGAAAATTTGATGGTTGGACTCCACCATACGATCACGTTTTCAGCACGACTATGTTTTATATTACCAGTGCAACATCCATATTCTCCAAGTTTGCACTCATTCATATTGCCTGCAAAAGAAGCATCATAATCTAAATTAGTGAAAACAAAAGACAATTTCAAAACAGAAACGAAAATTAACTCCAACTAAACTAATATGTAATGAGAAATAAAACAATGTTATTTGTAGGTGCAATGGTGAAGTTGAACAATCACCTATATTAAATCTAAAATTTCATACAAAATTAAGCTATCAATTATACTTTCCTATAATTTAAATTTATATTTTTTTAATTAAAATAACTCACTTAAATTTCAGCATTACTACAGGAAGTTGAATACATATAATTAAACAAATGTGCGACTGTTGAGAATTTCATTCAATTAAATATCAATAATTCTAATAATTACAAACTATAAATATTACAATTAGAATTGAAACGGTATACATGGGCATAGCATTAATAAATTAAGACGTAATGGAGACATGCATTAATAAACTTTAAAAAAAAAATGTTGAAATGTTGTTAGCTAGATTCGACCCCGGGCAGTAGAACGCAACATAAGTTTAGAAAATTGCAACAGCCACTCGGACTTAGAGAAGTTTCTGAATTTTTTTCGGCCAAATATGTATTTAACTCAAGTTTTGACTGAACTTTTTTATGACAATTTTACCCCCACGATTTTACCTTAATATATGTATAGATTAGTCAGCTTCGTGCTTCCAATTTTTCATCTTCTAAAAGAAATTATAATAGCAAAACTATATTAACAATAATTTAATAGCATCGGTAAGTTGGGTATAATGTTTATTTAGTTGGTTAATTTAGTTATATTTGTGTATTGAATTTAAAGACATTTTAATTGTTTAAAAAATATTTTTTTATGTATTTGCGTATAATGTTTATTTAGTTGGTTAATTTAGTTTAATTTGTGTATTGAATTTAAAAACATTTTAATTGTTTAAAAAAATATTTTTTTTATGCATTTGCGTATAATGTTTATTTTGTTGGTTGATTTAGTTTAATTTGTGTATTGAATTTAAAGACATTTTAATTGTTTAAAACATATTTTTTTTATGCATTTGCGTATAATGTTTATTTTGTTGGTTGATTTAGTTTAATTTGTGTATTGAATTTAAAGACATTTTAATTGTTTAAAAAATATTTTTTTATGTATTTGCGTATAATGTTTACTTAGTTGGTTAATTTAGTTTAATTTGTATATTGAATACATAAGAAGTTTTATAATATTAAATTTGAACTTTCAACTTTTGACACCTTTAGCTGAAACCTTAAAAGTAACAATATTCTATTTTAATTATATGAGTTTATAATATTCGAATCATGATTTAATACATTTAAATTGGAGTTTCTTATTCCCAATTATTATGTTTATTTTTTCCAATTAGGGTTTGAATTAATTCACTTTAATATTTATGGTTCATTAATTCCATTTCAGGGTTTATATTTATTTCAAAATAATTAATTATCGAGTGCAATGCTTGAGCTCATGCATTAACGTCAGACGAGTGCATTGCGCGAGTCATCAGATTTAAACAAAAAATTCACTTTAATTTTAGGGTTTAGTAACTCAATTTTAGCATATATATTTAATTCAAAATTTAATATTTCTTATTTCCTATTAGACTTTATATTTATTTAAAAATATAATTGTCGAATGCAATTAGTATCGGGCGAGTGCATTGCGCGAGTTGCCATATCAAAAAAATTAAATTTATTCAATTTAATTTTAGGATTCACTAATTTCATTTTATGGTATATATTTATCTAAAAAATGTTCACATTAATTATATGGTTCACTAATTGCATTTTTATGGTATATATTTATATTTATTTCAAAAACTTTAAAATATTCACTTCAGGGTTCACTAATTCCATTTTAGGGTATATGTTTTTTGGGAAAAAAATAAAAACAAAAATAAAAACTAAAAATTGAAAAAAAGATACAAAAAATTGAAAGAAATTAAAAAAAATAGTGTTGGCGCTTACACGATATGCTCGTGGTGTGCACGCGCCAATCTGCACTCTTTTTTGAGCCGGTGTGATTAGGAATGTATCCGAGCCGAGCTGAGCTGAGTACCACCAGGCTCGAGCTCGAGCTTGACTCGAGCTTTGAATTCAGGATCGAGCTCGGCTTGATAGGAAAAACGAGCTCGAGCTCGACTCGGGCTCGACTCGATTATTTAAAATTTGAGCCCGAACTCGAGCTTGACTCGATTATTTAAAATTCAAGTCCAAACTCGAGCTCGTTTACATGCACAATTATACTATAAGTCATAAGTCATATCATATTCCAATATATTAAAATAATTTATAAATTAATCCTTCTATATTATTTAAGAGACTACTAATTATTAATTTATTTAATTATTATTCTTAGTTCAGCTTATTTAATGTTAGTCTTAATTTTTGTTAATTTTTTCATTGATATGTATGTATTAACTAATATAAACTATAGTTATATAAAATATATACTATAATACAAATAATATATATAACTAGCTAATTGTTTAATATTAACTATATAACATTGGTGCTAAGAATATTGTTACTATTGAACATTTGATTAGTTTTAATTTGTGTAAATTTCATTTTTTATTTTTTACTTTGTCATTTTTGATAATATTAATTTAATATCATTGATTTAATTTTATGTATTAATATTTAGTGATGAGTATTATTTGTCAAGTTGTCAATATTAATTTTATTTTTTTAATTTCATTTTTCCTTTACTACTTTACACAAATTATAAATTTATAATTTATAACTTATAACTTATATTCTTATAAGTTATAACTAATAATCTAAGATGGACTATAATCTATTCGTTTGCTAGGCTGTATGGTATAAGGTTGGATGTATTTGACATGGGATGTATTTTACAGTATAAGATATCAATACCATGTTTGTTTTAGTGTATTAAAATATATGTATTAATAATATATTGTTTGCTTAGATGTATTAGATTCTCTATAAGATTTCAATTCCTAAAATATCCTTTAATTAATTACCATATATTTTGTGAATATTCTATAATAACATTTTTAATTAATATATGTAAGGTTATTTTAGTCTACAATTTTTAATAATTTTGTATGGTATTAAATATCCCACCAGCAGGGTGTGATATGTTATACCATATAAATGGTTAACACATACCGGGCCCTTGCTTAATCATGGGCTTCAATATTGCTAGCAAACAAAGTATTAGGGTGTCATAGGTATTTATCCCACCCTTATCCTACCTAGCAAACAAGCCCGTAATATATATTCTAATAAGTCAATGACTATATACTAGATACTAATCGATAGAAGATAGTATATATGTTAAGATTAACTATACAACATTAATGCTAAGAATATCATTACTCTTGAACAATATTTGATTAGTTATAATTTTTGTTAATTTTCTTTTTCCTTTATTATTTTGTTACTTTTGATAATATTAGTTTAATATTAATCATAATTTCTATTATTACTTAGTATTTATTATTGAGCGTTCAATTTATTAATTTTGATAATATTAATATATTATCATTTCACATTTCGTATTATTATTATTATTATTATTATTATTATTATTATACTATGTAAAAAAATTATAAATAAGATAACTATATTATATATAAATATATAATATGTAAATGTGTATATATATAGTTCATTAGTCTGTCTGTTTGTGTATATAATTGTTACTCTTGATCATTGATTTCTTAAATTTAATAATATTAGTTCAATAGTGAATACCATTAATTTCATTTTATTTTAAATGAAAATTATTAATTTGACAAAAGTTACAATATACATAAATAATATTTTAAAAATTACAAAAATAGTACGTGTCTCGAGTTCTAAATTGAATAGCTCCCAAGCGCGGCTCAAGCTCAACTTATTTAAGTACTCGGTGAGTCCGGCTCGTGAGACAGTTCGCAAGCCCGGCTCGAGCTCGGCTCGTTTAAGTACTCGTGATCCAAACTTGTGATACAACTCGCGAGCTAGGCTCGAGCTCGGCTCGTTTAATTACCGCGAGACAGTTTGTGAGACAGCTCGTTAAAAAGCCTGAGAACCTCATGAGCCAAGTTAGCTCGCGAGCTCGACACGAGCAAATGACGAGCTCGTTTAGCAGGCTCGAGTTCGGCTCGTTTATTGAGCGAGTTTTTTTCGAACAGATACCCGAGTCTTTCGCGAGTAGTTTGACTCATTTCTAGCCCTAGGTGTGATGGGTCTCACCCATCAAACCTTATGTACCCACAACCTTTTCTACATTAATATAAAAAAAAAAAACCTATATGAACAGAAAGAAATGATACATAATCCGAATTTTGTTAATGAAAATCCAATAAAATCTCATCCAAACCAAACATAATATTCATATCCAATATCACACACTCATACATTTCCATCAATTGTTGATGACCTAGTTTACTAAATTGAACTAATCCAAACTGCAAATACATGTTACCTAGTTCGTACATGCACGCGCGATCAAAGAAAAACACATTTCTTGTCGAACTGAATCAAGATTTTCAGACAGTTTCTTCTCCACCATTCTCACGGTTCACTTCCACCACATTCTTACACCTTCTAGGCCTCCACACATTTACTCCTATGTTCTTCAGCCACTTATCAAACAAACGGATCGTGTTCCCGAAGAACAGAATCCCCAACACACCAAACCACACAAGTATTGATAGCGAGAAAACATCCATGAGTGAAGTTACAACTGGAATCACTGAGGCAATGGCGATGGCATAAGCCACCGCGATGGAGGTGATCGTGAGCCACATGATCACCATCAGGATCCACATGAACAGCGGTCGCCTGAAGGGGAGGCCGCTGATAAGGAACAGGATGGTGGTGAGCGATAAGACAAACGCCACCGCGTTGCAGCGCATGAAGTTATTGAAGAAATGAGGGTGATGGTACTCCATCACGGCCTCCCCGGCCAGGACTGTTCTGTTGACGCCTCTCATGTCTTCAATGATTTTGTCTTCCTGCCAGACGCCGCCCGGAGGGGTGACTCCGGCTTGGAAGGCCATGGTTGCTATGAGGACCGCCACCACCATTATCGAGTCGCGTTTCTGCGTCAGCCACTTCGGCGGCTGAGAGTCTGAGTGCCTGGTTCTTGATTTGGTGAGGCCATGGCAAGCTTTGGTGATTGTTGAAGGATGGGTCTGTTTGTACATGGCCTTTGCTGTTTGGCCTTTGGAGTTCTTTGCATACACATTTATGTTGGGGATGATTTTCAAATTGAATAGGTAGTCCATGATCTACAACAATACAACAATTTGTATTCAAATTCGAGTTAAATGCGTCAATCTCTAAGGGTATTTTTGAAATGACATTGTTGTTACTTAAAATGATGTTTAATTTATTTGGGACGAACTGTTATAGACGATCTATTTAAGATAGCATGACGTCGTCGCAAAAAATATTTTTAATTCGAGTTAACGTCGTCACTGATACTTTTGTTTCTAAATCCTATTTTTGTTGTATCGACTAAGTACCATAATCAATAATGAATAATCAAACGATGCACAAAAATAAAATAATATAAAATAATAAATTAAAAACCATAATAAAAAATAGCAAAAAGTTACGCGCGACCGTCTAACAGGTCAAAATTTATAAGATGGACCAAAATCTGTATCCAAATTCATGTTCGACCAGTGTCACATTTGTATGATTGTTAGTGTTTGGAACTAAATTTTAACTATGTTACGAATTTTGACCTGTAAAGACTTCGTGAAATAAAATAAGTAATTAATTACCTCATTTTTTTCACCCTCGATTGCCATATGCAATATGGTATCACCATCATCATTCTTTTCATTGATAAGCTTATCCAATTCTTGCACCAAAACCCTCAATGCCTCCAAACGGCCGTGCTTGACGCACAAATGCAGCAAGGTGAGGCCGCCATTGGCCTTCTCCCGTGCAGCCAGTGGAGCTCGTGGCACGAGCTCCTTGAGCACGCCAGCGCGGCCTTTGATGGCTGCAAGATGGAGAGGATTCCGGCCTTGGCAGTCGAGTGACAGGCACATATCGGGTGCAGCTTCGAGTAAAATCTTGGCGATTTCCACGTGGCCTCGGGCTGCTGCAATGTGAAGAGGCGACGATTGCTGAAAGTTTAGCTCTTCAGCAAGGCCAGGATTGAGTTTTAAGATTTCTTTCACAAAGGGTAGATGTCCCTTCATTGTTGCTACATGTAGAGGAGTGTTGTTTGGAGTTGTGTAGGAAACTCTTTCTAGGAGAAATTTATCATTTTCGATCAATTGGAGTAGAGTTGTTACATCTCCCCTTGATGCACTATCATAGAGTACCCCTTCCATCTCTCTCTCTCTCTCTCTCTCTCTCTCTCTCTCTCTCTCTCTCTCTCTCTCTCTCCAGACAAGTTCTTGATTTCGTATATGCATGCATGCATGCAGAGTAATGTTTAAATAGTCCTGAGATTCCTAGCTAGGTCTTAATTATTAGTCATGACTCATAATGAAATTTCAAATTGTGTAACTTTCTCAAGAAGATGAAGAGAAATGGTTGGGAAACCACCTATGGCAGCAAACATCTCCCATTAGCATCGTTTTCGTTCGTGGATTTTACTTGTGTTGATGAGGTATTGAGGTCCAATTTGGTTTACTATTAATTTTGTATGTTTGTGACACACATGACTCACATATTTCGTCATCTTTAATGTAAGGGAAATTGAGTGAGCCCTAATATTTTTTATTATTTTTCTACTCACACACCCGACCTGTGGTATTGAGGATATTCAAACTCGTGATCTTTGGTCTCCAAACAATCTCACTCCACCACTAAGTCATCCCTCTTTTATGAGTTAGCGGAGGGGAGTGGAGTGTCACAGTCGAATTCAAGTGGCTTTCTTTTTATTGAAGAATCTCTCCAATTTGAATTAAGTAAACGTGACCATTTTGTCAGCATATCGACCAAGGAGGAGATAACACGAATATAAATTAAATAAGACTAGGGATAAATAAACCAATTAAAAAAAAAAACAAGTTGCTAGATACGCCCAAAATTTATAATTTCCGTCTCATAATTAAGATTGGTCTAATTGGTACTTTTTAACCAAAACCCCCCTTCTATTTTCTAATATTCTCGCATTACTACTCCACACCACATCTATAATAAAACAAAGTCTTCAATATAAACCACAACTCTCTATTTCTATATATTTTAATTCCTATCATCGGTTTATTTTCTTTACTCACACACCCGCCCCGTCATATTGACGAAATTCGAAGATGTAATCTTTGGTCTCCAAAATTTCTATGATCGGGTTTATTAGTCATAAATGAATTTTTGTGTAACTTTCGAAATTACTAGGAAACCTACTATGAAAACATCTATACCATTCTAAATTTTTCTTTAGTTGATTTATTTTTTTGAATTTAGAGAAGAAAGGTTAGTGAATTTTAAATTCGAGATATTTTCCTTTTATTCAGGGCATCAATCACTTGAACGTAATCGAGGAACTTTCGTTCGTTGATTTTACATTTGTTGAAGATGTCCAATTTGGTTTACAATATTTGTGGCATGTGGCTCACATCTTTGTCATCTAAATGAGGGGAAATTGATTACGGCTTGCTGCCTCAAGTAGGCTAGAATTTAATTAAATGCACATAATACTTTAAAAAAAATAAAGTAGAGGATAATTTTGTTTCATTTTTATTTTTGGACTAATTATAATTTAATTCCTAACGTTTGAAAGTTTATATGCGTTTTTCTATATATATGATTTGCAAATATAGTTATATAGTAATTTTTATATTTATTTTTGCACTACTTCATTACGTTAGTGGTGATTGATTAGTAGATTTATTTATTTATTCTTATTTTTTATGGACAATGGATCAAATCCATTCTATACATTATTAGTAGATTATATTATATAAATAAGCTATACATTATTATTATATAAATAAACTATACATGATTGTTTTGTTGAATATAACCTACAGGATTAGTTAATTATACATTCTAAACCGTAACAAAATTAATTATACAATAATCGAAATAAAGTAGATGAAATTCCATGTCATAAAAAATTTAAAATTTGTCCAAGAGCAGAACAAGCACACAATTATTGAATTTCAAACAATCTATCTATCTATCTATACATATATTAAAATAAAATCGCAGAGGTAAAATTGTAAATGATAACCATCAGTAGAAATTTACTTTATATAATCGTGTGCCTGTGTGCTCTTTTGAGTTTTAGTATATTTATTACTTCATATAATTGTGTATCTGTGTGCGTGCGTGTGGCTTATAATTCAGATGATTTGTTTTTAAAGAATTAGATCTGATTTTTTACCTTTACTAAATGTTCACATGTCTAAATCATATATATATATATATATTATTTTTCTAGTGTATTAGATACATGATTATCCGAAAATAATAATTTCATACAACCTAAAAATCAATTATATTAACTAAAAATGAAAATTAAATATTAAAAATAAATATAAACCATAATTGAGTGGAATAAACCCTAAATAATAATGTAAAATTATACTAAACCAAAAGAAATTAAAATTGAAGAAAAAAATGAAAGAAAACGTAATAATTTTGAGGTTTGGCAATGGTAGAGCATCTCAAGTGGTGTAATTATTTCGAGTTTCCTGTCGCTAAATAACGGCATGATAATCATCTATCTCGACATAAATATGAAAGTTTTCATATTGACACAATAACAATACGAACATGAAATTTTCGTATTGACATGACACAACACAAATAGAGAAATATTTGTATTGACATGATAACAATTAGAAATCAGGGAATTAAACAAAAAACTAGTTATAAAAATATTAAAATTTGAATTTTTAATACTAATAATATTAATAAATATATAATTTATTCGTATGTATATTATCTTGTCAAATGACATGAACCTGACTAGCTCAACACGAACACAGATACGACACATAAAATTTCGTGTTCTTTTCATAGTGATCAACACTATAACAACACGAATACGATAAGTCTAAATACCAACCCGTTATTTCGTGTCTTTTTATCGTGTCGTATCAATAATTGTCAGGCTTAGTCTTATGTGCACTAATTTATAATTAATAAGTGATATAAGTGCACAAGTCTTGTACATAATTAACACACATAAATGAATAATCGTTTCCACACACCTTCTCCCTAGCTAGGGATGAGGTTATCCTTTAATCTATGAGTATCTATATTTGCCTTAAAAAACAAAATATTATTCTACTATAAGTATTGTAATTTCTTAGTATCCAAAAAAGCTGAGCTCATCCTTAATTTTATTGATGACGAAATCGGACGAATGAAGATTAATAGAAGCTAAGAATGAATCTTGATTCGGATTGGTATGGACACAAATTAATGTTGGAAATTTCAAAGCTTGAATCGTACGTAGAATTGAATATTAAACGCATCAATTTCAGGATTAATTCATTTGTATTTGTAATTTTGTGTATGGATGTTGAAAGAGGTGTTGGGTTCAAAAATATCTAGGGTTGGATAGGCCCTCAAAAAAATGACTTTTTAATCATTGACTTAATTTTGTAGCATTTGATTTTGAAAGATTAATTTATTTTTTTCTTTTGTTAGGCTTAAATATATGCGTTTTGGGTACTAACACCATCTAAATAAATGAAAGAAGAGGGAATCAATACCACAAGTAAGGTGTGTGAGTAAAAAAAATTGAAGAAGAGGGGAAAAGATAATTTATATATAATTAAATTAATGAGATCCTTACAATTCTTTTTTAATCTAGAATATGCAAGAATAAGTTTGGGGGAAACTGCAAAACTACTTTCACTATCTCTTATGTTAATCTATATAGTTCAACTTGAAATTATGAAAAATAAATTTTTAATTAAGAAAACAGAAAAAGGAATTAACATATTAATATACTGAAGGAAATATATATATACCACATCGAGAAGCTATACTCGAAAAAAATATCTTCTCAATTTTTATATGTACACTTTTTTAGGGTTGGATTTTCTTAATTTCATTTAATCAAAAAGGCGATTATATTGCATTGCCCAGAAGTGGAAATTGTTGTTATTCCTTTTGTACTCTACCGAGGGGTGTCCTTTTTTTTTTTTTTTTTTGAGTTTGGGAAATTGTGGGATTAAGATTTGTACTTGGATCTCTCACCTTTACAGAGAAGAGAAATACCAATTAAATTATATAGTATTAGTTGCCAAAGAAGTTAAAATGCATATATAGTCTAATATATATAAGATTTATATACAATTGATGTGCATAAAATCAACCCCAATACTAATTAATGTTTTTTTTGTTATTGTTGTTGTTGTTGTGATGATCGTGGTTTGTTTGTTTGTATTTTTTATTCACACAACCGACCTATGGTATTAAGAAGATTCAAACCCGTAATTTTTGATCTCCAAGCAACCCACTCCACCACTAGCCTATTCCCACCGAAACGTTGTGATGATCATGGTGTGTGAAGGTTTTTTGATCGTAGTAATTAAAATGAATTATTAGTCGTATTTGTCAGTTTCAGCATATAAATATCAATTAAATGGACACACAAAATCGACATGCAAAAAATTTGTGTACATGTTCTCAAAAATTGTTTATATCTTATCCTTTTATTGGTAAGTCATACAAGTTTGTGGGCCAGGATCCACTTTTCTTCCACTCAAGCTAATAATTGTTAAGAAAATTCAGTAAAGATAAGTAATATAGTTGTAAAAATTAAGAAAGTTTTAATACAACTCCTATGTTAATTTTTATTCTTACTATTGTATAGTATCAAAAGTAAAAATAATTTTATTACTTTTTCTTCAATTTTAATTTCTCGTGGTTTACTTAATAATTAATTGTTATGGTTGATTATTTCATAATTAGGGTATAATTTTATAAAATTTAAATTCCTAGCACCACACATTAATTATGATTTGATTATATCTGAGTTAATTACAATTAAATACATAAATGTATTTCACAGATTTTTAGGGTTTAGGGTTTTGGATTTTCCAAGGAGCTGAAAACTCATATATAACATGAAATATTCCAAAACTATATATATATATATATATATATATCATAATCATAAGTTAAATGTTCATTAATACAATAAAGAAATATTATGTTAGATTTTCATAGCATTGCTATGACACAAATTATAAAATTATGTTGTAATTTAAAGTTTCAAAGTTCCTATCTAATTAATTACAAATTATGCCAAAATTCATGTATTTAATCGAAATGAACCCATTATATTATAATAATTTTTCTTTTTTGTAAGGATAAATTTGATAGTGATATATAAAAATAAAACACAGAAATTGGACTAAATGATATCATCTTGTGAGTACTTTGGCAGTAAATCACGAAACCAAACAAATAAGCTGCATTATTTCACTAACACCAAACGATTGAACCATAACACTATCAAATATCATATCCACTACGGTGAATTAAACCTCAATGACAAATTCTTCTGCACAATAGTTGTATATTGAACGTTATATACGACGGATATTTTTTTAATATGTTAGAAGTGATATTTTTCAGTTGTAAAAGTGAATTAATTTGTACTAGAGTTGCTCATTATGATGGTTGATGACCATATTCTCTTGACTTTTAGACACATTGATTATAAAAATTAGACTTATAAATACATGCCTAATATATATATATGTGTGGAGTGGATCATTATATTACAACAAAAGAGATGGAGAAAATGGAAAATACGATGTTTGAAGCTTCAAGAAAAGGCTGCATTAGTTCACTGCAACAACTGCTAAAGGAAGATCCATTGATTCTTGATAGAGCTGTAGTTAACTCTTTCAATGAGACTCCTTTGCACGTTGCAGCGATGTTAGGCCATGTCGATTTTGTGAAGGAAATCATAGAGCTAAAACCTCAGCTCATAAATGAGTTGAACTCACATAAATCTTCTCCCCTTCATCTTGCTTCAACTAAAGGCCATGTTGATGTAGTGAAAGCCTTGTTATCTCACTACAAAAAAAATGGTTTTTATAGACAAGATTATTAGCGACGATAAATGTCGTCACTAATACTAGATTTTTAGTAACAACATGTCGTTTCTAATCATCACATGTCATTTCTAATAAAATTTTTGTGATGACATTGTTGTCGGTTAAAAATATTTTTTGTGACAACAACATGTCGTCGCAAATAAAGCGTCCCTAAAAGTTCGTCCCAAATAAAATAAAAAATATTTTAAGTGACAACATTGTCATCACAAAAAATGTCATTAGAACTGACATGTAATTATTAGACACAACATGTCGTTACTTAAGTCTATTATTAGTGACGACATTTATTGTCGCTAATAATATTGTCGCTAAAGACCTTTTTTGGGTAGTGATCTGCTGATCAAGGAACATGCTTGGCTCGAGACAGAAACGAGCTCACACCGATCCATCTAGCAGCTTCCAAAGGCCGCGTTGAAGTGATCAGAGTGTTGCTCGAGGCACAACCCGATGCAGCCCGACTCACGGTGTATGGAGGAGAGAGCATCCTGCATTTGTGCGTCAAACGCTACCAGCTCGAGGCTCTGAAGCTCGTGGTGGAGGCGGTAGACGAACCCCACGAGCTCGTAAACTCTAGAGATGTTGATGGAAACACTGCCCTGCATTTAGCTGTAGCAGATAAACAAGTTGAGGTATGTATGCATGTTAGAAATTATTAAATTAATCACTCTTATCTTTCAATTTGTAAGGGCAAAAACGTGGGTACACCCACTCCCTTTCGCAAAACGTACCAGTTTACTACTTGCCTTATACGAGTGTTTAGTCATCCCAATTAGGGTTTTTTAATCCAAATTAGAGCTTATATTTGATTAAAAAAAAATTAATTGTCGAGCGTAGTACACGAGCCCACATGTTAGCGTCGAGCGAGTGCATTGCGCCAGAAAGAAATTATTTTCAGTCACTAATTCCATTTAGGGTATATATTTATTTAAAAAAATTAATTGTCGAGCGGAGTGCACGTGCCCACGCATTAGCATCGGACGAGTACACTGTGCGAGTCATCGGCTCAAAATATTAATTTAATTCATTTTAATTTTAGTGTTTACCAATTCTATTTACGGTATTTATTTATTTAACAAAAAATTAATTGTCAAGTACAGTGCATGAGCCCACGTGTTAGCGTCGGGTGAGTACACTGAGATGTCAAATTAAATTAATTTAGTTTGATTTTATGATCCAACAATTTAATTTTCAGAGTTTTTTTAAATAAAATTGTATAGAAAAAGAAAAAAATCTAAAAATCCCAGATATCACAAAATGATAACTCGTAGGACCGGAGCCTCGTTAAAACCCACATAGAAAACCCGTAGCGGGAAAAATCATATGGGAAAAAAGAGTACTCTATTTAAAACGGAAAAAACCAGGACTACAAAAATCCTGTCTAACAGCATCCACAATACAAGGAATATCATGAAACCAAAATCTGTCTGGAATACTAGAAGAAGCTAGCAAATCAGCAACTCTATTACCCTCTCTATAAATGTGAGAAACTGTAAAAGTAATAGTACTAAGGAAATCGAGAACACGACGCCAACGTCCCTTGAGAACCCACGGGACTTGAATATTTCTGGTAAAAAAAATATTAAAAAAATTAAAAAACAAACAATATAAAAAAATAGGCGTTGTAGTACTGTACATCAGACGCACCCAACTCTTTCTCATTCGTAAATTAAATGATTTTTCAATTGAGCGAGCTCTATTAAGTTGATAAATAGGCAGCCAAATTTCTGGTGAGTGTGGGTGGAGTGGAAGTGAATGCAGTGAATAATGAAGGGATGACAGCAGTGGATGTTTTGATCCGAAGCAGAAGGGATGTGAGAGACTCAGAAATCGAGGAGTCCCTTAAACAAGCTAGAGGGTTTGGAAGCAATATGGAGACTAATAATAATACAACATTAATAAACCGCATGAATCAAAACAAGAACAGTTGGGGTGGTCTAATGAGGCAGTGATTGGCTTGAGCAGGACTAAAAGCACATTGATGATTGTAGCTACATTGACTGCAACCATGGCTTTCCAAGTCGGAGTTAACCCTCCGGGCGGTGTCTGGCAAGAAGACCAAATCTTCGATCGTCAGGGAAATGAAGTATCTGATCCTTACTATGCAGGTCAATCTATAATGGCAAGAAACAACCCTGACGCATACAACTTCTTTTATATTTTTAACGCGATAGCATTCGTGGCCTCTCTCAGCATCATACTTCTTCTTATAAGTGGATTGCCGTTAAGATGAAGATTTTTTATGTGGATCCTCATGGTGATCACTTGCATTGCCATTACAGCTCACGAGGTGTTATGTAGGCACGGTAGGTGTAGTGACGCCCTATAATGATCCCAAAGATGAAGAAACTGGAAAACCGACTGTGCGGGCGATAGAGATCATGATCTATGCACGACTCATCCTTATGGGTCTCCTCCTTATCGCCCACACCAGTCGTATGATTGTGAAGCTCATTAAAAAGTGCAAAAAATTAGCATTCAGGGGGAGAAGGTTTGGTTCACAACAGAATGAAACAACATCACTGCAGTTTGAACCTCTCTTCTCATCATCATTAATCATCATATCTTTTACAGTATGGTTTTACTTTAGTTATAATTTGTAATCAAATGCGTGTGTGCTCGAGCTATTGCCTCAGAGCTAAAAAATAACGAAAAATTTAGGGACCTTTTTTCATAGTATTACATATAGACAGTGGCGAAACCGGAAAATATTTTCTGGGGGCTATATTGCCATGACAAATTGCCGACTAATAACTGTTATATATAATTTAATTTTTTTTATAAACACGTGTTAGTAATTGACGTCATTCTACTAATATTCTTCATTTTTTTTTATCTATAAAGACTAAATAAAATTCGAATCAAATAAAGACTCTAATAATAATAATAATAATAATAATAATAATAATAATAATAATAATAATAATAATAATAATTTAATTAAATGTCAAACTATAATTTTTTGAGTTAATACAAAATTGCTTGAATAATCTATAAATATAAATATACATTTAACAAAATTTAAACAAAAAAACGTTAAACTAATCACGGATAAATTGAAGGGAGTACACTGCAAAATATATAACATATGAAATTCTAGATAAAGTACTCTAAAAGAAATACTAAAAAAAATAAGATAAAGCAATAACAGATCAAACATTTAATATTAAAATTGAAAAATAAATTCAAATCAAAAGTAGAAAATATAAGGAGTCTTTAAAGTTTAAATGACTATTTTTTCTAAAGTTGTGTTTATGAAACACGCTTTTATTAGTTAGGTTTTAAACTTTTCCTACCTACATAAACTTTTCCACCACCCCTTTCCCTTTCGCTTTCATCCAGCAAAAGTAGCAGAAAACCAGAAACAGAGTAGCAATTTCTTGGTGGGGGGGGGGGTTTACCCCTGGTTCCGCCACTGCATATAGATGTTAAAAAAAAGTGAAATTTGGCCTATTGGTAAGAGGTCATGATGTAATAGTAAAAGGGTTAGGAGGGATTGAATCTTGTTAATCCCAAAAATTTTACCTATTTATTTTGTGTATAATATAATATTTTTTATATATTTTGTGTTTAATATAATAATGTACACATAAAGTGAAATTTTGTAGCCCTTTTTATAATGTGATCGATATACATACAGTTGCACTTGCGATTATGGGGCTTGAGTTCAATTCTTAGATGATGATGATGATGATGGACAAAAAATTATGAGACCATTTTATGGATTGAAATATGTAATACGGTGAAGTTCCGGAGTCAAACTCATGTATAATGCTATATTTGTAATTTTACTGATGTTTGATTGTGTATGAATTTGTATTTTATTTTATGGATTTTAACTCTTAAGATAGTCTCATACAATAATCACGCTTTTGTACAAAATAAATACCAAAATGCATGATAATACATGATTTATCACAAATGCACATAAATTTCTCATCTAATTTGAAGGGAACTTACATGGTTCCAAATATATGCAAAAGATACACACACACACACATTATACATTAATTTCAAAACTAAAAACAAAGGTACATAATGTTCTACTAAATTTAAAAAGTCTCAAAGTAAATAAGCTTCACCAGCCTGTTCGATCACTCTTGCAGCGGCCTCCTACTGAGCTTCACGAAGAAACGAACTGCTTGGAATATAATGACGAGAGCCACGGGGCCACACCATGCAATCACTGCACAGATATCTACTACAATTTCACTTGATCCTAGGGCTGTCAATCCAATCACTGCACTGAAGTAAGTACTCACCGTCGCTAAAATTGCAATGTGTGCAATCACAGTCAGAAGCCGCACAAAAAATCTGTTTTTCGAGTTAAACCCGCTCATCAGCATGAATATGACCCCGAGAGAGGAGACGAACCCTAGCGTGTTGCTAATATAAAACAACTTGTATATAGAAGGAGCGTTACGCTGCAGTATAGGGCAGCCTGCCTGATGAGGAAAAAGCACGACATCGTTTGTTGAATTCACTGGTTGAGATATATTTGTGTTTCCATTTGGATCGACCATGTGACCGTGTGAATTGATTAGGAAGTTGTCGTCTTGCCATACGCCACCGGGAGGGCTAACTCCGATCTGAAATGCCATGGTTGCATTCAGCGTTGCCACGAGCATCAGCACGTTTTTCTTTTTGTCAAGCCAGTCATTCTTCTTTTTATCTTGAATGGGAAGACCATCACCAGTTCCTCCGGCACGTTCGAGGGACTCTGTAATTTCTGAATCTCGAACGTCTCTTCTGCTTCGGATCAAAACATCCATTGCTGTCATCCCCTCATGATTTAGTGCATTCACTTCGAGTGCAGACACATTCAGGAGAAGTTTTGTGGTCTGTATGTCGAACGCTATTTCACTTTTAGTTCCAACGCTATTTTTTCTTTCTGTCGTAAGTTTTAATTTTTCTGACTTTTTTTTTTATATCTGAAATGATATATTTCATGTTTTTGGTCCCAAAACTAAACAAATACTTAATAGTTGTTTAATAAATTTTGAGATAAAAAAAGGTCGACAAAATATCATTTTGGATAGTGGTGTATCTAGTCAAATGAAATCTTCTATTCCACTTTTCTATGTCCCATTTTGATTTAATTTTTATTTGATTTTCATCAATTTTTTTCTTCAATTTTAATTCGTTATGGTTTAGTTTAATTTTATAATTAATTATTATTTAGGGTTCATTCCACGCAATTAGGGTTTATATTTATTTCTTATTTTTTTTAGTTAATATGGTTGATTTTCTAAACGTAGGGTATATAATTTTTAAAAAAATTATTTTTTAACAATAAATGTTGATTATGATTTGTAATACTATAATAAAATTTATTTTTGTAATAAACATTTTTAAAATATTAAATTTCATAGTGAGACACAATAGTGGGACATGAAAAATAAACTAGAGGATTTTATCTCATATCTAATAGAGGTGGAAACCATTCCAGAACCACACTGTCAAAGCTAATAGCAAATCTAGAAATAAATATTAGGGGAGGCGATATTGTAGTCTACAGTAAAAAAAAATAAATCCACGCAATCAAATAAATATACATTAATGACATAATATTAAAAAAATCACAAATTTAGGTAAGATGGAATTTTATACCAATCATCCCAAAATAATCTTCGAAACAACTGTTATAGGCACCATATTTAATTTTCTGATAGTTATGACCGGCTGGTTGGCAAGGACCTTTAGCCAAATACTCCCTCTTTACTTAATCTCGAATAGAAACATCAAATTCCTCAATTGGTTTTCTCAACTCCGGATCACTAATATCATCACTCGGGTTTAATTCTATTTGTAGCCAAGGTTATTTTTCCACCGATCCATTAGCATTAGGTCTAGTTCTAAAGGAGGAAGCAACCCTACTGATTTTTTAAAAAAATCTCTCCATATTCTACATTAAAAAACTTGATAAAAAAAATAATGGCATTCAATCACAATTCACAATATCAATTTCATACTATAAAGATTGCCATAACCTCTTTACTCATATAGTCAAATTCAAATCCCTAATTCTTAAAGATTCTATTTCAAAATTCTAATCCAATTATCCAATATTCCAACCCTAAATTGAAATATCTCGATTCTCAAAGATAAAATAATAGTCTAAACAATAATTCAATACAATTATACAAATATATACTAATACAAGTATAAAGTACAAATTGTATAATTATATGAGGAATTAAAAAAAAAGAGATAAATACTCAATACTAATTGTTATTCAAAGCCCATTTCGGTTAATTTTAGAATTTTTTTAAAAGTATACATTAAAAAATAAAAAATAAATTGTTGGGGGGTGCCCTCCTCCCCCAGTGTGCATCCACCTCTGGTCAAAGCACGGTTATGATACGATTTTGGAATCGGGAACCGACGGTTCCAACCGGTTGTAAATTTTATTTTATTTTTACAAAATATAATATTTAAACTTCATTTATGAAATAATTACAAATTTCAATAGAAGTACCCATAAATTAAAAATCACCCAAAATTATGGTATTATGTGATTTCCTTAAAGAGAAATTAGTGTAGTGATAACCAAAGACTCACTATCCTTTTATAGGATAAGTCAAACCATTACTTGTTATAAAAAATCTTATATTATTTTGTGGATTCCTAATTTGTGGGTATTTTTATTCAAGTTTGTACAAGTTTAACATAACGACATAATAATAATAATAATAATAATAATAAAAAAGACGATTCGCGGTTCTAACCGGTGGTTCTCGGTTTCATTTTTCTAGAACCGGAATTGCACCGCTGGAACACGGTTCCAATTACGGTTCCGAACTGTGAGCCACGGTTACAACTCCGGAACCGCCGGTTCCGGAAATTTTTGCCACCTCTAGTATCTAGTGTCCTAAAATTGGGGGTATGATATATAAACAATGCCTAAAATTGTTTGAAAACTAACAATCATACCTCAACTTGCTTATCTCCCACTGCTAGGTGCAGGACAGTGTTTCCATCATCATCTTTAGAGTTTACAAACTCAGGCACAGTTTCCAGAAGCAGCCTGAGAGCTTCGAGTTGGTGGTTTTTAACGCACAAATGCAGGATAGTCTCGTGTTGATACACCATGAGTCGGGCTGCATCCGGTTCTGCATCGAGCAATAACATAATGACTTCATCCCGGCCTTCAATCGCTGCTAGATGGAGGGGGATTAGCCCGTTGCTGTCGCGATTCAGGCACGTTCGACTATCAACCGACAGGAGGGCTCTGACTACATCAACATGGCCTTTAGCTGATGCCAGATGCAGAGGAGATGATCGATGTGAATTCCGCTCATTTGTGAGCTCAGGTTTGATGTGTATGATTTCGTTCACGAAATCAATGTGGCCTAGCGTTGCTGCCACATGCAGAAGAGTGTCTGAGTTATAGTTGACTATAACTCTATCAAGAATTGAGGGATGGTCATTACGTAGTTGTCGCAGTGAAATTACGCAGCCGTTTGCTGCAGCTTCAAATAGCTTATTTTGTGGCGATTCCATTTCTTGTGCTGTGAATGAGTTTAGAAATTTTTGTGGTGGCGATGAGCTTTTAAGCTATTATATATATAAAAAATGTTGTTGCAAGTTGCCACCAATAAAAAACAAGTCTAAAGTTCTATTAACTATTTCTTTGACATTATAATTCCCGTGACATATATATGATCACCATTAATTAATAAATCGTGTTGACTCTTCTATTATTTCTGCATTATTTGCCACGTCTTCATGCGTATAGGTAGAATGGCGTCATCTTCCTTCACGTTTTTATTAGCTTCGAAATTCGTTTTATCAAATTACCGTACGAAGTCAAGAAAATGGAGTTTTGACTTTGAGAGATACATGCATGCACAGATGAATTACTTACTTTTAATTTAATTGTAGGGTGTATTGTTACTTCGTAATTAATTTCACATTTAACTAATTCCCATGACATTCATCATTAATAAATCGTATTGAATCTTCGATTATTAATTCCTGCATTATTTGCTGACGTCGTCTTGATAGGTAGGATGGCATCATCATTTATTCATCTTCCACGTACGTTTACCAGCTTCAAAATTCATTGTCATATATAATCCCTCCATCCCAATTATAAGTCCCTCTACTCGCACGTAAATTAAAAATATTTATGAAAATAAGAAATAAAAGCTAAATTTCCAACTTTAACCTTATTTAATGAAAATTAATAAAACTTAAATTTTAGCTCAACTTTAATATAATAATTTTTTGATATAAAGAAAATATGCAATTAATGAAGTGCAAATACAATGAATATTAATAGAATTGATCAAATTCAAATACATGCAAATTAATTAAGTTGGTCAATTTTAATTAATGTTTCTCTTTTTTAAAAAAAATAACATTTAAGATTTATAATTTTCACAAACTTAAATGTTTAATTTTTTTTAATTTCCAAAACCTAATAAGGGTATAATTGTAAATTCCTATTAAAAATAACACTACTTATAGTAATGGGACTATATAATCGGGACACCTTAAAATAAAAATGTGGACTATATAATCGGGACGGAGGGAGTAGTATATTATTGTACGAGTTCAAGGGTTTTGAGATATACACACGTTTAATTTAGTAATAGGGTGTATTAAATATTAGACGATTTAATACTTGATCTTTTAAAAAAAATACTAGCAGAGAAAGCGTGCATTGCACGTAATTCAACTAATTTACTTAAATTAATTATTAAAGTTTGAATAATTTTACTATACTAAATTTGAGTAGTCAATTAAAAAAATATATTTTAAATTATATATATATGTATATCATTTTATAAATATAATAATATCTGAAAATTATAAATTAATCAATAATGAATATGGCGAGATGTATGCTGAAAGTAAAGAACATGCCTAAGGAGTTCTGGGCTGAATCTGTTTCTTGTGCAATTTATCTACCAAATCGTTCATCAACTGCGAGTGTTAAAAATCATACTCCTCAAGAAGCTTGGAATGAGAACGTATGTTTAGATGTATTGCTTATGCTCAAGTTCCAGAATAAGAAAGATCCAAGCTTATTGATCGAAGTGCCAAGTATGTCTTTATTTGTTATAATTACCAATCTAAAGGCTATCAATTGTTTAATCCAAGTGAGGATAATGAGAGATGAGCAAAGCTGATCTCTAAAACATAAAAAAAAAAATGAAAAGTTCACAAATCATAAACAAGAAAACATTAGCCATAGTATAGATGTACTTTAATTTAAAATGTTGAAATTAGACATCATTTATTAATAGTGATATTCAAGCAATTTCATAGATTCATTAAATGCTTCTGTAAATTCAATCTTTTTACATTATATAATATGACGTGTTTCACTATATCTTTAGTTTTTAAAGTAATATAATTAAAATTAAATGCAACTCTCGATGTGCACACTTTGTTGGGACTTTGTTGGGACTCAACCCAAGTTCCACATCGGAAAAATATCTAAGAGTTGTCTTGGATGTAAAAAGTTCACCTACCACATTAGTATGAGGCCTTTTAGGAGATGTCCAACGAGAAAATCGTGCGGGTTTGACCTAAAGCGGATAATATCCTACTAATGTGGGGGGAAGGTGAACACGTGACCCACTAGTTTATAAACGGGTACCTTACAATGGTATCAAAGCCTGGTTCAAAAAATAAGATAGTAGGTTGCTTTGGTGTGGGAGTTACCCACAAATGTGATTTTGTGGTCGTCCTCATGACTGTATATAAATCCCGGTACATAAAATGGGATAGTAGGTTGCTTTGGTGTGGGAGTTATACTTACAAATGTGATCTCGCGGTTGTCTTCATGACTGTGTATCACTGGAGGGGGATGCGTTCCTTGCCTTTTAGGAGATACCCAAAGAGAAAACCGTGCAGGATTGACCCAAAGCTGACAATATCGTACTGATGTGGGGGCCGGGAAAGTGAACTTGCGGCCCACTAGTTCGTGAACGGGTACCTTACACAGTTGTAAATATTTTGTAAAGATAAATTAAATCTATCATGTAGCTTATTACGTCCTCATAAAAAAATATTCTTCTTCTTCTTCTTTGTCTTTTCTAGGTCTATTTTGGTTGCTATTGTTGATTTTTTATAATTAATATAAAACTTTTATTTTTATGATTTTGATAGTACTAAATAATAGAAAATACACACAATGCATGTAGTCTACACTAGTAAAATAACTAATTAAAAGTAAATTGAACGAACACAAACAAACTTTAGAAATTTGACGGATAAAAGAGGGTTCGAGGGTGTTTTTTCATTCAATGTATTCATGCAAACAATTAGTCAATAAATCAATTTTATTTCCATTATTTGTAGGAGCAATCACAAAAATAATTATAAAATATTTTTCAAGTATTTTATAATATTGAGTTAGTATTTAATCATCATATCTTGAACTCAATATAATTAATAATAGCTAGCTAACTCATATAAGCACACAAGATTGATTTTTGGTCATGAATTCTACCATTCTCGATCTTGATCTAATAATTATATTCATGTCATGCAATCATTTTATCTCATTAATTTATCATTTTCTCTGGGTCTTAAGTAAATTAACAATTATGCACAATCCATTGATTAGATTATTATACATTAAACAATCAAATCAAGAATTCATGAACAAATAAAGGAAAGGAAAATAGATTAATCTTAAATCATGAATTTATCAAAACTAATCACAATTGTACCATGAAGTGATTAGCTACTCATGTCTTGTTCAATTCCAAAAGAAATAAAAGAAAGCATGATAACTATATATTATTCTCAAACAAGAAAGAAAGAAAGAAAGAAATAATAAAACTTCAATCCTTCAATTTGGAGTCTTTTTTGCAATTTTCAACCTCTATGGTTTTTAGGGCTCTCCAACATGTGATTTGTATCCAAAATTCATGCCTCTAGAACCCTTTAAATAGTTGGACGAATCCAGATGGAGAAGAGAATCAAACCCGAGCCTAAAAAGAAAGAAGCGAAATTATTCGAATATTGTGGCAATTATAATTTTATCACATAATTATTTTGTCCCACATGTGCAAATCTGCAATTAAATTATAACAATTAAGCAATCAAGTATTTAAGCAAAAAAATTATGGCAATTAAGAAATAAAATAGAGTAAATTTCACTTGTAGTCCCATTAGAATAGAGTCAAAACACTTTTAGTCCCAAAAGTTATCTTTTTGGTCCTGAATGATATTTTTTCGACAATTTTGGTCCCATAATATTTTTTTCCAACAATTTTATTCCCATAAAATATTTTTCTGACAATTTTAGTCCCAAACTAATAGAGAAAGTACTAACTCAAGGCACTTAACTTTGTGTGTTAGTTTGGAACTAAAATTGTCAAAAAAAAAAAATATCTTATGGGACTAAAATTCTCGGAAAAATATCTTATGGAACTAAAATTATCGAAAAAATATCATTTGGGACCAAAAAAGTAATGTTTATGACTAAAAATGTTTTAACCCTATTCTAATGGAGACTAAAAGTGAAATTTACTCAAAATACAATACAATAAACATTTTCTCATTTCTCATACCAAAATAATTGACCACCTGAACTAGAAAACAAAGAACAAAGATACATAATAATCTACTAAATTTAAAAAGTCTCAAATCAAATAATTAAGCTTCACCATCTAGCTTCGTCACTCTTGCTGACCTTCACCAACAAACGAACTACTTGGAAAATAATGACGAGAGCCATTAGGCCACACCATGCAAACACTGCAAACTTTTCTATTTCAATTTCCCTTGATCCTAACGCTGTCAATCCAATCACTGCACTGAAGTAAGTACTCGCCGTCGCTAAAATTGCGATATGTGCAATCACAGTCAGAATCCACACAAAAAATCTGTTTTTCAAGTGAAATCCGCTCATCAGCATGAAGATGATGGCGAGAGAGGAGACGAACCCTATCGAGTTGCTGATATAAAAGAACATGTATACAGAAGGAGCATTGCGCCAAAGTATAGGGCAGCCTGCCTGGTGAGGATAAGGCACGACATTATTTGTCGAATCCACTGGTTGAGATATGTTTGTGTTTCCCTTTGGATCGACCATGTGACCGTGTGAATTGATGAGGAAGTTGTCGTCTTGCCATACGCCACCCGGTGGGCTAACTCCGATCTGAAACGCTATGGTTGCATTCAGCGTTGCCACGATCATCAGCGTGTTTTTCTTTTCGTCAAGCCAGTCATTCTTCTTTTTAACTTGAGTGGGAAGACCCTCACCGGCTGCAGTGTTAGTATTAGTCTGTAAGGCGGCTCGGGTTCCTCCGGCATGTTTGAGGGACTCTGCGATTTCTGAATCTCGAACATCTCTTCTGCTTCGGATCAAAACATCCATTGCTGTCATCCCCTCATGATTTAGTGCATTCACTTCGAGTGCAGCCATACCTAGGAGAAGTTTTGTGGTCTGTATGTTGAAAAGAGTTGATGAAAAGTAGATGGGTGATGAACATGTGTGGTTTATATATATTTCAGGGTTGATTTGATTTGATTGCTATTTTATGATTGCATAGTTATTTGAGAATGTTTGTGCTCAAAACCTTTATTTGTTAGCATGTCACGGGTTTGTCGAGTTTTGATAGGAAATTAAACACGTAAGAATTGAGTAGTTTTGGTTTATGATGGAAGTTGGAAGAAGCATCATTTAAACTAAGTTTATTTATACTTTGTTCAGTTGAGACTACAATACTAGTTATTCGATTGTATTTATTGGCTTTGGATTATGAATATGATATGAGTAGCTAAACTTGTAGGGATCCTAGCTAGGTTTGTTGATTGTTCTATGGATTTTATGATTTAAAGAAATTTATGGTTACGTTGTATTTCTTGATTTGTGCATCTTTGTTTAATGTTGTGATATGTGTTGTGATATGTGTGCACTTGTGTAGTTAATTTGTTATCACTCAAGAGAGGTTAGTAGATTAACGGATTATGATTGCATAACACTAGTTTGCTAGATCGAGAAATTAACAAATTTGAGGAGAATAAATTTGAGGTTCTTACTAGGTACTTGGTCGAGTTAGTAAGCCTGTCTTTATCGATATGATCTTGCTCACCACTCTTTTGCCTTGTACACGCGCGAGTCAAAATTTTACTGAAATAAAATACTAAATTGAACAACGGATTAATTTCACTTTTAATTCCAACTATTTTTTTTTTTCGTCGTAAATTTAATTTTTCTGACTTTTTTTTTTTATCTCAAACTAGTTTAAGGTTTAATATTTTATCTTATTTTCTGAGCAATAAGGTTTAATATTTGAAATCTTATTTGAGGAATTTTGAAATAATCACGTGCAAGCTCTTTAAGCTTTCGAATTAAACGGCATAAAAATAAAATTTTAAGTTTTGCTCAAGTTAATATTTTAATGAATTGAAAAGTGCAAATATTTATGTTATTTTATGATTTGACATTTTCGAGCAGAAAAAATTTTCTTGAAAATTGTGCACTACTTTATTTTTATATATAATATAGATGATACGTTTTTTAAATTTTTGGTCCAAAAACTAAATGGATACTTAATATCTGTTTAATAAATTCTTAGATAAAAAAAGGTCGAAAAAATATCATTTTGGACAGTGGTGTATCTAGTATCTTAAAATTGGGGTAATGAAATATAAACAATGCCTGAAATTGTTTGAAAACTAACAATCGTACCTCAACTTGCTTATCTCCCACTGCTAGGTGCAGGACAGTGTTTCCATCAGCATCTCTAGAGTTTACAAACTCAGGCACACTTATCAGAAGGAGCTTCAGAGCTTCGAGCTGACGGTGCTTCACGCACAAATGGAGGATCGTCTCGTCTCCATACGATGTGAGCCGGGCTGCATCGGGTTGAGCTTGAAGCAATAGCTTCACGACTTCAACCCGGCCTTTAATCGCTGCTAGATGGAGGGGAGTTAGCTCGTTCCTGTCGCGATTCAGGCACGTTCGACTATGAACCGACAGGAGGGCTCTGACTACGTCAACATGGCCTTTAGCTGATGCAAGATGCAGAGGAGATGATAGCTGTGAATTCAGCTCATTTGTGAGCTGAGGTTTGATGTGTATGATTTCATTCACAAAATCAATGTGGCCTAACATTGCTGCTACATGCAGAGGAGTCTCTGAGTAATAGTTGGCTATAACTCTATCAAGAATTAAGGGATCATCAATAAGCAATTGTTGCAGTGAAATTACGCAGCCTTTTGCTGCAGCTTCAAATAGCTTATTTTGTGGTGCTTCCATTTCTTAAGCTCTGAATGAGTTTAGAAAATTAATTTTGTGGTGGCGATGAGCTTTTAAGGTTTATATATAAAAAATGTTGTTGCAAGTTGCTACTAATTAATAAAAAAAGACTAAGTTTCATTATAGTTCTATTAATTATTAATAATTCCCATGACACGATCACCATTAGTAAATGGTGTTGAATCTTCTATGAATGTTACCATCCGTGACATCCAGTTGGATGTCATTACTCGATCATTAGAAAAAGACAAAAAATTTGGAAAATAAAAGAAAAGGAAAGCAACAAAAGTGGATGAATTGAATAAAATGATAAATGTTTATGTAGATTGGAAGAAAGAGAAATTAATCTTTTATTTGAAGGTCAAGTTGGATTAATGTCATTAATGGAGCGCAAAATTTAAGAGGTTGGGGTTTGTAGACATGGAGGAGAAAGAAATTAATATTTTATTTGGAGATTAGGTTCGGTGAGTTTTATTCATGTGAGTAGTCTTATTTCTGCATTATATGCCATGAATTGTATAGTGTAAATGATGTTTTTTGTATAAATAAAATTTGTTATGTTATAACTAATCATAATTAATATTTATTGCTAAAAATTAAAATTTTAAAAATTATATATCCTAAGTTTGGAATAATCAACCCCAAAAATTAATTATATTAATTAAAAAATGAAAATAAAATACTAATAGTAATAATAAACCCTAATTGAGTGGAATAAATCTAAATAATACTGTAAAATTATACTAAACCAAAAGAAATCAAAATTGAAGAAAAAAAAAGTAATGATTTTGATGTTTCAACTAGAGAATCTCATGAGACACAACACAGCCGCCAACATCTTATTTTTTTGGATCAATGTAACGTAGTTTAAATAGAAATTGGAGATGATGAAATTACTATAAATTTCATAAGAGAATAAATCTCTCACTCCTAAAACTATATACAACACCTTTCTTGGTTAGCCCACGGCTCTGCATTCAATTCATTAATATATAGTTTTTCTTATTTTGATACATTTTTTTTAATATCATATAGACTCCAAATAGGTTCAACAATAACCAATTCATTTTCAAATATAGTTGGGATATTTTGCCAAAGAAATGGGTCAACAAAATCGAAATATGGGAACATGTTTTGATTACACATTACAAATTAATGCAAGAAAATAAATAGAGATGTTGGGGGCTATATTTTGTTAGGGCTTTGAGGGGATGATAAGATCTAAAGTTGAAAAATAAATGGAGTCTATAAGGGTAAACAAAAAAAACATTCATATGGCGATATTTTTAATTTATTTAATTTTGGGATTATAAAAAGTAAAATGGAAGGGTTGTATTTAGAAGTTATAACTAATATAACACCCATGCGATACCCAATAAATTAAATATTATTTAAAAAAATTATAATTTGATAAAATTATAGAAAATCATGAATTTAATAGTTAAATATATGTATTATGTGCACTCAATTATGAATTGTTTTTGTGTTTCTTAATAAAATATGAGTCAATCATCTCTTTCGACCATCAATTCAAATACAATGGATTGTTATAAGTTAATGCATCTAACTTCATGAATTCAGCCGTATAGAGGAGTGTTGTTTGGGTTGTGTAGGAAGCTCTTTCTAGGAGAAATTTGTCATTTTCGAGTAATTGGAGCTGTGCCTTTTCATCCCCTCTTTGCTGCACTGTCGTAGAGCTCTCTCTCTCTCTCTCTCTCTCTCTCTGATATACACATGAAACACAACAACCTCTACACAAGTTCTTGATTTCCTATTTGCAGGCAGACATAATATTATTGTTCATCATAGGGTTGACTTGGGTAGTTCGGATGACTTGTGATTAGAATATTCAGACAGATAATGACTAATTAATTAGTCTACGATTCCTAGGTCTTATTATATTAATATTAGTCATGATCTAATAAAATTTTGTGCAACTTTCTCAAGAAGATGAAGAGAAATGATTGGGAAACCACCTATGGCAACATACATCTCCCATCTACAACGTTTTCGTTCGTTGATTTTACTTTATTGATGAGGTCCGATTTGGTTTACTATTAATTAATTGTATTTTTGTGTGGCGCGCGCGCATATATATATATATATATAATAGATTTACACATGCGATGATCTCAAACTCAATTATTATATTTTTAATGTGAGTGTTACATCTTTGTATTTTATAGATAATTAATATTTTAGTTAATAAGTTAATCCCATTTTTTATTTGTGTAGTTATCTTTTTTATATAAGACAATTATTATTCTGAATCTAATAAGAGTTAAGTTGGAAACCGTTAAAATAAATAATTTATTGATTACACACACGCACATCTACATACATACATATTATATATGTTATTGTATAATATATTTTAAATACTTGCATAAATATTTAATAATCTACTACAATCAAAATATTATATAATAAATTATGCAAAACTTATTTCTATATAAAGTGTGTAGTAATATTTGTTACACTATTATCATCTTTACAAATAAAAAAATTCAAACCAGCACGACTTGTGGCTCATGAAACAACTATGGACAACCTACCATAACTAAAAGCTACTAAAAAATATATGTGAGCAAAGATTATAATAATAACGCATGTTTCGTTTTAAAGATTTTTAAGGTTGTATATTTATATAGATTTGTTGGACTTAACTCTTAAAAAATGGATAGTCATGTTGTACATAAAATAAATGTAGTCAAAATAAGATTGATAAATATATAATGAAACATAAAAATTTCAATTTAAGAAACAATAATAATGCAGCCTACATATTTTCATTGTATATAAATCTTAGTTTTATTTGCATTAAAATATGGTTGATTACATTTTACCATCCAACGTTGAGCACTTTTACATGTGTGTTCTAAAGTTTATAAATTTAAATATTGATACGAAAAATGGAGGGGCGTGAGGTCGTCACAAAAAATAAATAGTTGTATGTATATACTTTACTTAACTAGTGTAGATGACGTGTGTTGCACGTGTTGCCTATTATTTAGTCCTATTATATTCATGAAGAAATAGTTTTATTAAATATATAATCCATACATATAGTAATTATAAAATAATCAATAAAATCAAGCACAATAGACCTAGAAAAGACAAAAAGAAGAAAAAAATATATTATGAGGTCATAATAAGCTACATATATATGCTAGGTTTAATTTACCTTTCATTATAAAATATTTGCAAGTAATTCATAGATAATAATTGTGATTTTTTAGAATAATTATTTGGATATTCACGTCGAGAATTGCATTTTATTTTTAGTTAAATTACTTTAAAAACTAAGATATAGTGAAAACACACAATATTATACACGGTAAGAAGTCATTGCATATAAATTACAGAAGTATTTAGTGAAGCTGTGAAAATGTTTAAATAGTACTATTGATAAATGATGTTTCATTTATTTTAATTGTAAATCTTGTTTGATATATTATGACTAATTTTTTCTTGTTTGATCTTGTTGATTTGCGTACTTTTCTTCTTCCTTTTGGTTTCAGATATAGGATTGGTCTCTTATTTTTATTTTTCTTTAATACAATTTATTTGAGATGTAAGATTAGACAATGAATGATCATCATCACTTTCTCTTTATTTTTTTTTTCCGTTACACTTCAGTAGAGTACAACTCTATGACTGTTTTTTTTTCTTTTCTCCCACCTTAGTTCGCGTGGGAATTTGAGTTGTTCCTCTTGATTTGGCTCTGACTCTTCAACTGAATCACAAAGAGTTTTTTTTTTTTTTGGCATTCATTTGGCCCATGGGTTATGTCTTTTGGATTGCATCGGCAATAATATCTAGATTTATCCTCTTATCTACTATTGGTTTCTTGATTGTGAACATAAAGCGTATTTTAGTCAATGATTACGAAGTCAAATCCCATAATATATCCTAAGGAAATTATTTATTAGAATTGTTGAATGACAATTAAAATTTAAAAATTTATTGCGATTTCATCAAAAATTATAATGTGTGCATTATAATCGCCTTAATTAACATTTATGTATGGTTATCATATATCGTAACTTGTGTAAAATAATAGTTAGTGTGTGAAAATTTGTATATTTGTACTTGTGTTTTAATTATTACCTTGATTTTGTCTCAAGAACTTCCTCGTTGCACTTTTTGCATATTGCAATTTAAGAATTCTTATGGCACTAACTACTGCATCTTTTCTATGAATCATATCATATTGACAATTTGTTTACATGCTTTATCAATATTTCTCGTAAAATAATATGAATCATCCTAAAAATATGAACAAGATATATAAGAATATTAAACATGCATATGAGTGACTTATATATTCTAGAAATATAATTGGCAAAACAAAACACTTTTCGTATACTTCATCTACAAGAACAAGGAGAACAATCATATTAAAACTTAATGGCTAATGACCTAAATAGATAATTATAAAATTCTATTATAATTAGGAGAATTGCAATATAGGAGAGTCAGAATCATGACTTCGAGAGTGACTCTAGCTTTGTAGCATATAAGATGACTTGGTCTTTTGGACAATTATTGCTTAACTGATATGTTCTTCTTGCTTCTTCTCAAAAATCAAATTAGTAGAATAATTACAAGTTCAAGTATACATAGGATTAAAATTATTGAGTTGTCAGCTTTTGTTGGTTTATACTGGTTAACTATCCATCAATTAATTAGTTCATATTTAAATTAAAATATAGTAGCATATATTTTCTATATAATTAGACTTGTATATTTGTTCAAATAGTTATGTACCCATATTTACCATGAAAATATAAATTTGGTAAAGACTATGGATTTGATTTTTAGGTAGGTGAAAGTTGATTAGTGTATAAATTTTACATACGAATATATATATATATATATATAATGTGATTGTTCAACAATCACTAAATATAAAACTCTTATTTCGACAAGAATATGATGAAATGAAAAGCCACCAGATTCTTAATTTGGACCTTATGTTGGGGTTAAAAGGATTTATTATGACTTGATCAAACTTATTGGATATAGTATTGAAACATATTCGATATTGAAATAAAAAAAACATGTATTTAAAGTTTAAACTTACCAAACCTTTCTTTTGTCAAGATTTGATTTTATGACTTTGAACTTTAAAATATTATGTCGCATGTTGTTTTCAATACTATCATATGTTTCACTTATTACAGTGTATTTTTTTAGTATTTATTATTGTCTGTTCTAAATCATTCGAAGTTGTATAATGTGATGTGGCAAGAAAAAACTGTATAATGACATTAAAAATAAACAACATTCATGTTAGATCACAATAAAAGAAAAATATTACTACAATTAAAGGAAAATCATAATTGAGTATAAACCACAAAATAAAAATTGAATAATAAGACGTATTTTGCTAGTCGTGTAGAAATTTGCAAAATATTTTCTGAACATCTAATTTGTAATTAATCAATTGTTTGATTGTTTCAATGCCCTGAAAGAAAACAAAGTGAGTTAAAATAATGTATAAACTTTGTAATTTATATAGGTAATGATAGAGTTATATTAGCAGCAAAAAAATGCAATAAAGAAATTAAGTTGTCATCATTACCAATTGTGGAAGATGTAATTGTAGTGTCATGATTCAAGGCCATGGGCATGAATAATTAAATTATTTTTTGAAAATTAAAATAATATATTATAATTAAATTTTAGTTTCAAAAAGTTCAGATAATTTGAAAATCTTGTGTAATTATAATACAATTCATTATTTATTTTCATATGGAAGACCAACTAAAATTTCCTGCTGCACGTATTTCACTATCAAATTTATGATTTTAATAATATTTATTATAAAATAAAAATTAATTATAACATAAATAATCATAGTCAACATTTATAAAAAAATGAACTAAAAAATTATAAAACATAATTTTAAAAAAATAACCATAATAATAAATTGTTAGTTGAAAATTAAAAATTGAAATATTAAAAAAATAATTATAAACCCCAATTGGGTGGGTGAACTCTAAGAAAAAATCATGACAATAAACTAAATCATAAAAAAATGAAGGAAAAATACAAGAAAACTCGTAATTTAAAAGTGTAATATGGATTATAACAGAGAGAATGCAACATGAAATTTCATGTAATGGAAGATCCCATGTTCTCTTTATTTAATATTAATATGGAAACTAATATAATATATTACAAAAGTCATTGGTTATGTTTTTTAAAAAAATATTATAAGCATTTCTCAGTTTTCAAATTTAATTTAATTTTAATATTTTTAATTATATTTTCTTGTCATAATTTTAAAAGTTTATTTTTAATTTCTAGGATATATTTCAATATATAGATTTTTTTAATTTTTTTAATTCTATGTGTTACCATGCAAGGCCACAAATACTTAAATTACCTTTTGAATATTAATGTAATATAATATAATTCATTAATTGTTTCATATGGAAGACCCAGTTTTCTCTTTTTTAATATTAATTTGAAAACTAATATAGTATATATTTAAAAAAAAGCCATTGGTGCTTTTTTTTCTTTTATTATTCTAGAGTTTTATCAGTTTTCAAATTTAATATAATTTTAATATTTTTATTTTAATCTTGTCAGAGTTTTTAATTTATTTTTAATTCTATGTGCTACTGATAAGTCCATTTTTTAATGTTTTTATGAGCATTTTGTTCGTCATAAATGTTCTTTTAAGTCTGTTTTGAGTATAAAAGAACCAGGTTTGGGGTTAAGGGCATTTCAGGAGGTCGAGTCTGGCGAAAGAGACATTTTGCCTAGTATTTCAAGCACAATCCACGCCATAAAAATCATTCAGAGGCACAAAGGACTTCTTCAGCGTTCATCCTACATTCGCGAGATAGAATGGACATATCAGAGATGGATGAAGCTGACTGTATGATGCCGTGCCCACATTGCTCGTGCAGACTCGACCACAGGCTAGTATGGGCACATGCGGGAATCTCCAGATTCTATTGGAAGCAAGAGGCGTGAAGAATAGCTGCATATCCGAAGAAGAGTTGGTGATAAGTTGGACTCCTGAGTGGCATGGAAACTAAGAGATAAGCTTAATCCCTAAAAAATAGGAATTTAATCGAGATAAGGCTTATCCAATCAGATCGAGATGGGCACGCCGGATCTGAAATCCAGTGAAGACCCCCACTTGTGGGCGAAACTCCAATTCGGAAATATGTAACTATTTAAGCTATTTCTAATTGCTGGGAAGACAAGTTTGGATAGTCAGAAACATTGCTACAATATCTATTTTTCTGCATTTAATTTATGTATGCTGCTTAGCCATCAAAAACAATCCAAACGGCCTTAAGCCTTTGGAACGTAGGTTATATTGCTAAATCTCAACGTCGGAGTTGAGTATTTTTGCATATTAATTCAGTAAGCTTTTGTTTATATTATGTCTTTCATTGCTACAATTTTAGTTTTATCTAGCATGCTCGGCTAGATCTTTAAATTTTAGTGTTTGAACGCACAGAAATGTTTTATATATGAAACTAGACTTGTGAGGCTGAAATGAGCATAGTAATGCATGATAGGTGTCTGTTGATTCTTGAGCCTTCTCCTACGTAAGTGTGTGTTTGAAATGTCCAATGTGGTTGATCACTCGTTAGACGTAGATGGCACACCACTATTAATTAAAATGACGAATCGTGACTGTGTGTTGGTTCATATAGTAATAATGGAATTGATAGGTTATTGTGGGCACACGAGGAATCAGTAAATACAATAAACTTTGGAAAAATATTTCCCAGCATCCAGAGTGCAAGAAATAAGAAAAAGGATAGGGAGCCTAAAGATGGGAACCAGCGATAATTTCTATGACTCCTTGGGAAGATTCCAAGCGATGATGGCAAAATGCCCACAGTACTAGATTACTGAACACGACTTGATTCAGTATTTTATCGAAGGATTGAGGCGACATGAGAGGACGATCGTGAATGCCTCATGTGGAGGGTCTATTTTAAACAAACAACATGTTGAAACATTCAGAATTTCTCACTGAAATGGCCAAACACAATTGAGACTTCGATGGAGAGGGCATTCGGGTAGTAAGCGAATCAGATAGGGCATCGGATCAGGATAGTCGGATTGATAGGTTGTGTGATAAAATTGAAAAGATCTTGTCTGGTGTGAGCAATGCAAAGAAGCCCAGACCTTGTGGAGTATGCAAGAATGTGCTTCATTTCACTGATGAATGCCCCGCTCTACAAGACAAAATAGAAGAAGTAAATGCAGTTGGTGGCCAGAATGGGCATTCCAAACGATATGATCCCCATTCCCAGACTTATAACCCTGACTGACGAGACCATGCAAATTTCAGATGGAGAAGGCCAGAGGATGGCCATCCTGTGCGCCCATTGCCACCACCAGAGGAGAAGAGAAGGCCAGAGCTGGAGGATCTTGTGTATGCCATGGCTGAGAAGAATGAAAAATTCAAGTAAGAAATCCGGGCTAGTTTCTCGCATGTGAGCAAACAGATTTCCCAACTAGCTCAATCGATGCAAAAGTAGGAGAAGAAAAATGGGAAGCTGCCTTCTCAGGTTGAAAACCCACGAGAATAGGTTAATACCGTGGCTCTAAGGAGTGAAAAGGAGCTTCCGAAAATGGTCAGGCCAGTGGAAGAGAAGGATGATGTGCCCGCTGATGAAGACGCAGAAAAAGTTCCTGAGGAAGATGGGGCACACAAAGCTGAGTAGGATGACCCTATGTCTGTATCGGAAGAGAAACAAACTGTCAAAATGCCCATTCCAGGATAGCGGAAACCTCCTTTTCCAAGGAGATTAGCACAGAACAGAAATGAGGAAGAGACCAGGGAGATACTGAAGGTTTTCAGTAAAGTTAAGATAAATATTCCTCTAATCAAAGCAATCAAGTAGGTGTCGCGGTATGCCCGATTTCTGAAAGAATTGTGCACCAGAAAGGTGTTGTTCAACGATGATGCAAGGTTCTTAGTTGGGGAGAATGTATCGGCTGTGATACAGAGGAAGTTACCCAAGAAGTGTGATGATCCAGGGATGTTCATGATTCCTTACATCATAGGAGACAACAAAGTAGAGAAGGCCATGCTGGATTTGGGGGCATCGATCAACGTAATGCCCCTATCGGTGTTCAAAGAATTGAAGATTGGACTTTTGAAAGAGACCCGTGTGGTCATTCAGCTAGCTGACCGATCAAATGTATATCTAGAAGGCCTCATGCAATATGTATTGGTCAAAGTGGACGAGCTTATATTCCCAACAGATTTTTATGTGCTTGACATGGGCACAACGACTTCAAAATCTTTTTGTGTTGTTGCTGGGAAGGCCTTTCATGAAGATAGCTCAGACCAAAATTGATGTGGACAAAGGCACGCTGACGTGTGAGTTTGATGGGGAAAATAGGACATTCAATATATTTGAAGCATTAAAGCAAGTGGGTCAGTCCAATCTATGTGGTGCCCAAGAAGTCGGGCATTCAAGTTGTGAAAAATAAGAAAGGAGAACTTGTGCCCACATGACTGCAAACTGGTTGGAGAGTTTGCATTGACTATCGGAAGTTGAACACGGTCACACGAAAGGATCATTTTCCACTTCCATTTATTGACCAGATACTGGAGAGACTCGCGGGAAACAAGTTTTTTTCTTTCTTGGATGGGTACTCTGGATACATGCAAATTCTAGTAAACCAAGAGGATCAAGAGAAAACAACATTCACGTGCCTATTTGGCAACTTTGCCTATCGCAGAATGCCTTTGGCCTTTGCAATGCTCCTGGCACATTTCACCGATGTATGATGAGCATATTTTCTGACTTGCTCGAGAACCGCATTGAGGTGTTCATGGATAACTTCACAGTGTATGAAAGCTGCTTTGATCGATGCTTGGACAATTTAGAGAAGGTGTTGCAGCGTTTTGTGGACAAATTCCTAGTTCTGAACTACGAGCAATGCCATTTTATGGTCAGAGAGGGCATCGTACTAGGCCATGGGATTTTCGAGAGGGGCATTGAGGTCGATAAAGCCAAAGTGGACATCATTGAAAAATTACCATACCCCACTTCAGTGAAATAAGTGAGAGGCTTTCTGGGGCATGCTGGATTCTACAGGAGGTTCATAAAAGATTTTACAAAAATTGCCCAGCCTATCACTCACTTATTGTAGCAAGATGTCCCGTTTGAATTTGATGAAGATTGCAAGAAGACATTTAATGTTCTGAAAAAACAATTAGTCACAGCACCAGTTATCCAACCACCAGATTGGGGAATGCCCTTTGAGATTATGTGTGACGCTAATGGCTACGCTGTGGGCGTTGTACTGGGTCAGAAGAGAGGGAAAGAAAGCCATGTAATTTACTATGCCTCCAAAACTCTGAATGAGGCACATGTAATTACACCACTACTGAAAAAGAGGTATTGGCAGTAGTGTTTGCGTTTGAGAAGTTTCGGTCTTACCTTTCGGGAGCCAAAATCATTGTATATACTGATCATGATGCACTGAGGCATTTGATGGCCAAGAAAGAGACAAAACTGAGACTTATTAGATGGATCCTGCTTTTGTAGGAGTTTGATGTCGAGATTAAAGATAAGAGTGGGGCACAGAACTTGGTAGCTGATCATCTGAGCTAGATGCTGAATAAAAAAGGCGATGAAATGCCTATTAAGGATCATTTCTCTGATGAGCATCTATACTCAGCACAGGGCACACGAGAGCCCTGGTATATTAAATTATTTGGAGTCAGGAGAGATTCTAATCGGGTAGTCGAGGTACCAAAAGAATAAATTGAGGCATTAGAGCAAGTTTTATGCTTGGGATAACCCTATGCTATGGAGCAGATGTGCTGACCAAATCATAAAAAAATGTATCCCTGACGATGAAATTGAGGAGATCTTGAAGCATTGCCACAATAATTTTCTTGCGGAGGGCATTTCGGACCAAACCGAATAGCGATGAGAGTTCTCGACTGTGGGTTCTTTTGGCCCATAATTTTTAAGGATGCGAACGACGTGTGCAAAAAATGTGACCAATACCAGAGAGTTGGGAATATCACAAGGAGGAACAAAATGCCCATACAAAAAAGTATTGTTCTCTTTATTTAATATTCACATGGAAACTATATTAAAGAAATAGTCATTGCTTTGTTTTTTAAATAGTCTTGGATACTTTTAGTTTTAAGTTTAATTTAATTTTACTCTTTTCATTTTTTCTTGTTAGAAGTTTATGCGTTTATTTTTAATTTCTAGGATTTATTTTAAGTGTTAGAGATTTTATTTTTTTTTTAATTTTAGGCTTTACTTTAATTTTTAGGATTTATTTTAAATCCTAGATTACTTTAAATTGATTGTGTTTATTTTCAAGTTCTAGTGTTTTATTAATTTATTTTTTTAATGTTTACAGTTTATTTATAATTTTTACTGTTCAATAATTATGTGCTCGTATAAAGGAAAAAACACGATAAAAAAATATATTAAAGGTGCATGTAAAATTAATATATTTTAAACCATTAACAATTATTTTAGAATATATTGGTTTTAATAAGGTGAAATAAAAAAAATTGAATAATCTTTAAAATTTGTATAAAACATATCAAACTCATTAGGTGCATGTAAAATTTATATATTTTAAACCCTTAACGATTAATTTTTAAGATTTATTTTAAATCCTAGATTCCTTTAAATTGATTGTGTTTATTTTCAAGTTCTGGTGTTTTATTTATTTTTGTAATATTTAGAGTTTATTTATAATTTTTACTGTTTGATAATTATGTGCTCGAATAAAGCGAAAAACATGATAAAAAATATCAAACTCATTAAGTGCATGTAAAATTTATATATTTTATACCATTAACGATTATTTTAGGATATCTTTGTTTTAATAAGGTGAAATAAAAAATTGAATAATATTTAAAATATGTATAAAAAATATCAAACTCATTAGGTGCATGTAAAATTTATATATTTGAAACCCTTAACGATTATTTTAGAATATCTTGGTTTTAATTAAGGTGAGATAAAAAATTGAATAATCTTTAAAATTTGTATGTAATTATATTGTAAGGTTTTCTTATATATAGAAACTAATATATATATATATATATATTATACTAATATATAATATAGTATAGTATTTAATTTGAATAAACATTATATGTATATGGAAACTAATTTATAGTATATTATTATATTAAAATAAATCTATTATATTACAATATTACCCTTAAATCAAAGTTATACTAAGGGCATAATAGGTAGATCAAATTTTGTAAAGCATGACTCTTTTTATATAGTAGTAGATAGATTATTAATAAAGTTTATCCATGTATGGCCTACAAAACACATATGCGTGTTACTTTAATTTAATTAACTTTGTTCAATTCTTTGCTTCGATATCAATAAATGGATCGAACTTCCGTGTATATATAGAGAGGTGGCGATCATGACCTATATCATTCATCATCTCTAGCTCTATATAAAAGTATGCAATTGAGTATGTATATGTTTCGATTCATTTAATTTGATTTCATATCGATCATTCATATATATCTATGCATGCACATATAATACTCTAGCTAGCTAGCATACAATTTTATTATGTCAATGCATGTTATTTAATTTGGTGATATATATATTTATATCTGTTTATGCAGAAACAAATCGAACCATCAATTAACTAGGTACGTTATATATATATATACATACATACATGGAGAAGAAGGGTATCCATCATTTCTACCACGAGCATGAATTGATTCTTAGGGAAAAAGTGGTGAGTGCCGAAGAGACGATTCCAGATTGCTACGGCTGTGGTTATCCTGTAAGCAATTCGGAGTCTGCATATGTTTGCGCCCAACAACCTCATTGCAGCGGAGGCGGAGGCGGAGGCGGAGGCAGTAGAATCATCCTCCATAAAAGATGTGGAGAATTACCTCGGAAAATATTTATGCATTCCTCACACCCTCATCATCAGCTTCATCTATTTGATTATCGACATACACCAGCTATGTGTGATCTCTGTGGTGACAGGTTTGGTGAGAAGCTCGGGTATCGGTGTTGGAACTGTGATTTCGACATGCATATAACATGCGGAGAAGCAGGGATGGACCCGATGTTCAAGGAGAAAAGAGAGTTGCAGCACCCGAGTCACCTCCACCCTCTCACGCTCATGAGAATGCCCCCGTTTTCCTTTATTTGTGACGCCTGCGGCCTCCAATCTACGGACATGGCGTATATCTGCAGCACGTGTGAATACTGGTTGCACAGGGAGTGCGCTCTTCTACCCAAAATTCTCCCCAGAAACCGCCACGGTCACCACCACGAGCTTCACCTCACCCTCTTCTATGCAAGTCCTCTAAAGCTTGTGTGTGATGTGTGTGAGGAGAATGTCGATCTGGCATGCTGGTCGTATTGCTGTGTTGACTGCAGATACATTGTTCATCTCCACTGTATCGATGTGATTCAGTTGCCGCTAAGTGTACGTGACGTATCCAAGAAGCTGATCACACCTTTTGTCATGAGGGAGAGAGGCCTTGTCAAGATCCCAGACGTAAACGACACCCCCTCATTGTTGCTCGATCATAACATGCATCCTCTGAGTTTGATTAATTCAGAAGACGAAGATGAAGATGATGAGTCGAAGATATGCGACGTGTGCATAACGCCCATATCTTTTCCTCCATATTACGGGTGCGTTGCTTGCAAATATTTTGCCCACATCATATGCTGCATGTTACCTAAAACTATATCCACATCTTATCTCGACTCCTCTCCTCACCTGCGCGGCTCCTGCCCATCAACACCACACACGAAGCACAAATTCACGCTCCATGCAAGTGATGGTCGTGCTCTGCACACGTGCGGGCTATGCCGTGATGTGACAAACGGAATGATGTACGAGTGTGGAGGTTGCGAGATGAAGATTGACGTGAAGTGCGTGTCTCTACCAGTTAACACTGTTAGACATACATCCCACCATCACCAACAAAACTTAATCATGACAAGAGCACTACCACCACCACAACAAGGTGCCGTCCCAAGAACCTTCATAACGGCGGCAGGAGGGGCAGCTCCAAAACCACCGAACACATTCTTCAGCAGCTGGAAGTATAAGGCGTGCGTGGGCTGTCAGGATTATGCCCATGACATCGCATTTTGCTGCAAAAGCAACGACTGTGGTTTTGCACTAGACATCAAATGTGCTCTGTTGCCGCAGAGTGTGACAGAGCCCCAGTGGGACAACCACCCATTGCTGCTCACATTTGCTGACCATCATTCTGAAGATGATATTTGCGAAATTTGTGAGGAAGAGATGGATCGCAGCAAGTGGAAGTATCGTTGTCGTGAATGTGATCATTCTTTCCACATTTCTTGCTTGAAGACTGCATCAGGTCACTATACCAATATCAAATTTGGGCGCCGGTTTCAGTTGGATGATATTCACCCTCACCCTCTCACGTTCGTTTCTGTCACTCTCAAGAAGAGATGTGATGTTTGTTGTGCCGATGTGTACAAGCTCAGAGGTTTCGAATGTTCATCATGCAACTATGTTGTGTGCGGAGAATCTTGGTGCAAGTTTGAATTATTGCATTATTAATACTGAGAAAATCATTTATCGTACACTTGTGGATATTACTGGTTAAGGTTGAACATTGTTTTGATTGGTTGATGTGATTTTAAAATGATAGGTTGGTTGAAAGTCTTATGTTGTGTGATTGGTAAACGCTTATGGGCGTGAAATTTATTAATATTTTAAACGAAGTGCTGTCTGAATTTTTATAATTTAAGAAAATGGTTTATATTAGCTTGTAAAAAGTTTATTGTAATTTTCTATTATCGTGTGTGTTCACATTAACCGGACCTCCGGGTTCGGGGTGCTGCCATATTATTCTATTATCTTTAAATAAATTGTATTATAGGGATATTATAGACAAATTAAAATTTGCAAAACTCTTTTTATGTAGTAGGTTATATTTTTATCAACATTAGATTATATTTCTAACTCATATGAATGTGGAATATATTTTGATATTACTAAAAATATTAATAAATAATGTTAATGAAGTACAAGCTTTTTATCTAATTTGGTCTATGATCAATATCTGCCTTTAATGTCTTAGTTGTTACATTTTTAATAATATTATAGCGCACTTTATGAAATTTATATAATGGATCACTTATTTTATTAATTAAGAATATGAAATATTTTATACAAAAAATGTAGCAAATTATAAATATATTGATTTTTTCATTTTTCAAATGATCAATTAATTTAATTGTTCAATTAAAAAATAAATGGTAAAAAATTGTAATAAATTCTAATTCGGTAGGATGAACAGTAATTATTAAATTAAACTAAAGCACAAGAAATTCAAATTGAAGAGAAAAAATGAAGGACTAAACAAATTGATAAGTACAATTTTTATCCAATGTTTAATTTTCCCGACATTTTTTGTCCCAAATGATAATTTTCGACTGTTTTGGTCTCAAAACTAGAATAATTTGGGATGAAAAATGTTGAGAAAAATTAAATTTGGGACTAGAATAAGGTATGATTAAGATTAAAATTATTTTGCCTCTATTCTAATGAACCATATTCTAAAAGTCAAAAACCCTTTTGTTACACAATTTATCCCTTTGTTCACAGTCAAAGGAATAATATAGCCGACAATAGGAGGTAAACTAACGTTTACTTTTTAAAATTTATCTTAAACTAACACTTTATTAATAAAATACATAAACTATCTAAAACCTAACTAAATCTATTTTATCGATTAGAAATTATCTTATTCTTCAACTTGTGAATACTTACGTGTTTCATGTGTCGTGACCAAATCGGCCACATGTATAACTCGCCTAAAATTAGGAGTAGATACATCAAAATCAACAATGGAAATCAAACCTAGCTATTCTATTTCACTCGCCAGCAATAGAATTAAAGTCATCACACTCTAGGAAACAAATTAAAAAATTGATCAATAGAAGAATAAACCACAAGTAGTAGTATTTAAGTGAAGGAAAAACCAGCTAGCTAGGTAAGAGAGATGAGAAGACAGGTTCAAACAACGATAATATTGTTTTGCTGAAGTGGTGCAGCTGGAGAGCGGAGTTTTTCAACGAACTTCACAACCATACGAATGAAGAGGAGAGCCATGAAGATCAGCCATACAATCACGGTACATACTACCTCAAACAAAACAGTTTGTTCTTGGTAAGAATTGGGTGTCACCACAACTATCACGAACACATAACATACCACGACTGTAATGGCAATCTTTGCAATCACCATCAGGATCCACATGAAAAATCTTCGTATGAAGGGCAATCCGCATATCAGTAGCAGTATGATGCTCAGAGAAGCTGCGAATGATGTAGCATTGGCAATACAAAATCTACGGAATCCTTTAGGAATTTTCTTCTCTGTCAATATAGAGAAGCCTGCTCGGTGAAGATCTGAACTTGCTAGCCCGTCGTCTTGCCAGACTACGCTTGCAGACTTGACTCCGATTTGGAAAGCCGTGATTGCTATCAATATAGCCACAAATGTCAATGCAATTTTCTGCTGACCATCCCATCTCCTCATGTTTTGATTCATGTTTAGTGCAGGCATATTTGTCTCCGAGGTTCCAAACCCTCTAGCCTGTTTAAGGGTCTTCTCGATTTCTGAGTCTCTCACATCCCTTCTGCTTCGGATCAAAACATCCACTGCTGTCATCCCTTCATTGTTCACTGCATTCACTTCAACTCCACTCATACTCACCAGAAATTTGGTTGTCTGTTCATCAACAATCAACATATTATAACTTATAGCTAGAAATCATTTAATTTACAAATTGAGAGATGAGAGTGATTTAATTAATTTCTAGCATATGCATATATGCATACCTCAACTTGCTTATCTGCCACAGCTAAATGTAGGACAGTGTTTCCATCAACATCTTTAGAGTTTATGAGCTCGTGGGGTTCATCTACAGTCTCCACCAGGAGCTTCAGAGCCTCGAGCTGGTAGCGTTTGACGCACAAATGCAGGATGTTCCCTCCTCCGTACACCGGGAGTCGGGCTGCATCTGGTTGTGCTTTGAGCAACACTTTCATCACTTCAACGCGGCCTTTGATGGCTGCTAGATGAAGCGGTGTGAGCTCGTTTCTGTCACGAACCAAGCACATTCGTTGATCAACAGATAACAAGGCCCTCACTACATCAACATGGCCTTTAGCTGATGCAAGATGAAGAGAAGATTTGTGTGAGTTCAACTCGACTACGAGCTCAGGTTTTATCTCTATGATTTTGTTCACGAAATCAATGTGGCCTAGCATTGCTGCAACGTGCAAAGAAGTCTCATTGAAAGAGTTAACTACAGCTCGATCAAGAATCAATGGATCTTCCTTTAGCAGTTCTTGCAGAGAGATAATGCTGCCTTTCCTTGCAGCTTCCAAAAGTCTGTTTTCTATGATCTCCATCTCGTGTAAGGATCTATTCCACATAACTCATGTATTTATAAAAATCCATCTAATTAATCTCCAAGAAATGGAAGGGATTATCGAAAGATTAATTAACAAACAATATATGTATAAAAGTCAACTTTGCCCAATTTAAATTTTTGTGAACAAGTCTTGCCGCAACCATCGGCAGATAATTATATAAAACCTGATGAATATTCATAAACAAGTTTTGTATCACTTATAAAATGTTACAAATGATCTGTTTTATTTGACAAAAATAGAATAGTTGTGTATTGTATAATCTCCAAATTCTTTTGGTTCAAATTCACACGAAACGTTTTTATTTTTATTTTGTCAAGCTTGGTCGTTAGAAATTAAGTAGAATTGATGGGTTGATCTACTCCACCCTTGAATTGTGCTTTCTTTAATATTAATAATGTTTCTATCATCTATATTTAAAAAATAATAATTTTTATATCATCAAGACTTTTGAGAAGTTTCCACCGAGTTAATTTATCTTGAGAACACATACATTGGCAATTGGCATAAATTCTCCCAAAGTTGAAAGGTTTGTCTCCATCAATTGAGAGAGTCCGCAAGTTAGAGGGTAGAAACTAGAAACTACAACTTGTAATATTTATATTCAAATTAGTGTAATAATTAGCCCTAGTAAAGTTATGCTTTGGAATTAGCTAGAATTTAATCAAGTAACATGAGGAGTCTAAATATATCATCGTTTTGTGTAGTCGGAAGATGATATATTTAGACAAACACAAAATGACGTCGTTTTGTATAAAACAATGTCATTTTGTGTGACAACTAAAGTCCGTTTGTGAGGTGCTTAACTAAGACCAAAAAAAGTTGGAGGGTCTAATTGGTCCCCCAAATAAATTCAGGACCTATTTGGACCTTAACCCTACTTTATATTCAAGTGAGGTCAGTAGAAGTGTCCTCAAATACTTGATTATGAGGTGTATATCAAGATAATTGTCGTTTCGTATACTATATACAAAGTGTTGTGCCCATGAGTTGTAGGTGTTGTGTATACTTTTTCGAGTTTAATAAAAGAATTACTTTTGTGCATGTATCACCCTACTCATTCAACAACTTTTGTTGAATGAAGAATGTGATTCATATTGCCAGCTCATCATTAGACTAAGTCTTAGTTTGTTATTTGTTATTCCTATTACTTAGTTAGCATATCATGTCTTGTTTAGTGGGTAGGATTTCAGTTTTTCTGTTGAGAGATTATCTCCACGTTGCTATCTTTCTGTTGCTTAGAGGGCTATATATACCTCTGCATCTCAGTCAATAAATATAAAGCAATATTCTCCTTGTTTTCATATACCTTCTACTGAGCAATTCTTTCTATCTTTCTCTATTCTTTACTTTCTGTTCCAACATTTGTGGTACTAGAGCCAGGTTCACGTTCGATGGCGAGCAACGGGAGTTCGATGAGTGTTGCACAACCACTCATACCAGTCTTCAAAGGAGAAGGATACGAATTCTGGAGCATTCGTATGAAGACTCTACTGAAGTCTCAAGATCTTTGGGACTTCGTAGAAAACGGATTCGCAGATCCCGACGCTGACGCGAACAGATTGAAGGAGAACAAGAAGAAAGATTCCAAGGCGTTGGCTATCATGCAACAAGCAGTCCATGATAGCATCTTCTCAAGAATTGCAGCGGCAACCACCTCAAAGCAGGCGTGGACGGTCTTGCAGAAGGAATTCAAAGGAGATTCAAAAGTCATCGTTGTGAGATTGCAATCACTTCGACGTGACTTTGAAACGCTGATCATGAAGAATGGAGAATCGGTGGCTGATTTTTTATCGAGAGCAATGGCAATAGTCAGTCATATGCGATCTTGCGGAGAGAAGATCACGGACCAGACCATTGTTGAAAAGGCACTCAGAAGCTTGACTCCAAAGTTTGATCATGTCGTAGCTGCGATTGAAGAATCGAAGGATCTGTCGAATTTTTCATTCGAAGAACTGATGGGATCTCTTCAAGCCCACGAGTCAAGGATTAACCGATCGTTTGAAAAGCCCGATGAAAAAGCTTTTCAAGTGAAAGGTGAATTCTCCAATCAAAAGGATTCCTCTACGGCAAGAGAAAGAGGCAGGGGAGGTTTCTGAGGCCGCGGACGTGGCCAAGGTCGAGGTCATGGCGGTCGATCTGATGCAAAGCAATCCTTTGGTGGACAGCAAGGCGACAAGAGCCATATTCAGTGCTATAATTGCGGCAAAAACGGGCACGTGAAAGCAGATTGCTGGTCCAAGGAGAAGCAAGCAAACTACGTCCAAGAAGATGAGGAGGAAAGCAAGTTATTCATGGCTGTTACAAACGCCATGAATACGCCGGAGGACGTTTGGTTCGTGGATAGCGGGTGCTCGAACCACATGTGCGCCAAGAAGGAGATGTTCAAAGAGCTTGATGAATCTCACAAGATTCAAGTCAAGCTAGGTGATGACAAGGCCATTCAAGTTGAAGGGAAAGGTACTGTTGCAGTGAAGAATGGCGATGGTAACACAAAATTGATTTATGATGTCTATTTTATTCCAAAATTGGCACATAATTTATTAAGTGTTGGGCAATTGATGGCTATTGGATATATTGTGTTGTTTGATGATGGTTTTTGTGTTATCAAAGAAAAGAAGTCTGGGCAAATTATTGCAAAGGTTTGCATGACGGAGAATAAGATGTTTCCGCTGCGAGTGTCAAACGTAGAGAGATACGCTCTTGTTTCCGGTGTACAAGAGGCGTCGAGGCTGTGGCATCTACGATATGGGCATCTCAATACCAATGGATTAAAGCTTCTACGTGAGAAAGGTATGGTTCTTGGGCTGCCTAAAATTAATGGTTTTGATTTATGTGAGGGATGTATTTATGGGAAACAAACGAGGAAATCATTTCCTACTGGTGTATCTTGGAGAGCTTCTAAATGTCTTGAGCTCATTCACGCCGACTTGTGCGGGCCGGTAAACACGGAGTCGATTGGTGAAAGTCGGTATTTCTTTCTACTTACCGATGATTATAGTCGCATGAGTTGGGTTTATTTTATGAAAAATAAATCCGAAGCCTTTGAGAACTTCCAGAATTGCAAGGCGATGGTGGAGAAGCAAAGTGAGATGAGCATCAAGATTCTTCGTACAGATAGGGGTGGTGAGTTTTGCTCTAATGATTTTAATCATTTTTGTGAAGCTAACGAAATACGCAGAGAATTGACGGCACCATATACGCCGGAGCAAAATGGTGTGGCGGAGCGGAAAAATCGCACCGTTGTAGAGATGGCGAGAAGCATGTTGAAGGTGAAGCTTCTCCCAAACTCTCTGTGGGCAGAAGCTATTGCTACTGCCGTATATTTGTTGAATATGTCTCCGACGAAGGCTGTCCTAAATCGCACTCCATATGAAGCTTGGAGAGGTACGAAGCCGACGGTGAGCCATCTAAAAGTTTTTGGATGCATAGCTTATGCTTTGGTAAGCTCTCTGAATCGTCGAAAGCTCGACGAGAAATCTTTAAAGTGTATCTTCATTGGGTACTCTTCTCAATCCAAAGCATACAAGCTATATAATCCTCTCAATGGAAAAGTTATTATCAGTAAGGACGTCGCTTTCCATGAAGATGCTTGTTGGAATTGGGAGAGCAAGCAAGATGATGCATATATTCAATTCCCGCTGGACTTAATTGATGCAGATTCTGGTCCGAATTCGCTGCAAATTAGCCCCCCAAACTCACCACAAAGCAGCCCCACAAACTCTCCAAACACTACTCCTCTAAATACGCCTCAAACCAGTCCTATAACTTCTCCAAATATCCAGTCTTCATGTGCATCGAACAGCCCATCATATAACTCATCATCTCCTGAAACACCACCTGTACAAGGCTATAGGACGCTTAATGAAATTCATGAGAGGTGTACTTTTGCTCTTATGGTTGCAGATCCAAGTCGGTTCCATGATGCTGCTGGAGAAGAGAAGTGGCAAAATGCAATGGAGGAGGAGATTGGAGCAATCGAAAAGAATGGAACTTGGATTCTTGAAGACTTACCAGAGAATAAGAGTGCAATTGGCTTGAAGTGGGTGTTCAAGACGAAGTATAATGCGGATGGGAGTGTGCAGAAACACAAGGCTCATTTGGTTGTCAAGGGGTATGCGCAGCAGCAAGGCATTGATTACGAGGAAACGTTCTCTCCGGTTGCCCGTTTTGAAACGGTATGAATGTTTCTAGCCTTGGCTGCACATCTTAAATGGCCTATTTATCAACTTGATGTGAAGTCTGCGTTTCTAAACGGAGAGTTGGAGGAAGAAGTTTATGTAGTGCAGCCGGAAGGATTTGTCGTTCAAGGCAAGGAGGATAAAGTTTACAGATTGAGGAAGGCGTTATACGGCTTGAAGCAGGCTCCAGGAGCATGGTACAGCAAGCTCGACTTTTTTTTTCAGCAAAATGGATTTGAAAGAAGTGTTAATGAGCCTACGCTGTATGCAAAGAAGGGAGGTAACGGTAGTTTGCTCCTTGTTTGTGTATATGTTGATGATATCATTTATATGGGATCATCTTACTCTCTTGTTGCTGAGTTCAAAGAGAGTATGATGAATATGTTTGAGATGACAGATTTGGGTTTGCTTAATTATTTCCTTGGGTTGGAAATTAAACAAGGAGAAGATGGTGTGTTCGTCTTCCAGAAAAAATATGCAGAGGATCTTCTCAAGCGCTTCAACATGACGAATTGCAAAGCTGCAATTACTCCCATGAATATCAATGAGAAGTTGCAGCTTGAAGATGGTACCGAGAAAGCTGATGCGGGAAGCTTTCGAAGTCTAGTTGGAGGTCTGATCTATTTAACGCATACGAGACCCGATATTGCCTTCGCCGTTGGTATGGTTTCCAGATTTATACATAATCCAACACGACAACATTTTGGAGCTGCAAAAAGAATTCTTCGCTACGTAGCTGGAACTCAAGATTTTGGTATTTGGTACTCAAATGTTGCTGAATTTGAGTTAGTTGGGTTCACGGACAGTGATTGGGCAGGTTCCATGGATGATAGGTGAAGTACTTCAGGCTTCCTTTTCAATCTTGGGTCAGGAGCTGTAACATGGAGCTCAAAGAAGCAAGGAATGACAGCGCTTTCGACGGCGGAAGCAGAATACGTGGCTGCTACTTCTTCAGCGTGTCAAGCAGTATGGTTGAGAAGGCTATTGGCTGACTTGGAGCAGGAGCCGAAGGAGTCTACTGAGATCTTCTGTGATAATCGATCGGCTATTGCTATCGCAAAGAATCCGGTTATGCACGGGAGAACAAAGCACATCGATATTAAGTTTCACTTCATAAGAGATTTGGTTAATAAAGGGTTCATCTCTTTGAAGTTTTGCTGCAGCCATGAGAATCTAGCTGATATATTCACAAAATCGTTGCCGTCGGAGAAGCACGTCAAGTTCAGAAATCTACTCGGAGTATGCGATTATGAATCAAGGGGGAGTGTTGAATGAAGAATGTGATTCATATTGCCAGCTCATCATTAGACTAAGTCTTAGTTTGTTATTTGTTATTCCTATTACTTAGTTAGCATATCATGTCTTGTTTAGTGGGTAGGATTTCAGTTTTTCTGTTGAGAGATTATCTCCACGTTGCTATCTTTCTGTTGCTTAGAGGGCTATATATACCTCTGCATCTCAGTCAATAAATATAAAGCAATATTCTCCTTGTTTTCATATACCTTCTACTGAGCAATTCTTCTATCTTTCTCTATTCTTTACTTTCTGTTCCAACAACTTTAACATTTTTTTAAGTGGAAATGAGCCAAAATACCCACTTAAACTTTTAAAAAACTTATTTTACCAAAAAACTTTTAAAGATATTTTTTTTACCTACAATTCACATATTGCCCCAGATTAATTAATTACCCTAAAAAAGAAAAAGAAAAAAGGTGAAACAGTAATTCTTCTCTACTCTTCTCTCTCTTCCTCCCCGTCTTCTCACAACAAATTTCAACGGTAAAATCCAGCGACATTTCTTATGTGATCTAATTTTATAATTTTGATGGCATCACCTATGTGATATATATATATACACACACATACTAGGTGCACTCAAGTATTTGCGTTTACAAAATGTGTGACAATGGAGGTTTAGACATGCGACGCTAATATCATTCACACCAACTGTTCGAGAAAATTACCAAGTTGACACAGACTAATGTCATGTACCCTAACTGTTCGAGAAAATTACGAACTTAACGCAGACTAATATCATACACTCTAACTGTTCGACGAAATTACCAAGTTGACGCAATCTAATGTCATGTACCCCAACTGTTTCGAGGAAATTACTAAGTTGATGCAGAATAATGTCATGCACTCTTCCAGGAAATTACCAATTTTTGAACTTTATTTATTTATCATTTATGTATCTAGCTTTTCTATTTCGCAAATACTCTTGTACATAAGATGTACATCAGACGGTCAACGCGCGTTGACTCGGTCTAAGCGTTGACCAAAAAAATCGTGAAAACAGGTGATACTTTTTAGGGATACAACTGATACTTTTTAGTGTTTCAATTGATACTGATCTTAATAGTTTTTTTTTTTTTGCCAATACTTTTTATTGATACAAATGATCCTTTTGGGCGTTCGAAATGATACTTTTCATTATTATGAATGATACTAATTTTGATGGATTTTTTAGTTAAAGCATTGACCGGGTCAACACGTGTTGACCGTTTGATGTACATCTTATGTACAGCAGACTTGCCCTTTCTATTTTTGAATTTTGTTTATTTAGATTCATTCTATTAAAATCAACAATGGCAATGAATAATTCAAAGTTGAAACTTTGGCTATGTATCACAAAACCAACAAATAAGCTGCAAGCCCTATTTTATTTGACTCGCCACCAAGTGGAAATTAAGCCATCGGGCCATCTCAACTCTTTTTTTTTTCTCTCATGCTAACACAGTATCAAATATCATAGACTAAACTTATAACAGGCTTGATTAAATTTAAATTAAGACTCGGTATACTCATTATATAGATTTAAATATATTTCCTACTTGTATAATGTTTCTGCAAACATTTAGTCATTAAAGAAAACTCACATCAACATTAAATTAAGAACACATACATTAACAGCTCCAACACATCTGAACATAATAACTCACTGTGAGAATCTGCAAACAAGAAATAATTAACACAAACCATCATACACACACACACAAACAAAAATTACCAGTGGTGTTCAAACGGGGAGAAAATTTCACTTTTGGTCCCATAGGACACACCTCAGTTCGATTTTGGTCCCGATACTATCTATTTTGGTCCTTTTTCAAAAAAATCACTCAGTTTTAGTCCCACAGGTTTAAGATTATCAATTTTGGTCCCATGATTTTTAGGGCAAAAGCTAGACCAGGACGAAAATCGAACTGAGGTGTGTCCTGTGCACCAAAAGTGAGATTTTCTCTTCAAACGGGCGAACATGCAGCCGTGCAGCACTTCCACGGAAACTTAAGGAGTTTCACTAGTGCTTTCAGCAACGTTTTGATGAGTTTCACCAACAAACGAATTACGTGGGCAATGAGGATGACTAGTGTTAAGCCGATCCATGTAAAAAGCGAGTATCTTATCATATCCTCAGTCGAAGAACTTCCCTTGGGTGTGATCGCCCTCACTGCAGCGTTATATGTCAGCGCAGTGGCTGAAATTGCGATCCATGTGATCACCATGAGGATCCACATGAAGAATCTGTTCTTCACCGGCAATCCGCTCATCAGCAGGAATATGATGCTAAGTGAGCTGATGAACCCTATCGTGTTGTAAATATAAAACACCTCGTATGTTTCGGGGTCATTGCGCGCCAGCACAGCACAGCCTGCCCTACGAGGGAAGAGCACGGTCCGGTTTTGAGAATCCACTGCCTTCGAAATAGGGTTTCCTTGTGGATCCATCGTGTTGCCTCGTGAATCCATTAGGAAGTTATCGTCTTACCAGACACCACCGGGAGGGTTAACTGCGACTTGAAAACCCATGGTTGCGATCAGTGAGGCCACCACCATCATCGCGTTTTTCTTTTTGTCAAGCCAGTGTTTTAGGGTTTCCTCCAAGCTCTTCTTTTTCTCTCCTCCTCCGGCATCTTTGGAATTTACAAACTCGGGAGTGTTCAGAAGGTGTTTCAGAGCTTCACGAATAGAAGGATCATCAATCATCAATTGATTTACTGCGGTTATGCAAGCTTTTGCTGCAGCTTCAAATACCTTAATTTGCGCCCTCTCCATCTCCATCGTCTTTTTCTAATTTATATCTAGCTCAAAACAGTTCATATGAAAAAAATGAGAGCTAGAAGGTTATATATATTCATGTATATATAAAGTTGTGAATGAATTTTGTATGTGGTGATGAACTGATGATATTGCAGCTTATTATATCAACCAAGTTGCTAGCTGGTTAGACCTTTTGTTTTATTAATATTTCACGTAACTCTCGTACACCAACTGTGTGACACCATTTTTCACACGTTAAATTAATTAATACTAAAAAAAAGAAAATGCAATACAATTTCTAATATGAGATTAAAAACTTTTTCATGTTCTGTGGGTTCAAATTCCTATAATTGAAATAGGGAAAAAGTCGAATCGGCTCCCTCAACAATTTCCAAAGTGGAGTTTGATCTCTAGATAAAATTTAGGTCCAAATTGATCCTACACCTTTTGAAAAGATATCAAAATGGTACTTCCGTTACTCCTTAAACTAAAAGACTACGTCCATTACTAACGGGGTTAGAAGTATGATTTTACGCGTCTGAATTAGGGTTCAACAAAAAATCGCTAAATTAATTTCACAACTCTCAAAAGTTGATCCCACAAGAAATTCACAAGATAATTTCGCTGGAAAATAGTTTGATAAAGAGAGTTCCTTAGTTCTTGGGGTGGTCCTGGAGAAATTTATTCCTCACTTGTTGGGTACGAATCCGACCAAAAGGTAAGAGTTTTTTATTATTTAAAGGTTAAGGTATAAAAAAACAGATAATATTTAACTAATATTCTTGGTGTTATTTCAAGATGCCTTTTTGTTTTGTTGCTTGCGTTTGCTCCAATTTTCATCCTTTTTGTAATTTTTTGATCTAATTAGGTTTATTACATTCAATTAAAGTTTATTAACTCAAATTATGTTTATAATTAATTTTTAGAATATACTTTTTGGGGTAAATTTCATCTTTGGTCCCGTTAGAATAGGGTCAAAATATTTTTAGTTTCAAAAGTTACTTTTCTGGTCCCAAATGATATTTTTCCGACAAGTTTGGTCTCATAACATATTTTTCAACAATTTTGGTCCTATAAGATATTTTCCGACAATTTTAGTCCCATGACATATTTTTTCAATAATTTTAGTCCCAAACTAACACAGAAAGTTAACAACCATTGAAATCAAGGTAAAAAAATGACATTCTCAAGCACATAAACAATATGAAAATTAATACCAACAAAAAAAGTGGAAAATATTTTTAGCATAATACTGAATCATATCAATAGATACAAAAGAAATGTCCCACAAAACCATCACTTTACGCGTTTTGACCTTGGCTTTAACGGTAGTTCACTTCACTTTTTCTGTTAGTTTGGGACTAAAATTGTCGGAAAACTATCCTATGCGACTAATATTGTCGGAAAATTATTTTATGGGACCAAAATTGTCGAAAAAATATCACTTGAGACCAAAAATGTAACTTTTGGGATTAAAAGTGTTTTGAGCTTAGTCTAATGGGACCAAAATTGAAGTTTACTCTATTTTTTTATAACAATATTTAAAAACTTTAATTAGTAGATATAACGATAACGCTTCGTTAGCATGATGATAATATTTCATTAACATGAAGATCTGTTATCAAATTCTCCGTAATTTTTATAAGAATTACAAAATTACGTTAATACCCCCGCGTAAAAAACTGTTCAAATATTAGAGAATGACCGCCACTCTTTTAATGAAATGTGGACCTTATATTTTTAAGGATTGTATGGTGTGAGTTGTGATCCTAGTTCACACACTAGGTTCGGTCCAAAATGCGTTCTTTTAATCATCATCCATTGGATCTCATACTGTACATAAGAAAGTGATTGTAAATATATTTGAAAAGCATTCCGACACATAACTTATTTATTTACTTATTTTAAGTGTGAGAAATTTAATGTCATAAAACTAAGGGTCAAACCAATTAAATATCCATTTTGATAGAAATGATCAAACTACAAAAAATAAGGATCTACATGGTCTAATTTTAAGATAAATCGGGGCTATTTGAGCCAAATAGACAGCCATGGATGATAAACTCCCCATATAATATATAGTGAAGGGGCTATTCACACATTTTTCGTTTGACTAGTAGAGGATACGTGCTTTGCACGTGGTTTTTTTTTAGATATATATATATATATATATTAAGTTTTATAATATTAATATAAGTTTTATAAGCTAGAAAGAATGTTAAAATGGGGTGTCGATTATGATACATAAACGAGATTCCCCTTTTTTTATTGCTTAACCTTTAAAGTATTGTAATTTTACTTTTTGATGTTTTTCTTTGTGTATGACATTGTCTTTTTTGCCTTTGTTGTATATAATGTCTTAGCTAGTATTATATAATGAAAACCGGTAAATATTCTATGCATTGGTGGAACATGAACTAACTTGTTTAATTGATCTAAAATCAACTTGATATTTACCTCTATGAGTGTTTGTCAATATTATGACATTCTTTACATTTTGTTGCTATCAAGAAGTGAAGCAGTATAATAAGTGTGGTCGGCATATCATATTGTGCAGTTGGGGAGAAAAGTACCATTGAACTTATGGAAAGCCAAAACTGGACGAAGATTAATGTTAAATATTTTATATAGTTCTAATCATAGTAAGATTAATGGACAAATAATGAAAGTAGTAAATATAACATAGAAAAGAGATAAGTGATGTTATAGAGATAACAAATATAACTTATAGTAATTCATAAATAAATATTATTGATGAAAAGAATAAAATTTGTAAAAAAATATCACAGTGTTAATATGTCTATGATTTTAAACGAGAGTGTATATTGACATTATTTTTTTTCTTGTTTGATTTTGATGAGTAGAGAAGCTTTAATTGTTTTTCTTCTTTTTGATTTCAGAGATAAATTTATCCAATGTATCATTGTCGCTTGTTATATCAATGCATTCTTCAAGTTTTTTTTTGTAAGTTTTCTTTTTCTCTTTCCTTGCACTTCAGTTGGCTTCAATTCGGTTATGGATTCTTTGCTTCTTCCCATTCACAGCTTGCTTGGTCTTTTTGAATGATTTATTTTTTCCTTGACCTTGATTGGTATTCGGCTCTTCAACTGATGCAATTTGTGTCTTATGTATTGCACTGGCTACAATTCTCAAATTTCCTCTTTCATCGATTTTGACATCCTTGAGTTTGGTCATAAAGCATATTTTGGTTGATGCTTGTAAGTTTATGCCTTTATAGTATGGAGAATTATTTTCGCCCTAAGGAAATAAAATTGTAATTACAATTTGTAAATGTTAAATTTTACATCATGATTCTTAATGTAGTAATTGGTTTAGAAATCATTTTTTATAATAATAATTACCTCACTGATTGATTGAAGATACTCATGTACGGAGCATCCTACGTATATTGCTGCAACATCTTCGAACATTGTAACACGTACACTGTAATTCCCTCCCACGACATTTAAGGTAATTCTGTATTTGTAATTTTACAAAATAATATATAGTTAATCCATGTATCTTTGTATTTTTTTTTTTGTAATGTGTTTTTTTTAAATTACCTTGGTGTAGTCTCAATGACTTCCTCCTTGCAACTTCAGCATATTGAAATTTCTGCATTCTTTGGACACCATGTTTTGCATTTTTTGCAGGAATTATACCATATATATGATTTATTTTCAACCTGGCCTATCTACAATTCCCATTATATAATATGAAGTGTCCTATAATATTAAAAGAATAATTTGTATATTAATCAAAAGTGTAATTATTAATTACAAAATGAAAGAAAAATCGATGCGACTGTATATATATTTATTTCACACAAATAAACACCATTCACAAAACAAATTCAAAACAAATATGAAAATTATGAGAATAAATATGGTACGATTCACAAATTATGAGTAAAATTTGGTCCTAATTTGAACCAAATTATTTAACATTAGAAATTATGATCCGTTGATTTTTACTTGTGCGTGTGATGTGCTAATCTTTTTATTTCCAATAGACGAAATATTATTCCTGATTTTAGCGTACAATTCTAGTTCTCATTTTTTTTAATATATATTTTTAAAAATCAAATCAAACTTATTCTCGGTTCTTATGCATTTGAATAGATATGGTGGCACATTAATCTAGAAGATATATATATATATATATATATATATATATTTTCCATACAATCGTAGAATGAAACAAAGTAATAAAACTTTAAAATATAATTTATAACTGATTATTCCATAGCACATGAAATGGATTTCAAAAGAGAGGCTCAAAAATAGTTTATTCATTCACATGAAGAGGTGGGTGCAAATGAACAGAAGGCATGTCAAATGGTGGGTGCAATATCAGCGTCCAACCCTTTGTGAAAGTAAATAGATAGACATAGTACCTTAGATAATTTATGTTGACTTTTGATGAGTTGTTGCATGGTTACTTCTTCTGCATTTTCTATTTTTGGATCATTGCTAACTCACTAATTCTCAACAGATCAGAAATATCCGACGAACTGCATATAATAGAAGTTTGATATAAGGTAAGTTGATCAATAATATTATTATTTTAAAAAAATAAATAATATATTTATTTTGTCAATTATTCCATACATGATTTGTTCAGTCTCTTCTATTTCTTCACATTGTAGTTTGATTTGTAATACGGAACTCGGTGTAATTTGGATTTGTAAATTGCCTAAGATAAAAAAATTTAGTTAGAAAGGTAAACATGATTTATTTTTGTCATAAAAAAATGCATATAATATATATATTTGTATATTAAATTTTTCCTAAATATTTTTTTGCGGTAACATTTGTGATGGTGATAATTGGATTTTGTTTAACCATTTGTTGCAGTTGATGCCCTTCATTCTTCGCCATGTCTTCCCAAAGGCATATTCCCATAAGTTATTTTCTGTACAAATAGAAAATGAAATTCATTAAAATAATTAATTAAATAATAAAATAGTGATAATGTCAAAATAAATTTAAATACAATGATTATGTCTTACTCTCTGTTCATAATAGTTATGTCTCTTAAAATAAACATCTATTAAATAAGAAACTAAGCTTATCTTCCCTAAAAAAGCAACTAAATTTATTTAAATAATAAATAATTATCTCAAAAAAATAGAGTTCAATTATATCAAAATGCGATTTTAATAAATTTAAAATTTACCTGATAATGAACTCAATGTGGACGATTCATTATGAATATTCATAATTGTGAAAATATCAAAATAATGAATGTATTATGTTGAAGTGATTGAATTTTCGTAATAATTGGCAATGAAATTTGTAAAGTGAGAATGAATTTCTGAACTATTATTAGTAACAATTAGCAAGTTAAAATCCAATGATTTATATAGATAATTTTAGAGTCCTATTATAATTCGGAGAAAAAGTGGCTTGAATAATAATAATAATAATAATAATAATAATAATAATAATAATAATAATAATAATAATAATAAACTATGACCTTATATATGACAACCATCACTCATACAAGAGGACCCACGACATGATAATTAATAAAAATAACAAGAATAATTAATGAGATCTAATACAAAAGTAATATTGAACGCACAATTTACAAATAATTAGAATTGACCAATGACTACAATGAATTTCCGTTTGGAAAAAAATTATTGATTTTAATTTGCTCCAATCATAATGTGTTTTTTATATGCATGAACTTATCCAAAAGGGGGTGTACTTTTTAATATAAAATATAGGTAAGTCTTCATTAATTTCAAATTGCAAATAATTATTTATAAATAGTTAGATATATTATATTACTTTTTTACCCTTAAATTAAAGTCTAGATCATGGATATAATAGGCAAAACATATTTTGTAAGAAACATGCACACTTTTTATATAGGTATAGATTATGATCTTTTTCTTGATCTTAAAAAAGAAATTATTAAAATTATTCAATTTCGACCAGATAATAGAAATATAAGATTGAGACTGAAATGAAGATCAAACACTCGGAACTTACGAAATGTGAATGAGTTGAATACAAGAGAACCAAAATACAACAGTATTTCTTACTCTACAGTCTACAATAAGAACAAAAGAATATTATTATTGAATTTCGATTAAATTTATGCAATATAAGATCGAAAATGAACAACACCGTCAAATTGTTTCGCGATAGAATCGATGAACAATGAACAGCATAACTAGTCTTGTCGTATATATAACAAACAACATTTGTGACATGACCTTGTTAATTGAACTATGACACAGATATACCCTTGAAAGAAACGTAGGATAAAATTAGAAATTAATGTTATTGAAATTACCCTGCAGAAAACACATGTTACGAATCCTATGGTCTCAATCATAGTTTTCATCAAATGCTCAAATATCTGATATGCTCTTATGTTTTAATTTCTTCGTTCTAACTAGTACTAAAAATAAAGAGTAAGAGCTAGAGAGGTCAGAGATGGCAGCTTATGCATCTGTAGTTTCTCTCATGCATGTTATAGATCAGCTCGAGCTTCATCCTCAACCTCCTATTTCTCTCGACGAACAACAAGTTGCATCTCTCACTCAAAACGTTACCATCTTGCAAGAATTTCTTGAAGGTTATAATTCTCATGTAGGGTACAACAATGAAGCCGATGACTTGGTGACTCGAATTGCAGATGCAGCTAACACAGCAGAAGATATAATCGAATCTCATATAGTGGATCAAGTTCTTGCTGGATCCACTGGTCATGGTAAGAAGAGAATCAGCTCCAATGAATTCCATCGAAGTCTGCAGAAGGTGATACTTGATATGGATCTTATCATGAAAGAGGTGGAGAATATGAAAGAGAAGGTGGGAGTCCAAGACCAACTCAACCAAAACTCTGTCGATTCTGCTGGTTCATCAAGATCTGCTTCAACTCTCGTTGTGGGTTTTGATGATATCACATATCAAATGAAGGATCAGCTCATTGGATCGGGAGGACAACTTGATCGCCAGATCATTCCAATTTTTGGTATGCCCGGAATTGGTAAGACCACTCTTGCTAGAAATCTTTACCAAGATAAAGTTGTTGCTCATCATTTTCAAATTCTTGCCTGGTCTACTGTTTCTCAAGATTACAAAATCACAAAAATTCTCTTGGAACTTCTTCAAGAGCGCGAGGATAGTTTGAGATATATGGATGAAAATGATTTAGCAGATAAGTTATACAGAAGATTAAAGGGTAGGAGGTACTTGATTATAATGGACGATATTTGGGATATCAAAGTATGGGACCGACTAAGATTCTTCTTTCCAGATGATAACAATGGAAGTAGAATAATTCTTACTACTAGACTATCAAACTTAGCTACTCAAATAACAAATATTGTTGGTATTAACATGACTCTCCTAGATGAGGATAATAGTTGGGAGTTATTCTCCAAAACTGTATTTGGAGAAGAACCCTGCCCTCTTGAATTAGAGGAGACCGGGAAGATGATAGCGAAAAATTGCAAAGGACTTCCTCTGTCGATTGTTGTGGTTGGAGGACTCTTAGCAAAGTCCAAACCTACACCAGAGTATTGGGAATCCATAGCAAGAAAATTAAATTCAGTTGTAACCTCCGAGGATGATGAAAGGTGTTTCAAAATACTACATATGAGCTACAATCATTTGCCAGTTTATTTAAAGCCATGTTTTCTCTATATGGGAGTTTTCGGTGAAGACAGTGAGATTCGTCTCACTGTACTCATCAAACTATGGGTAGAAGAAGGATTTCTCAAACCAATTAGTGGGAAAAGCTCCGAAATGGTTGCAGAAGAGTGTCTAACGGAACTTATTGATCGGAACCTCATTTTAGTTCATGAATTGGGGTCCGAAGGAAACATAAAATATTGCAAGATTCATGATCTTCTGAGGGAGCTAAGCATAAGAGAAGCTGAAAAGGAGAGGTTTTATAATATCATAAACGAGCCTAATAAATACACTGCCCCACCACAACGCCGCATTGTTATTCCTGAAAGCATGACAGAGGAGGAAATCCCCATTGCTTGGCAATATATGCGATTTGTTCGTTCTTTGATATGCGATGTTGATGGAAATTTAGAGTCCCTCAATTTTCGATTGTTGAGGATATTTGATGCTTCCGCCAAATATTCAGAGAGTAGATCGTATTGCTTAGAAGATTTGTTTCAGTTAGTTAACTCACGGTACCTTGCTGTCAGACTTCAGGAATTCACATTTCCCTCCTCAATCTACCTCCTTTGGAATCTTCATACACTAATCATTTACAATGATAGTGGAGAAGAAGAGTGTGACATTACTGCACCAGTTGAAATTTGGAACATGCCTCAACTTAAACACATTGATGTCGGAGCACTCTACCTCCCAGATCCTCCTAGCCATGACATTATCATGGCGAATCTCCAAACAATGAAGACTATAATGAATTTCAAGTGTGGTGAAGAGGTGGTTCAAAACATCCCTAATGTCAAGAAATTGAGAATAAAATACAGAGAGCTTATTCAAGGTGATGGCCTTAATCTAAAAAATCTTGATCGTCTACAGAAACTCGAAAGCCTTAACTGCTACATTAGTGATCCAGATGCTGAATTGAGCGAAACTAGTAAAGTTGTACAGAGTCTTACCTTCCCAGAATCGCTCAAGAAGTTGACAATTGGAGGCGTCAATGTGTATTGGGAAGACATGTTGGGAAAGATAAGTTGGTTATCACTTCAAGTTCTCAAACTCCTGGCTGTTTCCTTCAAAGGGCGCAGGTGGGAAACAGTTGATGGCCAATTCCAGCACCTAAAATTCTTGATGATTGAAGACTGCGACGAGTTGGAATATTGGGAATCCGAAAGCTCACATTTTCCACGCCTCGAGCGCCTTGTTCTTCGATTGCTGAAGGAGTTGAAGGAGATTCCTTTAAGCGTTGCGGAAATAGCAACGCTTAAAACAATTGAGCTGGGATATTGCAGGGACTCTCTCGTCATTTCTGCTAAAAGAATTCAAGAGGAGCAAGAGGACTTGTTTGGGACTGAAGCAACTCAAGTTCAAGTTGTAGATTTCCTCATGATGAAGAGCGAAGCAATTGAGAGTTTAGCCACTCCCAACTTTCAAGTTCGATATCTTGATGTGCCTTCCATTATCAGGTTAATTAATTTTATTCATTATAGTAATTCATTCTTCACCACCCTGTTAACCTTGCTGTTTAATTTAATTCAATGATATATATAACTGTTTGATTTTGTAGATCGTATGCTAAAACCCATCTTGATTAAAATCTTAAGGTGGCTGGAGTACATCTCTATCGCTTTGGTTAACATTCTGCGCCAAGAAATGGTACCATTTAATCATCCATTTGAATTGATAATTATCATATCTACATAGTGAATATATGTCACTTTTGTTGGTGTGTTTAGACTCACACTGTTGTTTCAGCATTTTTGTATTACTTCACTATTCATTTAATTTCGATTCCTTGTACTTCTTGTAAGGTTTTGAGGATCGACATAGCAATATTTTCAAATAGATTTGTGTGTGATTTTTGTGTATAATTTTAGATTTGGGAGATGATTTTTTTCAGAGTGGAGAACAATATACGTTCTTGATATTTTGTGGTGGATTCAAAATGATCTTCACATTAGCTTCTCCAATACACCAAATTATATATATACTAGACTAGACTAGGCTATTGTAGCATTCTTCCAAGAGAAGATTTGATGCGGTCTTTAATACCTCAAATAATATATCATGCCAAGTGACAGTGAACACGAATGTAGCAAGCAATGATACAAGTCGAACCACAATGAATAAAAGTTATAATTTTAACAATGCAAGTAATGTTAATCCAAGTTACATTCACTATTTAAACAATCAACATTTCATAGAAAGGTTTTGTTCCAAATTCAACAATTAACACAACTTGTACTCTTAAATGTAGAATGTTAAAAAATTCAAATGAAAGATTTAAATGGTAATAAACGGGGGTTCTAGGTTGCTAGCTCCTTGATGAAGATATTCTCAAAAACCATATGAATCACACATCTCTCCTCTCTCAACATGATTTGGACAATAGATCATCTAAGCACTTTCTCAAGCAACATAGACATACAAGCAAGTGTAAAACTCACTATCTCTAGTAAATATTTCACTCAAGCCTTCTAGGGTCCCAAATCACCATTGACAAGCCTAATACTCATACCTATCTCAAAACACAAGTAAAAGGTCTCATAAATCAAATACACATACATAATGGTAAATCTAATTACACATTAAGTACACAAATGAATCTAAATGGAGGCCACCTACATACATTCACAAATCAACACATTGATCCATAAGATTTAAAGAGGAAAAGGTACATTCATCACACATTCGATTATCTCAAACACCCATCATCAAAGGATCCAACACCCCAAAACCTAAATAGATTAGCTACTCATGCTCTTAAGATTTAAATCACAAACTTGTAAATAAAACATAGATAGAGATTAGATTAAACCAATAGATTGTACAAAAGTATCCACAATGACCCTTCCACTTCAACTTCAACTCTTCAAGAACATTATCCACCAAAACCCTTCTCCTCCTTCTCTCCTTGGCTATTTTCTACTTTTTACAATGTGGGGGAAAAGTTTTAAATGGAATGGGGGCTCTCTTTATTAGGAAAGTTGGGTGGAAAAATCCATTCTAAAAATGGATCCAAAATTCATCCCCAAATAATAGAGGGAAGAGAAGAGGATAAGGTCCGCAAAATAGAGCACCAGGGCATGACACGGACTCGGTCACGCCCTTGCTCGTGATGTGGGTTGCGCCTGTGGCTCTGGACACACGGCTTCGAGCCCAGGGCACTCGGGTCGCGCCCTTGCTCGGGCTGTAGCTCGTGCCTGCACCTCGATTTCTTGGTTTTCTTCTATAATACACCTAGAATTTGTATTTGGATTAAATATGGGTTTGAACATAAAAAATATACAATTGGTTTATAAAATGGTATTGAAATAGCCCCAAGTTGCAGTGAAAAGAAGCACAAAAATCTCGATTATCAACTTTCCCAAACTTAAGTTCTTTTTTATCCCCAAACAAGATTGCAAGCAAAAGAGAAAAAAGGAAATCACGATCAAGAATGCCTCAGAAGAACAAAAAACATGTGATCATACATAAGAATATGAAGCTTCGATACACAAGAAATGAATATGTAAAAACACGGCTTTCCCTGGCTTTTAGGAATATCAACACTCAAACTCATCCTCTCAAGGAGAAAAGGGACGTGTATACGCTCGGCATCAAATAATGTTAGTATACTACCATAAGTTTGCAAAATAACTCATCTATTTTCACAAGTGTGCTCAAAATATGGATCACATAGGTCTTGAGGGTTGCAACGTTAGGCTCTTTGGAAGGAGTAGGAAAAATATAGGTTAAAAGTGACTTCAAAATCAATTCCCGCAACCTATTTTGCATTTCAAGACAAGCAAAACTATTTCGAGTTTTCTTCTACCCTTCACATTATTGCTTGGGAATTTAAATGGAAGTATCATTGTCATGAATGTGATCATTCTTTCCATATTTCTTGCTTGAAGACTGCATCAGGTCACTATACGAATATCAAATTTAGGCGCCGGTTTCAGTTGGATGATATTCACCCTATCCCTCTCACGTTCATTTCTATCACTCTTTAGAAAAGATGTGATGTTTGTGGTTTCCATGTGTACAAGTTCGGAGGTTTCGAATGTGCATCGTGCAACTATGTTGTGTGCGGAGAATCTTGGTGTGGGTTTGAATTATTGCATTATTAATACAGATGAAATCATCTATTGTACATTTGTACATTATATATATAGACCAGCTAGAATAATTCGTGTCATGATGTATGTATTGACATGAATTTAATTTTGTTTTGTATAAAGAAATCATTCTTGCATTATGTCATTGATGTTCGATGCTAGGTTCTAATTCTAAGTTAAAAAATAAAAATAAAAAATCATGTGAATTGGATTTATTCAAATCTGAAAAGCATGAGAGAAAAACAAAACGTATATACACCTTGTTCAAGTTTCCTTTTACACCTACATTTGCCATGATTTTCCCATTACTTGGCCAAAACTTGAGCAAATTTACTACAAAAAATGTGGATTTAACGACTGATTATTTTGTCGTTAAACACATGAATTCTATCACAAAATTAAATTAGCGACAGATCATTTCCATCGTTGTGTTGCTCATCATAAATAATACTAATGATGGATTTATGTTACGTTATTAGAATTAGTGGTGGATTCACGATAGTGGTATCTGATGTTACTAGGTTGTTGTCGCCCCCGATCATTGGGTGTCTGGAAATGAAGTAAACGCTCCGATTCCTGCTATAAGTGAGTTTACTTACCAAAACTCTTTCGAAAATATATTTAATCTTTAGTCTATTTATGAAAATGCTTTATATTTATGTGCACTCAATGTGGATTTGATATGACTCATTTGAGGATTGCTAATATAGCACTTCTATGCAATTACTTATAAACACGTGTACTTACGAATATAATATGATATGTGATCACATTAGGGTCGATCTCTATTATGTAAATTGAGCGTATGAATTATGACTGGTTAAATATGGATTTATGGATATTTTGCAACCAGTTTTCACATGTGTTGTAGACATACGCCATGTCCTTAGATTGGATGTCGCGAGCATCACAAATAAATAATTATCTATATTGAGAACATAAATAATGAAAGCATAAAATAGACTCAAGATATGGTTACCAAGTTCGGTGCATACACCTACATCTGGGGACCTCACCCAGTAGAGAAATAATCCACTCCTTCGACGTTAGTTTTCGATAAGGACTTGTATAGCAGGACCACCTATCTGAATAACCTTTCGAACATTACCCTTTTTCAATGAACTGATACGCAGGAACCACCTACGACCCAAGTGCCCATACTTGGTCTCTCTTATTATAACTTTTGTGAGGTCATGATCTTCAGTAGCATTACGATACCCAAGGTTGTTTATATTTGACAAACTAAATTACTAGAAATTTATATTGAACTTAACACAAGAACAACACTAGTAGACAAAAATGGAAACCTATCAAGCTGTTACAACTCGATGATATAGAATTGTAAAATCATATCATATGTGTGCACCATTCATACGGTCTTCATATAGCAGCCTCGAATTCTTACCTTCTTCAAGTCTTGTCTTATGAAGTTTGTTTCCATATTGATAGGATTTATTACCTTCTTGATTGGAAGCTTTCCTTTAGAGATTAGGGTGAATCTCCTAGGTCAATCTTCACAAAGCCGGCAGATAATTAACTTAGCTTGATCCATTTAGAATCGGAAGCCCGACCACGATTCATTTCTCCAGAAGAAAACTGCTATATATTATCACCAAGACCACCATATTGAACATCTTAAGGAACATCATTCTCTCTAAGTTTGGCACTTTGGTTCGAAATGTTCCTTGACATGCACAACGAAAAACATTCATGGATAACCCGCTGAAGGATGCCCAAGTCGGTGGTGCCAAAGCCAAGTAGCATGGGTTGCAGTTCCGGTAGCCAGCATCACTGTACCTTTTTTAGTGATCTCATCTATGTAGTACAGTCCACGGCTCTCAGTGCCACGTCCAATAATCTTCCCCATCCTGATATCCTGTAGTAGACAGAAAGTGGGATGCATCAGCATAGTGCAATTAAGTTTCTTTATGACGTGGCTTATTGACAGTAATTTGTGGAACAAAGCAGGAACATATAAATAGTTGGATATTTTAAGTGTAGGGGTGATGAAGACTCAAATTCGTGCTTTTTCCTTTATCTTTTTACACCCTTTTTAAGTGTTTAGTATAGAGTCTAGTCTAGGTTTGGGGGTAAAGCTGATTGCAGGAGGCTAAGGGCACGAAACCACCACAATAGGCACAGACAGGTGCTATTTATGCTGAGGGCACAAAGGACTGATTTGCCTGCCGAGGACCCAGTCAAAGTTGTTGCGAGAATTGCGCAACAAGATCGCGGGACAGTTCCTATATGCACGTGGAGGTGATGTGGGGGTCAGTTCCGAGTCTTGGGAGATCTACACACGTTGGGAAGGAAGTGGGGACATCAGAAAGCCGTTGGAGATGCTAGGGTTTGTTGCTATCCCTCCTAAATTCAAGGAAGAACGTTGAGCATGAAATGAGGAAGTGGAGGAGTGCAAGAACCCCTGCGTGGGTGAGATCTGGGCTGCTTGAAGCCTTAATTCAGTTGCTATAAATACTTTTATCTGTTTTCATATCAAGGAGTACACTGACACATTCGGTCTTTACATTTCCAAGATACAATTTACTGCTTTCATATTTAGTTTATGTTTTGGATATTATGACTGCCTGAAGCTGGCGATTTGCCCGCGGAGAGGTAGTTCAGTTGTTTTTGTTGGCAAAACTGGGGTTGGGCCCAGAAGTTAATCAAGTTATTTCCTTTCCAAGTAAGATGTCTTTTATCATTTCTTTTACTTTCATTTCTATGTTTAGTGGCTAAGTATCCACTGTTCAAGTCGAAGTAATGGTCTAAGGGTAGAATATGTGCATGAGGTGATCAGACTTTAAAGCCTTAAGGGTTCACAATCTTAACTTGTTTTTCACTTAGACATAGGTAAAGGGTGGTTGGAGATGAAAGCGCGCATTTCTAATTAACTGGTACTAGTGTTAGTTACGTGGGAGTGTATAGGTGACCCATGCCTCGATACCTGCATAGTAACAAGTCCGGGGGTGACAGCCTTGGTAGTTAAGATTGAGTAGTATATGCAGGCACAAGACCGTGTCAAACCTACTAGAATCGGGTCGCTTTTGCCCTCAAAGCTGCTATGCTTGCAAAACCTTTGTGTGATTCTCTCCTTAGGTTCCTGTATAGTTAGGTCCCTAGGTGCCGATCGTATCATCTAGACGATATAATGTAAGAAGTGATTGGGGAGTGGCCGATGGTATCCATTTCCTATAACCGGTTAATCCTCAAAGTGACAATTACCCATATTTGGCCATAGGGATTCGGTTTTTGACCTTTCTGCTAGTGTGGGCACAACGGGTAGTAGTGGTAATTACATGTGTTTTGCCCGGGATTGCGCATACCTACCGAATGACTTGATGCTTTGACTTGAGCACTTTTATGACTGATATTTTCTTTTGTGATTTCCTTTACAGCATTTAGTTAGTTTAAGTTTATTAGCAAGGTTTTTAGAGTGACACTAAAGATCCAAACTGAAACTAAGAAAAGACAGAAGGTTAAAACACTCCTCGTGGGATCGACATCCGTCTTCACTAGCTATACTAGCCTTTGAGGGCAGATTAAGCATTTGGGGACAATTTGCCCGCAAGTGTATTTTGCACACCTAAACGACGGGTGTGCCAAAATTGGCACCGTTGCCGGGGAGTGTAAGCGCACTTTTCTGTCTATTTACTGTTTTACCTTAGTATATGCTTCGTTCTAACCGCGCAGGAGATTTACTCTACGATCCGGAGATAGAGAGGTCAGCGAGGGCAAGAAGAGCACAAGCTAGGGCATTTTTGAAAAGGCTGGAGGAAGAGAATCACACTGAAGGATCCAGTGACGACTTGACCTCAAGCGGAGAAAGTGAGAAAAGCAACATCAAATCACTATATTTCGACGAAGAGATGGAGGACGATCAGATATCAAATCACGAAGAAGAACAACAACAAAGACCACCACAGCACACCCTTACTTTGAGGCAGCTGAGTTTCCCTCAAACCATGAACATGCGTCCCACGGGCATCGTTTTGCCCACAACTACTGGTAACTGGGAGCTGAGGGCAAACTTCATCTCGATTTTACCCAAATTCCATGACCATCCAGGGGAGGATCCACAACGACATCTACAAGATTTTGAGATGGCATGTGAGACACAACGCACACGAGCTAATGGGACAGGCGAATACATTCGCCTGGTTTCTTTTCCTTTCACCTTGCAGGACGGAGCTCGAGAGTGGTTATACACTATTCCTGCCAGGAGTGTAACCAACTGGAGTCAACTCCAGCAAAAGTTTCTGGAGAAGTACTTCCCCACATCAAGAGTGCAGAGCATGAGAAAGAAGATCTCAACCGCAAAAGCTGACCCCCACGAGAGCTTTTACGACTACTGGGAGCGTTTCAAGCAATTGCTCTCGAAATGCCCACATCACCAGATTCCAGATCATGACTTGGTAAACTACTTTGTCTCGGGCTTGAGAAGTGAGGACCGGGCCCTACTGAATGCAGCATGCGGTGGATCTATTCTGAACAAGAGGGCAGCTGAGGCTCTAATACTTATTGGAGAAATGGCTGAAGAAAACAGAGACAATTCATATGAAAGAACCAATGTTGCCGCTGCGGGCAAAACCATCTCTGTGCCTGCAACTGATGACCGAATCGAACAACTCTGCAACAAGATGGAGAAAATGATCACCATGTTTTCCGCCAATACCTTGCGAATTTGTGGGGTATGTGAATTAATGGGGCACCACTCTGACCAGTGTCCACAATTGAAGGAGAAGGAAGAAACGGTCAACGCTATGGATGAAGGGCACAGAAGGAGGCACAATCAATTTGCCCCCAACTACAGTCAGAGACATACAACACCATACTATCATGCGCCCGCAGCGGGACCGTCTTTATCAGACATGGTTTACAAGATTGTGAATGAAACGGTGGAGGTACAAAAGAAATCAGAAGCCTTCGAGCAGGAGACAAGGAATGGGCTGAGCTATTTGGGAGGACAAATATCCCAAATTAGTGATGCAATCGCAAGGATGGAGAAAGCTAAAGGAGTTCTGCCATCACAGACAGAACCACCAAAAAAGGCTGGAGTAAATGCAATAACACTGAAGAGTGAAAGACAACTGCCTGCACCATATCCAGAGACTGCAGAGGATGATGCCCACAGCAACGATGAGCCCACAAAGGAGGAATCCGAGTTGAGGGCAAATGACGAACCAAAAGCAGTTGTGCCCAAACCCATCCTGAAGAGTAATATTCCAAAAGAGATCGAGGTGCCTTTACCATTTCCAGGAAGGACGAAGTGAAACAAGAAAGAAGCAGAGGATAGGGATCTAATGCACATCTTCAAGAAAGTAGAAATCAATGTTCCCCTACTAGATGCCATCAGGCAGGTGCCCCGATATGCCCGTTTCCTGAAGGACTTATGTACAAAGAAGGTGAGATTCACCGAGGAGGCACAAGTGGTTGTGAATGAAAATGTGTCAGCATTATTACAGAAGAAGCTGCCTGAAAAGTGTGGAGACCCAGGGATGTTCTTTATTCTCTGTGAAATTGGAGGACTTCGAGTTGAGAGAGCTATGCTGGACTTAGGGGCATCGATCAATGTTATGCCCTTAAACATTTTTGAAGAGCTAACCTTGGGACCGCTCAAGGATACAAGGACAATTATTCAATTGGCTGACCGTTCCAATGTTTACCCCGAGGGAGTGCTTGAAGATGTCCTAATCAAAGTAGAAAGTCTGATTTTCCCAGCAGACTTCTATGTGCTGGATATGGGCAAAACCAATCCAAAGGCTGCATGTATACTTTTGGGCAGACCATTCATGAAGACGGCACATACGAAGATTGATGTCAATAAGGGCACATTGACGTGCGAGTTCGATGGAGACAGAGTTGCCTTCAACATCATGGAGGCAATGAAGTACCCCAATGACACTGAGGGTGTACATGTGATCGACGTCTTTGAGCCTATGATCCAAGAAGAATTGCCAAGGCTGCTGGCAAAGGATCCACTTGATTGGGTACTTCAATACAGTAAAATTGATTGGGATGCTGAAGAGGAACGAGATAAGCAAATCAAAGAGACAATTCTGCAATTGTATCACATCGAAGCCGGTTTTTCAAGGGATCAACGTCTGCCTTTGCCCACAACAAGGCAGGGTGGTAAACTGGTGCGGTCTATCATCAAGCCACCAAAGTTGGAGTTGAAGGAATTGCCCGATCACCTCAAATATGCCTATTTGGGTGAAGGAGAGAGTTTGCCAGTTATAATCAGTTCATCTTTGACCATGAAGCAGGAAGTCAAGTTGATAGCACTATTGAAGATGCACAAGGAAGCAATTGGATGGACTTTGGCCGACATCAAAGGCATAAGTTCCACCATTTGCATGCATCGGATCTAGTTGGAAGAAGGGGCAAAACCAGTGCAAGATCCCCAAAGGAAGCTGAACCCCTTGATGAAGGAAGCTGTGTTAAAAGAAATTCTAAAGCTGCTCGATATGGGCATTATCTTCCCTGTGCCCGACAGTGAGTGGGTGAGTCCTATTCACGTTGTGCCCAAAAAGTCTGGAATCTAGGTTGTGGAGAATGAAAACAAGGAACTTATTCAGATGAGACTGCAGACCGGATGGAGAGTTTGCATTGATTACCGCAAGTTGAATGCAGTTACAAAGAAGGATCATTTCCCTTTGCCCTTCATCGATCAGATGTTGGAGAGGCTTGCGGGAAAATCATACTTTTGTTTTCTAGATGGGTATTCTGGATATATGCAGATTGTGGTGGCCCAAGCCGATCAAGGCAAAACAACATTCACTTGCCCCTTTGGCACGTTTGCCTACAGAAGGATGCCTTTTGGCCTTTGCAACGCTCCAGGCACATTTCAACGGTGCATGATGAGTATATTTTCGGATATGCTTGAGACTTGTATTGAGATCTTTATGGACGACTTCACGGTTTATGGAGATAGCTTTGATCAATGCCTTGACCATTTGAGCAAGGTACTGAGCCGCTGTGTGGAAAAAGACCTGGTGTTGAATTATGAGAAGTGTCACTTCATGGTAAGAGAAGGAATCGTGCTGGGACATATAGTATCCGAGCGATGAATCGAGGTGGACAGGGCAAAAGTGGAGATCATTGCCAAATTGCCCTATCCCATCAATGTTAAGCAGATTCGGGCATTTCTAGGCCATGCGGGTTTCTATCGTCGATTCATTAAGGACTTCGCAAAGATTGTTCAACCACTCACAAACCTGCTACAATTGGAGGTAAAATTTGACTTTGATGAAGACTGCAAGAAAGCTTTTCATACATTGCAGAATATGTTAGTGTCTTCCCCCATTATCCAACCTCCGGATTGGGGAATGCCATTTGAAGTGATGTGTGATGCTAGCGGATTTGCCGTGGGAGCAGTTTTGGGCCAGAAAAGAGGCAAAGAGAGCTATGTTATCTATTATGCCTCCAAGACGTTAAATGCCGCGCAACGCAACTATACCACCACGGAGAAGGAGCTTTTAGCCGTAGTGTTCGCTTTTGAGAAGTTTCATTCCTATCTACTAGGGGCACAAGTGATTGTTTACACGGATCATGCAGCTCTGAAGTACCTACTGTCTAAGAAGGAGTCAAAGCCGAGACTCATAAGATGGATACTGCTCTTGCAAGAGTTCGATGTGCAGATCAAAGACAAAACTGGGGCAGAAAATCTGGTTGCAGACCATCTCAGCCGTCTAATGGTTGAGAGCAAGGAGGAGATCACTGAAAATTTTCCAGATGAGCACTTATATGAGGTTGTGGGCAAAACAGCAAGGGAGCCATGATTTGCCGACATAGTAAACTATCTGGTTGCTAGGCAGTTTCCAGTTGGTTTGAATGATTACTAAAGGAATAAGATGAAGCGTGAATGCAGGTTCTATCTCTGGGAAGCACCAACTCTTTGGAAAATTGGAACTGATCAAGTCATAAGAAGGTGCGTCAGTGATGATGAAGTCATAGACATCTTGAAATTCTGCCATAACAACGCATGTGGAGGTCACTTCGGCCCACGAAGGACAGCAAGGAAGGTATTAGATGGAGGATTTTACTGGCCTACATTATTCAGGGATGCTTATATTTTTGTGAAGAAGTGCAAGAACTGCCAGATGACTGGGAATATTTCTATTCGAGAGGCCATGGAGAGAACAATTTTTGGGATACGGAATAGGGTTGGAATCTTCTTTTGAATCGGACACCATGGGGGAGTATCTGTAACCTTTGAGCTTTGAAGAAGAGATCAAAACCCATGTACAGGAAAAAGTTGTATTCCAATAGGATGTTTGGAGATTAAAGAAGTATGGAAGGTTTGTCCATCTGCTGCAAAAAAGTATTCATGACGTGTCTCCCAGGTATCTTCTGGTAAAATATCTGGATTCAGCATAGTCCTTCTTGCTCCAGTATCCAGGACTCCAATTACCTTGATAGGTTTATCATATTTACTTTGCAAGATTTGTCACCAGCGCATAACGTTGAGTATGGCCATAGTATACCCAAAGAGTATAACTAATAAGTGTTTCATTTTAGTCGCACCGACAAGGAGTAGGGCAGGACAAATAATGCATGCATACTGTAGCTACTCACATTCACACAGCGCTGGTTTATGAGACTCCGACAACATACAGTAGCATGTAAATATTTAACACAGATAGTCACATATGCAATTTTAGCAAAGCAGAGCTTAATAACTCGAAAGATACAATTTGCAAAGATAGTATAGTATAACCCACCTGGTTAGCTAATAGTAGCTGAAGCTTTACACGTGTCTTGCAAATCCTAATTAAATATGGGTCTCGGGTTCGGACCTACAAAGGAGAAACTACCTATTAGTATCATGCTAGGCCTTGAAACTATAACATAAGGTAAGCTTCAACTTAGGATAGATAAATGATTTTTTTCTAAGCTAAACTAAATGTAATACGAATATCCTAAACTAATAAAACGGCTTCAGACTACAATGCGCAACATTAGGATTTTATTCTCAACTCAACACTTTAGGGAATTAAATTCAGCGAATATTTTCGAGTAAAGCCGTCCAAAAACATTTGGAAAAGGTGGAGCGCACTTGCCATTCTACTCGATTCTGATCAAATTTAATCTACGAGTCTTTCTGGATTTCAGAAAATTACCAAATTTAATTGATAACATACTTTACATATAACAATGCAAGTGTGAAAATTTCATTATTTTCAGACGACACATGAAAAAGATAGGAATTTAAATACACGATTTGAATAATTGGGTAAACTCAAAAATCCGCCTGGACAAAAATGGAATCTGCAGCTAAGTAGAGAATCCACCATAGGGAATAAATGCTGAAGGAACATTTTTGCTAGGACGGATCTAACAAACATTTTGAAGCAATTCCTACTAAAATGTAATTTTTGAAAATGAGACATTAACTTCGAAAAATCATATTAAATTCATTTCAGCACGAAACAGAGCACCGTCTGCAGCCACGCGTCAACCTCGACGGGTACCACAATCGGTCAGAAGGGATCAAAGGCTAATTCCGGCCACACCGGCCGAAAAGCTGGCTGGCGGAAATTCCCGCCACAAATTTTAGTTGAAAATGTATCGGTCTCGATCGAGCTCGATAATCGTTGGATTTTCGCTCAAAAGTACAATTTTGGATAGTGCAGAAAATAAGAAATTTAATGGTGTAATCAGATCAAAGATCGGACGGCTAGAACATAAATTCGAACTGGACAGATTTATAATATAATATTCGGATCCGGATTTCAAACGACGAGAAATCAAAAATCTATTCCAATTAACTACAAGATCCAAATGATCAAAGACTATTTATAAAAAGAAGATTTCTAATACGACTATCCAGGAAGAGTAGATCTGAGATTTACATAAAATGAAAACGGGGAAAAATACCGAAAACTCACAACATCAAAAATCGGAATTGGTAGAATTAAAGATAATCGAAATATAAGCATATTTAGAACTTGAAATTTCTAAATTCATCGGTCCGAATGACCAGAATCGGAGAAAGTACCTTCTCCGAGGAATTGGCGGCGGTCACGATGATTTTCCATCGTGATCATCCTTCGTGTCATCATTTCAATCATGTATTCGTGATCTACGCGTTGACACCTTCAAAATGACTATTTCAGAATTGAAATAGGAAACTAGAGTCGTACATTCTCTGGAAGCTGCTCGGCGTTTTGATTTTGAAAATGAATGAAAAATGAAACCTTAAGCTCCTATTTATAGAGGAAAAATAAATAGGATAATAACGAATAAAAGAAAGAGGATAATGATGGAAAAAGAATAGGATAATTAAGAATAAGATAATCTTTTGAAAAAGAAATTGGATAATGACGGATGTGCCTTTTTCTATTAAATTTATTATTTTCCAACTTAAAGTTGTGCCAAGAGTTCATTTGAACTCGAAATTTGAAATTTCAAAGGTTGGCACGATTCTTGAAATATTTTCTATCAACCCGAGAAAAATATCATAACATATTTTTAAGGCAATTTTTGACCAAATTAGATTTAACAGATTTCCCTGGCTGCGATTTTCCTTTATTTTAGTCATTTAAGGACCTAGCTTATTTTCTAACTTACCAGAGGGTAACATAAGTTGAATAAAATCTTCTAAAATATTTTGGGGTATTACAGTGAAAAATCTAAACGACGTTGTTTTATACAAAACGACGTCGTTTTGATTCTGTCCCCAAAAAAAAAAATTAAATGACAAAAATCAATTAAACCTGCCCCGCCCCAAAATCCCTCTCTCTCTAAAAGTTCGATAGAGAAGGGTTCTACACCGCCACTCTGTGGCTGCACGATTACCACCCCAAAACTCTCGCGGCCAACATTGTCGCCTTTGCGAATTTCGGCTACTTTAAGGATTTGCTCGAGATTCTTTTTCCGAATTCTTGAGGGTTCCGACACTCGAGAATTGGCGAAAGAGGCTGGGGAGAACTGGAAAGCTCATAATTCGGTGAGAGAGGAGTGAGATATTTTAAAGGAGGTGATCTCAAAGATTAAGAAATCTGTGGAAACTGAAGGAGGGCGGCGGCAGTGGAGGAATGGTATACCACCGAATTTGTTTTGGTAGACGAAAAATCTGAAGATGAAACTGATTGAGGCCAAGAAAAGTCTCGATATGAAGCAAACCCGTGAAGAGAAAAGGGTCGAACGAGCGAAGAGCGTTGTAGAGAGGTTTAATCAAGACCCCCATTTCAAGTTCTTGCATGAACAAGTTTCCGATCTCTTCGCGTAGCGGTTGAGATCGGATATGGAGATGTTGAAGTCTGCGAAACTCAACAAAATAAGCCTTGCTTCAAAATGGTGCCCCTCTCTTGATTCATCGTTCGATAGGATAACGTTGTTGTATGAATGTTTGTGTTCTGGTTTGGTGATTTTGGTGAAGGAATTGCAGCAGATTTTTTTGTTGAATTCTTTTGAATTTTCTGCAAATTTGATTAGGGATGAAGAACAATTGAAGATTCACAACAATTGGTTAATTTAGAATCGGGGCGGGTTAATTGATTTTTGGGGCAGATTTAATTTATTTTTTTTGGGCAGAATCAAAACGACGTTGTTTTGATTCTTCACTAACGGCCGTTAGTGAGGGGTGTGACGGAGGGGCTTGACTGAGTCCTCAATAAAAGTTCAAGGGCTCAATCGAGACAAAAAATAGTTGGAGGGGCTATTTGTTCCCCCAAATAAGTACAGGGGCCTATTTGGCCCTTAACCCAAATAAATATTTGGTTGAGAAGTGTAAGAAACGATTTTTAAAAAATAAATTGTTATATTTGCCCAATTTTAGCAGCTAAAGCCTACATTTTTAATTATAATATTTGTAAATGTTATTATAAAAATAGTATTATGCTCTAATATAATAGTGTAATTAAGCTAAAATGAATAATAACATTATGGGACCGGACATAGTGTTATTTTAGAAAAATTAGTAGTGTTCTAAAATGAATTGTTGTATACATGATAACTTGTTATAGCCGCTTTGAGACAATATGGAACCCCAAATGAAATAATGAATATATATATATATATGTTTAGAAGTAAAATATATTTTTTAAAAGATAATGCACTAATATGTTTTAAAGAAATTCACTTATTATTTCTCATTTTATCAACAATAAAATCACTTTTAAATATTTGAAATCACAAACTATGACATGTTACTCCACTTAAAAACTTACATCAACAAAAAAAAATGTTATAATTAGCATATGCAATAATATCTGATAGGTAATATATACAATGGGAAATGTTTATTTATATAATATAATATTTTAATATATAATTTTATATTTAATTTTATGTCCTAGGTTCTATGATGTATACTTTAATTTTGAAAGTATATAAAATCTATTAATATCACAATGTTTTTCAAATGTTAGATAAGTTATATGGTTAAAAAATAATTTGTTAGAAGTTAAGACATGATAAACTTTATTCAGAAGCCATAAATTTGATCATTTATATATTTAAAATACTTTACTTCAAAAATATTATTAATCGAATGTGGATAATACATATATTTATTTAGCTAATTATGTTAATGAAAATAAAGAAGCATGAGGCGATGACTCGTTTGCCTCATAATAGAAACAACATAGTGTTATATATATATATGTGTGTGTGTGTGTGTGTGTGTACACACATGCACATATTCTTGATAATTTATATATATATATATATATATATATATATATATATATAGGGATAGGTTATAATGAGGACTACTCTTTGTGTGAGAAATATGAATCAATCCTGGCCTTTCAATTTGTATAGATGAATGGTTGAGATTAAAATTAGGAATGATGTTATAATATCAATTTAATAGATAAATTATAAACAAAATAATATTAATATAATTTTATATCTATAATGATATGGAAATATCCAAATAAATCTCCATATCTTTTTTTTCTCTCTCTCACGTCCTCTCTCTTTCTCTCTCATAGTTGTCGACCATTGTTCAGCCACTGCAGATCACCATCTAAGTTACGAAATCGACATAGCACCAAATTTAAACATTCTAAGCTATAAAATTTAATATCATAAGCAACAAATTCCTCATTGTTAGTAAGAACATTCAAAAACTTATGGTATGCATTGATCAAAAATAAGAAATTTGATGGCATTTTATATAATATTGCAATGCATGTTATTAACAATTTTATTTATTATTATGTACCATTTCAATGATTATAATATTATAATTTCTTAAATTTCTGCCAAAAATAAGTCATTGCTTGTTTTATAACATTTTATTGCTTCTCAAATACCATTTCATTGCATGGTTCGTAACAATTCGATTTTTTAAAAATAGTATACATGATGAAAATTGATGTTTTGTTAATTGTTGTATGTTACTTATTTATAAGAAAATCATCACTTACTGATCGACCTTTTATTCAACTAGAAATCAAACCGCAAGTGTACGATGCAATTATAGCAAATACGGCAAGCAAGAGTATCGTATCCACGGAGATTAAGTAATTTAATCCTAAGTACTGTGACATCAATTAACCTGTACTATCTAGATGAACCAAGAATCAAGATATAAATTATAATTAAATAAATTAAAATTAAACTTCAACAATTAAAATGAAATGCAATGAACCAAAGATCACAAATCAAGAGATAATCAATTAAACGAGGGAATCCTAGGGAGTTGATTTCATTGACTAATCAACACAATTGATAACTTCACTTAATGTTCATTACGACTCAAATTCTATTAAGACGATCACTTAAATAATTTAAACCCCCTCGCGAAGCATTTAAATCGTAGATTACAAATTAAAAACCAACGTCTCCGTTCAATTCCTAATTTGCAACTCCGGCAAGTTCTCAAGATCAAATGTCCTCACTCTTAATCTCAAATCTCTCGATTCTATTAATTAAGGTGTTAATTGTTCCCAATCACGCATTCAACCTCATCTCTCGAATGTTGGAACAATGCATAAATCAATCCAATTAATGGCCAATTAACGGAAAGCATTAAACACAAGAACAATTAAAATAGAACAAGGTCTAAACATTAAGATCAAACTCAAATATGCTTCATAGTCAATTACTTTCAATCCCTGGAATCCGAGATATTTAGCTAGTCATGGTAAATAAAAAGAACATAAAATATCCAGTACAATTCATGATTAAAATTCGACAAAGACTAAATAAACCCGGAGGTAGAATCTTGGCTTGTCTTGATTAACTCTTGAACTCTTCTTGATTGCACTCCTCTTGATCTTCTCTTAAATTGTGTCTCTAGGGTTTGGGGTGTGTTATGGTGTGTCAAAATCGCCAGAAAATAGCCCTTTTATATATGCGATGAATTTGGGAAGAAGTAGAAATCGCACAAGGTAAGTTGAAGAAGTTGGAAAAATCACGCCTCTTCACGCACGGGTCGTACGCTCTTTGATGTGTGGCCGCACGGTCTGTGCGTCACCTTCTGGACTCGGATTGAAATTTCTTCACGGCCGCATGGGCCGTGCGCTCATCAATCATGACTGAACGGGCCGTGCGTCAACTTCTGACGCCCGACACTCTTCACCGTTTTGCTCCGTTCTCGCTCATTTCTCATCCGATTGACTTGATTCTTTTTGCAATGCACTCCTAGCTTGATTCTCTATCTTCTTAAGCACTTTCAAGGCTCAATTGAGAATAATAGAATAATTGACATCAAATTTCTTCAAAATGAGCAAAAACGTGACACTGCACAAAATATGGAAAACTAAACGCAACTTGTTAACTTATGCAGACAATGCTCATCAAATACCATCTAAATGATCCTCAAAACCATGAAAACCATGGGTTTATCAAGCCCCCAAACTTGACCTATTGTTCATCCTCGAACAAAGTGAAAATCCAACTCAGAATTGAAACAATACATAACTCCACAATTTATAATCTAGCATCTACAACCTCGAAAATCCAATCGGGAATGACAAAAACAAGCACAACACTCAAATCATGAACACATGCCATAGATTTTAATGAGAAAATACCGGGCCAATGATCCTTACTAGTGTGTGTTTCGCTCAAACACTCAAAGAAGTGTGAAAAAATAAAGGTAAACACTCATCGAAACATTGACCTATACACTCTAACTACCATAAGCTTGCATGCAATCTCAACTCTCCACTGAAAAACAAATGTGCTCAAAATTAAGATCAAATAGGACTTTTGTTAAGGTTGTAACGTAGGCTCGGGTTAAGTTTAGAAATATTTAGCTCCAGTGACTCAAAACAATCCACCACTTTTACTTTCTACTCCCAATTACTTTTCACATTCAAACTTTAGTTGGAATTTTTCCAACTTCCTCCTACACATCCTTAAGTCGTCCATATTTTTCAACTCATGGACCTTTGGTTTTTTTATTGGTACTTTTCACATTGTTTTATTCTTTTCTTTTCACATATATTTTTTTCGCTTTTTTTTCTTCGCACCAACAAAAGCCACCAATTATCACCATTTTTTTAAATTGCTCCATCTCAACTCCAAAATCCCCTACCTTTCTTCCTACTTCTTAACAAGAATCAACAAATTAATCCCAAATAGGCTTTCAAAGAAAAGGCATTCAGGCACAAGAGGGCTCACAAATGAATCAATTGCATTTAGGACAGTGTATGGGACAATTGGCTTCAAGAAAAGATGGCCTATTATCATCTCCTATTTTCAAGCACAACAACTCAACCTCAAGCAAGACGGCATGCAAGTTCTAGAGAAATAAGTGCATAGACAACCAACACACAAGAACAAAAAATAAGACACTTGTCTTATAAGCTCAAAGTCTCACAGCTCACATTGGCCAGAATAGAGCTCGAAAATCTCCAAAGCACATGCTCAAATCAAATCATGCTATACATGCTCAAATCATCCCCAATCAAATAATCTCAATTATAAACACTAAACCATAAACTATAAAGCATATATCATCTAAATCCCACGTAAAGTTTTAAGGCCAAAAATTTCAATTTTTTTTAACAAATTCCGGGAAAATAAAAACCAAACTAATCAAGTAAAGCAGGTGCAACAAATAAAGGTCTAGACACCACAAGCATACACCCCCAAACTTATTCAGATCCACATGATGGAATAAGTTTATAAAAATGCATGAGGGTGTTGTCGACCACTCACATGATTGGATGACCGTTCGGGTTTAATGTCCTCCCCCAAACTTGTCGAAAGACAAGTTGGTTACTTTGCTATCCCGGTAGTACAGCATCCCAGTGTTCTTCACCTGCATAACTCAAAACAAGAAGAGAAAAACAAAAATAAAACAAAAACTAAGCAAAAGAAATAAAACTGACACATTGGGTTGCCTCCCAACAAGCGCTGCATTTAATGTTGACATCCAGACCACTTGAAGACTCAAGTTCCCACAAGCGGGGAAACTAGTATCCCCCATTCTCTTCCTCGATGTACCATCTCCGTGCCTCCACCATCAATACTAAAGTCAATTTCATGAGTGTTTATGATGTTACACTCCACAGCTGCCTTGTGCTCCTCTACATCGAACAAGAACCGAATTTGTTCATCTTCAAATCAGAGAGTGAGAATCCCCGTGTCTAGATCGATATTGGCTCGTCCAGTGCATAAAAATGGTCATCCCAAAATGAGAAGAACGCTCTTGACCTCCTCCATATCAAGCACCACAAAATCCACCGAGAAAAATAAAATCATTCACTTTGATGAGCACATCCTCCAAAATTTCCTCAGGATACACCACAGATCGGTCAGCCATCTGCAAACACATGGTTGTGGGCTTGAGTTTCCCACTGTTCAGCTTCTTAAAAATAAAAGCGGCATCAAATTAATGCTCGCCCCCAAATCACAAAGTGCTCGACCACCTAGTTTGTCTCCAATAGTGATAGGAAGTGTAAAACTTCCCAGATCCTTCATCTTAGCTGGGAGATTCCTTTGGATGATGGCGCTGCAATTTTCTGGCAGGTGTATTGTCTCATAGTTCCCCCATCTTCTCTTCTTGGATACTACATCTTTGAGGAACTTGACATATTTGGGCATCTGCTGCAGCGCCTCTACCAAAGGTATGTTGAAATGCACCTTTCGAAACATCTCAAGAAACTTAGAGAACTGATCATCTAACTTCTTCTTCTGCACTATCTGAGAAAACGGAACAGCCACTGGTTTAGGAACTGGAGGAGCCGAGATTTTCCTACTCGGAGTAGATGAGACTAGAGGAACGGCTGCTGAATCTGGTACATCTTGATCATCCTCATCTTGAAATTTTTTTACAGTACCTTACAATGATTATGGGTAGAAATTGATAAAAATCAATTGAACCTAATGGAGTGTGAATCATATATTTGTACCTATAATCGAATTCAATCCAAAACCCGCTTGTTTCAACTCTTTGCCAGAGTAATTGAGAAATATGAACCTGAATGGTGAGATGTCCTTAAGATGGACCCTTTATCGATGGTGGAGGCTACCTACGCTCTCATCTGATGAGGAGGAGCTGCTCGGAGACATTTGGGGATTAGAGACAATAGATGGTACTACTGAGATCGGAAGTGGGTTGGTAACCCACATCTCCCACCATGACAGCCTGGCCCTGGGAATGGAAACCAGGAGGTTCCGACCGCCTAACTGGTCAGGCCCATCCAAGAATGGTGGCTCATCATCTTGGGAGAAAATCGACAAGAGTAAATTGAAATGTTCCCACTGCGGTATGACGAAGCATACGAAGGAGATGCGCTTTCAATTGGTAGGGTACCCAGAATGGTGGAAAGAAAATTTCAAACCACCATGAGATAGCCGTGACATGGGGGCAAAGCCGCTATCATGGTGAGTCACCCGGAGGTCACTGGACAAGAGATAGCCGTGGTGACGGAGGTCGCGGTGAAGAAAGAGGTGGAGAAAGAGACAGAGGTGGTGGGGGATCGAGAAGAATTGCCACTGTGGCTAAGGTTTTGAGCAAATTAGAAAGGCGTGTGAAGTGTGAAGAGTCAGACAAGGGCTTCAATTTTGAAGGTACGGGGTCGGAAGTTTTAACACCCGACCGACTTTTTTCCCACTCATTAAATACTCCAGATATGCATGCCAAATTTTGGCTCATGTCAATATTACCAGTGATCTGTGTCGAGGACAAAATAAAAATGTTGTCTGGATCTTTGATTGTAGTGCTATAGATATTATGACATAATGATGCGTCTGATATCTGTATACCGTCACAGCCTCAGAAAACACATGTTCAAACTTTAAGTGGTGAAATCACTCATGTTAATGGAGCTGGAACTGTAGCAATTTCCCCTTGGCACACCCGTCGTTTAGGTGTGCAAAATACACTTGCGGGCAAATTGTCCCCAAATGCTTAATCTGCCCTCAAAGGCTAGTATAGCTAGTGAAGACGGATGTCGATCCCACGAGGAGTGTTTTAACCTTCTGTCTTTTCTTAGTTTCAGTTTGGATCTTTAGTGTCACTCTAAAAACCTTGCTAATAAACTTAAACTAACTAAATGCTGTAAAGGAAATCACAAAAGAAAATATCAGTAATAAAAGTGCTCAAGTCAAAGCATCAAGTCATTCGGTAGGTATGCGCAATCCCGGGCAAAACACATGTAATTATCACTACTACCCGTTGTGCCCACACTAGCAGAAAGGTCAAAAATCGAATCCCTATGGCCAAGTATAGGTAATTGTCACTTTGAGGGTTAACCGGTTATAGAAAATGGATACGATCGGCCACTCCCCAATCACTTCTTACATTATATCGTCTAGATGATACGATCGGCACCTAGGGACCTAACTATACAGGAACCTAAGGAGAGAATCACACAAAGGTTTTGCAAGCATAGCAGCTTTGAGGGCAAAAGTGACCCGATTCTAGTAGGTTTAACACGGTCTTGTGCCTGCATATACTACTCAATCTTAACTACCAAGGCTGTCACCCCCGGACTTGTTACTATACGGGTATCGAGGCATGGGTCACCTATACATTCCCACGTAACTAACACTAGTACCAGTTAATCAGAAATGCGCGCTTTCATCTCCAACCACCCTTTACCTATGTCTAAGTGAAAAACAAGTTAGGATTGTGAACCCTTAAGGCTTTAAAGTCCGATCACCTCATGCACATATTCTACCCTTAGACCATTACTTCGACTTGAACAGTGGATACTTAGCCACTAAACATAGAAATGAAAGTAAAAGAAATGATAAAAGACATCTTACTTGGAAAGGAAATAACTTGATTAACTTCTGGGCCCAACCCCAGTTTTGCCAACAAAAACAACTGAACTACCTCTCCGCGGGCAAATCGCCAGCTTCAGGCAGTCAGAATATCCAAAACATAAACTAAATATGAAAGCAGTAAATTGTATCTTGGAAATGTAAAGACTGAATGTGTCAGTGTACTCCTTGATATGAAAACAGATAAAAGTATTTATAGCAACTGAATTAAGGCTTCAAGCAGCCCAGATCTCACCCACGCAGGGGTTCTTGCACTCCTCCACTTCCTCATTTCATGCTCAACGTTCTTCCTTGAATTTAGGAGGGATAGCAACAAACCCTAGCATCTCCAACGGCTTTCTGATGTCCCCACTTCCTTCCCAACGTGTGTAGACCTCCGCAAGACTCGGAACTGACCGCCACATCACCTCCACGTGCATATAGGAACTGTCCCGCGATCTTGTTGCGCAATTCTCGCAACAACTTTGACTGGGTCCTCGGCAGGCAAATCAGTCCTTTGTGCCCTCAGCATAAATAGCACCTGTCTGTGCCTATTGTGGTGGTTTTGTGCCCTCAGCCTCCTGCAATCAGCTTTACCCCCAAACCTAGACTAGACTCTATACTAAACACTTAAAAAGGGTGTAAAAAGATAAAGGAAAAAGCACGAATTTAAGTCTTCATCACACCCACACACTTGGACTATACTTGTCCTCAAGTATGAATGCAACTTTAACTCAAAACAACAACAAACAGAAGACTCAAATGACTCAAAACAAGACAACACAACATATGAATCATAAGTTGATAAAGGGCATAACAGTTGAACATAATGATGCAGGCAAATCGAATCAATCAAACTCAGGCTACTATTGAAATGTGCACTCAGCTCGCCTTTTTCTCGAGTGTTTAGGTTAAGTGTTTACTCTCAGCAATTCCACCAAATCGTCATCAACAAACTTGCAAACACCCTGTATAAACAATTTACGATATTCACATGCATGCATATCAAAAGGTCTTGTGGGGGTTGTAATGGGGCATGCGGATCAAGGTTGGGAATATTTTAGGAACTGGCTACCTTTCATATCATTTGGGCAAAATCAGCACTGGCAGCTCTGTGCCCATATAACAACCTGGGAAACCATTTTTATTCATACACTTATTTTTTTATTTTATTTCCTCTTTTTTCTCCTTTTTTTTTCTTTTCTTTCTTTTCTTTCTTTGTGCCCATTTCTGGCACTCTGTCACTATTTGGCTTAAACCATACCACCAATACGAGCATAAAAGATTTCATTCCCAGTCATAAGATACTCTTTAAAGAGAGATTTTTCAGAATGCGGGTCATGAACAAATAAACAGGCTCAAATAATGGCAGCAATGGGAAGCATTTTATCAGTGAATAATATGGCCAAATAACGACGAAAGAAAATGCCTTAATCATCTAAGCATGCATGAAATCAAGTTTGACAGAGCATAAGCAAGTAAGCATCAAATGAGGTGGTGGAATTTAAACACACAGAAAGAAGTCGCAAATGTGAATTTGGGCTCAAAGCTCACTGGGTAGTTATATATTGCTTTCACATGCGATTGATTAATTCCATCTGCCTAACAATAAACTTATGTCCATATATGCCCAATGTCAATCTATGACTTATATGCTATAGACTCAACATGCACACACAAAATAAAAACAAAACATTCAAACACAACGACCTAGGCATATCCTTCCCACACACTTGCTGTGCAAAGCACCCTTGCGGGCACAAGCAGTGATGTGGGTTAGATATGCCCAAAACGGACTCTATATACAGACACAAATATACAAAAAAAAAAATAAACACACAAACAAAAATAAAAACATAGCCTAAACTACTGGGGATAAAGCATGATTTAAGGAGAGGAGGGGTAGTCTAACCCGAGATGAACACAACTGTTCTGCAGGGCTTTTTCAACTCTTTCGAGCTTCTTTGAATCTGCACTGCTCTGTGCCCTGCTCGGTCCTTCTTGTGCCCTGGGTGATCCTTCTTGTGCCTTGGGGGCCTTTCTCTTGTCAAAGTATGTTGGTTCGTCAAAAGGGAGGAAGTATGGGGTATTCTCTTCAGTGATCCCAACTAGCAGCATCCGCTCCAGCCTCTGGGCATCGAGATACTCTGTTGCTTCGTCAAGCTCTGGGTAACCTTCGAATATGTCGTCGAGGTCGTCTCCTTTCAATCCTTCAAATAGCCTAGACACGAACATGCCCAGGGCTACAACAGTTGCTCTGGTGTTGCTGGTCTGCGCCTGCAATTGAATCGCCAGAATGTAGCCGAGGTTGACCTTCCGCTTGTGCACCATGTTCCACAATAGGAACACCTCTTGCTGCGTGACTTGGCCTGTACCATCTTTGCGCCCATAAAGGTTGAATGACATCCATCTATGGCAAATCTAGAGGGCGTGGTCAGAGATGTGCTTGTCCTTGCTTGAGCCCGAAAGATATAAGCCTTTGCCTCCAATTTCCTCCCACCGTTACTGAATGTTTCGACTCCAGTCGTCGCCAACACTGGTTGCTGCTTCTTTGTACCACTTCGAATGAACATCTTTTGGTTGGATGAAATCCAACATCAGATTCAATCCTGAGATTGACATGCTATAGCTCTCTCCAGCTATGTAGAAGTTCACAACTCCAGGTGTCTCCAGACCAAAGCTCTGCACTGGTTTAAACTCATATGAGGAAAGAAATTCAATGGTTAAAGAGGGGCGTACCGTGTTCCTCCAGCCAAGTACTTGCTCCCAACCGATGTTGGCAAAGTATTCATACACTTGGTCCATGACTCCAAGTGTATTCAGCGTGCTGTCATGAAGAACATACAGGGGCAGATTCTTCTTCTTGTTCAATCTCTCGACAATTCCTTGTCTCAAGCTGCTTGGATCATCCTTTTCCTCCTTCGCCGAGCGGCGGGGAAGGGTTCTGATTGGCACCCTGCCTTTTGTTCTCTTTTTCACCTTTGCGGGCACATAGGTTTGAACTGGAGCTGGGATAATTTGAATTTCCGGTTCCACTTCCTCGCTGTGCACCGACTTTTCTTCCTCTTCCTCGTGGGACTGCTCCACATCTAGCTTTCTCTTGGTGGGGGGCTTCTCTTGTTTCTTCGATTCCTTGTTGACTGGCTTCTTTGCTTCCTTGCTGGTTGACTTGGTTCCCTTTTGCTTGTTCTTAGCCTCTTCGGGCACATCGGGACCCTTGCTCTGACTTGGTTCCCTTTGTGCCTCCTTTGCGACCTCCTGTGGTTTTGCCTTCTTAGACTTCTTCTTCTTTGCGGGTGGATCGGGTTGTGCCTGTTTCGACTGCTCAGACTGGCTGTGGGCATTCTCAGATGTAGATCCCTCTGAAGCCGCTTTGTCTTCTTCCAACGATTCTTCTTTCTCTTCCTCCGGTTCTGGTTCCTTCTCCTTCTCCTCTTGCTGATCTTGCTCTAGTTTCTCCTCCTCCTTGTCTTCTTCTTCCAAGCTCTCACCTTCAGATTCATCAACGTATTCTTCTTCGTCACCGCTACCCATTTGCTTTGCTTCCTCCACCTCTTCTTCTTTTTCTGGTCCACCATCGCCTTCCTCGTCCTTCTTTGGCTCTTTCTCCGGCTCCGACTCGTTTAATTCTTCATTGGGTTGGGGTGTCGGCGGCTTCTTCGGAGTTGGTGGTTTTTCAGGTGTTGGAGTTGGGTCAGGGCTTTGCCCAGCTTGTGGTGGGCTTTGGGGTTTGCCCTTATCAGCTTCCACTTTCTTCTTCTTCGACGCACCGCCCTTAGCCTTCGGCGGTGCTCGCTTCTTTTTCTCTGCTTGCGGCGGTGGGAGCGGTGGTTGTTGTGGTGGAATGGTCTGGATAGGTGAGGGGTTTAGAACTGGTTCAGAGCTTTGTTTCGTTTCCTCGGACTGGGTTGACTGGGTGGTCTGCGTTGTTTCCTGTGACGAGTCGCCGGCGTTGCGGGCACTGCGCCTTGTGCCTCGCTTGGCGGTTTCTCCAATTTTCTTTGTATTCACCATTTTTTCTTTGACAAGGGTTTGGGAAAATTTGGAGGTAGGGTTTCCTTTGCTTGATTTGTGAGAAATCGAGAGAGTGGGAGGGGGTATTTGAATGCTTTAGGAGACGTGAGGTGTTGTGAGGGTGGTGGGTTTGTGCAGCGAGATTCTGGCCGAGAATATAGGAGAAACGGTTGTGCCTAATTTTGAGAAAATTGGGGAATTTTGAATTGGAAAAGAAGATATGTTTGAAATTCAAAATGATTATCTGTATATATCATATCCCCTTCACTCCCCTTGTTTTCGGTCTCCGTTTTCAATAATCACCACATTGCATGGGGAAAACCAACCGTCTCAGCAGCTGCTTTTTCGTGTCAAATCAGTCAAATCAGCTACAGTACCCACCCACACACTTAAACCTTGTTGTGCCCTGCATGTTACTTTGCCCACAGTGATGTGTTTCCAGTCTTTGCCTGCCTGCAGCGTTAACTCACAAACAAAATACAAATAACAAACATAATTGAAATTAAAGCAAGTAAACAAACCAGGTTGCCTCCCGTCCAGCGCCTTTGTTTAAGGTCTTTGGCTCGACCTTGTTGTGCCTTCAGTAGTACTCAGGAGTGCTCAGTGCTTGGGTTTCTGCCCAAGTTTCCTTTTCTTGTTCAAAATAAGGTTTCACCCTTTGACCATTAACTCGAAATTCGCACCCATCTTTTGGATTTACCAGGTCAATTGCTCCACTTGGGTGTTGATGTTGTACCAGATAGGGGCCCATCCATTTTGACTTCAATTTGCCCGCATGCAATTTGAGCTTTGAGTTAAACACGAGTACCTTTTGCCCGCAGAGCAACTGTTTGCCCCTTGCGAGTGCATCGTGGTATCTCTTGGTCCTTTCCTTATACATCACAGCATTATCATAGGCTTCGGACCTTAACTCTTCCAATTCTTGGATCTGTAGCTTCCTTTCAATTCCAGCGCATCCACTATCGAAATTCAACTTCTTGATTGCCCAAAATGCTTTATGCTCCATTCCCACAGGTAAATTGCAATACTTTCCAAAAACCAGCCTATAAGGAGACATCCCAATAGGTGTCTTGTAGGCTATGCGATATGCCCACAGAGCATCTTCCAAGTGATTGCTCCAGTCTTTGCGCCTTGGTCCAACAACTTTCTCCAAAATATTTTTGATCTCCCTGTTTGAGACTTCTGCTTGTCCATTTGCCTGGGGATGATATGCAGTAGTAACCTTGTGTGTGACCCCATATTTTGCCATCATCTTCTTTATGACTGAGTTGCAGAAATGAGTCCCTTGATCACTGATCAGGACTTTGGGCATTCCGAAGCGACAGAACACATTTGCCCTCAGGAACTTCACCACTGTATTTGCATCATTCGTTGGAGTGGCTTTTGCCTCCACCCACTTGGACACATATTCTACAGCCAGGATAATGTAGAGATTATTACCTGACTTGGGAAATGGTCCCATGAAATCTATGCCCCAAATGTCGAAGACTTCCACGGGCATGATAGGTGTTTGTGGGTTGCGGGCAGTGACGGGTTATACTCTTAAGCGCTTCACGATAAAATGTTTTGGTGAACTTAGGTTGCTTCCAACTTTAATTTTAAACCTCCTAAGTTTCACTACCTGCATGAACACAGATATATTACTTTAATAAAATGATTTGCATAACTTGAATTGTAAAACTTGCCCACTGAGTGCATTAGTACTCAGCCCAAATCTTTTCAAACATTTTCAGGTCAGTAGGCTGGAGCGTGGAAGTGACGAGGCTGAGATATGGGCTATTATGATTTACATATTTTTCCGTTGTCCCTTTTTGTTAGTATTCTGTTAAGAATTGAGCTTTCGCACTTATGGTATTCTTTTGCTAAATGCTAAGAACTCTGATCTTGGTATTTTGTTGATATGATTCTGCTTCTCTGATTCTGAACATTTGTTGACTTCCTAGTTAACATGTATCATATGCTTAGCTACATAATTATTCCAAGGGGAGGAAGTCCGTCTTTCGTTATGTCTATTTAATCATTCATTTTGGCCTATGGAAGGGCTTCATTTGTTCCGCATATTGGTGTCTGTTTCTTTTGTCGACCTATGAATGGGTCTATTAATTGTTGGTATCTGGTTATTTGTTTCCGTTTGGCCTATGAAAGGGCTTATTGAATTGTTACAGCTTCCATTCTTCTCTTATAAGCCGTTATAAACGAGGATTTGCTCTAGTTACAGAGGTTATACTGTTTAATTTTTCAGAAGGCATAACCTATCTTTGGCATACTCGGTTGTTAAATTTTATTCCAAACATTAATCCTTTTGGATTAACACCCCGCCATTAATTTAATTACCCCATTTCTTTCCCGCTTCTTAATTCCAACCCCCGTGACGTCCATTTCCACGATCTTTCGGGATCGGGGCGCTACATTCACTGACGGTCGTTAGTGAAGGGTGTGACGGAGGGGCTTGATTGAGCCCTCAATAAAAATTCAGGGGCTCAATCGAGACAAAAAATAGTTCGAGGGGCTTTTTGTTCCCCTCAAATAAGTACAGAGGCCTATTTGGCCCTTAACCCTATTTATTTTGTTACATTACAATTTTTCGACTTCTTATTAGTTATCCACAAATATATGAAGTATCACATGTTTGGATTACTTGATGATAATTTTAATAATTTAACATAAATTGTCAATATTCTATTTGTATTGAATGATTAAAATTAAAATTTAGATGAATACTTTAATTGCCCTTCACAGACGATTTTCATTATTAATATAAATATTAATAATCAAGGATGAGAATAGTCACCCCAATATCGGGGTAATTAGCCCCTCATCAATACTAATCAAGGAAACCAAACAACTAATAGCAAGTCTCCCGTCAGACAGTAAAAAATGAATTGTCCATGGCTCGTGCACTGCATTCATTAAATATTTTTTTTCAAAAATAAAATATATTTTAAAATATAATTAGTGAACCATAAAATTAAAAGAGTTAATTAAATTTTTTTTTTGATCCAGTAGCTCGTGCACAACACTTGAAAATTAATTTTTAGAATTAAATATAAACTCCAACTAGGATTAATAAATCCTAATTTGGATTAATAAACAATCATAATTTGAATTAAATAGATAATTTTTGAAATTAAAAAAAAAAAAAACAGAAAAGTTCAAAAAATGTTTAAGAAGTAAACGTCAGTTAATCAGACAACTTAACCCTCTCACTTGCACACTCAGCCGGCAAAGGATCTCTGCTCAAAATTGTTTCCACTTCTTCGCCGATAGCATTGTTGTCACAACGGCACAACACAACAAATTTATGTTGCTATTTCACAAAATAAATTACTACATATTCGAACTAATCCGGCAATGTAATGCATGCAAAATCGATGATCTTTCCAATGTGTTTGTGATCTTATAAATACTCACAAAAAACAGCCTTCATCATTCATAACTAATCACTTCCATTTCAAAACGATTAATCAACTAATCGCGATGGCTCAGGCAAATAACACCCTCTTCAAACTGCTTCTTGTGCTCAGCCTTCTTCTCATGATATCTACCACTGAGAGCATTAGATGTAATTTGAATATTTATATTTTTCTGTTTTTGAAACACATACGACATCATTAATTATCTAAAGTTTCTTTGGAAATTATTCTGATTCGAATTCTGAAAATTGTGTTACAATTTTTTTATTTTTATGCAGTTGGATTCGGGAATCAAGATTCGAGTCCAGTTTGCAATTCTGTCCATGGCGCAGACAGCGGTGAAACTTGCTCAACTGTTGCTCAAGAATTTGGTCTGTCCCTCCAAGACTTCCTTAACATCAATCCCAACATCAACTGCGATGCAATCTTTGTAGGCCAATGGGTTTGCGTCGATGGATCGACCTAATTAAGCAGCGTTGACGTGAACGAAACCAACAAATGTCGTCAAATTAAATCAATAAATTAGGGCAAGGGTGCATTAGTAGTTAATTAGTACTACTAAACCATGTAGCCTATATGTTCCATGATGGTGCTTGTATCATGTTATGGTTCAGATTAATTATTCAACAATGTCCAATTCCGATTTATAGCTTGTCACAAATTCTTGGTACCTTAGACTAAATAAAAAAATTATATTATATTGTAATTAAAGTTATAAGTAAACATATATAGGCACATGCAACACATTTTGTATTGTGTCACGAATCTTGCACGTACTAAATTAAATATTGGAAAAAACTTACATGCACCAGGTGCAAATAAAGCTTATTTGAGACGGATAGGGTCAAAACACGGGTCAAGTAGCGTTGATCGGGTTAACCCGCAAAACAAAAAAAACCCTGTAAAATTAACTGCCGCACTAAAAAGTATCACTCAAAATTTGAAAAGTATCATCTGCATCATTGAAAAGTAAGGCATGTGGTAGTTATCTTATACTGGTTTATTTAGTTCAAATTGTAATTTTTTCCATTCCAATTAATATTTAGAGTTTAGAAATTCAGGGTTTTTTTTTTGTTCATGGTTTTTAAGGTTCAAGATTTTTTAAGGGTTTATTTTGTATTTTTAAGAGTTAACTTTGTATTTTTTAGGATTTTTTAGGGGTTTATTTTGTGTCTTTTAGGATTTTGGGGGGGGGGGGGAGTTTGAGGTTTATTTTGTGTTTTTTAGGGTTTTTTTTGGGGGGGTATGGATTTATTTTGTGCTTTTTTAGAATTTATTAATTTTATTTTAGGGTATATATTTATATTTATTTAAAAAAAATTATATCAATTCACTTTAATTTTATTTTAAGGTATAAAATTTTTTGGCAAAAAATAAAAAGAAATCACAGAAAATTGAAAAAAAAAATTAAAAAAAATCACCAACAAAAAAAAATTGACAGACACTTGACGCCCACGCGCTGCGCATGGTGCACACGTGGGCGCTACGCACCTGCCGCAAATATACATATCAAATTCTATTACTTATTTTTTTTTCCGATAAAAGAATTTATTGTAATGTTATTAGATATTTATTAATATTTTCTAATTATAATATAACTTATAACTTTAAATTTTACACTTTCAAAAGAACTATCAGTCTACAATTTACGTGCAACGCACGTGATCACCACTAGTAATAAATAAAGTATTTAAAAATAAAAATTGATGTGTATTTTAGTAATAGTAACTAAAATAAATAGTTTTAAAAAAATTATTTTATTTTTCAATAATTATAACGAAAAGGCTAAAATACTAAATTTAAAAATGATAATTTTGAAAAATGGGTCATTACAGAATATGTACAGAAACACCCAATTGCAATTGATGAAATGTGATTTAATTTTGTCTTGAATTCGAGTTCATAAACCCTAACCCATTTTGACAATTTCGATCATTAATTTGATTCCAAATTGCTGCCGTTGGCTCTCGATCCAAAATATCTCGATTACAAGAAGTACTAGGAATCGAAATTAAACGAATAGTGAAGTGATACAAAAAGCTGAAACAAAAGTGTGAGTCTAAACACGCCAACAAAAGTGACATATATTCACTATCTAGATATGATAATTGTCAACTCAAATGGATGATTAAATGGAACCATTTCTTGGCGCAGAATGTCAACCAAAGCGATCGAGATGCACTCCAGCCAACTTAAGCTCTTAATCCAGACGGTTTTCAGCAAACGATCTACAAAATCCAACAGTTATATATATAATTGAGTTCAATTAATCAGCAAGGTTAATTGGGTGGTGATTGAATCAATGAATCAATATAATGAATAAAATTAATTAACCTGAAAATGGGATGCAGATCAAGATATCGAACTTGAAAGTTTGGAGTGGCTAAAATCTCAATGGCTTCGCTCTTCTTCGTGAGGAAATCCACAACTTGAACTTGTGTTGATTCAGTCCCAAATAAGTCCTCTTGTTCCTCTTGAATCCTTTTAGCAGAAATGACGACAGAGTTTCTACAATATCCCAGCTCAATTGTTTTAAGCGTTGCTATTTCCGAAACGCTTAAAGGAATCTCCTTCAAATTCATCAGCAATCGAAGAACAAGGCGCTCGAGGCGTGGAAAATGTGAGCTCTCCGATTCCCAATACTCCAAATCTTCGCAGTCTTCAATCATCAAGAATTTTAGGTGCTGGAACTGGCCATCAACTGTTTCCCACCTGCGCCCTTTGAAGGAAACAGCCAGGAGTTTGAGAACTTGAAGGGATAGCCAACTTATCTTTCCCAATATGTCTTCCCAATACACATTGACTCCTCCAATTGTCAACTTCTTGAGCGATTCTGGGAAGGTAAGACTCTGTACAACTTCAGTAGTTTCGCTCAGTTCAGCATCTGGATCACTAATGTAGAATTTAAAGCTTTCGAGTTTCTGTAGACGATCAAGATTTTTTAGATTAAGGCCACCATCTTCAATAAGTTCTCTGTATGTTATACTCAATGTCTTGACATTAGGGATTTTTTGAACCACCTCTTCACCGCACTTGAAATTCATTATAGTCTTCATTGTTTGGAGATTCGCCATGATAATGTCATGGCTAGGAGGATCTGGGAGGTAGAGTGCTCCGACATCAACGTGTTTAAGTTGAGGCATGTTCCAAATTTCAACTGGTGCAGTAATGTCACACTCTTCTTCTCCACTATCATTGTAAATGATTAGTGTATGAAGATTCCAAAGGAGGTAGATTGAAGAGGGAAATGTGTAATCCTGAAGTCTAACAGCAAGGTACCGTGAGTTAACTAACTGAAACAAATCTTCTAGGCAATACGATCTGCTCTCTAAATATCTCGCGGAAGCTTCAAATATCCTCAACAATGGAAAATTGAGGGACTCTAGATTTCCATCAACATCGGATATCAAAGAACGAACAAGTTGCATAGATTGACAAGTAATAGGGATTTCCTCCTCTGTCATGCTTACAGGAATAACAATGAGGCGTTGTGGTTGGGCAGGGTATTTATCAGGCTGGTTTATGACATTATAAAACCTCTCCTTTTCAGCTTCTCTTATGCTTAGCTCCCTCAGCAGATCATGAATCTTGCAGTATTTTATGTTTCCTGCGGACCCCAATTTATGAACTAAAATGAGGTTCCGATCAATAAGTTCCTTTAGACACTCTTCTGCAACCATTTCGGAGCTTTTCCCACTAATTGGTCTAAGAAATCCTTCTTCTACCCATAGTTTGATGAGTACAGTGAAACGAATCTCACTGTCTTCACCGAAAACTCCCATATAGAGAAAACATGGCTTTAAATAAACTGGCAAATGATTATAGCTCATTTGTAGTATTTTGAAACACCTTTCATCATCCTCGGAGGTTACAACTGAATTTAATTTTTTTGCTATGGATTCCCAATACTCTGGTGTAGGTTTGGACTTTGCTAAGAGTCCTCCAACCACAACAATTGACAGAGGAAGTCCTTTGCAATTTTTCGCTATCATCTTTCCGGTCTCCTCTAATTCAAGAGGGCAGGGTTTTTCTCCAAATACAGTTTTGGAGAATAACTCCCAACTATTATCCTCATCTAGGAGAGTCATGTTAATACCAACAATATTTGTTATTTGAGTAGCTAAGTTTGATAGTCTAGTGGTAAGAATTATTCTACTTCCATTGTTATCATCTGGGAAGAAGAATCTTAGTCTGTCCCATACTTTGATATCCCAAATATCGTCCATTATAATCAAGTACCTCCTACCCTTTAATCTTTTGTATAACTTATCTGCTAAATCATTTTCATCCATATAGTTCAAACTATCCTCGCGGTCTTGAAGAAGTTCCAAGAGAATTTTTGTGATTTTGTAATCTTGAGAAACAGTAGACCAGGCAAGAATTTGAAAATGATGAGCAACAACTTTATCTTGGTAAAGATTTCTAGCAAGAGTGGTCTTACCAATTCCGGGCATACCAAAAATTGGAATGATCTGGCGATCAAATTGTCCTCCCGATCCAATGAGCTGATCCTTCATTTGATATGTGATATCATCAAAACCCACAACAGTTGAAGCAGATCTTGATGAACCAGCAGAATCAATAGAGTTTTGGTTGAGTTGGTCTTGGACTCCCACCTTCTCTTTAATATTCTCCACCTCTTTCTTGATAAGATCCATATCAAGTATCACCTTCTGCAGACTTCGATAGAATTCATTGGAGCTGATTCTCTTCTTACCATGACCAGTGGATCCAGCAAGAACTTGATCCACTATATGAGATTCGATTATATCTTCTGCTGTGTTAGCTGCATCTGCAATCCGAGTCACCAAGTCATCGGCTTCATTGTTGTAACCTACATGAGAATTATAACCTTCAAGAAATTCTTGCAAGATGGTAACCTTTTGAGTGAGAGATGCAACTTGTTGTTTGTCGAGAGAAATAGGAGGTTGAGGATGAAGCTCGAGCTGATCTATAACATGTATAAGAGAAACTACAGATGCATAAGATGCCATCTCTGATCACCTCTCTAGCTCTACTCTTTGTTTTTAGTACTAGTTAGAACTAAGAAATTGAAACATAAGAGCATATATATCACATATTTGAGTATTTGATGAAGACTATGATTTCTGCAGGGTAATTTCAATAACATTTTTAATTTGATCCTACGTTTAATTCAAGGGTATATCTGTATCATAGTTCAATTAACAAGGTCATGTCACAAATCTTGTTTGTTATACGACAAGACTAGCTTTACTGTTCATTGCTCATCGATTATATCATGAAATAATTTAAGGGTTTTACCAGAAATTAAAAATCTCAATAATTTGATGGTGTTGTTCGTTTCGATCTTATATTGCATAAATTTAATCGAAATTCAATAATAATATTCTGTTGTTCTTATTGTAGACTATAGAGTAAAAAATACTGTTATATTTTGGTTCTCTTGTATTCAACTCATTCACATTTCGTAAGTTCCGAGTGTTTGATCTTCATTTTAGTCTCAATCTTATATTTATATTATCTGGTCGAAATTAAATAATTTTAATAATTTTTCTTTTCTAAGATCAAGAAAAAGATCCTAATCAAAGAAAAAAGTGTGAATAGCCCCTTGAGTATATATTATCGCAAAAACTCCTATACATAATTATGTATAACAGACGGTCAACCCGTTGACTGGTCAACGTACGTTGACTCGGTCAAAGAGTTGATCAAAAAAATTGTGAAAATGAGTCATACTTTTGAGCGATACAATTGATACTTTTTTTAATTTCGAATCATACTTTTTAGTGTATCAATTGATACTGATCTTAACAGCTTTTTTCTTTATTTTTTTATTCTGCTCAATACTTTTTATTGATAGAAATGATACTTTTTAGCTTTTGAAATCATATAATTTCAGAACACATCAGCACTGTGAATACACTATGTTAGCATATGACAATACTTTGTCAACATACGTCATAAATCATAATTGGATGGAATAAATCATAATAATCAATTAGTAACTCAAAAAGAAAAATTAAATTTAAAAAAAAAAGTAATCATAATTAGATGGAATAAACCATAATTGAGATGAAATAAATCATAATCGAGATTGTTTGAATCCTAATAAATATGTACTATGTTAGCATTATGATAATTATTCGTTAGCACAGTGAATACATTATGTTAGCATATGACAAATGCTTTGTTAGCACACGTTATCATATGTTATAATAATGCTGACGAAGAATTATTATAAGCTAATGAAAGCATTTATAATCTGGGTATGCGTAAATTAATATTTATATTTTGTATTTTCGTTAACATTTTCTCATTTAAACATAGTCTTTCGATATATCTTAAATGAAAGAACGAAGAGAGCTTTAATTTGATATATTTTTTGTGTGCATTGGATTAAAAACGAGTAAGTTATGGTCGTTCAAAGTTTTTAAGATTTTTTTTAAGGAAATTGCTAACATCATCAATTTTAATGGGTTTGGACGAAAATAACTATTTATCCTTTTTTTTGCCCTATTATTTACAAATTGCCACCATATTATCATTAAATCTCAACCATTGGATCAATATATTGGATGATGGAGATGTGGTCCTAGCTAGTTTCCACACTAGGAAAAATTAAGGTCCTATTTGACCAATTCCCTATATATATATATATATATATATATATATATATATATATAATGGGTACTAGGTATTCCCATGAGAACTATAAACCATGCTTATTTGATATGATTTTGTAGCTTATCTTGTTGTATTTTAGTGCTAGTGTCACTAGCACTAAAATACAACAAGATAAGCTATAAATTTTATAAAAAAAAAATTAGCACTAAAATACAATAAAATAAGCTATAAAATTGCACTAAATAAGCATAGTTTATAGTTCTCACCCGAATACCTAGTTCTCATTTGAACCAAATCATATATATATATATATATATATATATATAGGGGTGAGTTCAAATAGGAACGAATCCCCCCATGAGAAATATTTAATATGACGGTGGCATAGTTGTAAATATGAAAATTCGAAATATAAGGGGTATTTCTAGATTTTTTTTATAAAGTGATCATCTTTTAAAAAATTCTTAAAAAATTTAAATAATCATAACTTGCTCTTTTTTATCCAATTTACACAAAAAATATATCAAATTAAAGATTTTTCCATGCTCCTTCATTTAAGATCCATAGTGCATATGTTTATTTGAGCAAAAATTGATGAGAAATATGAAAAACTATTTTTCACGTATATACAATATGATATCATATTGATAATATGATATCACAATATTGCTCACATCTTGTACTTTTATATGTTGCTAATATGAAAAGTTCAATGTGCGACTTTGAACGTCAAGTTGCTTTTATGAGAAAATGATTAAAGTATGAGCTATATATAGTTAAGTTCATTAAACAATTATAACTTTATCAATACTTAATATTAATTTGAAAACTTATAATATTTGAGAATTTAAGCCATACTAACAAATCATTATTCACATATTAGCGAAAAGTTTTAGAGACAATATTATTTGACACAACAAATGTCATTATTTATAGGATTAATTGCCTTAAAAATCATGAACTTTGAGTTTAGTTGCAAATTTAACATAACTTTAAAAGTAGGCTATTAAAACACCAATTTTGAATTTGTGTGTTATTCAACATTCCCAATTTTTTATAAAATAAATCGACTTCCAATCCAACATACAATTTTGTTCTTCTGTTCGAGCCCGTTATGAATCGACCATCAATTTTTGAAAATAACGTCAAAGTGGCCACAATCGTATGTTGGATTCAAAGTCAATTTGTTTTATAAAAATTTGGGGATGTTGAATATCACACAAATTCAAAATTGGTGTTTTAATTGCCCACTTTTAAAGTTCATATTAAATTTGCAACTAAGCTCAAAGTTCATGATTTTTAAGACAATTAAACCTTATTTATAATATACTGAAGTAACGATATGCCATCTTTAATTACCAAATGTTATCTCTAATGACATTTTTGTGATGATATTGTAATTACTTAAAAATATTTTTTGCGACAACTTCATATTGTCTCAAATAGAGATGACATATATGTAGTAATTAGAGACGATATGTCGTTATTTAAGTCTATAAATTTGTAATATATGTCCACAATGTCATCATAAAAATGTCATTAGAGATGGCATATAGTAATTAGAGACGACATGTCGTTACTTAGTCTGTGAATTTGTAATCTCTGTTAGTCGAGTATAGTATTATTCTTTAGGATGTTCAGTTGTACGATCCAGTGAGAGTGAGCTAATTTCACCTTTGCTCACATCAGAATATATATAGTCAAAATATTTGTAGTCTCAAACTTTTTTTTTTTGCCTCAAATCAAATTTTCCTAACTTTTTTGGTCCCAAATGATATGTTTTGACATCTTTGGTTTCAAAAATAACTGAAAATGTTGAAACATATCATTAATTTAGAACCAAAAACATTGAAAAATTAAATTTGGGACCAAAAAAGTTATGTTTGAAACAAAAATTGAACATATCCGTTTGAAAAAAAAAAAATTGTCTTCAATTTCAACTTCTTGTGCTTACTATAATTTTATTCTTGTTATTTAGGATTCATCCTATGTAATAAGGATTTATAATTTTTTAGTATTTATCTTTTAAATAATCAATTATTATTTTTTTGTTCTTATTTTTTCTTCAACATGTACAAATAAACTATTTAAAAATAAAAATTGAGGGGTATTTTAGTAAGAGTGACTAAAATAAATTTTCAAATGATCAATTAATTTAATTGTTCAATTGAAAAATAAATGGTAAAAAATTGTAATAAATTCTAATTGGGTAGGATGAACAGTATATAATAATTATTAAATTAAACTAAAGTACAAGAAATTGAAATCGAAGAAAAAAAAATGAAGAAGGATTAAAGAAATTGATAAGTACAATTTTTATCCCATGTTTAATTTTCCCGACGTTTTTTTTGTCCCAAATGATAATTTTCAACTATTTTGGTCTCAAAACTAATTGGACAAAAAAGTGCAGCATATCATTTGGCGCGAAAAATGTTGAAAAAAATTAAATTTGGGACTAGAATAAGTTATGATTAAGATTAAAAGTGTTTTGACTCTATTCTAATGAACCATGTTATAATAGTCAAATTGATTGTTTTGTTACGCAATTTATCCCTTTCTTCACAGTCAAAGGAATAATATAGCTGACAATTAGGAGGTAAACCACTGTTTAAATCTCAAACTATTTTTACTTTTGAAAATTTATCTTAAATTAACACTTTATTAATAAAATACATAAACTTTCTAAAACCTAACATTGAATGCATTTTTTCGACTAGAAATTATCTTATTCTTCAACTTGTGAATACTTACGTGTCTTGTGTCGTGAGCAAATCGGCCACATGTATAACTTGCCTAAAATTAGGAGTAGAGACATCAAAATCAACAATGGCAATCAAACCTAGTATATTTCACTCGTCAGCAATAAAATTAAAGTCATTACACTCTAGGAAACAAATATCTAATGAATCAAAAGTTGATCAATAGAAGAATAAACCACAAATAGTAGTATTTGATGAGAAATAAGTAAAGGAAAAACTAGGTAAGAGAGATGAAAAGAGGTTCAAACAGCGATATTATTTTTTTCTTAATTTTTTAAATAAATTTTTTAATTAGAAAGAATATTTAAGTAAATTAAGAATTATTTATTTTTTAATTAAATTTGATGGTGGCTTGTAAAGAAAATTCAATAGTGTATTTAGAAACAGTCAAATTGAAAAGAAAAGTGTGCGGTTAGTGGGGCACGTGTTGCAATCTTGAAGGTATCGAGCACTACTCGGGGATAGCATAAAATTTTTCAGGATGATCGAGAGATATCAAGATTAGGGTTGTAAATGAGTCCAGCCGAACCCGAATACACATATGTTCAAGCTTGTTTGATTACTTATCGAGTCGAGCTTAAATAAGTTTTAATCGAGCCAAACATGAGTCGAGCTCGAGTAATTTGATATTTTTATACATGTTCACTCAATTTTACTTATTGGGCTCAAGTTCGAGCTGTGCTTTAAAACTTGTCAAAAATAAAATTATGTTCAAATTTGTTTGAAGTGCTTATCGAATCGACCTCAAATATATTTTTAATAAATGAACATGAGTCCAGTATATATTGAGCTATTTGGTTGGACATGTCATCTTGATTAAAGATGAGATGCATCAACCCAAATCAACAATGACAAATCGACAATCAATAATTGCACGACCAACAAATATATATGCTGCAAGCTTATTTTATTTTATTTCACTCACTATTAATTGAAAAGCCATCACACACTACAAAATATCATCATATATACAACATGCTATAAGTAAACTGAGTTTAATACTTAAAAGACTCGTACATACATACCAACTAGCTAGGAAACAAATATACTAACGTAACTAAAGGTAGAATAGAATAAACCACAAATAGTATAAATTGCACATACGTACACACACATTTGATCACAAATTATAACTAAAGGAAAAACAAACTAGATAAGAGAGCTGAGTTTCAAACCGCAGTGATACTGTTTCCATTATTACGTTGTGAAGCAGCAGCGGCAAAGTTTTTCCTCTTTAATTTTCTTTTCTTTAATTTTTTAACGAACTTCACAATCATACGAATGGTGTGGGTGATGAGGAGGAGAGCCATCAGGAAGGCCCATGCACAGATCATACTAGCTAACAACACCATAATCGGTATTTCAGTATCTCCATAGTCATAGTCATCAGGTGTCACCGCAAATATCGCGATTGCATAACACAACGCGATAGCTGTAATGGCAATCCATGTGATCACCATCAGAATCCACATAAAAAATCTTCGTCTCAAGGGCAATCCGCTTATCAGAAGGAGTATGATGCTGAGAGAGGCCACAAATGATATTGTGTTTGAAATATAAAAAGCAAAATAAAATCCAGGGTAGTTACTTGCCATTACAGAAAAGCCTGCTTGTGAAAAGACGTCTCTAGAGATTTCCACGGAGTTGTCTTGCCAGACACCGCTCGGAGGGTTAACTCCGACTTGGAATGCCATGGTTGCAATCAATATAGCCACAATCATCAATGTGCTTTTCTTCTGCTCAAGCCATTCACCATGCTGCCTCATTAGACCACCCCAGCTGTTGTGCTTTTGATTCCTGCGGTTTAATAATGGTCTATTCTTATTAGTCTCCATATTGCTTACGAACCCTCTAGCCTGTTTAAGGGACTCCTCGATTTTTAAATCTCTCACATCCCTTCTGCTTCGGATCAAAACATCCACTGCTGTCATCCCTTCATTTTTCACTACACTCACTTCCACTCCACCCACACTCACCAGAAATTTGATAGTCTGTTCAACATATATATATATATATATATATATATATATATATATCACATATATTAATTAATTAAGATCAAAATCATTTACAAATTGAAAGATGGGTGATTTCCCAACTAAATGTTCACACACCCCTTAAATTGTTTGAAAACTAACAATCGTACCTCAACTTGCTTATCTCCCACTGCTAGGTGCAGGACAGTGTTTCCATCAGCATCTTTAGAGTTTAAAAACTCAGGCACACTTATCAGAAGGAGCTTGAGAGCTTTGAGCTGACAGTGCTTCACGCACAAATGGAGGATCGTCTCGTCTCCAGACAATTTGAGCTGGGCTGCATCGGGTTGAGCTTGAATCAATAGCTTCATGACTTCATCCCGGCCTTTAATGGCTGCTAAATGGAGGGGAGTTAGCTCGTTCCTGTCGAGATTCAGGCACATTCGACTATCAACCGACAGGAGGGCTCTGACTACATCAACATGGCCTTTAGCTGATGCAAGATGCAGAGGAGATGATAGCTGTGAATTCAGCTCATTTGTGAGCTGAGGTTTGATGTGTATGATTTCATTCACAAAATCGATATGGCCTAGCATTGCTGCCACATGCAGAGGAGTTTCTGAGTAATGGTTGATTATAACTCTATCAAGAATTAAGGGATCGTCAATAAGCAGTTGTTGTAGTGAAATTATCCAGCTTTGTGCTGCAGCTTCAAATAGCATATTTTGTGGTGCTTCCATTTCTTAAGCTGTGAATGAGTTTAGACAATTTTGTGGTGCCGATGAGATTTTAATCTAGTATATATACAAAATGTCGTTGCAAGTTTCCACCAATAAAAAAAAGTCTTTGTTGTATTATAGTTCTATTAATTATTTCTTTGACATTATAATTCCGATGACATGTACATGATCACCAGTAATTAATATATCGTGTTGACTCTTCTAGTTTTTTTTTAGAACTAGCAGAGAATGCGTGCATTGCACATAATTCAACTAATTTGCATAAATTAATTATTAAAGTTTGAATAATTTTACTGTACTAAATTTGAGTAGTCAATTAAAAAATATACATTTCAATATATATATATATATATATATATATATATATATATATATATATATATATATATATATATATATGTACATCATTTTATAAATATAATAATATCTAAAAATTCTAAATTAATTAATAATCAGAAAAATGATATAAACATAAGAGACATAAAGTATAATTAAATTGTAACTATTCTAACACGAACTCAGCATTTATAGTCTTTTAATTTATTTATATTTTTGTTGTTTTAATACACACACATAGGGAGAGAGGGATGCATGTATCCTTTCTCAACATCCTTTTTTTGCAACAATTCTCAACATTTGATTGTTGACGTATATATGTATTAATATAATTCAAATCTTCTATTCAACAATTTTTATTTTGAAAATACTGTCTAATAAAAATACAAATTTTTAATTAATATAAATTCACAAAATCTTGCATCATCCATTTCAGAAAGCTTCAGTATAAAATTAATTAAACTTACTAAAATAATTTAAATAGTTAATGAGTTCAAAATACTATTAATTATATGATTTTTTACTATAATGATAAAACACCTTATCGCACATCAATTAATATAGTTTACCTCAAAAGTAAATTATATTTTTAACCCCTCTATGTTATCAATTAATTTACGTATAATATCACGATACACTGAATCAATTGAACTATTTTAATTATTACACATGTCGCAAAATATTAACTTTTTTTGTGTGTATTTTATCCAAACATACATTTAATACTATATTTTTTATTGAAATATAAAGGATTACATTGAACAAATAAAACTAAAAATAACTTAACTCAATTAAAATGATTTTGAATGTATAAATATCATGTGTTTAAAGATATATATATATATATATATATATATGAAAAACTTTATTATAGGAACATATGTTGCTCAATGATAAAGAAATGATAAAAGTTTGGTTAATAGTTTTTTGTGATATATTGTGTTCAAGGTTTCATGTTTAATATATTTTTCAAAATGTTATACATTGTTTACAATTTTTTTAAGAAAAATATAATTTGATTGACAGTTGTAATTGTTGATTCAATGACTAACTAATTTAATTAGTAGTACAATATATATCATTCCTTCCACCCGATGAGTTTAATCATCTCATTCAATCACAACACATAATGTATATCATTCTATAAAAAAATCATAATGTATAACACTTGTACATATAACTACGTATTATATTATTGTTCTATATTATGTTTAGCTAAATAGTTTGGGAATTTATGTTAAATAATTAGTAGTTCAATCTAAGTGGAAAATATTCAATTCTTCTATTTCGACTCTTTTATCAATAATTGGACTATGCTCATTCTGAGTTACATGATTATGGTTAGTCAACATAATCCATATTCCAAAAAATTGTGCAATATTCATTCCTCCCCCAAATATTTAATTAACTATTCTTAATTAACTGAATAATCTAATATAAAATATATTATATATAATTATCAAACCAACCAATATTCTAAATTTCTCAAATATAAATTAATAAGCTAGAAAAACATAACATTTGAACCAAAATTTAAAATTTATTTTTCCAATCAATCATTTATTATTGCAATATTTTAAAAGCAATGTATAAATTTTAAATTCGTTTAAAGTTGGTGATTTTTTTTTACAATTAACCATATTTTTAAATCTTTGTCTAGCAACTTTCAAAATAGATATCCCAAATTTTTCTACATTAATCAATTCTTATATTTATCTTTATCATTGACTTTTTTTAGGTGTTCTTCACATTAATAGATATATTTTCTAATAGTTCAACATATATCATCTGCATGTCTTGTTAGTGCAGTCAACATTATCCGAGACCAACAATAAATAAAGAAGTTCAAATTTAGTTTCAATAAATTTAATTGAAACTACTTTTAATCATATGAATGAGAATTAACACATAAATTTCAAGGAATAAATTAAAATTTAGCATTTTGGTTGTATATATTATGGAACTTTTTTTTTTTTCAATTTTCTTTCATACCATATAACATGATTCAGAATACACACACACACACACACACACACTATAGTTGCAACATCTAAAATTACATGTTTTATATTAAAAACTACTTAAATAGCTTATATTAAATGAATCAAATCACTAATTGAATGTCATTCTAATTGATCCTCTTATCTTTTTTCCCCACATTAATGATTGATGAAGATGTAATTCTTGAATATTGATTGATAACTTCTTAAGAACAATGAGGTTAGTTTATAATCTTTCCATAAATTTAAGTTTTTATTTTTCAATCTCTTCATTGGGATGTAATATGTATAAACTATACAATAGTACAATTCTATTTAAATAATATATAAATTATAAAATATAATATATTATATGTTGAGAATTAATTATATATATATATATATTATGTTTTTTTTTTGTTTTTTTTTTCTTGTTTGATATGACTAATATGATGCAGAAATAATTCATGGGGAATTAATTGATGTGGATGAAGAATTGTAATAGTACAGTACTATTGAAATAAATATAATATACTATAGGTGAATAATTAAATATAGAATGATTGATGGAAAAGAAATTCTTGATTTTTGATAGATAACTTCTCAAGTATTATCGACTTAGTTTATAATATTTCTATAAATTCAAGCTTTTATTTTTCAATCTCTTCATTCGGATGTAATTTATGTAGATGATGTAATTGATGCAGAATTAATTATGTGTGTGAATGAAAAATTATAATACTACAATTCTATTGAATTAATTATCTAATATATTATATTGTTGTGGAATTATACTTTTTATTTTCTTTCTTGTTTGTTGTGGTTGATATGATAGAGAAATAATTGGTGGAAAATTAATATGATGTGGATATATAAAGAATTGAAAGAGTACAATATACTATTGAAATAAATATAATATATTATATTGAATAATTAATTATATATTATAGTATATTACTATTTTACCCATAAATTAAGTGCATATTATGGATATAATAGACAAATCATATTTTGTAAGAAATTAAATAAATATAATATATTATATTTACAACTAATTATTTTTAATATTTTATATAGTAGAATTCAATTATAACAAAACAATTGAAATAAATATAATATATTATATTATAAAAAAATATATTATTTATAATATTTTATATTAGGGATAATTTTATATAGTAGAGTTCAATTATAACAAAACTATTGAAATAAATATAATATATTATATTTACAAAAAAATTATAATATATTATATTACTTTTTTACCCTTAAATTAAGTGCAAATTGTGGACATAATAGGCAAATCATATTTTGTAAGAAAAATTCACACTTTTTATATTGGTATAGATTTATCTTTCAAATAATCAATAAATTTTTTTTGGAGTTTCTTTTTCTTTTTCTTTTAATTTTCCAAACTATACTGAATAAAATATTTAAAAATAAAAATTGATGGTTATTTTAGTAGGGGTGGCTAATATATTTTATTTGCTAATAATAAGATTTGTGTAATTTGAATTAAATTACTCGAGTTTAATAATAATAATAATAATAATAATAATAATAATAATAATAATAATAATAACAACATATGCAAAGTTATTAAATATGTTTTTATTATAATGAAGAATTAATGGCTTATCATCCTCACATTATTAAAGAAGTGTCTGCAACTATACTATCCTATATATATATATATATATATTGTAACACCCTAATTTTATAAACCTAAAATACTATTTATTTTATAAAAACTAACATGTAAAATAACACATGAAAGAGAATTTAAAATATTTTCTCAAATATGTAATAAAACTAATACTTGAAAAGCAGAAAAATGCACAAATAAACTTCTAATTAAGAAAATACCATAATAATTCAAATAACATAGAGCGGAAGCGATTTTAAATAATTCAAACTCCTAAATATTTTAAAGTTAGAAATCCACAATCCAATAAAGCATATCATCAACTAAAAGTTTAGAAATTAAACAAGTTTAAAAACTTATATATTTAATTAGAAACTTAGTTCACATCCATCTCCACATCACCATCACCGAACTCCTCAACCTGAAATGTTATAATAATGGGATGAGTATAACGAATACGCTCAGTGGAGAATACGCATTATCCAAAACATATTAAACGAGTAACTCATATTCAGACATTCATGCCATGTCACATAATAATAATTGTTTGAACAGTGGGGAGTCAGCCCAAAGACAACTTATCACGGCCTCAGACCTATAAACGGTCTCTGAACAAGTATATGCATATACACATGCACGGTGGGTGACCCAAGGACAACTTTTACAGTCCCGGACCTATGAACGGTCCCTGGCATACTTTAACTTTAACTTTCACATAAACACTCAGTCGAACAATAAATCACAAGATCAATATATAATGGATAATAAATAACCACGTGCGTATAAAAATTCTCCACCTTTACTTTGCAGACCTTTGACTCGACTTTTCAATACAAATTGTAATAAAACTTGAAGGAACTAACCCGCCTTCACCTAGCAGAGATGATATTTAAAGTAGTTTATAAGTTTAAGTATCATAATTAAATTTCAAAAGTTAAATTATAATTTCTGAATTTAATCGAGTTTCCATTTGTTCGGAGATCTAGTTTAAGCATTTGTAATATTATTGATTAGCATTAAGATTAACAAGTTATATTATTCTAATTATTGAATTGGTGACGTTCTACAAAAGATTAGAGTTTAAAATAAGCTAACAAATAGGATAATAAAATTTGAGTATCAAGGTATCATTATGAATTAAAATATTAAATTTAATCTCTGAACTATCTCAAGTTCCAAAGTGTTTCTTGTTTGCCATACTCGTCTTATTCAATTATTTGTGATGTACACATAACATAATTTAGGAAGTGAGAAAGCAAGACCATTACGAGTTATTGTCCAAATTAACATTTTAAACTAAATCTTATTCATATTCAATTTTCAAGAACTAGTCTACGTAAAACACCTATTCTATTCACCCAATCACACACTTTTGAAAAGAGTAAAATATAGTTTAAAATATATTCAATTCCAATTCCTTCAAAAAAATCAAATGATCAATTAATTTCTATTATTGCATTACTGCACACAATTATGCAGGGAAAATAGTTCTTATTTTCTAAATATATATATATAAAATTTGGATAGTAACAACTAAAATCTAATTTTCGAAACTGAGTTGTTGATGTCTTGGGATTCTTTTCAAGGCAACATATTCCATTTCTAAATACTTAATTGTGGAAGAAGATGAGTACTGAGAGAGTATTTAGGAGAGTATAAAATTAAAGCATTATATAGAGATTTTCTTTGAATAATTACCTGGTTCTCGATTATTGATTTTGACTCCTGGTTTGGAATTTCTTATTTCAATTTGTTAATATATTTCTGTAGAAATGATAAAGAGAATTAAACGATTAATTACTAGTGAGGTAAAAATTTACAGGCTTTTGGAAGAAATTGATGATCAAATTATTTACCTTTAACGAATTGGTAGACATTTCTTCCTGCTTCAAAAGTGGAAATATGGCTTTGAATTGGAAGATTGATGTGAGAAGAGAAATATTTTATCATTTGGTTCCGAGAGAAATTCTTTGAATAATTTGACTCAAATGAATTCAATTTCTTCTTGAATGTGAGTTGAGGAAGAAACCGATGGACGGTTTTGCCGTTTGTAGAAATGTGAGTTGAGGGAAGATTAAAGAAGAATTAACTGCTATTTAGATAAGTTAATTATTATTATTATTATTATTATTATTATTATTATCTGGATTTTGAATTAATTAAGGAAATTGGAATTACAAATTATGGTATTTTAATGCTTTTATTCATATTATAAATTCTTGACATTATCCTTAAATTTTCTCTGCAGGCAAGACTAATAAAATAAATATAATATATCAAATATTAAATCAATCGTAACGACAAGATTAAAAGACTATAAAAATGAAATTTTTGAAAAACGGGTCGTTACAAAACTCCACCACTTAAATAAATTTCGTCCTCGAAATTAACTTACTTGACTAGAAAAAAAAATCAGTATATTTTGCAAGCGCTTTATCTATTTTTTTTTTATGTTGCCACGACTCTTCAATATCTAAACTACTAAACTTTGATAATGAGAACTACCTAAATTCTTAGTGTATAGACCTTTCTTTCGAATGCAACTACATGAATTTTCTTGTAGTAAAGATTTTGGTTAACATCCAGCGTCTTATAGCTGACTACGTATCTTCGATCATGAGTGTCCTTCCTCATAAAAAAAAAATATGGAATACATTGTGTACCTCTGCTAATTCTGCCGACAAGGCGAAACTGTAGGCTACAATATCAATCTTCTCATGTATCTCAAATGGTCCAATATATTTTGGTCTCATTTTTTTTTTCTTTCCAAATCTAACTCCACCTTTCAATGAAAACTATAATGTCTTATCATATTTCTCCACTAATCTATCTTTTGTAAATCTTGGTACATCTTTGTATTTCTTAGGTGAACAGTGTAAGCTTAATCAAGAATTTCTCTTCTAAGATTTTCCTCTTTCGGCATAGATAACATTCCTTCTAACACTAAGATATCATCATCAGTTAATGCAAACTCTTTAATATCTCCAACAAAAATTCTACTTTTCATGTTCTCCAAGAACTTATCACTCATCTGAGTTTGCTTTATCCTTTTTCTCAAAACAGGCTTAATCACTAATATTACCAACACTGTTGTCGTGCTACTTGGTGGAAACATTGTCTCAATCCTTAATTTAGTGAAATCTTTGAGTATTTGTTATTTGTTTGTTCGTAAGGCTACTGATTGACAATTATTCTGCCGACTCAAAGTGTCAATAACTGCATTTATCTTTCCATGATGGTAATAAATGGTACCATCATAATCCTTTATGAGTTCCAACTTTCTTCTATGTCTCATATTCATTTTTTTCTTGGTGAAAAGATAATCTAAATTTTTATGGTCGATATAAAAATCACATTTACCATCCTAAATGTTGTGTTTTCGTATCTTTAGAGCATGAACTACAACTTCCTCCAAGTCTTGTGTAAGGAGTTCAGCTTATATCTCTTCAATTCTCTTGAGGCATAAGCAATCACCTTACCACGTTGCATCAAAACACAACCAAGTTCAAGTTTCGATGCATCACCGTAGACTACAAAATATTTCGAATTTTCAAGAACAACTAAATTTGGTGCTAAAATTAATTGATGCTTCAACTCTTGAAAGATATTTTCACGCTTATCAAATCATTCAAACTTTGCCCATTTTCTAGTTAATTATGTCATTAATTGGTCCATAAAACTTTGAAAAATCCGCTACTAAAACAATATCAACCCACGAAAGTGGATTTGGAGGAAAAGATTCATTATACCTATTTCCTCACAATTCTTTCATGCATTGCACACAACTACAATTTGATTTGAGGATTTTTCGTATAATGAATATTGCGAAAATCACTCACATAGTATTTAATTTAATAAAAAAAAACATCAAATAATATTAAAAAAGCATTTGTAGCGAAAAAAGAAGCAAAAAGCATATAATTTAATTAAAAACTTCAATTCATAGAAAAAAAGCATTTGTAATGAAAAAAAGCACAAAGCATATAATTTATTAAATAAACATCATATAATAGAAAAAAAGCATCTTTAACAGAAAAAAATAAAAAACAGCGTAAAATTTAATAAAATAACATCAAATATCTTTAAAAAAGCATTTATAACGGGAATAAAAGAAAAACAAGAAAAACATAAGAATAATAAAAAAATATTCTAAAAGAAACATTTGTAACAGGATTATTTATTATTAAAAGAATTCTTTAATATTAAATAAAAAACTAAATGAAAAATAATTACGATAAACATTACAACGATTATTAAATTTCATGAAAAATAAAAACATACAAACGAAAAAAAAAAAAAAAACTACACTACGATAAAAACTAAATGAAAAATTAGATTAAGATAATCGTTCCTTACTTATCAAGTTATGAATTTATCATTATCCTAAATTAAATACATAAATGTTTGATAATGGATCGAAAATATTCAAAATGGACAGTTGCACAAATGGAAAATTAAGGCGTGATTTTGTGGAATAAAGATTTATTAAGATATTGATAATTTGCTTGACAAAAATGACCTTTTCCACACAATAAATATAAAATATAAATGAAATAAAACTAATCCTAACGGTACATGTAACATGATCTAGTGGGTAGGATCAATTCCTAATTTACACACTAGGGAAATATTTACATTTGATCCCTCCTCTATACATATATATATATATATATAGGAGTGGTTAAAATGAAAATCCATCCCCATGTAGAAACTATGAACCAATCTTTATAATGATAAGTGGATAGCCCTTTAGAAGAAGAAGATTCTTTATGTGGATTCTGTTGGTGATCACATGGATTGCCATTACAGCTATCGCCAGAGGCGGAGTCAGGAATGTTGCTCAGGGGGTCACAAGAAGAATGATAAAAAAAATAATCCCTTCGTCCCGATTATATAGTCGCTTTTACTATTTTAAAGTGTCTCAATTATATAATCTCATTACTATAAGTAGTATTAATTTTCATATTAATATACAAATACATCCTTATTAAATCTTGAAAATTAAAAATCTAAGAACATAAAATTTGAAAGTTATAAATATTAAATAAGGGAATTATTGGAAGTTTAGCTTTAATATCTTGTTTTCATAATATTTTTAATTTACGTACGACTAGAAAAGAGACTATGATTGGGACGGAGGGAGTAATTTTTTTAACTAATTAAATTCTAATATTGTTAAAATTGCATCACAATGCTCAAATCTTCAATGAACCCTAAAATTTAAAACTCAACACTAAGACGAGAAATAAATATATTAAAGAAAATAAGAGTAACTACCAATATATATGAAATTGAAGATTGAAAATGAAAATGAAAGGGGGTTGACCGATTTGTTTTTTTTTTAGTATTGTTTGAATTGGATTTGGGGTATGGAGGCTCGACTCCAGGTTGTAGGACGTGGGATTGCCTATTAGAAGTAGAATAGTAGTTTTTTATTTTTATTTTTTAGTATTAAAATAAAATACTACTACAATACTAATTTTTTTTAAAATTCTAGGGGGGCCCAATGCCCCCATTGGGCCCTATGTGGCTATGCCACTGGCTATCGCGCTGGCAATTGCGGTAACACCCAATTATTACAAAAGAGAAATGATTCTTGTGTGGCTCATCCTCATGGCTCTCCTGTTCATCACTCACACTATTCGTATGATTGTGAAGCTTGTGATGAGCGGTCAAATGGGCCGGGTTGACCCAATCCAGCCCGACCCAAGCCTGCTATGGGCCACCTAGCCCGCCCATGAAAATCACGGGTTAAGTGGGGTTGAGTTTGCCCTGACGAAATGGGCTCACATGAGCTCTTTTTGAAACCCAACCCAACCCAGGCTAGGCTCGGGTCCAGCCAAGCCCACTTCAGACTCATCTTAGTTTAATTTATTAATTTATTTTCACTTTGACACGTTGGATTCTGGTATGCCTCATCATTAATCCGACGCCGGAAATTAAATCCTATGACATTTTTACAAAAAAGTGAAAAGTTCAGGACATTTTTGTTATTATTTGAAGTTCAAGACATTTTTAGAAAAAATATCAAAGTTCAGGATAAATTTTGGTATTATTTGAAATTCGGCACATTTTTAGAAAAAAAAAAGTAAAAGTTCGGGACATACGTATATATTTGGCATTTGATATATTATATCTGTAAATCAAATTTAAAACAAGAAAGTTAAAAGTCGTTGGAATTTTTTTTTGTAATTTTAATAACATCTTATGTGATCTAATTTTATAATTTGATGACATCACGCTGATGTCACCTTTTTGATGTATGTATAAGACTATATTACACCGGGTGCACCCAAGTATTTGTTTTTACAAAATGTATAATAATGGAGGTTTAGACATGCGAGGCTAATTATAATATCATTCACACCGTCTGAGAAAATTACCAAGTTAACGCAGACTAATGTCACGTACCCCAACTGTTCGAGGAAATTACCAAGTAACTCAGACAAATATCATACACTCCAACTATTCGAGGAAATTACCAAGTTAATGCAGACTGATGTCATATACCCCAACTGTTTCGAGGAAATTACCCCAACTCTTCCAGGAAATTACCAATTCTTGAACTTTATTTATTTATTATTAGTATCGATGACATGAGTTGCATGAAATTTGTATAATTTTACAAAATAATAATATAATATGTATAATGAAAAATTAGAAGGTATATTATAATTATAAAATATCAATTAGATATCTAATAATTAAAAATAAGATTATAGCGAGCATATTAAAATAAATTATTTAATATAAAAATGAATGATAAATAATTAATCTTTGTGTTAAATTTCATGTTGAATTGTCTACATTTCTAGGTGCAAATTCGTAATATGTGAAATATAATGTAATTTTGCGGGAAACAAAAAGGAAAAACCTTAAATTGATGGTGAATAATTTAGTCTTTATTAAAATAAAATGATTAGACCTTGATTTAATGATTTTCAATTGTATAATTTATTTTTTAAAATTATAACAATTGAAATAAGATGATCAAGAGTGCACGAAAGGTCTTTTAATAATAATAATAATAATAATAATAATAATAATAATAATAATAATTGCAAGTTACATTTCCTTTCATTTTTATCATGATGTTTGTTATTTTCTACACTTATAAATAATCAAATATCATTTTTGTTCTAAACTTTCTCTACATTTGATTTAAGAAGGTACTAAAATAAAATTAATAAACAAAATATTTAACTATACAAAATACTCTTGATTTGTTTTGTACTTATCTTCCAAAAAGTACAATAAATGTCTACGTTTTAATTGAATCATTATGTATGTCACTGTAAGAGTAGTATTAGAATGTCATAAAATTAATAAATTCAACATAATTTTCTAATTTTTTCCATGAGAATTCAGTAATTTTCTTAAATAAATTCTTGCACAGATGCTTATTGTGTATATGGTTGAAAAACATTTTTCAATTTGAAAATAAACAATTGAAATAACAAAATTTAATTATTAACATATTCATTTTCAGGAAAAAATCCAGAACATGAATTTTGTCCATAGAAATTCTAGCTGATGTTCAAGCAAAATTTATGTATGCTAGAAATTCTTGCATAGTTTTTACTCGCTGGATATTGCAGATGCATTTCGATACTACTATTTTTTTTTGGTAATTCCAACAAAGATATATACTATAGAATTGTTTTAATGTTTTTATTTCAAATTCCAATTGTATTTTGATTCCCATTGAATTCTTGTACCTTTTAAAACCTTTTATTTTAAATTATGTATATCATATGCAATATATACATATAATTAATTAATTCTTACACATGATATAATATTATTTTCATTTGTGGTAATATTTGTAGGTACTACAATATTTTTGATTGAAACACTTTAGTTTTCATTCAATTAAATTGATCGAAGATATCCAAAATACCAATGCAATAATAGTTTATACAATAATACTTCTCATTGTTTATATTTTAAATATATCACTACATATATATGCAAATGCAAAAATATATAAAATATAAAAATATAAAAATATTTAAATAACTTAAGAGTTATTTATAATAATGAAAAAGTTAAAAACTATGTTTCTTCTGTTAAATAATATATCAAATATTGTAGAAGGACTTACGAAAAAAATTGTACAGAGTCCTACCCAAATAAAACATAAAAGTACATGGATCTGTGAATGTTTATCATTTAAATAAAATTAATTATTTATCTGCATAAAATCTAATTTAAATTGATATCAACAATGAAATAAATTAATATTTAGAAATATTAATGTGTCTATCATTAGTATATATTCATCATCACTATAGTGTAAAAGATAACATAAAAATAAATATTCTTGATTTACATAATATATATATATATATAATTATAGTTGATATATTCTTTATAAATAATATTTAAATAATTATCTTTCACTGATCTATATATTTAAATATTAACCTCCATACATGCTTTTGAAATTGTATCAAACCAAAAAATTTCTTAAGTTTAGGGATTAATTAGTTTAATATAACAAACTATACACAAATATCCCTAAAACACAAAATTATCTTCCGATGGTCATGTCAGACTCGAATGCATCAAATTTTGAATTTATGATGTAATTACAAAAAAGTAAGTTTGTGTTGTTGGGTATATCATTTTAAAGTTCATCTTGAGTATCAAAAATCGTGTATAGTTAATGAATTTTAAACCAATTAACCCTAAGTTTTGTGAAGCACATATATTTTTACAAAATAAGTAATTTTTTATAAAATAGTTTAACGATTTGAACCACATGACTTTAAATTGCAACATAATTTTACAAATTAATAACTTTTTAAAAAAAAACTCACATTAATACAAACAATAATTTGCAAATATACTATTTCACTAAATAAATTGTTATTAATACAAACACATAAATCATTTTTTCTTTGTTCACTTAAGAGTTCTACTCCGCTCTTTGAAATGAAATCATTACTATTTGTAAATGCATATATTTTGCTATTTTTTATATCTATCTTAGTTCACCAATATTCACATTATAGATTTCACATTTTGTGAATTAGTAATGTATAAGTATAAATTAAGATTGAAGTACATTGAATAAATTATAGGGGCATATAATTTCCAAATAAATTATTATATTTGACCTATTTTGCAATTAGACATAATTTTTAAAAATTTCAATAATATTACGATTTTTTATTTGTATGTTCAACATCCAAAATATCAAAATTCAACATTCACAAATTGATGTTAAAAAAATTTAATTCCTCAAATAAAAAACCAAGATTTTTTTTACATGAATAAATGGGCAAAATATTTATGGTTAATTCATTTCATATCAAATCGGTATATAAGGAATTAAGGATATTAATAAATTGTCTAGAATTTTATATTAAATTAGAATATTAAAATGAAAGAAATACAAATATACAACATCTTTGTTATTGTATTTTTAAGAATATTATAGCATTTTATGAATTTGATTTAATGAATAACTTAATTTATTAATTAAAAATATGAAATATGAAATATTAAAACTGTATCAAATTATAAATTTATCGATTTCTCCTTTTTGGTATACAATTAATCTTGCCTTTAAAGTAAAACATGATTTTACTTCTGGTTTACAATGTTTAGAAGTTTTAATTTATATCAAGGATATGGAATAAAGTTTATTTATTTTTTAATTTTTTTAATACACGCGAGTTTGCTTGAAACTTTTAGTTTTCAAATTAAATATTCTGAAATTATTGAGTTGGATCAATATCATGATTAATTGTTTAAGTGATATAATTAGAATGGTATAATAATATAATATTAGATTATATTATACTATATTTAAAATATATTATAATAGGTAAATTCAACATTACATTATTGCCCTTATATAAAAATATATAATAGGGATATAATAGGTAAGCTCAAAATTGTAAGATAAGATACTTTTTATATTAGTATAGATATGGATTTATGTATATATTCATGTATATATAGAGTTGTGAGTGAATTTTGTATGTGGTGATGTCAAAATTTGTTTGTTGGCACTTCTAAGAAGAAAATTAAGTTGTTATGACTTTTTGTTTGATTTATATTTCATGCAACTCATATATACATCATCATGCAACTCATATATACATCATCATGCGTAACATAATTTTTCACGCGTTTTAAATTTATCAATACTAATAAAAAAAAAAAGAAAAATGTAATACAATTTTTAATGTGAGACTAGAACTTTTTCATGTTCTGCGTGTTCGAAATTCATATGATTGAAATTGGGAAAAGGCCGAATCAATCAGCTCCCTTAACTATTTCCAAAAATGCAGTTTGATATCGAAATAAAATTTGGGTCCAAATTGATCTACAACATTTAAAAAGTTTCCAAAATGATACATCCGCTACTCCCTAAACTTAAAGACTACGTCCGTTACTAACGGGGTCGTTAGAAGCCCGATTTACGTTACATTATTGGTTTCAACAACAAATCTCTAAATTGATTTCACAACTCTCAAAAGTCATCCCCACAACAATTTCTCAAGTTTCACAATAAATTAACAAGATAATTTCGTGAGTTTGTGGTGGTAGTCCTCAAGAAATTTTATTCCCCACTTGGTGGGTACGAATCTGACCAAAAGTTAAGATTTTTTTATTATTTAATGGTTAAGGTTTAAATAAAAGATAATATTTAACAAATATTATGGTGGTCTTGGAGAGAGCATTTAACAAAGATTATTTGTTTGATAAAGATTGTGCTGAGATGTAAATATTTGTTGTGTTACTTCAAGGGGGCATTTTGTTTTGGTATAACCAAAGTCATCATATGTGGCATCACCATCTATAATTAAGTTAGATGGAAGGCCTAGAAAGAGAAGGATTAGAGCAATCGATGAAAGTAGGAGAGGCTAGACTAGTACTAGCTTGGAAAAAAAGGAGTTGTGATGAGTTGCTCAGTTTGTCATGGAATAGGGGAAATTCTTACATACGTCGGGGTAATACCCAACATCTAATACACTTTAAAAATTATTAAAATTGTGTGTGATATATAATAAATAATTATTAAAGTGTGTTAGATGTTGCGGTAGCAAATGAAATCATTTATCTCGCTTTTTTCTATCCCATTTCGATCGTGTCTCATTTTGATTTTTATTCGATTTTCATCAAAACAATTTCTCCAATTTCAATTTGTTATGTCTTAGTTTAATTTTATAATTTGTTTAGGGTTCATTCCACCCAATTAACATTTATATTTATTTTTAATATTTATTTCTTATTTTTTAGTTAATATAATTGATTAATATGGTTGATTATTCTAAAAGTAGGGTATATAATTTTTTAAAATTTTAATTTTTTGCATTAAATGTTGATTATGATTTGTAATACTATAATAAAATTTATTTTTATAACAAATATTTTTAAAATATTAAATTTCATAGTAGGACACAATTAATAGTGGGACATGAAAAGTGGACTAGAAGATTTTATCCCGTTGAAATAGTACCCCAACATCTAACATACTTTAATAATTTATTGGAGGTAGTACCCAACATGTATATAAGAATTTTCCATGGAATAGCCGGGACAAAATCACCCTAAATGCCCTAACAAGAACTAAATATATATGTGGCGCTTCCATTTCTTGAGCTGTGAATGAATTTAGAAAATTTAATTCGTGGTGACGATGAGGTTTTAAGATATATATGATCACCGTTGATTATTAAATCGTGTTGACTCTTCTATTATTTCTGCATTATTTACCATGTCTTCTATTCTTTGACAAATTATTACACACTGTGCTAATGTTCACTCACGAATGATTCTCTGTATATATCAAGCAAATAGATATAGATTCAGTGAACTTGCACACACAATCGACATGCAAAAAATTGTGTTCTGAATAATTGTTTCAATCTTATCCACACATACAAGTTTCTTCCCCTTAAGCTAAAATAATCAAATAATTTATTTGCCACGTCTTCACGTGTATAGGTAGAATGGCATCATCTTCTTTCAAGTTTTTACCAGCTTCGAAATTCGTTTTGTCGAATTATTACACGACTTCAAGAAAATGGAGTTCTGACTTTGAGAGGTACATGCATGCACAGATTATTTGACCTTACTTTTAATTTCTTTTGTGTTAATATATAAAAATAGCCCTTTTCATTTAGTAAATTATATTTTTAGTAATTTTTTAAAAAAGATTAATTATAATTATTTTTTCACTGAAAATACTTAATTACTCTTGATAAAATTGTGAGCTACATAATTAGAGTGCAGTATTTGAATGCACGAATGAAATATGGTAGTATAGCAGTGCAAATTAATAGTGCTACATGAGTGGGTTGCACGAATAAGTACATTCGTGCAACATTGTACACGTATATACTATTGCACGAATTGAAAATACACAACTGACGTAATAATTGTGCAACAATTCAAATTTACACTAGTACACGAATGGAGTTACACGATTAAGTTTATTCGTGCAACATTTATATTTTATATTATTGCACGACATAGGGTTATTTTGTCCAAATGATTAGAAACATATAATTTTTTTCTAAAATAATGGCTAGAAACATTTTTCACTAAGTTAAAATGACAATTTAAAAATTTACCTCTTTCCTTCTAGGGTGTATTGTTACTTCATATGTAATTTCACATTTAACTAATTCCCATGACATTCAGCATTAATAAATCGTATTGAAACTTCAATTATTAATTCATGCATTATTTGCTGACGTCCTCTTGTATAGGTAGGATGGCATTTTGTCATATTATTGTACGAGTTCAAGGAGTTTTGAGAGATACACACGTTTAATTTAGTTGTAGGGTGTATTAAAATATTAGACGATATGATTTAATACTTGATCTTTTAAAATAACACTGTACTATTGCAATCCAAAATTTCAATTAATCTCACACGTATGTATATTATTATGGGTGTTGCTATTTGTATGCATTACTGTTTTTTCAATATACACTGCACTTACTACATACATGAATATATTTAGAGGTGAGAAGGTACAATATATCTTATATTTTATGTCAAATCACGATATGACAAAAATCATATCGGTACTGTACCTTATCTTCAGTAGACATTTGTTGTGTATATCTTAAGTTTGACATGACACATCATGCATACATTTACCTACCATACCTACTTACAGTATATATTAACGTGCCGATATTTTGATATATCATATAGTACTAAAATTTCACGGTATACCACAATTATCGTATACTAAAAAATACGTATTAAAAAAGCACGTGCATAAACAATAATATTAACCACACGAGGTCAACATTATTAACATCAATAAAAAACACAAACAAAACAAATAATTAAATCCATGTCCCACCAATCAAATTTCAACACAACGAAACAATTTACGATTTAATATGCCAACAACTAACTCCAATGCAACGAAAATAAAAAAAAATACAATTATACTAAAATCCTAACAAATATTATGAACAAATTAATTATTATATTATTGCACGATATATCTAAATTTCTTTTAATTATTATCTATTACATTTGAATTTGTTTTTCTTTTTTTTTTTGTTCTTCAATTATCATCTAGATAATAAATTAAATTAGCTATCACATTTTTTGCTACTCTTTATAATAAACTTACTAAATATTATATAATTGCATTGCATTATTCTTATATCTCAGAATTTAAGTATATCTCATTTCCTTTTAATTTTCTCGATCATCTTAACTTTTAATTTTCAAGATTGAAGAAGAATACAAGATTATTATCTAAATTTACTTTCATTTTTTTGGGATTCATTTAGGTAATAAATTAGATTAAATATCATTTTTTTTTCTAACCTTTCACATATAAGTTATAAAAGATTATTATTTATTACATTTATTTTCAATAGCAATTTACGAAGTTATATAATTAAATTGAAATAACTTTATATCTCAAAATTCAAGTATATCTCATTTTATTTTAAATTTTCTCCATTACTAATCTTAACTTTTATTTATTTGAAAAATAATATAAGAATGTTATTTATTACATTTAATATCAAATTGTTCATTTTTGATGAATTGTGGATTGTGTGCGAATTGTGCATGAATTATATCCATTAATTTGTTAAGATCAATGCCCATTATTAGTTTGAAGGGAATTAAGAAAAATGTTATTATTTTCATTGTAAATGCACTTAAGGTCAAATTTATCAAATCATCGATCATTTTGTTAATTTTCTATGAGCATCTTCAATGTGAAAATAAAAAGAAATAACAAATTTATAAGCATTTTGAAATGTAAAAATAACATAACAATATGTTATGTCATTCTTCTTTCCAATTAAATTACAAGCATTGCAGGATAAAAATTTAATCGTTATGAAATGTAAAAATAATATAAATAAAATAACTATAAACGAGCAACTAACACAAAAATTAATCCTAACCATCAATTTAACAAATCTAATATATAGATATATATAATTTATCCATAAATTATACACTCTATTAATGTTCATTCAGGAATGATTCTCTTTATATATCAATCAAATAGAAATAATATTCAGTGGACCCACAAAATCGACGTGCAAAAAAATTGTGTTCTGAAAAATTGTTTCAATCTAATCCACACATACAAGTTTGTGGTTACGGAGCTAGCGAGCCTCGTTTCTCCCCCTCAAGCTAATATTTTTTTAGAAAATCCAATAAAGATAAGCCATATAGTTGTAAAAATTAAGAAAGTTGTAATACATTTGCTATGTTGATTCAAAAAAGTAAAAAGAATTTTATTAGTTTTCCATCCATATTTTTTCCTTCAATTTCAATTCTTGTGGTTTAAGCGTTTAAGTAGGCCCGGTGAAAATAATTTAGTGATGGAGTAAAGTTGTTTGAATAATAAAAATCACCGATTCGAATCTCCTCAATACCACATGCGGGGTGTTTGAGAAAAAAAAAAAAACATTCAGTGAACAATATATTATTATAATTAATTATTCCATAATTCGGATTTAATTTTCTAAAATATAAATTCTTATCAGTAAGTATTAATGGTCATCATTAGTGGCCTTAGTCAAGGTCAAAAATAGTACACCTGTTTTTCTCTTATAATTTAATAAAGAATGGAGTCCTGTCAGTAAAACAAGTACCAGATTCAAATATTATCAAATACCTATAAAATTATAAATATATCATTAAATATGAATCCGAATCATGATCTTCACCCATATTACATATATTTTTAACTCGTAAAACGATCTTACATAAAATTTTCAATTATTTTGAATTAAAAGGCTAAAACATTAATTTGTATGCACGTTATTATTATATTAAAACACACAAAAAAATACACACATATTTATATTAAACACAAAATAAATTGGTAAATTTTTGGTATTAACAAGATTCAATCCCTGCCAACCCATTTACTATTTTGCATTACCCCTTGTCGATACGCCAAACTTCACATTTGATTTTGTTTTACATTTATATATACGAAAATTTGGCCGTCCCTAAATTTTTCGTTATTTTTAGCGGATGGAATCCTCTATTCAGATTTAGTATTTCAATCCGTATTTCATGATCAAATTTATGAAATTTTCTTCTATTTTTTCATCAATTTAATTTATTATATTTTAGTTTAATTTTATGATTGTTTTTAGGGTTCACCCCACCCAATTAGGGTTTATAATCATTTTTTAGTATTTAATTTTCAAAGAAATGATTATTATGGTTGGTTATTTTAAAAATATAATTTATAATTTTTAAAATTTCAATCTTTTGTTGATAGATGTGACTAGGTCGATGATGCTATAATTAATTTTTATTTTTATAATATCTATTATTAAACTTGTTAAATCGATCATGAAATACGAATAAAGGATCTCATCCCTATTTTTGGGGCTTGAGGCAATGCAACTGTGCGCACACACGCATTTGATCACAAATTATAACTAAAGCAAAAACAAACTACGTAAAAGAAATGATGACTGATGAGAAGGGAGGTTCAAACTGTAGTGATATTATCTCCATGTTGTGGTGGAGCAGCAGCAGCAGCAAATCTTCTCCTCCTGAATGCTTTTCTGATCTTTTTAACGAGCTTCACAATCATACGAATGGTGTGGGCGATCAGGAGGAGAGCCATCAGGATGAGCCATCCATATATCACGATAAGGATCACCCACACAATCGGTTCTTCACCTTTCACGACATTAGCACCAGGTGTCACCACATATACTGCAATTGCATAACACAAGGCAAGAGCTGTAATGGCAATCCATGTGATCACAATCAGGATCCACATAAAAAATCTTCGCCTCAAGGGCAATCCACTTATCAGAAGCAGTATGATGCTCAAAGAAGCCACGAATGATGTGGTGTTGGCAATATAAAACCTGTCGTATACTGCAGGGTAGTTTTTTGCCAGTACAGATTCGCCGGCTGTTTGAGGATCAGGCACAGGGTTTCCCTGTGAGTCCAATAATTTGTTTTCTTGCCAGACACCGCCTGGAGGGTTAACTCCGACTTGGAAAGCCATGGTTGCAATCAATACAGCAACAATCATCAATGTGCTTTTCGTCTGCTCAAGCCATTCACTATGCTGCTTCATTAGACCACCCCAGCTGTTGTTGTTTTGATTCTTGTGGTCTATTAATGGTGTATTATTATTACTAGTCTCCATATTGCTTCCAAACCCTCTAGCCTGTTTAAGGGACTCCTCAATTTTTGAATCTCTCACATCCCTTCTGCTTCTGATCAAAACATCCAATGGTGTCATACCTTCATTGTTCACTGCATTCACTTCCACTCCACCCACACTCACCAGAAATTTGGTTGTCTGTTCATCAACATATTAGAGCTAGCTCCATCAAAACATCATTTAATTTACATATTGGGAGATAGGGAAAATTGTACTTTGATATCGATACTTACAGTTTTTGCTCTTTCTAAAAAGGGCAAATGGCCAAATAAACACCCGAACTATATGCAAATAACTACATAGACGCGCATATGAACTATTTTTTGCCCCGATTACACACCAAACTATTTAAAAAGTACAATTGGTCTCCTGAACTATTTAAAATATATCAAATTCACATTTTTTGTTTAACACTCTTTGTTTTTTCCGTTAAATATAATGCTCATAAATTATTCGACCTAATTATAATTGATTCGGACAATAATACCATGTATTATCATATGGTTAGAAAGACCTCATCATGAGCTTTCTAATTGTAATCTCGATTTATCAATCGGGTATCAAACGATAGAATAATTACATGGAGAAATATTTGATGACAATAGTTTGTATTCCGAATTAGATTTTAAATCTCGATACCGATTTGATATTGAATTTTGAAATTTAAAGAGGAGTTTGAAACTCTAATGTGGGATATTTGGTTGTTGTTTCAATTTGTCCCATCCACTTTCATTGGTGATAAAATTAAGCTTGACAAATTTTATTTAACGGAAAAATCTAAAAGTGTTAACGCCGATTGTCAGTTTGTTCTTTTTTGGATAGTGTAAGAGCTAATTGTACTTTTTAAATAGCTTAAGTGTGTATTTAGACATAAAAAATAGTTATTACGTGTCTAGGTACAATTGTACATATATTTCAGATGTTTTTTTTTTTTCCCTTTGCCTTTTTAAAAATTTACCAATTTTTTCAAAAAAAAATTCTTGATTACATGCTTGGTGAAATAAATGTATACAATCGAATTTTATAGGGTTTCCATGCCGTAAAATTGATAAAATTTTAGATTTGTAATTTTTTTGAAAAAATGGGTATTGTTTTGTTAATATTGAAAAAACAAATAGCCGAAATATTATAGGTATCAAAGTGTAATTTACCCTGAAAGATATGAGATAGTGATTTTTTCTGGAGACATGCATACCTCAACTTGCTTATCTGCCACAACTAAATGCAGGACAGTGTTTCCATCAACATCTTTAGAGTTGACGAGCTCGTGGGGTTCGCCTACCGCCTCCACCATGAGCTTCAGAGCCTCAAGCTGGTAGCGTTTGACGCACAAGTGCAGGATGTTCTCTCCTCCATACACCGTGACTCGGGCTGCATCTGGTTGCGCTTGAAGCAACAACCCGGCCTTTCGAAGCTGCTAGATGAAGGGGCGTGAGCTCGTTTCTGTCACGAGCCAAGCACGCCCCTTTATCAACAGATAACAAGAACCTCACTACATCAACATGGCCCTTAGCTGATGCCAGATGCAGAGGAGATGATTGCTGCAGATTCAACTCATTTATGAGCTGAGGTTTTAGCTGTATGATTTCCTTCACAAAATCGACATGGCCTGTCATCGCTGCAACGTGCAAAGGAGTCTCATTGAAAGAGTTAACTACATCTCGATCAAGAATCAACGGATCATCATTTAGCAGTTGTTGCAGTGAACTAATGGAGCCTTGTGTTGCCGCTTCAAATAGCTTAGTTTGCAGCTTCTCCATCGATCTCTTGTATTCGTATGTCTAGTTTCCATAATCACAAGAGCACATATATGGTCATCAACTCATCATATTCACATATTTTGAGCAATTCTTGTACGTGATTAATAACCACATATTGGAATACCACAAAATCAGATAAAACGACCTTGACGGACGAGAGAAGAAGTAAGTGTGTAAGAAAAATAGAGAGCGACATAAACATTTGAGAGAAATATTGCCTACGTGGCAAGTTTCTTTTCAATTTCACTCTCACTACAAGTGAGTATAAGCCACGCTCCAATGGTAGGTTAGGGAAGGATATATCCTTTTTTTTCAAAACAAAAATATCCGGACTTGATTTTACCCAATTAAATTACACCAATTCTCATGTACACTAGGTACACCATCAGACCAATGTGTGTCAACCTGTTATCAGAGTCAATGCGCATTGATGTGGTTGACCGATTAAAAAAAAAGGGTGACACAGGTGATACTTTTTAAGGATACATGTGATATGTTTTGAATTTGAGTGATACTTTTTAAGAATATAGGTGATAATTTTGATATTTTGAGTGATTTTTTTAGTGTTACGGCCGATACTGATTTTCACGGGGTTTTTTATTTTGCGGGTTGACTCACGTTTACCAGGCGGGTTAACCCACAAATTTAATTTGCTCGTCTGAAATAAGCTTATATACACCTGGTGTATACAAGTGTTTGTTGTGTTGATAAAATGTTACGGCACGAATAAATCAATCTGAACTTTGGCTAAAAGAAGTCCTTGAAGACCAAAATAAAAATTTTGAGTTTTTAATAAAATTATAAAACAAGATGAGGCTTCATGTGATAGTTGACACTAAACTATTTAAGTATGAAAAGGTCTACCGTATGGCCATACACTGATACAAGCACGGTAAGCAAATGGACCCAAAACATAAAAAAAAGGTATGTTATCGGCGCGTGCGTCCTTTTTTATTTTTTTAATTTACTTTTTAGATTTTTCACTTTTTGTATTTTCACCATTTAAAGGCCCTTCCACATCATTATCACCCTTCTCATATATATATATATATTAAATTATAATTGGGATGTAATTAACTCAAATAATTAAACTAGCAGAATAATAGTTTTAAAACTACGACTGATACATTTTAGTTAAATGAGTTTTTTTTTAGACACTATTTTTTTTTTACCGGATTAGGACAGGCGAGAAAAGTCGACCCTGCCCAACTCACGTGCCACCCACCCATTTGATGATTGCATGGGCCTGTATTGGGCTATATATTAGGGGTGACAATTTGGGCTTGACCACCCAACTTGACCCGGGCCCATCGGGCTAATGACAAAATCGGGTTGGGCCGCCCACAAGCTTATTATATTTTCTGCTTTTAGGGCCAAGTGGCCCGGCCCATTCGGGCCACTCTCTATTTCGGGCCGAGACGGCCTGAAATCATTTGGGCCTAAATAATTATCCCGATTTCTATCACAACCATAACCATTTTTCCTTCCTCCAACACCACCAGCCACCTTCTTCCCAGCAACCTTTTTCTTCCTTCCTCCTCATTGATCCTTTTTCCTCCTCCTCCTCTCCATCCTTCATTCTTCGCCACCATTTCTCACTTCTTCCATCAGCCTTCTCTGTCTACAACATCAATCGAATTAAAAAATAATTACAAGTTATAGTTTGAACCACATTCTTTGGATTCGAAAAAGGTTTTTCGAACCCAAAGAAAAGGGTTTGAAATCATAATGAAATCGAACACGTATAAGATGGTTTGGAAAATATTTTTTGAACCCAAAGGAGGAGGTTCAGAAAATATTTTCGAGTCTAAAGAAAGTGGTTCGAACTGTAAAGTTCGAAGAAAGGTTGAGGAGAGGGGAAGGGCACCATGGTCACCAAAATTTTATGTCAAATCAAATTTGCCATTTTTATTTTTAGTTTTTCTTCATGTGATTTATGTTGGATTCATGGTTGTAGGTTGCAAAAAGGGAGGGAGAGGAGAGAGAAAGTGGCTGTGGGATAGAGATGAAGGGTGGCGGTGGCGGCTAGAGTCTGGAGAAAGGGGCGGCTTTTCTTTTTCATTTCTTTTGATTTTTTAATTTATTTTTAAATAATGTTTTTCTTTAAAAAGAATATTTTAGTAAATTAATAATTATTTATTTTTAAATTAAATTTACTGTTGATGTGTTAAGAAAATTCAATGGTGTATTTAGAAAAAATACCCAAATCGAAAAAAAAGGTTAGTGAGGCACGTGTTGAAATCGTGAAGGCGTCGGGCACTACGAAGGGGTTACATAGAATTTTCTAGATGAGAGGCATCAAGATGAGATGCATGCAACCCAAAATCAACAATAGCAATCAATAATTGGGCGAAACCAACAAATAAGCTGCAAGCCTATCTTGTTTTATTTCACTCACCAATAATTGATGAAAAGCCATCACACACTACCAAATATCATCGTATCTATATATACAACATGATATAATTAAGCTGAACTGAATACTTAAAAGACTCGTGTATATATACCAACTAGGCAACAAATATATATCGTAACGTAATTAAAAGTAGAATAGAATAAACCACGAATAGTAGTAATCGCACATACTAAATTAAACAAGAGAGATGATGAGAAGAGAGGTTCAAACTGCAGCGTTATTGTTTTCATTGCGTTGTGAAGCAGCAGCTGCAGTGCTTCTCACCTTGAATATTGCAAATTTTTTTAGCTTTAATTTTTTAATCATACGAACGGTGTGGGCGATGAGGAGGAGAGCCATCAGGAAGCCCCATGCACAAATCATGATAATTATCACCCACACAATCGGTTCTCTAGTTCTTCTAGCTCTTTCGTCTATCAAATAATTGGGAACGGGTGTCACCGTTGATACCGCGTGTGCATAACACAACGCGATAGATGTAATGGCAATCCATGTGATCACCATCAGGATCCACATAAAAAATTTTCGTCTCAACGGCAATCCGCTTATCAGAAGCATTATGATGCTGAGAGATGCCACGAATGCTATCGTGTTGAAAACATAAAACACATTGTATCCTGTAGCGTTGTTTCTTGCCATTACAGATTCACCTGCACTGTGAGGATTAGGCATTGGTTTGCCCTGTGAATCTAAGATGTTGTCTTCTTGCCAGACACCGCCAGGAGGGTTAACTCCGACTTGGAAAGCCATGGTTGCAATCAATGTAGCCACAATCATCAATGTGCTTTTCGTATGCACAAGCCATTCACTGTGCTGCTTCATTGGATCACCCCAGTTGTTGTTGTTTTGATTCCTGCGGTTTATTAATGGTCTATTATTATTATTATTATTATTATTATTATTATTAATCTCCATATTGGTTCCTAACCCTCTAGCCTGTTTAAGGGACACCTCGATTTCTGGATCTCTCACATCCCTTTCGCTATGCATCAAAACATCCACTGCTGTCATCCCTTCATTGTTCACTGCATTCACTTCCACTGCACCCACACTCACCAGAAATTTGATTGTCTGTTCATCAACTTATTAGAGCTAGCTTGATCGAAAATTAATTTAATGTACAAATTGGGAGAAAGGGAAAATTGTGCTTCCATACCTACGTTTTGGGCTCTTTTTGAAAAATAACAAAATAGTACTCACTTTATCAAAAAAAGTGAAAATCCAACATTTGATCAATTTTACGATTTATTGACCTAAGTATTTTTTTTTGAACCCGGTTGGAAAACAGAAATATGAAAATACAACCAATTACATAGGGTTTGCGGGTCACAAAATTGATAAAATATTAGATTTGTAATTTTTTTGAAAAAAGGTGTATTGTTTTGTATTCTTTAAAAAGTGGATTATTCTTGTAAAAGAGCCTTAAATATTATTGCAAGTATCAAAGAGTAATTTACCCTTGGGAGATAGAAAAAATGGTACTTTGATACTTACATTTTGGGCTCTTTTTTTAAAAAATTGGAATCCAACATTTGATCAATATTGCGATTTCTTGAACTAAGGTTTTTTTTTTACCTAGTTGAGAAACAAAAATATTAAAATACAATCAATTACATTGGGTTTGCGGGCAAGAAAATTGATAAAATATTAAATTTGTATTTTTTTTTTTAAAAAGGGGTATGGGATTGTTTCATTAATTTTTAAAAAGTGCATTATATTATTTTTGTAAAACAGTCTTAAATATTATTGCAGGTAACAAATAGTAATTTATCCTTGGGAGATAGAGAAAATGGTACTTTGATACCTACATTTTGGGCTCTTTTTCAAAAATAACTCACCTTTTCAATTTTTTTGCAAATCTAGCCTTTGATCTATTTCACAGATCAAATAAATATTAAAATACAATCAATTACATAGGATTTTCGAACCGGAAAATGGATAAAATGTTAAATATGTAAAATTTTTGTAAAAGTGAATTATTTTGTAAAAATAATCATTGTGGGTATCAAAGTGTAATTTTTACCCTTTGGAGATAAGAGTTAGTGATCTAAATTATAGAAAGCATGCATACCTCAACTTGCTTATCTGACACAGCTAAATGCAGGGCAGTGCTTCCATCAACATCTTTAGAGTTTAGGAGCTCATGGGGTTCGTCTACCGTCTCCACCAGGAGCTTCAAAGCCTCGAGCTGGTAGCGTTTGACGCACAAATGCAGGATGTTCTCTCCTCCATACACCGTGAGTCGGGCTGCATCGGGTTGTGCCTCGAGCAACACTCTCATCACTTCAACACGGCCTTTGGAAGCTGCTAGATGGAGCGGTGTGAGCTCGTTTCTGTCACGAACCAAGCACGTTCGTTGATCAGCAGATAACAGGGCCCTCACGACATCAACATGGCCTTCAGCTGATGCAAGATGAAGAGGAGAAGATTTCTGTGAGTTCAACTCATTTATGAGCTGAGGTTTTAGATTTATGATTTCCTTCACAAAATCGACATGGCCCAACATCGCTGCAACGTGCATAGTCATCATATTCACATAATTTTGAGAAAAAGTCTTTTAAGTAATTAACAACCATTGGAAAACCACAAAATCAGATAAGACAAAATAGAAATAAAAAGGACAATTATGCTAACAAAAAAACTGGAAAACACATAAAATAAATGGACTTATCAATGACTTAGATACATTATATACAGATGAAAACGTCTATGAACTATATTGGTTTGAAAAGTAGTACATTAAAAATATATATATAAATTAATGGTGGTTACAATGACAAAAAATAGATACATTATATACAGATGAAAACGTCTATGAACTACATTGGTTTGAAAAGTAGTACATTAAAAATATATATATATATATATATATTAATGGAGGTTACAATGACAAAAAAATTAGGCTATGTATGGAGTTAACCCAAAAAATTTTTTGTCTCTCATTGATAAAAGAATAGTGCTTATGTGCACGACCTGCACTTTTTTCTTTAAATTACAATGGATTATTTTAACTTTTCTTATCCGACGAATTGCGCAGTGCACTCGCCCTGGTGCACTGCGCTCGATAGTTAAATTTATTGGAATAAATATATATACTCTAAAATGGAATTTTTGAACCAGAAAATTAATTTTTTTTTTTTCATTTGGTGACTCACAAAGTACATTCGCCTGACGTCAATGCGTGCGTGCTCTGCGTTCGACAATAAAGTTTTTTAAATTAAATATAACTCTAAAAAACTCTAACAAACCCCCCAAAAATGATAAAAAATTCTAAAACTACTAGAAAACTCATGAAAGAAACTAAACCCTAAAAAAACCATGAACCTTAAAAAATCTCTAAACCCCTAAACTCTAAGCATTAATTGTAATGGAAAAAATAACAATTTGAATCAAATAATCTTATATAAGATAGCAAGCATATCCGTTACTTTTTAAGGATATGGATGATATTTTTTTATTTTTAAGTGATTCTTTTTAGTGTTATGATCGATACTGATTTTGATGAGTTTATTGTTTTTTTTTTTTGCAGGTTGACTCGCATTTACTCGGGTCAAAGCGAGTTAACCCGTGAATTTTAACCCACCCGGCCTAGTGTATGCCATTGCTTTTGTTGATAAAATGTGACGGCACAAATAAATTAATCTGAACTTGGGCTAAAAAAATTCATGAAGTGGAGAATTACAATTTTGAGTTTTTAATAAAACTAGTACATTACGCCCGTGCGATGCACGGGGTTCATTACATTATAGTGGAATAGTGTTCATAAATCTTATATGTATACAAATACTTTAATTTAAATATAAATAAATACACATAATTTTGTTTATAATTATTATACACAAATACTTTATTTAAATATAAATAAAATACTCATAATTTTAATTTATGGTGCCTGATTTTACAATATTATCATAATTATTCATATACTAAATCTTATTAAGAAACTATAGTGAAAAATGTTTGATAATCAATATCGTCTATCTAATTTAAATATAGTTGGGTGGGTTTGTTTGATAGTTGATCCAAGTGTTGTATATCGATATTTACATATGACTGTGTTGTTGGACCATTTATGATTTTTTTTTCATTTTTAAAATCTCATGTTTTCAAGATTGAAGATTAAACAAAAAAACAAAATCCATGAAAAAGAAATTGAGATTGAAGATTAAACAAAAAACTATAAAATACAAGCATTATAGTTTTAGGAGCAATAATTACAGAAGTTGTTGTGCTTTGAATATATGTATAGTATAGATCTTTCTAATAGCATTACTTCTCCCTTCCAAGGCCAAATTCAAATTTCAATCTCTAAATTAATATGTTGTTGTTCCTTGTCAACATGTTTTTTCCACTGAATGAAGAAACTTTGTGCCTATAACCTCAGTAGCATTCATCCAGATTCTTGTATTAGAAATTTATTACAATCGCATTTTACTCCTTATATGTTATGTTGGAGAAAGTGCCTCCAAGTAGACCAAAAGACACCAAGTCCATATCAATTCAGTCGAATCTTTTTTGAGAAAAAAAAAAACAACTGATAAAATATCCACAAAAAAAAAAAAGGAAACTCATTCTTCTAAGACATGACATCTGTAGCCTTTTTTTATACATAGAACATTGAAACCATTTGTTTGGATTATCAGTTAATTTTATCATATATTAAATTGTCCAATAGATCTTTAACCCATAATAGGCATTACCTCATGAGCATTTTGGGAATCACTCTGAAAAAGGGGATGATAAGATGACAAAAATATTTATTGAGAAAATATGCAAAACTGAACTCAAATATGTTCCTTTTATCACTTTTTTTAGAAAATTAATCAAGACTGGAGGTTTAAAAATGATCAAGGATAAGTTCCTCACCGAATGACATGACAAATGCCACCATCATGAACAGTATGTGAAACCAATCCCATTTAGGCCAATGGTATCTTCTCCATACGCTAAATCTGTCCCAGAGCTTAAATTGATATCAACATGTTGGAAAGAGACCCGTTCAAGAGAATTTTGGCAAAGATTTTGTTTTATTATGTCATCATTTTTTGCCTGAAAAACAATTGAAAGACAGCAAAAAATCATGGCTAACACTATCAAAATCAAGTTAGTATATCTTCGGTAAAAGGAACTGCAACAACTATACTTTATGATCCTCTAGTATATATATGTATTGTTAGGATATATTCATATTTCAATGCAAAGTAAACCCAAAAAATAAGTTAAATAATAATGCCCGACAAACAAAATCATATCATATATATTATTGAAATAAAGAGGAATAAAAAGTGGAACCTCACGTTAGAGTACATGCAATTGCAGCCTAGACATCTAATCCAAAATAACTCATGAGGAACGAAACACGAATGCTATAGTACAAAATAAACAGAGAAATATTCTATGTCATATATGTTGAGGGTTGGTCCAACTGCTCTTTGTTGGCCCAAGAGCTTTCTGTGGCCCAAACCCGAAGCCCAAAACCCTTAACCCTAAGCGACCCTTCACCTCCCTCATTAACCCTCACTTATTCTGATTCTCATTTCCAAAGCATTCTCACCCTCTATAATATTCGAGAGAGCTCTCTTCTCACTCAAGCCTCACACTTTTCATCAACCCTAATCTGAAAAGCACTCTCTCTCTCTGTGTGTTTTCTGCCGCCGTTCTCGGTTTCTCTGGCCGGAATCTGACCGTGATTCCTGTTGGCCTATGAGTGTAGATGGTTGGGCCGTTCTCTGAGTTAGAGGGCTTGTGAGTGCTTCGAGTGAGATTGTTTCACCATCCCCTCCCTGGTCTGGGTCTTTTAGAGTCGCCGGAGTCGCCATCACCGCTGCCTGTGGGAAAATTCTGAGCCACCGTGTCCCCTGGGCACTTTTCCCACCGCTGTCCCTTTGATTTCTTCCCTCTTTACTTCATAGCTCTTCTGCTCGTTGTGTTACTACAATTTTATCTCTCTGGTCTTACTCTCTCTACTTCTCTTGTGCAGATTTGGCTAAGGTTGGTGAATAGCCTGTGAAGAACACAAGTAGATCCCCTAGATCTACCTCTCTGAGGCTATCTCTTGGTGAAGCTCTTCCTGCTGTGAAGCTTTGAAGTTCGATTTCACTGATTTCTTTGTAATAGCTTGTAATAGCTCAATAGTTTGGTCTTGCTACTTGAGTAGCTAGTGAGAGAGACCACAAGAGCTTAGAAAGAAAGTAGTGTAAGCCCCAGCTGGGTCTGTACCACAACAGTGGTATCAGAGCCAGGTCAAACCTGGCCGGGGGCACTCTCCTGCCTCTATCTCTCTCACTCCGCCGCCGGTAAGGGCCGCTCCATACTCACCCCCGTCAGGCTCCGAAAAGGTAAGACCGACCACTCCCCTGCCTGGGAGGGTCGGCTCTGGTATATTCTAAAACCCTAAAAAATCCTCTGTGGTATCTGTTGATCCTGTGTCTCTTTGCTTCCGCTCTTGTCTCTGTGAACACCTTGGCATTCTAAGCCTTTCCCTCAAATCTTGCTTACGGTCGGGACCGTCTGGACTCCCCTGTGGGTTTCCTCAAAGCAGGTTGCCCCGATAGCAAATTTGAGTAAGGTGTTACAGTTAGGATGAGGGTATTAGGGTTGCCTGTTTGCTGTTGATAACCTGTTGTTGTTTGTTTTTCTTGGTTATCTGTTCTTTTGTGGTCTTCTGGCTGTGTGATTCCTGTTCTGGTTGGGATCTGTGTTGAAAACTCTTTGTTGGAAGAGTTTCTGTGCCTGACTTAGTAAAACTAAGTCTGTTCCTTGGCTAAATTTGGATTTTGGGATTGACCTGAGTGAACCCCTGCTCCACAGATAAATCTGTGCTGAGAACTGGGCTAGCCTCAGCTCTAGATTCCCATGGTGCACCCATTGTAGGGCCTGTGGAGGTGCTTCCTCCTATTCCTGGTTGAATTTTTTGAGTGTCTCTGTGCCTTGCCTTCTGCGATTGTGAAATTTGTTAATTTGTGGAAATTCTCGTGTGAATCTTGTAAAAATGAATAATCTGAGTGCAGTTCCTTTCAATGAAAATGATGATTTTGGTGATTGGCAAACAAGGGTTGAATGTATTTTAACAAAATAAAATTTGCAAGATGCAATTTTTGAAAGAATTGATGAGTTTGAAACAGATAAAAACATTTTAAAGATGAATGCTGGTACTAGGGCTACTATCTTGCTAAATCTGAGTAGTGTTGTGGTAGGACAAGTTTCTCATCATAAGTGTGCAAAAGATTTGTGGGATTCATTGACTTCCTTATTTGTTGATAATTCTGAAGAGTCTACATATTCCCTTCAAAATCAAATCATGACCTTTCAAATGGATCCTTCAAAGGATGTTGACTTAAATATGCATGATTTTAATAAACTTTTAAAGGATTTGAAACTTACTGGGGATGACACTCTTGAAAAATATGCCCCTCAGATCCTTCTTGGTATTATTCCTGAAATGTTTTCTGAAGTAAAATCTGCATTAAAATATCGAGGGTCAAAAGTTACTTGTGACATGATTGTGTCTGGGTTAAAGACAAAAGAAAATGAAATGAAAAAGATACAATCCAAGCCTTTACAGAATGAAATTCTTTGTGTTAATAGGAGCAACAATATGAAGCCATTCAATAGATTCAATCCTGAAAATCCTAGTGTCCTAGCAGCAGAAAGACATAGGAAAGAAATGAACATTGCCCACAATCTCCCCAATCATACTCGAAGTCATAATCTTGCTGAGATTCATTCCCAAAACCCCAGACATCAAAATCAACACCAAAATTTTGGTCAAAGTTCCTCTCATCATCACTCCAGAAACTAAAATTTCCCTTCTCAACATCAAAAACCTGATATGAAGCCCAAAAAGACCTGCTGGAATTATGGAAAACCAGTGCATTTCTCCAATAGATGCAATCAACCTAAAAGGGACAGGGGGTTTGTGAATAATCATGCCAATAATGTGATGTATTTTGATCAATCTGCTAATCATGTTTACAAAGATGAAGACTATGACTATCATGAAGATGGTGAAATGTATATGGTGCATTCTGACTGTGATTTCTAATTCATCAACTTTTCAAATGTTGTGTCAAAATCTGTGTATGAATCTGAATGGTTGATTGATTCTAGATGTACATTCCATGTCACTCCACAAAAGCACATGTTTCACAACTTGCAACTCATAAAGTCTGGATCTGTTGCATTGGCTGATGGTCAGCATTGTGATATTGCTGGAAAATGTGATGTATGTCTAAAATTTGAGAATGAAAGCATAATTACTCTATATGATGTGAGATATGTGCCTAAGCTGACATTCAATCTGTTATCTGTCTCCAAACTTGCTGATCAGATGCTATTTGGTTCTGTAAATAAAAAAAGCTTCAAGTTTGAAATGAATTCCATGCTTTATTTTGATGCTCCCAGAAAGGGAGATTTATATGTTGTGCATGCCTTCTCTATGTCTGTCCCTACTGAAAATATTGTCCAAAATGATAAAACTGCATTATGGCATACTAGGTTAGGTCACATGAGTAACAAGTGCCTTGATATTCTGAATAAATCTGGAGCATTTAAGCATGATAAGGTGTCTAGCATGTCTTTCTGTGAACCTTGTTTGATAAGGAAGCAACATAAGTTGCCTTTTCCTGTGTCTACTCTCTACCCTAAAAATCATGTGAGTTCTGATATTCTGGAGTACCTTCATGCTGATGTATGGGGACCTGCGAAGGTCCCAACTCATGGTGGAAATATGTTTTTCTTATCTGTCATTGATGATTTTTCAAGAAAAACCTGGGTTTTCTTAATGAAACATAAGTATGAAGTATTCCAAAAGTTTTCTAAATGGGTTGTAGAAATTCAAAATCAAACTAATAAGAACATTAAAGGTTTGAGAACTGATAATGGTTTGGAATTTTGCAATAAAGCTATGGATAACCTGCTGAAATGGGAATCAAGAGGCATAGATCTGTGCCTTACAACCCCCGGCAAAATGGGGTTGAAAAGAGGATGAATGGGACTCTCCTTGAGAGAGTTAGAAGCCTATTGGCTGGTTCAGGCCTTGATAAACCATTCTGGAGAGAAGCTCTAATGACTTCTTGCTATTTAATCAATAGATCTTCCTCTGTCCCTTTATTGGGAAAACTTCCTAAGTCAGTGTTTTGGAACAAACCAATTTGTCTATCAAACTTGAGGGTGTTTGGTTGCAGTGCTTATGTTCATCAAAAATTAAGTAAAGTTGAACCCAGAGCTAGGAAATACATTTTCCTTGGAAATCCTGAAGGTATAAAGGGTTATAGGTTGTGGGATAAAACTTTGCCTAGTTTTAAAACATGCATAAGTAGGGATGTGTCCTTCAATGAAAATGATTTCCCTTGTCTGTTAAAACCCTCACCTTCTGCTGCTCCTTGTAAGGTGGAGAAAGTACCTGATTGTATGTACAACCCTGCTGTGTCTAAGGTGGACCCTCCTCCGCCTAACCTATCTGAGATTTATGTGCCTACTCTTAATGAAAACTTAAATGCTCATGATAATATCAATGCTAATGATTCTGCTTCTAATCATGATTCTGATAATGATATGCATGCCCAAATGAATGTGTCTGAATCTGATACCTCTGAGTCTGAGCATGAACAAACTTCTGAGCATGAATCTAAGCATGTTAATTTGAAAAATTACCAACTCTTTAGGGATAGGCCCAGAAGACTTATCAGGGCTCCCTCTAGATATGATGGTTGCAATTTGTCCTTGTATGCTTTCAATGTGTTTAACAATGTTGATGAAACTGAACCAAAAACATACAAAGAAGCTGTCTTGTAGTGATTCTGATAAGTGGATTGATGCTATGAAATGTGAGATGAAATCCCTGCATGATAATGGTACTTGGATTCTTGTTGAAAAACCTGCTGAGTGCTCACTTGTTGAATGTAAATGGTTGTTCAAAGTAAAACAAGAAATCAATAATGTGAGACAAACCAATGTTCGGATCCAATTTTATCCTCAATTTAAAAAAAAATAGTTTTAAACAATTTAAAAAATATATATAATTCACATATACTACAAAATCAAAGAGAAAAATTTTCACGTGTGAGCGAGAAGTGTTCATGTTTAAGAGATAAAAAGAGGTGTCACAATTTAGTATTTCAAATTTGAAAATAGGGATGCAGAAATGCTAGAATAGGTTAATAGTTGTCATGTATACTTTTAATTAGTAATAAAAATGAGATTTAAACGTTTAAATATTGATGTTTTGTCGCTCAATTTTGGATCTGGAAACCATTGAATTACAAATATGATTAATAGATTCGAAAATATGTTCAACTATTTTTTCCCCTAAGCTATTGATCATGTATGTTCAAAAATACATTTTCAAACATGCCTTATATTTTTGAAAATGAATTTTCGAACATAGCCTTATATGAAAAATATGTGGAGTATTTAAAAACACTCATAACTATAAAGTATAAATATTATAATTTTAATCTATTTTCTTCAATTTTTACTAGGATATTGCTCTGAGAAATTAAAACCAACATAACCACAAAAGAGATATGTCCCTTTTTGAAACCATAATGAGTTTTGTTTGATATCTAATATAATGCATGAAAAGTTTTTTATAATTATAGGTTCGCACAAAAATCATTAGTAAAAAAAAAATTTATAAGATGTTATATTTTAATATAAAAATATATTAATTCAAAAAGCAGTTCAAAGGAATGCTGATCGTAATAAAAAGTTTGGTTATTATATTCACGTATATGAGAATCTACACTCGCTCAGTATATATATATATATATATATATATATAGTTTTCAATTTAAATATTATTATTTTGTTGTGCACAGTTTATTATATTTCACATATATGCTTAATTTGTAATTTAGAAGATATACATATAATATTCAATATAGAATTTAACACAATGATATATTACTTATTTTTTTTAGTTTTAGATAAAAGAATTCATTTTAATGTTATCAATATATATATATATATATATATATATATATATTTACAATAATTATTTATTAGATATTTATTAATATTTTATAATTATAATATAGCTTATAATTTTAATTTTTTATACTTTCAAACAAACTTGTAATTTTACATATTTTAATAAAAAAATATAATTTACGTACAACGCCCGTGAGTTCCGCTAGTTTGTTTAAAAGTGACATAAAATAATATAATATGCTAATTAAAAGCCATATCTAAGGGATTCCTATCTTTCCATCAAAATCAATAATAACAAAAAATATCCCTATGACTAAGTCAACTAATTCAGACACGGTCATAGTTGCAACTTGCAACAATTAAAGGCACATTCCAACCAGTGCGTCAATCCATTTGCAACTAGAAGAATCAATAATGAATAATCAACCGATCTAGAAAAATAAAATAAAATCATAAACTGAAAACATGAATAAAAATTCACAAAAACTTGCATATCTATGTGATCGTTTAACGGGTTAAAATTCGTATCCAAACTCATGTTCAATACTGTATTTTCAAAATTGTAAGTTCTTGAATCCATATATTGACTTTTAATCCTCGAATTCTCTATTCTTCTTCATTCCTTAAAGAAGTCTCGATTATAGTTTGTTAGTTGGAAACAAAGATTTGGAAGTACAACAAAACCTTATTCAAAAATCATTGTTTCTTGGAGACGATTTTCGTAACCCATTGTGCATTATTTTACAGGGCAATTTCATCTTACGGAAAGAGAGTTTAACTCCCGCCTTGATTTCACTAAAGTTGTAGTTATTTTGTTAGACTATTTATTTAACACATGGGTTTTTTTATTTTTCTTGAAAATATAGGGGAGTATTATAAAATTTACCGGGATTGTTTGTATATAACAACGGTTATATTGATTACTGGTGTCTCCCAATGTCATTATTTGGGGTAGTAGATAACTTCTCTTTATAATAACTGTTGTTTTATTTTTTTTTTATTTTTTTCCTTTTAAAAACAACTGATTTTTTTGAAACCGTTGTATTTTTTCATTTATTTTGGAAAAAAACAACAACTGTTGTTTTGACCGTTGTCCTTTGTTAGTTTTCAAAGTGTTCAAAAATATCAATAACAAAGTTTATAAAAATAGGAAATTAAATAAAGTCACTGATACAAATATTTAGTTAAACTTTGGTACAATCATTAACAATCCAATAACATCCAACAGTTTAGCAAATTGAAAAATTATAAATATTTATGCCAAGGGTTCCCACCACGTGCATCTCCTCTATATATGCAATGAGATATCTTAATTGACTACATTGTTTAATCTCAAAAGGCAATTTGTAGAACAACATCAACAGTTTAGCGAAACATTAATGCCTAAGTTGATGACAAATCATTAAATGGAATGCCCAAGTCTCTCTCTCTCTCTCTCTCTCTCTCTCTCTCTCTCATACACGCAGACACACAATAACCTCCACACAAGTTCTTGATTCTTCCTACATGTTGGCTGTTGGCAGACATAATATTTATGTTCATCATAGGGTTGACTTGGGTTAGTTGGGATGACTTGTGATTGGAATATTCAGACAGATAAAAACTTAATTAGTCATGAGATTCGTAGGTCTTATTAGTCATGATCTAATGACATTTTGTGTAACTTTTTCACGAAGATGAAGAGAAATATTGATTGGGAAACAACCTATGGCAACATACATCTCTCATCCGCAACGTTTTCGAAAGTTGATTTTACTTTGTTCGAAGATGTGCAATTTGGTGTCTATGGATCTCGAATTCGAAACATCTTTCTATTAGTTATGGGCCTCGATCGCTTGGATGTACGTACGTGATGAGACTTTTCGCTCGTTGATTTCACTTTTGTTGAATATGTCCAATTTGGCTTATGTTATTTGTATTTTTCTGAGTCATGCATATGGCTCACATCATTGTCATCTGAGGGGAAATTGACTACCACTTGCTGCCTCGAATAGGCGTAGTATTTAATTGCACATAATAATTGATTACCACTTGCTGCCTAGAGTAGGTGTAGTATTTAATTGCCCATAGCTTTTTTATTTTAAAAAATAAAAATTCAAAGTATGAGAATTATTAACCTATTCTAGCATTTTGCCTCCCTCTTTTCAAATTGGAAAAACTAAATTGTTACACCTCGTTTTATCTTACAGACATGAATACTTCTCGCTCACACATGAAAATTTATCTCTTTGACTTTGTAGCATATATGAAATAATATTTTTTTAAACTGATTAAAACTAATTTTTTAAAAATTGAGGATAGAATTGGATCTAAACATTGGTCCGTCTTATGAATTTTGACTTGCCAGATGGCCTTATACAAATTTTTGTCATTTATGAAAATAATAAAGTTTAGAGATATTAGAGATACATTTTTTTATTTTATATTTTATAAGGCTCGTATATATATTTATATATTATTCATATTATTAATCAATTTGAAATAGTTCATGTATCATAAATACTACAAACTTGTATGCTTATGATGGAAATCAAATTTATATCAATAAATATATTAATGGTTAGATATATTAATGTTCTCATCATTAATTCATTGATTAGTATACATTGATTATCACTATTGTTATTATAGTGTAAGAGATACTAAAAGAAAAAATATATATATTCTTGATTTACATAGTATGTATATATATACATATATATATACACCATACTATTTTAAAATTACTTGTAAGCATAAATTTTTATTAGTTCATGTAGTTGAAATATTAACCTCTATACGTTTACAGTTATAATATATATATATATATATATATATATATATATATATAAACACTTTGTGTTCTTTCTAATATTAATTATTGAAAATAATAAAGCTTTATAATATATTTATTTTTTAATATCTAAGACTCATATATTCACGTTATAAAATGTATTATATTTATTGTTATCATTTTCCCTTTTAACTAATCTAGTGATCTTCATAATAAAATTGAATTGAAATTGTTTGGATGAATCTATGAAATTGATGATTTATATTTTTTTCTTCATCTATTATATCAGTTCCTAATTTTCTCCGTTTATCTTTATTTATCTTTATTTAATTATTTATCTTTAATAGATATAAAACAAAACCTTGAATGCGCTACCTATCTAATATTTAGAAGACTAACGTTGTAGTATTCACATTATGATTAAGTTTTTAGTCTCTGTGGAATACGATCATTCTCAACATTGTAATACAGTTACTTCATATACTTGTGGATAGCTAGTGAGATGTCAAATAATTGTAATGTAATAAAATAAATATTTGGTTGAGAAATTCAAGAAATGATATTTAAAAAATAAATTGTTATTTTTCCCAAATTTAGCAGCTAAAGCCTACATTTGTAATTATAACATTTGCACTTGCTATTATAAAAATAGTATTATCCTCTAATATAATAGTGTAATTAAGCTACATTTTTCCCTAGTTAAATTAGTTTAGAAAAAATAGTAGTGTTCTAAAATGAATTGTACATATGGTAACCTGTTAGTGCTTCTTTGAGATAATATGGAGCTTGAGGCGAAATAATAAATATGTTTAGAAGTAAAATATTTTTTAAAAAGATAATACACTAATATATTTTAAAGAAATTCATTTATCATTTCTCGTTTTATCAACAATAAAACCACTTTTAAATGTTTTAAATCCCAAAATGTAACATATTATAATTAGCATATCCAATAATATCCGATAGGTAATATATGCATTGGGAAATGTTTATTTATATAATATAATATCTCAATATATAATTTTGTATTTAATTTTATGTCCTAGGTTCTATTAACGTATACTTTAATTTTGAAAGTAAATCAAATCTATTAATATCTAAGTGTTTTTCAAATGTTAGATAAGTTATAGGGTTTAAAAATAATTTATTAGAGATTTAAGACATGATAAACTTTATACAGAAGTCATAGATTTGATCATTTATATATTTAAAATACCTGACTTTAAAAAATTTATTAATCAAATGTGGATAATACGTATATTTATTTAGCTAACTATTTTAATGAAAATAATGATGCGTAACATATTTACTTATGAATAATTATATATTCACTTCAAAATACACACATATTCTTGATTTATATATATCTTAATTAAATTAGTTATAATAAAATGAAAATTAATATATTCAATTATGAATATTTTTTTTATCTCCAATTATGAAAAGCAATAATCTGTGCTATTATGTGCTTAATATTACTGCATGTGTTTAACATATTTACTTATGAATAATTATATATTCACTTCAAAATACACACATATTCTTGATTTATATATATCTTAATTAAATTAATTATAATAAAATTAAAATTAATATATTTAATTATGAATAATATTTTTTTTTATCTTCAATTATGAAAAACAATAATCCGTGCTATTATGTGTTTAACGTTACTGCATGCAAGTGTTCTTGAGAGTGGCAGGAACATAATCAAGAACAAGTAAATAAAAACAGTAAATGTACGAACGAGATTAATAACCCAGTTCGGTTAACCAACCTACTCTGGGGGACTTCGCTCAAACTTGAATATTCGTCCACTACTCTTTCGTGAAGACTATTCAAGATCTTACACATACATGACTCCCTCTTTATGCCATCAAGTGCACCTTGAACTTGATGTGCACCATCAAGTGCACCCGCGACCCGGAGTTACTTGCGGTTACACTCCAACCCCACTAACACCAGCAGCTCTAGGTGGGAGTTACACACATGTAGCCCGCGACCCGGGGACCGAGTGTCCGAAGATGAGACTGGGCTCAGGCTCGGGCACAGGCGGGAGCGTGTGTGTGCGCGTGTGGGCTCATGGCCCACATCCTTGTGTACTTAGATATTTCAGTTAAGTGTTAATACACATAAATACACCTCTTAACTAAGTTAAGAATTTAATGTGGGATAATTAAATGTGCTTTAAACACATTGTCTCACACACCATAAATGCCCAATCGTGTGACCGACTTCAACTATTTATTTCTCACTTACCGAAAATCGAATTTGAGAAAATAAAAATACTATGATTATCTACTACAAACATAGAGCAATCGTATGCTATTTAATTCCTCCAAAATTAAATAACCCAGTCACCAAAAATAGAAAATAAAATGAGTCACGGCTCAATTTATTAAATCCAATTTTCCAACACAGGTTTGGATGGGTTTGGAAAGATTTTTTGGGCGGGTTTGAATCCTATTTGATCCGTCTAACGCAAGAGACCCATTAGACGGTCTCATACAAGTTTTTGTTTATATAATTTTTATACAACTATGAGAACTAGTTCACTAATTACCACCGTGATCACTAATTGATGCGGGATGAAGGATAGGTTTGGAAAAAAGCTACTCGAATTTTCTCATTGTAATCCCTAACGCAACTTCGACTCCATATATAACACCCCACCTCTTCTTTAACAGATGCATCGACATTCAAGCGAAAAATTACCTTCTCGGGAGGTATCCACTGCTTCACCCCAATCTTCAGGGGTGGCCAGGTGGGCCAGGCCCCCCGTTTTGTCGGGACCTCTAATTTTTATTTTTATTTTAATATTATATTTTAAAATATAGTTTTTAAAATATTTAATGCAAGACCTAATAAGAAATATATGCATCATCACTCTATTTATTTTTCGAGATGTTACTATCATCCAAGTCTAATAATTGTCATGCTTTGAATATCATCAACAAAACATAGACCGATAACAACAAAATATTTTGTATCATATTTAAAATAATAAAATCTATTTATATGCTGTCTTTTTATCTTATATTTTATACGATAAATGAAAATTTAATTAAATAAAAAAAAACTGAATCTAAGTATTTTGGTTCCTTTTTTAACAGTATAAACTAATCAACATATCAATTTTTTTTATTATTATTATCCTCATTGTTTTTACAGAACAGCTGCTCATGGCATGTTGCACCACATCTATCACCCAACTTGCGAACAGGAACATGCATGGTGATTACTCAGAAAATTAAGTAAAGAAAGTAATGTAGTTGTAAAAATTATGAAAGTTGTAATACAATTCCTATGTTCATTTTTATTCTTACTATTGGAATGGTATTCTCAAAAATAAAAAGAATTTTATTAGTTTTCTTCTATTTTTTTCCTTCAATTTCAATTTTTTATGATTTAGACGTTTAGTGAATAATATATTATCATGATTGATTATTCTATAATTAGGGTATAATTTTCTAAAATTTAAATTCTTATAAATAAATATTAATTGCGATAGGTTATATTAGTGCCATGGCTGATTTTTATAATTAGTGGCCTTAGTTGAGGTAAAATATAGTACGCATGTTTTTTTGTTATAATTTAAAAATGTAATTTCTTCTAATATATATTTAGATGGAGGAGTCTTGTGCAAAATTTCTAAAACGAGTCTAGACTCAAATTAAAATACAATAAAATACCAGCAAAATTATAAAAGTGTCATTAAATACGAGTAAGAATAATGATCTTCACCCACATTATATATTTTAACACATAATACGATATCATGCATACAACTTTTTGTTTATTTAGATTACAAAAATTTTAAAAATAAAAATAATGAATTATAAAGCCTAATAAATGAACCGAAGCCCGACACTACAAAAAAAAAAGGTCTTTGATGATAATATTATTAGTGACGACAAATGTCGTCGTCACTTATAATATGACATATCTCATGTCATTTTTGTGACTACATTGTTGTCATTTAAAAAATAAAATTGCAGAACGTCCCCAAAATTTGTCCCAAATAAGTTAATAATTACTACCTCTGTTCCAATAGTAAGGTCCCTCTTGCCTTTTTGAGACGTGCAAATACCAAAATCTCATACCCAAAAAGGAAATAATTAATGTCCTAATCAAAATGGTACCCACTTACTTTATATTACTTTTGATTATAATACTCTTTAATAAAGTGGACTCCACTTACTTTACTCACTTACTTTACCAACTAATCTACTCCTCCTTAATCTCCGTGCCCAATAGGAAGGGGACCTTGCTATTGGGACGGAGGTAGTATATTAAATGGTAACAATGTCATCACAAAAATGTCATTTGAGATGAAATATAGTAATTAGAGACGACATGTTGTTACTTAAAGTCTATTATAATTGACGACATGTGTCATCGCTAATAACTAAAGATAAAATTTTTGTGATGCCATAATATTAATTAATAGCAAAGTGCAACACTATACTATTGGACACATCACATTTTAAAAAAAAAGAGTTGCATTTGTGTACATTAAGTTCACCATTAAACGCATTGACCAATGAACACCGGAAAACCAACGTTGACTCAGTCAATATGAGAAAAAAAATGCCAAAATCAATATCATCGTACTGTAAAACTAAAATATATAACTCAAAATTCAAAAAATTATCATCTTTATTGTTAAAAGTATGTGTCACCATTTTTTTTGTGGGTTGATCAACGTATCTGGTCAACGAATCTGAGATAACATTATATACAACTAGTTTAGGGAAGTTGTTTAGTATAGAAAAAGGCTGAAACATTAGCTTATGTACATTATTAATTATATTAAACACAAAATAAAAGCTAAATTTTTGGTATTAACATACAAGGACAACGCATTTACTATTACATGACTTCTTATCAATACATAAAACTTCAGAAAAAATATCAATTTTTGACCCACAGGACACGTCTCACTTCAATTTTGGTCCCGATATTATCATTTTCGGTTCTTTTTCAAAAGAATCGCTCAACTTTAGTCCCATAGGTTTAAGAATATCAATTTTGGTCCCAAGATCTTAAGGCCAAAAGTAGGACCAAAATTAATATTTACTCTATTTGGGACAAAAAATGATAGTATCGGGACCAAAATCGAACTGAAGCGTACCTTGTGTAGCCAAAATCGATATTTTCTAACAATGCAATCATGCACACACATTCGATCACAAATTCTAACAAAATGGAAAACAAACTAGGTAAAAGAGATGATGATTGATGAGAATAGAGGTTCAAACAATAGCGATATTGCTTCCCAGAAATGCTGAATCAGCAGCCGGAAACCTTTTTCTTCTGAATCTTTTTCTGAGCTTTTTAACGAGCTTCATAATCATACGAATGGTGTGGGCGATGAGGAGGAGACCCATCAGGATGATCCATCCATAGATCAATGTATATATCACCAACACAATCCGTTTTTTAGTTTCATTGCCTCTGGAATTGTCATAGGGTGTCACCGCATCTATCGCAATTGCGTAACAATATGCAATTGCTGTAATGGCAATCCATGTGATCACCATCAAGATCCACATAAAAATTTTTCGTCTCAAGGGCAATCCGCTTATCAAAAGCAGTATGATGCTGAGAGAAGCCACGAATGCTATCGTGTTGGAAATATAAAATAAACTGTATTCTCCAGGAAAGCCAGTTCCCAGTATAGATTCACCTGCATTGTGAGGATCAGGCACTGGTTTTCCCTCTGAGTCCAATAATTTGTCGTCTTGCCAGACACCGCTAGGAGGGTTAACTCCGACTTGGAAAGCCATGGTTGCAATCAATATAGCCACAATCATCAATGCGCTTTTCTTCTGCTCAAGCCAATTACTATGCTGCTTCATTAGACCACCCCAGCTATTCTTGTTTTGATTCCTGCGGTTTATTAATGGTCTATTATTATTATTAGTCTCCATATTGCTTCCAAGCCCTCCAGCCTGTTTAAGAGACTCATCTATTTCTGAATCTCTCACATCTCTTCTGCTTCTGATCAAAACATCAACTGTTGTCATCCCATCATTGTTCACTGCATTCACTTCCATTCCACCCACACTCACCAGAAATTTGGTTGTCTGTTCATCAGCATATTAGAGCTAGCTCCATCAAAAAATCATTTCATTTACAAATTGGAAGATAGGGAAAATACCACTTTGATATCTACATTTTTTGCTCTTTGTAAAATATAATCTACTTTTTCAAAACTAACAGAACAGTATCCATTTTTTCAAAAAACTAAAATGTTAGATTTGTAAATTCTTTTGAAAAAGTTGGTTATTTTTTAAAATGAACCCAAAATATTTAGGTATTAAAGTGTAATTTTGATATGAGTAAGTGATTTTTTTTTATTATTATTCTTCTGGCAGGAAAGCATACCTCAACTTGCTTATCTGCCACAGCTAAATGCAGGACAGTGTTTCCATCAACATCTTTAGAGTTTATGAACTCGGAGTGTTCGCCTACAGCCTCCACCAGGAGCTTCAGAGCCTCGAGCTGGTAGCGTTTGACGCACAAATGCAGGATGTTCTCTCCTCCATACACTGTGAGTCTTGCTGCATCTGGTTGCGTTTGAAGCAACAACTTCATGGCTTCAACCCGACCTTTGGAAGCTGCTAAATGAAGGGGTGTTAGCGTGTTTCTGTCACGAGCCAAGCACGCCCCTTCATTTACAGATAACAAGGCCCTCACTACATGGACATGGCCCTTAGCTGATGCCAGATGCAGAGGAGATGATTGCTGCAGATTCAACTCGTTTACGAGCTGAGGTTTTATCCGTATGATTTCCTTCACAAAATCAACATGGCCCAACATCGCTGCAACGTGCAAAGGAGTCTCATTGAAAGAGTTAACTACAGCTCTATCAAGAATCCACGGATCATCATTTAACAGCCGTTGCAGTGAAGTAATAGAGCCTTGTGTTGCAGCTTCAAATAGCTTAGTTTGCAGCTTCTCCATCAATCTCTTTTGTAATAAGGATCCACTCCACATTACGCATGTATTTATAGGTCTAATTTCCATAATCAATATCTGCCTAAAAGTCAAGAGCACATATATGGTCATCATATCATATTAGCATATTTTGAGAAAAAGTCTTGTACGTACGTAATATTAATTAACAAGTGGAACACCGCAAAAACAGATAAAGACGACATTTAAGAGGGACGGGCGAGAGAAGGCATTATTGTGGAATTCATGATGAAGAATAGAGAGAGTTAGGATGAGAGAGAAATAAACGTTCTAGAGAAATCTTGCTTACGTGGAAAGTTTCTTTTTAATTTTATTCTCACTGCAAGTGAGTAAAAGCGACGCTCAAGTGGGGTAAATTCCAAGCTACCGGCTACCCAACGTGTAGTATTGGAAATATCATAATAGATTTAATCCGATACTTTCATTTGTTTAAATAGACTTAAAGTTACATATGAGATATCATATTAAATCTATTATGACATTTCGAGTACTATCCATTAGGTAGCACATAATTTTCTAATTGTAAGTTCAGGAAGACCTCCTTTGATTTTTATCAAAACAAAAGTATGGACATTTGATTTTACACAATTGAAGTATAAAAAATGCACAGGACTCAACTGTGGTATTACCTTTTACTCTTTACTATTTCATGGGCTATAATTAGAGGTAAATTTTTAAATAGTCATTTTGACTTAGTAAAAAATGTTTTTAGCCATTGTTTTAAAAAAATATATATTTCTAGTTAATTGGACAAAATAACCCTTTGTCGTGCACCCTAATCATACAACAATGTAAAATTGTAATACTACACGATTATACTTAGTTGTGTACTATTGTAAATTTGAATTATTGCACGACTACACTTAGTCGTGTACCATCAATTCGTGCAACAATATATAAATTTATAATATTGCACGAATGGACATAATCATGTACCCCACTCATGTAGCAATATTAATTTGTACTGTTACACAACTATATATCTCATTCATACATTCAAATAGTGCACTTTAGTCATGCATCCTATAATTTTAATGAGAGCTAATTAAGTATTTTCACTGAAAAAGTGACTATAAATAATCTTTTTAAAAAAAGTGGCTAAAAACATAATTTACTAAATAAAAACGGCTATTTTTATATATTACCACTTATAATTATGTCTATTATAAGCACATTTTCACCTTTTTTTTTTCTTTTTGCACTGCAAAAATACTCTTCGCACAATAAATTAAAATAATTGAAAACTAATTAACTCTGAATTTACTTAAATATCCTCACTAAAAATTGAAATATTAAACAAAATAAAAAGTAAAAAGAAAAAGAAAAAAAGAACGAGAAGGCAGAACGATCTTCTTCTCCGGCCAGAACAGCACATATTAACCATTATCCCTTTCATTGCTTTGCTTGTCTTTTTCAGCCCATTATCAAGAAAATGTATGAACTTTTTACTTGTGAAGGATAGCTTTGTAAATTGAGCTTCTATGCAAGACTATGAGAGGAGGAGAGAAAAGAGTTGGAGATTATAATACTTTGATATTGCTCTCCCATGAAGAGAGAGAGAGAGAGAGAGAGAGAGAGAGAGAGAGAGAGAGAGATCAATACTTTGATATTGCTATCCCCGAGTGAGAAAAAAAAAAGAAAAATAAATGAAAATGATGAGGCTGTTTAAAAATAAAATGAGTCTTAACATGAGATTCACCTTTTGATCTTAACTTTTTGGCTGCTATGGACTATTATGGTGATCTATCTCCAAGAATGTAAAACAAAGGCTCTAGATGGGAGGTAACCTGTAGCGACCCGTAATTTTTTATAAATCTGCTACATTTTTATTTCTTAAAATAATGATTTTTACATGTTAATTTTAAATGTTTTGTTATTTTCCAATAGGTCGCACCGTTAACTAATATTATATTAATAATGTGCATTAAAACTATAAAATAATATTATTTTGGATAGTAATTTAATATGTAAAATGACTATTTATGCAATTTATTTTATTTTGCTTAAGCAAAATGAACTTCTATGTTTCCAACAATTTTTTAGTTGTCTTTTTAACACAAAGAAGAGCCCAATTATTTATTGTAATATTGAGCTCAAATAAATCCCATTTGGGAGTTGCCTTCCACCTTGAGAAAATTGAGAATTAAGAACATAATTCTCGTTTGTTTGTAAATCAAAGTTTGTAAGTGATGATGTGTTCTTTCATCTTATCAATTTATTTCAGCACTTGAATTCACCTTTCCACTATCTTAAAATTGTAGTCTCTTATTTAAACTCCAATCTTTCAGCTCTAATTTTCATACTATAAGAGTGGTACTGACGATCCTCACAAATCACATCAATCATTTCTCGAAGCCCAATGCTGAGTCAACTCGAATCCAACAGCCTCTTTGCTTTTCTGGGATGATTTACGGTATTCTCATGTCGTAGCATGACATTGTTACTTAGGATGATGTCTAAGGGCCCGAAGAACCACCGCTTGTGATCAGCCATAAGTTATTTTCTGCTCAGCACTCTCGAGATATTCCAGTTGCTGACAATCCAGACAGTGATATATACAGAGTATGTGCTCCCATCTATTCCTCATAGGTCTGCTCCTAGACCATTTGTTGATGTCGTGTTCTTTGAATGGCACATTCTATCTCTAGAGCGTGAAGTCTTGTTTCTAGAGAAAACCATCCGGACTGCCTGCTCACGCAAGCATGTGGTTGAGTCCCTATTGATGTCATGTTCTTTGAATGGCACATTCTATCTCTAGAGTGTGAAGTCTTATTTCTAGAGAAAACCATTCGGATTGTCCGCTCGCACAAGCATGACATTGAGTCTCTATTGGTGGATTTGAAGACCGAAGCTTATAGTTTTGTTCCACTGTATGCTACACCAGACCTTTCCGGTGTTCGACCTGTTAAGTCTCTTCTGCTAACCCTAGGACTTATGCCATAACTTCTTTTGTTGCAGGCGTTCATTCTGGTACTACTCATGTGGCTGATGCTGCTTCTTAGTTGAATCCAGATGTTGACTCCCAGACTCCACGTAGTTGCTGCTAACTCTCGTGTGTGACTAAAAATAAAGTGGGAGGGACGAGAATGAAATGGACTGCAAAGACAAGGGGATTGCTAGCAGATTTTGAAGTTTGTGTGTTGAATGTTTTGTAATGGGGGATTTATGTTTTGTTACCCCTTTTTTTGTTGGTATGTAACTAATTTGATCAGCTACTTGAGTAGTCAAGACTGCAAGACAATGTCCGTGATTTGATGAAACTTTTAGCATTCGTCCAGGGAGAGTTCCAGTAATTGTGTCCAGTAATTGTATCGCTACTTGGTATATATGATTCATCTACGAGTTTATTCATGAGTTGTGCAGATTAATAATTATTGTCTCCCATAAATGCTAAAGGGGGAGATTGTTAGTGTCATCATTTAGCATTAATTTTGTTTTGGCGATTTGTGTACATCAAAGTGTTCGAGGATTTATCCCTGATATAGTCGCTGATTCCGTTGTGTGAAGAAAGGAACAAGTTGTGACTGTTCCATCTGATGTTTCAGAAGTGTCCTCGAAACAGCTTATTCATGGTTATTTCATTTTTAAAAGATGATCCGATGCGGATTAGTTTGGTAAGCAACAAAGAATTAGTTAACTGCCTTATGGAGTAGATGCGGCGCTGAATTATACCCTCATCAACATGCAAAATATCTACACCAACATGAAAAGAATCACAAATCCTAATTCACCTTCCAAGTAGATGAAGATTCGAGATCAAGTCAACGTGAAGTGTGAAAGTATAAGAAGGCCAATTATCCTCATAATCGGTGGGTGATTTATTATTGATTCTCTGAGTTTAGTGTTTGAGAGTCGTTGAGTTTGTGATATTTATAATAACTAGAAGGTGTTCCTTAAACCATTCAATGTGATAATCTAGCATTGAGTGTTTTTGTGAGACAAACACGTGAGGGGTTTTTAATCTGTTTTGTTTGTCATCTCGGGAGAGATTGCAAGTTAAAGTCATGGGTAGCTAAACGGATTCTAGTGCCATGATTGAGAGGGGATCTCACAGCTTTCATTCATAAAAGAGTTCGTGTTATGAGAAAGGGCGACATAAGGAGAGAGTCCTATATGTGCTGAATAGTCTTCATGAAGAAGTAGTGAATGAATCTTTAAGTTTGGGTGAAGTCTCCCCAAAGTAGATTGTTTAATCTAACTGGATTATCAATCTCGTGCGTACTTTTAATGTTTTTGTGTATCTGTTTCTGTCTCAAGAACATGTATGTAGTAACCTTAAACACTTAAGTGCACATATTATATTATTTCAAATAGAGAGAGAAAAAGTTTGGAGAATTCTTTAATAATGATGTGAGAGTTGTATTAAATTAATTTTTGTCCCTTTTTTTGTCTGTTCATTTTCAACTCATAATCAAGAAAATGTATGAACTTTTTGTTTGTGAAGACTAGCCTTGTAATTTGTGTTTCTACGTTAAAAAATGAAATATGAGCAAGCATATGGTAAATGACGTACTTTATTGTGATTTGAGTGTTTTTATTATATTACCCTCCTAAACATATTTGAGCGAATTGAGAGACATCTTGAGAGGGTATATTGAATCTTTTTGTGAATTATTTCAATTAAATTGTTTAGATTTATGAGATACTTGATTTCTTTGAATTACTAGAAATCATGATCACTTGCGTACTTACTAATGTGCCTTGTTTGATTTTGTCAACTTGTAATGAATTGAGTTGTTTAAAGACTCAGATTATTTTTTTCCCCCACAGTTGAAAGACTCCTTCTCTATATGTGCACTAGTTCTAATTAAGTTTTTTGGGGACAAGGAATGATTTAAGTTTGGGGGATTTGTTAATTGAGTAGAAAAATATGATATTACAAAATCAATTTCATTATATTTGTACGGTATCAAGGCTCCCGGAGGTTACACCATTTGGTTCCCGTCACCGGCAGTCAGTCTGTGCATCCCTCAAGGGACAAAGACTTAGCTGGAGAAGCTGGAAAGGTTTAGGGTTCCTTGAACCCAAAGATCACTCGACACAGCGATCAAATGCACACCGAGACCGGAAAAATGGAGAACGGCAGACCTCACAACTTTAACAGAACAGCCCAAGACTTCCGGTGAGCCCGCAACTGCCCTTGCTATCCCAGGCTACTCGCACGAGGAGACCACAAAAGAATCCAGATGAACTAGGACCGTAAGCAAGGCAGTAAGAGCACAGAGCTCTCAAGCAGAACTTGATTCTAGGGTTCGTAAGAAGGTGAGCAGAGAAGCACTCAGAGAGAGAGAAAGAGATAGGTTAAAGAGATAATGAACAGTGAATGTCCCGGCTTCATTAATAGAAGCCTCTAGATAGCCGAAAGGATACTCGGAAACAGTAGTGGGCGGCGGGTCAAAGCCAACAATTAAGGTAAGTGGGCCTTCAATAAATGGGCCAAGAATGCCCAACATTCTCCACCTTTGGCCCTTTCATGTGCATTGATCTTCAAATAGAGCTTTGAAGGACTCATCATTGCCTTTTGTTTTTCCCTGCAAGGTCATAGAGACAGGAGAGAAACATAACACACAGTTAGGGAGGGTTAACAGATAACCAAAAAAAAAGGAAAAAGAAACAAACTATACAGAGAATATAAACAAAATTCACAGAGAGCAGAGATTGGAAAGAGTTAACTAAGATCATAGTTTAGGATTCTCTGGCATGAGAGAAGTTTGTCTGCAGGAAGGCACTTAGTCCCCATATCTGCAGGGTTGAATTCAATGGGGATTTTCTCCAGTTGTATTTTACCTTTTTCCACCACATCTCTAATGAAATGGAACCTCACATCTATGTGTTTTGTTTTATCATGAAACACTGGGTTTTTACACAACTGAATTGCTAACTGACTATCTGAAAATAAAGTAGGAGAAGAGTTAGCAAAGCTAATTTCAGATAGCAAACCATTCAACCAAATGACTTCTTTCACAGCTTCAGTAGCTGCAACATATTCAGCCTCTGTGGTAGAGAGGGCCACAATATGTTGAAGTTGAGATTTCCAACTAATGCAAGATCCACACAGAGTGAATACATAAGAAGTGGTAGACTTCCTATTGTTCCTATCCTTTGCATAGTTGGAATTAACATATCCCACTAATTTCACCCATTAGAAGACTTAGAAAAAGTCAAGCCATAGTTTGAAGTTGACTTCAAATATCTGAAAAGCCACTTTAAGGCTTCCTAATGCGGCATTCCAGGGTTTGACATGTATCTGATCAAGCAAGAAATAGTATAGGCAATATCTGGCCTGGTGCTGATCATGAGATATATCACAGAACCAATGACATTTGAATAAGGCACTTTAGACATATCATGGATTTTAGAATCAGTCTTAGGAGACTGATCCTTACTTAGCAAGAAATGAACAGCAAGGGGTACACTAACAGGCTTTGCCTTTTGCATAGAGAATTTACTCAAAACCTTCTCAACAAATGAATTTTGATTCAAAACAAGTGAAAAATTCTTTCTGTCTCTTTGAATGTGCATACCAAGTATCTTCTTAGCATCACCCAAGTCCTTCATGTCAAAATTCTCACAAAGACACTTTTAAACATGCTTTATAGCTTTACAACAAGGACTAATAAGAAGCATATCATTAACATAGAGCAGAAGGAACACAAGGACATAATCATTTTTGAAATACAAACAGTGATCAAAATTGCTCCTTTTGAACTTCAAAGATTGCATGCAAGCATCAATCTTTTTATTCCATTGTCTGAGAGACTGTTTAAGACCATACAATGATTTCTTTAACAAGCATGCATCCTCAGGTTTGTTTTAATCACAGAAGCCCTCAGGTTATTTCATAAAGATATCATTTTCCAGGTCATCATGCAAGAAGACAGTTGTAACATCCATTTGTTTCAACTCCCAATCAAAATGAGCAATAAGAGACAACATAATTCTCATTGTAGTAAATTTCACAAAAGGGGTAAATATTTCATTATAATCAATCCCCTCTTTTTGAGTAAAACCTTTTGCAACCAATCTAGCCTTGTATCTCACAGAATTAGACTCATACTTAATTTTATAAAGCCATTTACATTGAACAACAGAGCACTTAGCAGGTTTTGGAAAAAGGATCCAAGTTTCATTATCATGTAAAGACTTCATTTCCTTTTTTCATAGCATCAATCCATTTTTCAGATTTTTTAGAATTCAAGGCAGCTTTATAAGAAATTGGTTCATATGCATCAATGTTGTTAAACACAATAAATGCATGCATAGATAGATTACTGTTAACAAACCCAAGGAACCTTTGAGGTTGCCTAACAGTCCTTTTGACTCTATCTCTAGTGAGTTGATAATTCTGAAGAACATTGGAATCTCTCCCTTCTTCAGAATTGTCAGGGTTTTCAATTTGATTATCTTGAAGATCATTGAGATCCCTGCCATCTTCAAGATGATCCACATTATTATTTTCATGCATAATAACAAGTTCAGGCACAGAGACATGCTTATCAAGTTCACTTAAGACAGGTAAATGCTCCACCTCACTTGGAACTGTCACAGGCATATAATCAGAGGACGATAATCAAGGTAAATAATTTTCATTAAAAATCACATCCCTGCTAATTAAGGATTTAAAACCAGGAACACTCCTATCCCAGAGCCTATAACCTTTTACCCCTTCTGGGTAGCCAAGGAAAACACATTTCCTAGATCTAGGATCCAATTTATCATGCTTTTGGTGAACATAAGCAGCACAACCAAAGATTTTAAGATTTGAGAAATCAACTTCTTGACTTGCAAACACAGATTCAAGAATTTTACCAAGTAAAAGCACAGAAGGGGACCTATTTATCAAATAGGCAGCAGTAGCAACTGCTTCACCCCAAAACTTTTTTGACAAACCAGAGGAAGCAAGCATGCTTCTAACTCTTTGAAGAAGAGTTCTGTTTATCCTCTCAGCAATCCAATTTTGCTAAGGAGTATAGGGGACAGTTTTATGTCTCATAATACCAAATTCCACACAAAGATAATCAATCTGAGCATTACAAAACTCAAGACCATTATTAGTTCTCAAAGTTTTAATCCCTTTTCCAGTTTGGTTTTCAATCTGAAGTTTCCATGCAGAAAATTTATCAAAGATATCAGATTTATTTTCCATTAAGAACACCTAAACTTTATAGATAAAAAATACCAATTTCCACCATGAGTGGACTCTTTTGCAGGACCTCAAATGTTAGCATGCAAATATTGAAGAATTTTAGAACTAGCATGAGATTTATTAGATCCAGAAATAGGGAATTGAACCTTATTTTGTTTACCCATTACACAATTTTCACAGAAAGGTATTTCAGAAATATGATCGAAACCAAAAACACCAGATTTATGCAGCATTTTTAATCCCTTTTGACTCATATGCCCTAATCTTGAATGCCATAACATAGTTTTATCACCTTGCACAGAATTAGCAACAGAAGGAATCAAGTTCAGGGGACTAGCATTGCAAACATACAGATTATGCTGCCTAGGTGCCTTGAACACCACCATAGCACCCTTCAGAAATTTCATTCCATCTTTTTCAATCTTAGCAAGCAAACCATCATCAATCAAACATACAATAAAGATCAACTTATATCTCAAATCAGGAACATATCTCACATTTTTCAGTGTAATTGAGGAACCAGAGTCGAATTTCAAACAAATCTCACCTATACCAACAACAGGGCTTTTCTTTACATGTTCCATAGACACAGAGCCATTCTCAACAGCTTTTAGATTAGAAAGCATGCTCTTACAAGGTGACGTATGAAAAGTACATCCAGAATCAATTAGCCATTCAGATTCAGATAAAGAATTGGATACAGAGTTCACAAAGGGCTCATAAAACAAATCAGAGACCATAAGAACATCACCATAATTCTCAGAACCAACAGCCAAATTAGCATGATTTTCACTGGAATTTTCACCCATTTTTTTTATTTTCTTAGGTTTATCACATTTGTTTGCATAATGACCTGATTCATTGCAATTATAACACTTTCTGTTACCATTCCTAGACTTTGATCTAGGCTTTTTCTTATCAGATGCATAGTTAGGCTTAGATCTTTCAATTGTTCTTCCCCTGACATGCATAATTTCACCAGAACTCTTGTTGCTGCTGCTAGACCCATGTTTCATGTCAAGTTCTTTAGATTTAAGGCCATTGGCCACAATATCATAAGTAACAACATCTTTACCATATCTAATGGCAGATTTAACATCATTTAACTTATCAAGTATAGCATTCAAGAGCATAGTAGCAGAATATTTTTCAATGGTATCATCCCCTCCCAATTTCATGACCTGAATTAATTTATTAAAATCATCCAGATTAGCATCAATATCTTTAGACATATCAAGCCTGAATTTGAAAAACTTTTCTTGCAAAAATGACAGAGACTGAAAAGATGTTTGGGTGTACAATTCATTCAATTTTGCCCACAATTCTTTAGCACAAGTAATACCAACTACTTGCCTCATCACAGAATCATGCAGACTCAATAGAATTGAAGACCTTGCACTAGCATTCATTTCAAGCATTTTCTTATCAGTTTCAGTTTTGTCACAACCAAGCAAGACAACATTATAAACTTTCTCTTTTATAAGAATACATTCCATTTTAGTTTTCCAGATCTGAAAGTCACTTTTACCATCAAAAGGAGCAGTGTGATATGCAGAACCCATAACAATCACTCAGAAAGGCATAGGCAGACAGAGAAAACCAAGAAATGGAACGGGGGAAGAAGATAAAACCAATGCACACTCACAGGCAGTGAGGAATGCCAAGGACAGCCCAGATTACAAGTAGGTTTACCTGCTGTACAATGATCATTTGGGTCCTTTATGTGTGAGAAGTGAGGAACACAAAACACACAGCAAAAAAACCAGAGCCAAGAGTGATTAGAGCGGAAGCAGTAAGCCTAGCACAGAGCTAGGAACTAGATACCCAAAATCACAGAGATTCAGACCCACAATTTCAATAGAATCACAGAGATAGAAATTAGGGCAAATGAGTGAATCACAGAGAATCTAGCGAGGATCACACAGATCTTAGATAATAAGACAAGAATCACACAGATCCAAGAAAGTAGCACCAAAACCCTAACAAATCTAGGGTTTAGAGTACAATACCAGAACGAGAATCCCCACGGTTGGGATTCTCGGCTTACCAGCCGATTAAACACACAGGAAATCGGACAGTAACCCAAAGGGCGACGGATGGTGCCTCCGGTGAGCTTCCCCCGTGGCTCTGATACCACTGTAGGGTATCAAGGCTCCCGAAGATTACACCACTTGGTTCCCATCACCAGCAGTCGGTCCATGCGTCCTTTAAGGGACAGAGAGTCAGTTGGAGAAGCTGGAAAGGCTCAGGGTTCCTTAAACCCAAAGCTCACTCGACACAGCGACCAAATGCACACCGAGATCGGAAAAGTGGAGAACGACAGACCTCACAACCTTAATAGAACAGCCCGAGACTTTCGGCGAGCCCGTGACTGCCCTTGCTATCCTAGGCTACTCGCACGAGGAGACCACAAAGGAATCCAGACGAACTGGGACCGTAAGCAAGGCAGTAAGAGCACAGAGCTCTCAGCAGAGCTTAATTCTAGGGTTCGCAAGATGGTGAGCAGAGAAGCACTCAGAGAGAGAGAGAGAGATAGGTTAAAGAGATAATGAATAGTGAATGTCTCGGTTTCATTAATAGAAGCCTCTAGATAGCCGAAAGGACACTCGGGAACAGTAATGGGGAACGGGTCAAAGCCAACAATTAAGGTAAGTGGGCCTTCAGCAAATGGATCAGGAATGCCCAACAATATTTTCTCATTATTGTTGTATCTAATTCCAAACGGTTTGATATTTTATTTTTATTTTTCATACTCTCATATAAATTAAATTGTTGGGTTGAAATAAAATAATTCATACAAAAATTAAATACAATGATTATTGAGTAAATAAAAATTAATGGCTTAAATGTTAAAATGAAATGAAACAAAGAAATAAATAAAAGAGATATTGGCAGAAATAAAAAGAAAATAAAGAAATAAAAAATGCATTTAGGAAAAGTTTTGTAGCTGCTCATGCTCGGCTTGGGAACTCACCTGCGTCTTGCTTGGAGTATCGTCCAACTGCATCGACGGAGGCCATGTGTCGACGAAGGAGAGGTTGAGTGCACTGCTCTTAGACCAGGATCAAATTTGCCCAATAAGCAAATGGAAAAAAGTTTGTTATCAACGATCGTGTTCTTTCATATTTTATTTTTTTAATTTATTTTTAGATTTTCCATTTTTTTATTTTTTTTATTTTCACAATTTTTATAGTATTTTCACAAAGAATTTTATACCATAAAATGAAATTAGTGAACCATCACATTAAAGTTAATTAATTTAATATTTTTGAAATAAATATTAATATATAATCTAAAATTAAATTAGTAAACCCTAATATTAAAGTCAATTAATTTAATTTTTTTTGAAGTAAACATAAATATATATCTTAAAATTAAAGTAAGTTAATTTAATATTTTTGAAATCCAACGACATATGCAATGCACTTTCCCCGATGCTAATGTGTGGGCTCGTACATTGCACTCGATAATTAATTTTTTAAAAATAAATATAAACCCTAATTAAAAATAAGAAATATCAACTGTGAAATTAATATATATCTAAATTAAAGTGAATTTATTTAATTTTTTTGAAAGCAAGAGACTCGCGGAATGCACTCACCCAACACTAACGTGTGGGCTCGTGTATTGCGCTAGACAATTTATTTTTTATAAATAAATACAAACCCTAATTGAGAATAATTAATCTAATTAAAAATAAAAAATCTCAATTTTGAAATAAATATATGCCTTCAAATGGGAATAGTGATTAAATATTTATCACCAGTGATGCTTCCCCACTCTTGAGAATATTTTTGTAACATCCCTGCCACATCATTATCATCTTTCTCTATTTCTCTTAATATATTAAATTGAATTAATTTAAACTGTAATTGAGAATAATAAATTTAAATTTACATGTATTAAACTATAATTTGGATGCAATTATCTCACATAATTAAACTAGCAGAGTAATACTCTTAAGACTACGGCTGATACTTTTTAGTGAAATGAGTGATATTTTTTTTGTCGTAATTTTTTCTATTTTTTCCTTTACTAGATTAGGACAGGGCGGGGCAAGTCGACCCTGCCCAACCCACGTGCGACCCACCCGTTTGATAATTGTATGGGTTTGTATTGGACCATATATTAGAGGTAACGATTCAGGCCGCACCGCCAGACCCGACCCATGCTTGTTGCGCCAATGATAAAAATTAGGAGGGGTCGGGCTGCCCACGAGCTTATCGTATTTTATTAGTTACTTGGCCCGGCCCATTAGGGCCACTCTCTATTTCAAATTAGGGCATACGTGGAATCATTTTGGGCCTATTTTTTTTTTTATTAATTTTTAGGGTCTAGTCAGACTGAAATTAGCACCCCTACCATATATACATGATATATGTAAGAATTTGCCTGAAAGTAATTAACCTCAATACTCAAAAGACTCGTTTATACGTACCACAAATAGTACTATTGCCCCCCTCCCTCACACACTTGATCACAAATAACTCAAAGAAAAACTAGGTAAAAGTCAAGAGAGATGGAAGAGGTTAAAACCGCAGTGATATTGTTTCCCTACAGAGTTGAAGCTACGAAAAGATTCTCCTCCTGAGCTTTTTAACGAGCTTCACAAATCATACAAATTGTGTGGGCGATGAAAAGGAGAGCCATGAGGATAAGCCACAAAATTATCGTGAATTCTATTACAACCACAATTATCGCGATGTCTATTACAACCACAACCATTTATCCTTTCTCTAACACCACCAGCCACCTTCTTCCTAGTGACCTTCTTCCTCTTTCCTCCTATTTTCCTCGACAAAAATAAATAAATAAATAAATGTTGAGTTTCTCACCTAAAAGTTACAATTGATATACAACTGGTGTAGGCAAGAGGTACGAACTCGTGATGAAACCGTACTTCCTATTTCTCCTAATTTTGCAAAATCAATAAATCGCTGCTTTTTCATATACCTTACTCAAGAATTCAACTAGCTAGTATCTATGATTGCAGCTCTTGATTCGCCCACACAATATTTATTTGGTCTTTGTTACAGTAAGAATTTATGTCCCTCTTTTTCCTGTTTTTTAGTCTAAAGATTACGCATGTCTCATTATTTTAATTGATAAGTCGATCTCTTATTTTGTGTTTTTATGATTATTGGTCCTTTTAGAATTTAGACTTGTCTCTTACTATTTGTTGTTAAATAGGAAAGAAACCGGCAGAGGCAGGAAGTGCGGATGAAATCATCTGCTGTACTTTGTGCAACACCGCACCATTAAATTTATTATTTTTTTGTTTCATTATTTATTCGATTTCAATTTCTTGTACTTTATTTTGATTTTACACTCGTTAATTATAATTCATTCTATCCAATTATGGTACATAATTATTTTTCAATATTAGTTTTTCTTCTATTTCTTATTGAATTTTAACTTCTTGTACTTTAGTTTAATTTTACACTTGTTAATCATTCTACCCAATTATATCGTATATAATTCTTTTCAATATTTAATCTCATTTCTTGATTAATAATTGAGTATTTTGAAAAAATAATTATATACCATACTTGGGTAGAATGAACCCTAATTAATGAGTGTAAAATTAAACTAAAGTACGAATAAAAAAATAGAAGAGAAACTAATAAATCATGAAGTGTTAAAGTGTGGCATATGATTTCATCCGTACTTCAAAGGAAGCGAATGTGAAGAAGATCGATAAGGTGAAATGGATCGGAAGAATCTGCGTGGGAATGGATCTTCATATATATATATATATATATAGGGGTGGGGTTATATAAAAATAACCCCTTGTGTGAGAAATGAGAACACATCTCACACCACACATCCATCAAAAATCAAAGGTCCAGATTTGATGAAAAAGGCGGTGGCAATTTTGTAATATCTGAAAAGTTTTTCGCGCGGGGGTATTACTGTAATTTGGTAATTCTTATAAAAATCGCGGAGGATTTGATAACAGATCGTTATGCTAACGAAGTATTATCATAATGCTAATGAAGCATAATAGTTATGCTAATTAAAGTTTTCAAATATTGTTGGCGAAAAAAATATTCTAAAAATTAATTATAAACCTAATTCGATTTAATAAACCCTAATTAAATGGAAAAAATCATAATTGGATGAAATAAACCTAATTAGATGAAATAAACATTGATTGGATGTGTTAAACCCTAAATGAGTTGAAAGAAATCATAATAATAATATATTTGTACTACGTTAGCATTATAGTTTTGGTTCGTCAGCATTGCGAATACACTATGTTAGCATATGGCAATACTCTATCAACATACGTTATAAATTATAATTGGATAAGATAAACCATAATAATCAATTAAGAACTATAAACAAAAAATTAAATTTCAAAAGAATAATGATAATTAGATGGAATAAACCATAATCGAGATTAAATAAACCATAATTGAGATTTAATAAACCCTAATAAATTTATACTATATTAGCATTATGATAATTCTTTGTTAGCACATCGAATATATTATGTTAGCATATGACAAATGCTTCATTAGCATATGTTCATATGTTATCATAATGCTGATGAAGAATTATTATATGCTAACGAAAGCATTTACAACCTGGGCACGCGTAAAAAAATTTCTTTTTTATTTTTCGTTCATATTTTTTCATCAAAACATAGCCTTTCGACATCTTAAATGAAAGAGCATGAAGAGAGCTTTAATTTGATATATTTTTTGTGTGCATTGGATTAAAAACGAGGAAGTTATGGTCGATTAAAGTTTTTAAGATTTTTTTTTAATTGCTGACATCATCAATTTTAATAGATTTGGACGAAAATAGCCCTCCTTCCTTTTTTTTGCCCTATTATTTACGAAATTGCCACCTTAAATCTCAACCATTGGATCATTAAATTGGATGGTGTAAGATGTGTTCTCACTTCTCACACCAACAAGGTATTCTCATATGATCCATATCCTATATATATATATATATATATATATATATATATATATATATATATATATATCTTTCTCGTGTATCTATACACAATTAAAGATTTATTATATATGTATAGTCATACATGAGCACATGGAATTTTCTGTTGCACTCTCTGTGTTACACTACGCATTACATTTTTAAATTACGAGTTTTTCTTGTATTTATTTTTTTGTGATGTAGTTTAATTTTATAATGGGTTCACCCTACTCAATTAGGGCTTATAATTATTTTTAGTATTTAATTTTTTATTTTCAATTAATAATTCATTATTATGGTTAATTTTTTCAAAATTATGTTTTATAATTTTTGTAATTCATTTTTTGTGTTGATAAATGTTGATTATGATTATTTATGTTATAATTAATTTTTATTTTATAATAAATATTTTAAAATCATAAATTCGATGATTGAAATACGGAGTGAAACACCAAAAAGTCTAACATGAATTTTCAATCTATATATGACTATATATACTTTACTTAATTATTCTAGCTTTTGATAAAGTGTATCCATGTATGACCTACAAAACACATATGCGTGTTACTTCAATTAACTTTGTTCAATTCTTTGTGTTAATTTCCGTGTATGTATAGAGAGATGGCGATCATGACCTATACCATTCATCATCTCTAGCTCTATATAAACATATGCAATTGAATATAAATATGTTTCGATTCATTTAATTTGATTTCATATCGATCATCCATACATATTTATGCATGCACATGTAGAAGAAGGTGAGTATGAATTGATTCTCAGTAAAGAAGAGGTGAGTAATAAATAATCAATTAGAAATGGACTAAATTATATCTAAGTTAATATGGAGTAGTTTTATTATATTCGCTATTTGATGGGAATAGTGGACTTATGGGGAATAAGGGCCCATTACTGTAAAACTGGGTTCATTTCCTTATATATAAGGTATCTCTTAAAACCCTAGCCATCACGCATGATAGAGAGTAGAAAGAAACATTAAGGAGGTGGAACACCGATTTTTATTCTTCTCAAGAAATTCATCGGTGTAATTACAGATTTGATCATGGAGAAATTTATGCAATTTTCTGTCAATTATGTATTTATGTGAAAATCATTATTTCAAGATCCTGTAGTTTTTTCATAAAGTATTGCAGAAAACTAGAATGATTTTACAAGTATCAACCACGCTCAAATGGATGGTAGGTTAGGGAAGGATTTCATTTTTATCAAACAAAAATATCTGGACTTGAGTTTACCCAATTAAATTACGTCAATTCTCGCGTACACTAGATGCACCACCAGACGATTAACATGCGTCAACCTGTTAATCGGGTCAGCGAGTGGTTGACCGATAAAAAAATTGTGACACGGGTGAAACTTTTTAAGGATATATGTGATAATTTTTGAATTTGAGTGATAATTTTTAAAGTTATAAGTGATAATTTTGAAATTTTGTGATGAGACCGGGATTAGCACTGAGGAATTCAGCCCGAAGTTGCATGTTGGAGAGCAAAGGGACATGCACTTATTAATTAAATCAGCTTGATTTAATTATTTATCCATTAGCATAGTTTGTTTTATTTAATTTAATTAGAAGCCCAATTATCACAACTTGTTTAGGTGTTATTGGGCCAAATGATTTATTTATTTTATTTTAAGTATAGTTCGAAAATACCAAGCCCAAATACTTGTTATTTTCGTGCCCTAGGTTAGTATTTAAGATAACTATCGACATTATTGTTATTCAAACTGGTTTTGAGTGAAATAGCTTTTACGTTTCAACCCGTCTCACAAACACGATAGTTCTTCGGTAGAGTTTGTTGATTGGCATCTCCAAGCTTGAAATATTTGGTTCTTTCATGACATCTTGTAGTTTCCACGTTAATCAAGCCACAAAGATACTCCATAGGCGCGTTTCGGATCCAAGTAGGTTCGAGGTTCGTTTCGGGTAAGATTCATCTCTATTTTCGTTTTCCATTGTCCACCTTTGTTCCAGCCACCACCATGCCACCATACACATTCTATATCATTCCTAGTATCACCATAATCGTCCATTAAGTCGTCTAAGTCCAGATTATATCAATTCAAGCCGATCACCCATCTTCAAACCCTAAATAGTCCGAAAATTGACCTCCGTGCCAAATCAAAAAATACTTGTACGTTTTGGCTGATATTTGGATATGTTTTGCCTGACTTATGATTGTACTTTGTTATAAAATTTTAGCTTAATCTGAGTTCGTTTATATAGGTTTCTGTCCATGTCTTTATATTGGGTTTTCGGGTTAATTTGTGCTGCTTTTGTGTTAATTCTTGTTCAATTCGTGTACGAATTTATTTGGGGGTTTAGGTCAGTTTATTTAATCATATTTAAGTGCTATTACAGTAGGTTAATTGGGTTGAATCATTGTTATAAGTTGGCGTGTGTTTCGATCTTTGCTTCCGCGTATTGTTTGTCGTATCATAGTTGAACAAGAATTAACACAAAAACAACACAAATTAACACGAAAATCCAATATAAAGACGCGGACAGAAACCTATTGTAGCGACCCGAACCCGAGGGCCCAGGTGCTAACAAAACACACACCAAAACAATAGACCAGAAAATTTTTCGCAATTCCAAATATATATTTTCTTTAAATTCTAAAAATTTGGGCAGCATTTCGTTTAAAATATTCCATAATCCACGTTCTCAGGCGTTTACCATTCAAACCTGCGACCATGACCAGTCAAAATTCAACATTCGACATTTAAAATGCGCCCAAAAACCACAACATTCACAAATGTCCATAAAATAGTTAATTGTTTTCAAATCATGAAGCGGAAGCATAAAAATTTATACTTATTGACCACAAATATACATAATCGATAATTAAAAATAATAAAAGGGTCAACAAAATAAGAAATCCACATTGGTCCACGTCAGCCGCCAGCCGTCATCCAATACCTGAAGATATTATGAAAAATAGATGGGCTGAGTGCTAGAAAACACTCAGTGGGATTTTTAATTTCTGAAATATGCTTTATAATTCAATAAATAGTTTGCATATTAACGTATTTACTGTTATGCCCATAAAAAAATATATATTCATTTACATACGGAAGATTAACTCAATATGGTTCCCTATCATATAAATTTCACCGAAGTGACATATTTGTACCGTAGTACCATAATTGCACAATTGTGCTATACTGCACCGAAGTGCTCATACCGCACCGAAGTGCTATATCATACCGCACCGGAGTGCTCGTACCGCACCGAAGTGCTCATATCATACTGCACTGGAGTGCTCATACCGCACCGAAGTGCTACATATTGCACCAAGTGCTCATACCAGGAACCATAGAGTTTAGCAACTTCCAATAAGTCATTAAAAGAATATTTTGAACTTTGAAGCATGCTTTTATACAAACATATTTTCCTCGTAAACGTAACGCGATTTTGAAACATAAAACCACGTGTTAATTTGAAATCATTGAGCCATAAGAGTAATTTGAAGCATGCTTAAACTTAAACATATGTAATCATAAATAGATCACGCTTTTGAACATAAGTCACTGTCAACTATAAATCGTAGAGCCATAAAAGTACTTTGAAGCGTACTTTATCATAAATATATATTATCATAAATAGAATACGTTTTTGAAACACAATTCACGTGTTGAATAGAAATCATTGAGCATAAAAGTATTTTGAGGCATGTCTTATCATAAACATATTTCATCATAAGCATAACATAATTTTGAAACATAAGTCGCGTATTGGATAGATATCACCTACCTTATAACCATAGTAGCTAAAACTTTGATCGTACTATGTTTGTTCTAATCCTATCGTCTCGAATAAGATTTATTGTAAGATCATATCGTAATAACACGCTAGAGTATTGATCATAGGTCATAGCATAAGGGTCAAACGCCCGATTTCTTAAATTAATAACATAGATGAGAATGCTAGACAATCGAAAAATAATCTTAACTTATGGTCCACTAGCATAGGTTACAACCTAGAATGAATCATCTAGATCTCATTCCTTCATCAATTAATAGCATAACATCATTGCTTATAAGGGTTACTACATCTATCTCGTATGATATCATATATCGAGACAATGATTTCATATCGTAATATCAATTCATCTCCAAAAATCATTCCGTAGATGATTTCATAGATTAACATTCTATTTGCACATAGAAGAGTATAAAATTACCCACCTCATTTACAATCTTGGAGTAGAGCCTCGACTTAGGGTTTATTCCTCTGTTTCTTCGAGCTCCACTCGTCCTACAAAGTCAATTTATGATTTATTAACCCTATCGAAATCCTAGAGCCCAAAAATATAATTAAAGGATTTATTCATTCTCTTGACTACGACCTCGACATAGAGTGCACAGCTTTAGAGACTTCTACTCGATTGATACATAAAGGGAATTTAAATAGAATATTAATTTGTGGCTTATGCGATTTCAAATACATAACTCACGGTTAAATCCATATTAGAATCAAAACCCTTCCAAACTCAAGTTTGAGCCCGCTTTTATATATATATATATATAACACCTTAACATTAAAAAGAGCTTGCACAAAATAGCTTATAGAAGCCTTGTTGCAGCATAATTCAAAGGAACCTTGAAATAAAACTAATTTTATTCAAAATGACTTCAACTCATTCTCATCCTCTAAAATAGTAAAGTTTGTCTCTTTTTTTTTCTCCACTCACAACCCCTCATCACCTATCACTTTGATAAAACATCCAATACCAAGAAACAAACATTAAAACTTCAAGATTTGAGCTCTACTTGAACCAACACATTTCAAAGCTCACAAATAACTCATCACCACATTCATACTTATTTAAACTCAAGCTCTAAAAAGTAACTTAATTAGTACAAATGAACACTAAACTTCAAAACAAAATATGCAAAACAGTCATGAAAGTCTACTTTTCAATATCTTAAAAAAAATGAACTTCTCAACTAATATATATATATATATATAAAAGAGTTCAATCATTGGTCATACTTAAAATTGAAATATATAAAATTAAAGCTCATAGAGAGAGATTACTAACTTTTTATGTGATAATAAACAAGATATGATCCTACACATGAGAAAAATAAAGTATATAAATTTTGAAAAATTTCAACTACACATACTTTCAAATAAATAAAAATTTAAATGTTTTGAGTAGAAATTTAAATAACGGAATATTCGATATCAAACCCCACAATGTTTTATGTTTATCCGAAAATTATGAAATACAACAAGGACGACCCTTATCATAAGATAATTCAACCATATAAATTTGAGAATTTTCTAACAATCTTTAATTTGAAAATAAAATTCGAACGAATTTAACGTTTTAGGTAAAAATGCAAATGACGGGATAATAGAAAATAAAATTCATCAACATGCTATCCTAACGTAAAACAATATTTCCGACAACTTTCTAGTTGAAACATTTTCGATTCGGGACCTCGAAAGGCCCCGAAATAGCCGATTACTAAATCTGCCGCTACAGTAACCTCGCTACAGTGCAGGTCTGATTTTCGACGATTTGGCTGGTTTCCGGCCACCGGATGCCAACGATATTAAAAGATAAAATGTAGAACACGTATCAATGTACGACATATTAAAATTTGGTAGGAAAAAGACAAGAAATGGACCGATACGACGACGACGAAGGCGGCGCGTCGGCGATGGAGATGGCGGTGCAACAGCTGTCCGCGCGACGTTCCGGCGTGCTCCTCCCCGGCGCAGTGCCATTGGCCGGACTGGCGTCTGGCCGGCGGCAGCCCACCCCTCTCCAACAGCCCTCTCCCTCTCGGTGTCTCTCTCATTCTCGAACCTCTCTCTCGGCTCTCAACTCCCTCTCTCCCCCTTTCTTTCTTTCTTTCTTTCTTTATTTCTCTCCAAGCTTCCCTCTCTCTCTCTCTCTCTCTCCTCTCGATCTGCTCTTCTCTCCATCTTCTCCCCTTTTTCTTTTTCTTTCCTCCACTTTTCTCTCTCCCTAATGCATATAAAAATGGAGGAATGGGGAAAAATATGTATAGATATACACACACACACATATATATATTATATTCATTAGGCTTATTTATTTATTTTTATTTTGGGTCTCAATATTAATTAATTTGGGCTCAAAATAAATGGGCTCTATTTAAAATAAAATGGACTTGATATAAACTTTGAAATAGGCCAAGTAATTGGTCCAAAATCGGTTTTCGACAACAACTAGCGCATAATGTGTTCGATTAATCTCGATCCGAGAAGAATTGGGCTGACATAAAAATATTTACGGATGGGCTCAAAAGCCCATACTTGTCTATTTTTAAAATAAAACGTCTTGTTACAATAATTGGGCCCTAAATAAAAGATTGGGCTCGAATTTAGTTTTGGGGTGTTACACCTATACGAACCAACTCGGATTAAGCTCACATTTTAGGACAAAGTACAATCATAAGTCAGGAAAAATATATCCGACAGTCAGCCAAAACGCACGAGTATTTTTCGATTTGGCACGAAGGTAAATTTTCGGACTATTTAGGGTTTGAAGATGGGTGATCGGCTTGAATTGATATAATGTGGACTTGGACGACTTAATGGACGATTATGGTGATACTAGGAATGATATGGAATGTGTATGGTGGCGTGGTGGTGGCTAGAACAAAGGTGGACAATGGAAAACGAAAATAGAGATGAATCTTACCCGAAACGAACCTCGAACCTACTTGGATCCGAAATGCGTCATGGAGTAATTTTTGTGGTTGCCTAACCCGGATACTATTGGATATCCGAACGAGACAGTTGATTTCAAGTTTGAATTCACCAAAATCAAACTCTACCAAGAACTATTGATTTGTTTGTGAGACAGGTTGAAGCGTAAAAGTTATTTCATTCAAAACCAGTCTGAATAGCAATAATGTCGATAATTATCTTAAATACTAACCAAGGGCACGAAAATAACAAGTATTTGGGCTTGGTATTTTCAAACTATACTTAAAATAAAATAAATAAATCCTTTGGTCAAATAACACCTAAACAAGTTGTGATAATTGGGCTTCTATTAAATTAAATAAAACAAACTATGCTAATGGATAAATAATTAAATAAAGCTGATTTAATTAATAAGTGCACGTCCCTTTGCTCTCCAACATGCAACTCGGGGCTGAATTCCTCAATGTTAATCCTAGTCTCATCATTTTGAGTGAATTTTTTTAGTGTTATGGTCGATACTGATTTTGATAGTTTTTTTTTTTTTTGCAAGTTGATTCGCGTTGACCCGGGCGGGTTAACCCTTAAATTTTGATTCCTCTATCTGAAATAAGCCTATGTACGCCTAGTATATGTAAGTGTTTGTTGTGTTGATAAAAGGGCAAAGGGCCAAATAAACACTCGAACTATATGCCAAGTCCTACCTAGATGTATGAACTATTTCTTGGTCTAAATACACATCTTAACTATTTAAAAGGTACAATCGGCCCCTTCAACTATTCAAAATATATCAAATTCACACTTTTCATTTAACACTGTTAGTTTTTTCCGTTAATAAAATGTGCATAAATTCTTCAATCTAATTATGATTGATTTGGATGATGATATCATGTAATGTGGTATGGTTAGAAAGCCTCATCATGGGATTTTTATTTATGCTCTCAATATATAAATCGGATGTTAAACGATAGAATAATTATTTGAAGAAATATCGATTTCAAGGGTTTGTATTTTACATTAAATTTTAAATCTCGATATTGATTCGATATTGGATTTTGAAATTAAAAGAGGGGTTTGAAAATCCATAGTGTGGGCTATTTGGACATGTTTTCAATTTGTCTGATCGACATTCATAGGTGATAAAATTGAGCTTGATACATTTTAATTAACGGAAAAAACTAACGGTGTTAACATCAAGTATCAGTGTGTATTTAGGTCAAAAAATAGTTCGTACGTCGAACTGGGATTGAGCATATAGTTCAGGTGTTTTTTTGACTCTTTTTCCTTGATAAAATGTTACGGACGATTAAATCAATCTGAACTTGGGCCAAAAAAAAAATTCCTTGAAGACCAAAATAAAATTTTGAGTTTTTAATAAAATTATAAAACAAGATCATGCTTGATTTGATAGTTGACACTAAACTACTTAAGTATGCAAAGGTCTTCCATATACACTGATACAAGCACAGTAAACAAATGGATCTAAAACATAAAAAAAAGGTTTGTTATTGGCGCGTGCGTTGTTTTTTATTTTTTTAATTTATTTTTTAGATTTTTCATTTTTTTCATATTTGTTTTCACCATTAATGTCCCTTCCACATCATTATTATCACCATTCTCTATTTCACTTAACATATTATAATTTAAACCTTAATTGTGAATAATAAACCTAAATTTACATGCATCACAAACTATAATTTGGATATAATTAATTCAAATAATTAAACTAGCAAAATAATACTTTTAAGACTACGGTTCATACTTTTTAGTTAAATGAGTTTTTTTTTGGACGTAATTTTTTCTATTTTTCTTTACCGAATTAGAACAGGCGGGGAAAGTCAAAAGTCGACCCTACCTAACCCACATGCAACCCACCCGATTGATGATTGTACGGGCTTGTATTAAGCTATATATTAGGGGTGACAATTCAATTCGGGCCTCACCTGTTGGAAATTTTGAGAAACTCTATTTTTAGAGAATAAGATAGATAAGACAAAGCTACAACTCTTGCCTTGATATATTAGATATTGGATATGTTTTGATACAGATTTGATCTATTTGCATGCATATTTATACTAGATGGATACATGAATCTTGATTAGGAGATGCATGAATCACTAGATACATATGAATTCTAATTAATGAGGGTGAACATAATTACTCACTAACTATTGGAATCCTAATACCACATTCAATGAATTGCTCATGATGATTACAAATTATACTTTAACACCCCTTCTTAATTTGTAATCTTCATATCTTCCATAAACTGGCGAAGTTTCTCAATGCTTACGGCCTTCGTAAGGACATCAGCTGGTTGTTCGGAAGTGTTGACATACTCTAAGAAAATCTTCTTCTTTTGAACAATGTCTCGAATGTAATGGTGACGCAGCTCGATGTGCTTTGATCTTCTATGAAATATTGGATTCTTAGTCATTGAAATTGTCGACTGGTTGTCACACAAAATCGATGTTGGATCAGTAACATTTTGTTGCAAAATTTTCAGAATTCTCCTCAACCAAATTGCTTCTCAAGCGGCTTCATTTGCAGCGATGCATTCAGCCTCTGAAGATGATAATGCTACTGAATTATGCTTCTTTGAACTCCAAGACACTGATTTTGTACCAATGCAAAATACATAGGCTGGTGTACTTCTTCTATCATCTTGACTTCTAGCCCAATCACTATCTGTATAGCCAATAAACTTGTTGTTTTCTTCTTTCTCATATTTGATACCAAAGTTCTTCGTTCCTTGGAGATAACGAAAAATTCTTTTTACTGCGCCAAAATGGATCTTGCTTGGATTATTCATGAACCGGGAGATCAAACTCACACCATAGAAAATGCCAGGCCTTGTGTTGGTTAAGAAAATCAAAGAACCAACAAGGCTTCGATAAATACTAGGATCTGATTTTTCCGCTCCATCTTGTTGCTTAAATCTTTCATTCAAGGCCATAGGAGTTGTCACTGACTTGCACTCTTCCATTCGAAATTTTTTTAACAAATCAGAAATGTATTTTTCTTGTGAGATAAAGATCAGGCCTTTCTTTTGTTTTACTTGAATACCAAAAAAATATTTCATCAATCCAAGATCAGTCATCTCATACTCTTTCATCATTGCCTCTTTGAACAATTTCACCATTGTATCATTAGTTCATGCATAGATCAAATCATCAACGTAAAGGCAAACCGTCAAGAAATCATTTTCAGTTTTCCTCACATAATGCGATGGTTCAGATGGACTTTTCATAAATCCATTCTTCACAAAATAAGCATCAATGTTGATGTTCCACGCTCTCGGGGCTTGTTTTAAGCCGTAAAGAGCTTTTTGCAACTTGTAGACTTTTCCTTCCTTTCCTTTTACTCCATACCCTTGAGGTTGCTTGACATAAACCTCATCTTCTAATTCTCCATTTAAGAATGTTGATTTGACATCCAGTTGGAATACTTGGAGCTCTATTTGGGCGGCGATAGCAAGAATAGTTCTAATCATCTCCATTCTTGCGACCGGCGCGAAAGTTTCAGTAAAATCTATACCGGGCTGTTGAGAATAGCCCTTTGCAACCAATCTTGCCTTATGCTTCTAAACACTTCCATCTTCATTGTACTTGGTCTTAAACACCCATTTCAAATCAATGGCCTCTTTTTCTGGTAGAAGATCCATTAATTTCCATGTTGTATTTTTTTCAATACTTCTCATCTCATCGTCCATTGCTTTTCTCCATTCATCTTCTTTTGATGCTTCTTCAAAACTCATAGGTTCTCCAGCAAAAAGTGCAAAATTACATAAATCATAAATTTCCTCCAAAGATCGAAACTTCTTCAGTTGATCTTCTAAGTTTGAATCAGAATCCTCTTCATATGCATTGCTACTATTCTGATCAGCAGCTTGTTGATTCACCATCGGTGGTACAGATTCAATAGCAGTCTGTGCATCATCTCGACTTTCAAAATTCCATGTTGCACTTTCATAAAAAATAACATCTCTGGAGATCACCAAATTGTTAGTTACTGGATTAAAGAGGCCTTTTGTTTCATCACTGTAACCAATGAAAATAAGTTTTTCATCCTTTTCATTTAACTTTTCTCTCTTTTGAGAAGGAATACGAGCATATGCAATGCAGCCAAAAACTTTAAGTTGACTTACAATGGGCTTTCTTCAATGCCAAGCTTCAAAAAGTGTCTTATTCTGAACCGCCTTTGTAGGAGAACGATTAAGAATATGGACAGCGGTATTTACAGCTTCAGCCCAAAATTTGTTTGGAAGACCCTTTCCTTTCAACATGCTCCTAGCTATTTCTTCAATGGTGCGATTTTTTCTTTCGGCCACACCATTTTGTTGTGGCGTATATCGGACTATTAGTTGTCTCTTGATTCCATGATCTTTGCAATAGTTCATGAAAAGCTTGTAGATAAACTCTTCATCTCGATCAGTATGAAGACATTTAAGTTCACAACCACTTTGCTTTTCCACAAGAGTTTTGAGATGCATAAACTTGGCAAAAGCTTCTGATTTTTGCTCAATAATGTAGACCCAAGTCATCCTCGTAAAATCATCAATAAATAGTAAAAAGAACTTTTTATTTCCCAATGAAGATGTTCTTGTTGGACCATAGATGTCTGAATGCACTAACTCAAGAGGTGTATTGGCTCTCCAGGCTTTTTTGGAAAAGGGAGATGATGCATCTTCCCGTAAATGCATCCTTTACACACATCTTCATTATTTTTAATTTCTGGTAGTCCAACAACCATACTTTTCTAATGTAGCAGTTGTAGACCTTTGAGGTTCAGATGGCCAAACCTTAAGTGCCAAAGGTGAGTGTCTTCCGCAGTCGCACTCTTCCAAGCAACATGTGTTTTCATGTTCAGAGGAAACAGATTATTTGTAGTCAGCTTTGCCACAGCAACTTGTTCTCCCAATTTCTTATCAACAATCTCACATTCTTCATTATCAAAAATCAGCTTATAACCATTTCTCATCATTTGTCCGATACTCAAGAGGTTTACAGAAATTTGAGGAGAGTAATGAACATTATCGATGAGCTTTTTACCTCTGTTGGTGTGTATAGCGACTACTCCTTTACCTTCAATTTTTACTTGCTTCCCATCACCTAGTTCAACATGAGAGGTGTAATTTTCAAGTTTCTGAAACTCACTTTGATTCCTACTGAGATGATTGCTACATCCATTGTCCAAATACCATGTTGGAGTGGTTTTTTCAACATCCATAACGGAGAGGAACAATTTATTTTCTTTATCCTCTGCCGAAAAATTTGCAGTCCACTATTTTTCACCACTTACTTTATTCTTTTTATACCCACAATCTCGATCAGAATGATTTGGAATTTTACATCTAGTGCATTTCCACCAACAATCTTTTGAATCGTGATCAGATTTTTGACAAACAAAGCATTCAGAGTCACAGTTACCAGATTTTTGTTGTGAAGAGAAATCTTTCCTTCCTCTCCCTCTGCCTCCATTCGAGAAATTTCTTCCATGGCCTCTATTGGAAGATTGACCACGAGATGAGCCCCCGCGACCTTGATGGAAGTTTTTTTTGAAAATATTTACTTTTGCTTGAAAGGCTTGCTCCAAAGGTTGAGTGTTTTACTTGCTTACTCTCTGCTTGTGTGCTTCTAAAGATCCCATAAGTTCGTATTAAGTGAGCTTACTGAGATCTTTAGTCTCAGTGATAACTGCAACAATATTCTCAAAATTTTAAGGGAGACTCCTTAAAATTTTCTCCACAACTTTCTTTTCTAGAATTGCATCCCCGTAACTTTAAATTTGATTGATGATCTTTGCAACTCTATAGAAAAAAATCCCTCACGAGCTCATTTTCTTTCATTGACAGGTTGTCAAAGTGACTCCATAAGGATTGTAGCCTAATGGTAATCACCTTTTCAGATCCTTGGAACTCTATTTTTAGAGTTTCCCATGTTTCTTTTGCCTTTTTCAAACCAAAAATTCTAGGATAAATGGTTTTACTTGCACCTTGTTGAATGATCCTTAATGTTGTCGCATTCTTCTTCACATCCTCTTTGTAGTCCTTGGATTTTTGTTGATCTGGTGAATCGTCATAACCTTCGTCGACTATATCCTACAGATCTTGAGAAAGGAAGATGGTCTCCATTTGAGAACTCCAATCGTAGTGTTCTCCATCAAAGATTGGAATCTGACTTGATGTATATGAGAAGATAGAATTTGCAGTCATGATGATAATGAACCTACACTCTAGATACCAAATTTGTTGGAAATTTTGAGAAACTCTATTTTTAGAGAATAAGATAGATAAGACAAAGCTACAGCTCTTGCCTTGATATATTAGATATTGGATATGTTTTGATATAGATTTGATCTATTTGCATGCATATTTATACTAGATGGATACATGAATCTTGATTAGGAGATGCATGAATCACTAGGTACATAGGAATTCTAATTAATGAGGGTGAACATAATTACTCACTAACTATTGGGATCCTAAGACCACATTCAATGAATTGCTCATGATGATTACAAATTATACTTTAACATCACCACCCAACTCAACCCAGGCTGATCGGGCTAATGACAAAAATCGGGTCTGGCCGTCCATGGGCTTACTATATTTTTTTCAGCTTTTTAGGCCAAGTGGTCTGGCCCATTTGGGCTACTCTCTATTTCGGGCTGAGACGGCCTGAAATCATTTGGGACTAAATAATTATCGTGAATTCTATCACAACCACAACCATTTTTCCTTCGTCCGACACCACCAGCCACCTTCTTCCCAGTAACCTTTTTCTAATTTTCTTCCTTCCTCCACATTGGTCCTTTTTCCTTCTCCTCCCCCATCCTTCATTCTTCGATGCCATTTCTCACTTCTTCTATCAACCTTCTCTGACTACAACATCAATCCAACTAAAAAATAATTACAAGTTATACTTCAAAATTTATAGTTCGAACTATATTCTTTGGGTTCAAAAAAGGTTTTTCGGATCCAAAGAAAAGGGTTTGAAATCGTAATGAAATTGAACACGTATAAAATGGTTTGGAAAATATTTTTTGAACCCAAAGGAGGAGGTTCAAAAAATGTTTTCGAATCTAAAGAAAGTTGTTCGAACTGTAAAGTTCAAACAAAGGTTGAGGAGTGGGGAAGGTCACCATGGTCACCAACATTTTATGTCAAATCAAATTTGTCATTTTTATTTTTTATTTTTATTTTTGCTTTCTCTGATTTTGTTGGATTCATGGTTGTAGGTTGCAAAACGAGAGGGAGAGGAGAGAGAAAATGGTTATGGGGTGGAGAAGAAGGGCAGCGGTGGCGACTGGAGTCTGGAGAAGAGGGGCCGCTGTTCTAGGGAAGAAGACACACATTTTTTTCATTTTTTTTATTTTTTAATTTATTTTTAAATAAATTTTTTAATTAAAAAGAATATTAAAGTAAATTAATAATTATTTATTTGTGAATTAAATTTAATTGTGGTGTATATAGAAAATTCATAATTATTTATTTTATTGAAAAAACTTCAATATGTGCATACTACATGCAAGTGTTCTTGGATATGGTGGGAACAGACGCAAGAACAATAAATAAGAAGCCGTAAAAGTACGCACGAGATTGGTAATCCAATTCGGTTAAGCAACCTACTCTGGGGGGACTTTGGCCGAATTTGATGATTTGTTCACTACTCGTTCATCAAGTGTATTGAGGAACTTACGCATACATGACTTATGTCGCCCGTTCTTCTTCATGAACTCTTTCACTAAATGAAAGCTCTGAGATCCCCTCACAACCGTGACACTAGACTCCCTCTAGCTATCCATGACTTCAACTTACAATCTCTCCCAAGATTGCATACAAAAAGGATTAAACAAACTCCTCACATGTTTCACTCAAAATACTAAATGTTGGACTATCACGTTGAACAGATTATGGAACAACTTCTAGCTATTACATAAATCACAAACCAAATGACTCTCAAATAATATGTTAATAGAATCTAATAAAACGCCCACCGATTGCTGCAAAGAATCGGTCTTCTTATAGCTTCACTCCTTACTTGACGTCGATCTTCAATCTATGGCAATATGGTAAGTGAATTAGGGTGTGATCTTTCCAAACGGATGTAGATGCTTTCCTTGTGTATGAGGGTTATTTTTAGCACGACATCTACTCCGTAAGGCAGTCAAACGAACGGATCTTGACCTCCCAAACACGATCGGCGCAAGATCTTCTAAACATGAAAACTGCCATAATAAAATTGTTCCGGGGTATGTCTGGAACATTAGAGGGAACAGTTCACCAACTGTTTTTCACGATTGCATAGCGGAATCATCATTTAACTTCAGTGACATACCCACAAAGACATTGTCGAACATATCACGCCAAAACAAACTTGGTGTGAGATCATGGCACTAACATTTTTAAATAAATTTTTTAATTAAAAAGAATATTAAAGTAAATTAATAATTCAGAAGAAACACCCAAATCAAAAAAGAAAAACGGTTAGTGGGGCACGTGTCGCAATCGTGAAGGATCTGGCACTATTTGGGGATAGCAAAGAATTTCCGGGATGAGATGAGAGTCGATCATAAAGATGATACATGCAACCCAAAATCAACAATGACAATCAATAATTGCACGAAACCAACAAATAAACAGCAATCCTATTTTATTCTATGTCACTTACCAATAATTGAAAAGCCTTCACACACTACCAAATATCATCATATATATACAACATGAGAAGAGAGGTTCAAACTAGAGCAATATTATTGTTTCCATTCTGTTGTGAAGCAGCAGCTGTAAAGCTTCTCCTCATGAATAGATTTAGTTTTTTAATCATACGAATCATGTGGGCGATGAGGAGGAGAGCCATCAGGACGGTCCATCCATAGATCATGGTATCTATCACCGTCACAATCCGCATTCTAGCTTCTCTAGCTCCATCGTCTCTCAACAAATGGCGATTGGGTGTCACCGTTGCTACCGCAAATGCATAACACAATGCGATACCTGTAAGGGCAATCCATGTGATCACCATCACGATCCACATAAAAAAATTTCGTCTCAATGGCAATCCGCTTATCAGAAGCATTATGATGCTGAGAGATGCCACGAATGCTGTCGTGTTGGAAATATAAAACCTTCCGTAAAACTAAGGGTAGTTTCTTGCCATTATAGATTCACCTGCATGGTGAGGACCAGACACTTCTTTTCCCTGAGGATCTAATATTTTGTCTTCTTGCCAGAGACCGCCCGGAGGATTAGCTCCAACTTGGAAAGCTATGGTTGCAATCAATATAGCAACAATCATCAATGTGCTTTTCGTGTGCTCAAGCCATTCACTATGCTGCTTCATTAGAGCAGCCCAGCTGTTGTTGTTTTGATTATTGCAGTTTATTAATGCTCTATTATTATTAGTCTCCATATTGCTTCCAAACGCTCTAGCTTGTTTAAGGGACTCCTCAATTTCTGAATCTCTCACATCCCTTTTGCTATGCATCAAAACATCCACTGCTGTCATCCCTTCATTGTTCACTGCATTCACTTTCACTCCACTTGCACTCACCAGAAATTTGATTGTCTGTTCATCAATTTATCAGAGTTAGCTTGATCGAAAATAATTTAATTTACAAATGGGGAGATAGGGAAAATTGTACTTTCATACCTACGTTTAGGGCTCTTTTTCAAAAAAAGTGAAAATCCAACATTTTATCAATTTTACGATTTCTTGAGCTAAGGATTTTTTTTAACTAGTTGGGAAATAGTAATATTAAAATACGATCAATTATATAGGGTTTGTGGGCCATAAAATGGATAAAATATTAGATTTGTAATTTTTTTTTTTTGAAAAAAGAGTTATTGTTTTATTAATTTTTAAAAAGTGGATTATTTTTGTAACAGAGCCTTAAATATTATTGCATGTATTAAAGAGTAATTTACCTTTGAGAGATAGAGAAAATTGTACTTTGATACCTATATTTTGGGCTCTTTTCCAAAAAGAACTCACGTGTTCAATTTTTTTGCAAATCTAGCATTTGATCTATTTTACGAACCAAAGAAATATTAAAATACAATCAATTACACATGGTTTTCAAACCCGGAAATTGATAAAATGTTTAATTTGTAAATTTTTTGAAAAAGTGAATTGTTTTGTAATAATAATCCTTGTAGCTAGGTATCAAAGTGTAATTTTTACACTTTAGAGATAAGAGTTAGTGATTTAATTTATAGAAAGTATGCATACCTCAACTTGCTTATCTGCCACAGCTATATGCAGGATGGTGTTGCCATCAACATCTTTAGAGTTCACGAGCTCGTGGGGTTCGTCTACCGCCTCCACCACGAGCTTCAGAGCCTCGAGCTGGTAGTGTTTGACGCACAAATGCAGGATGTTCTCTCCTCCATACACCGTGAGTCGGGCTGCATCGGGTTGTGCCTCGAGCAACACTCTCATCACTTCAACACGGCCTTTGGAAGCTGCAAGATGGAGCGGTGTGAGCTCGTTTCTGTCACGAACCAAGCACGTTCGTTGATCAGAAGATAACAAGGCCCTCACTACATCAACATGGCCTTCAGCTGATGCAAGATGAAGAGGAGATGAGTTCTGTGAGTTCAACTCATTTATGAGCTGAGGTTTTAGGTTTATGATTTCCTTCACAAAATCGACATGGCCCAACATTGCTGCAACGTGCAGAGGAGTCTCATTGAAAGAGTAAACTACAGCTCTATCAAGAATCCACGGATCATCATTTAACAGCCGTTGCAGTGAAGTAATGGAGCCTTGTGTTGCAGCTTCAAATAGCTTAGTTTGCAGCTTCTCCATCTCTTGTCTTATAAATTTATAACTAAGGATCCACTCGACATTAGGCAATATGTATTTGTAGGTCTAATTTTTCAGTAATCAATATCTGTCAAGTCAAGAGCGCATAGTCATCATATTCACTTTTGAGAAAAAGTCATGTAAGTAATTAACAACCAATATTGGAACAACACAAAATCAGATAAACAACCAATATTGGAGTAGCGAAGAATAAAGAGAAAAAAGGAATAAAGAGACAAACATTCGAGAGAAATCTCGCCTAAAACGCAAGTTTCTTTTTTAATTAAACTCACTTCAAGGGTTAAAATTTACTCTTTACACTTTTTCGTGCTTTAATATCAAATTTCTAATTTTAATAATATTTATTAAAAAATAAAAATTATTTTATAAAATAAATTATCAGAGTCAATATTTATAAAAAAATGAATTTAAAACTTATAAAATATAATTTTGAAAAATCAACCATAATAATGAATTACAAATTGAAAAGTGAAAATTAAATATGAAAAAAGATTATAAACTATAATGGGTTATTGTGAATCCTAAGAAACAATCATATAATTAAACTAAATCACAAAAAAATAAAATTGAAGAAAAAAATACAAGAAAAACACGATTTGATAGTGCGTCACGGAGTACAGAGAGTGCAAAAGAAAATTTCATGTGGACTACAAGTGAGTGAAAGCCGGTTCAAATTTCATGTTGCACATTTTCGTGTTTCTCCTCGTATTTCACTATCAAATTTATGATCTCAATAATATTTATTATAAAAAATAAATTAAAAAGATAATAAATTTTAATTTTCAAATTATCAATCATAATAATAAATTATTAATTGAAAATTTAAAATTAAACACTAAATGCTAAAAATAATTATAAACTCTAATTGAGTACGGTGAACCCTAACAAATAATCGTAAGATTAAATTAAATCAAAAAAATGAAATTGAAGAGAAAAAAATACAAGAAAAACTCATAGTTTGAATATATACAATATGGAGTGTAACATAGAAAGTCTAACAAAAAATCTCATGTGCACTAACGGTAGTTTAGGGAAGGACCTCCTTTTTATCAAAATAAAATTGTTGGAAAAGAAGGTGACGGGATCCGGCTTCTTCTCTCTCTCTCTCTTTTTAGAATGAAGTAAAAAAACCAATTGTATAATGTGAATAATAAAATGTGTAGTGTAAAAGCGGGTGCGGTGAAGAGCAATTCTTGTAGTTAACACTGTAATTCAATTATTTAACGATGGATTGCCGACGGAAAAATCTGTTGTTAACACCTACCGCGAACACGTCTATCCTTATTAATTGAATTAATGAATAATTTTAAATAAAAAATATTTAACGTCGATTGAGTGAACCATTATTTCTTTATTATATTTTGTAATATTTTAATTTGTTGCAAGAAATAAAATAAATAAAACTATAATAATAATAATAATAATAATAATAATAATAATAATAATAATAATAATAATTGTGCCAACACTGCTTAATTTAAAAGGCCCCACAATATTTTTAGACACGAGGCTACAACAATGTGTGATGTGATTCTCTCCATAGTGGAACAGGGTTTTCATTTACACTATTTCTAGAAATACAAACTTCTTCTTTTTCTTTCAATACTAAAGATGATAATTAAAATATTATATGTAGGAAGATATATAAATTATAAAACTCAATTATTAATTATAACAAGGGTGTACTATATATATGTCAATATATGATCATATATATATATATATATATATATATATATCTTGTTCTGTAGAAAGGAAAATATTGAGAACACGTGTGGCGCACGTTATCTCTTCTAGTATATATATCACTCTTATCTATTTACCTTAACATATTAAATTGAATTAATTTTAAACTGTAATTGAGAATAATAAACTCAAATTTACATGAATTAAATCATAATTTGAATGTAATGAACTCTATTAATTTAGTGAAATGAGTGATACTTTCTTCTGGCATAATTTTTTCTTTACCGAATTAGGACGGGGCAAGTCCACCCGTCTGATGGTTGTACGGACCGTATTGGGTCTAACATAATGTATGGGAGAATTTGCTTGTAAGTAATTAACCTCAATACTTAAAGGACTCATTTATACATAACACAAATAGTACTAATGCCACACCACAAACACACATACTTGATCATAAATAACTCAAAGAGATACAAGGTACGAGTCAAGAAAGATGAGAAGTGGTTCAAACTGCAGTGATATTGTTTCCCATAAGTGCTGAACCTACAAAGCTTCTCCTTCTGATCTTTTTAACGAGCTTCACAATCATACGAATGGTGTGGGCGATGAGGAGGACAGCCATGAGGATGATCCACACAATCACTGCCATTCCAATCACAACCAAAATCGTTTGGTCTTTAAAATCTGGTATCAGGTGAGCTATTGTCAGAAGATAACATAGCGCGATAGCTGTAATGGCAATCCATGTGATCACCATCAGGATCCACATAAAGAATCTTCGTCTCAATGGCAATCCGCTTATCAGAAGCAGTATGATGCTGAGAGAAGCTACGAATGATATGGTGTTGACAATATAAAACCTACCGAATCCTATAGGATTTTTGTCTGCCAGTATAGAGTAGCCTGCTTCGTGAGGATCTGAACCGGTTAGGTTATCGTCTTGCCAGACACCTCTTGGAGGGCTCACTCCGATTTGGAAAGCCATGGTTGCAATCAATATAGCCACAATCATCAATGTGTTTTTTGTCTGCTCAAGCCAATTACTATGCTGCTTCATCAGACCATGCCAACTGTTCTTGTTTTGATTCTTGCAGTTTATTAATGGAATATTATTATTAGTTTCCATATTGCATCCAAACCCTCTAGCCTCTTTAAGGGACTTCTCGATTTCTGAATCTCTCACATCTCTTCTGCTTCGGATCAAAACATCTAACACTGTCATCCCTTCATGGTTTACTGCATTCACTTCCACTCCACCCATACTCACCAGAAATTTGGTTGTCTGTTCATCGACATATATAATCAGTCAAGTTGAAGCACATACAAATTTCAATTCGTCATGAATAATTGAATATATATTCCAACTAGGAAAACATGGCGTTGACTTCACAAACAGTAGGCCTTTTCTTTTCTCCGTTTTTCCCCCTTTGGCTTTAATTTTGTATAATAATTTGTATCATCCGTAACCATAACAAATGAAATCCTCTATCTGACTTTCTATGTTTCACTTGTTGTTTCATTTTTTATTATTATTAGATTTCCAACCCTTTTTTCTTCAATTTCAATTTGTTTTCGTAGTTTAATTTTATAATTATTATTTAGTATTTATTCCACTCAATTATGGTTTATTTTTATTTTTTAATAATTATTATATAAATTTTTTAGTTAATATAATTGATTAATAGTGTTGGGTATATTACAAAATTACTGTATATAACTTGTAGCAATAAATGTTATTATCCTTGGTTATGATATAATACATTTTATATTTGTAATAAATACTTTTAAAATATTAAAATTGATAGTGAGATAGAGAATGTGAATTGGGAAATTTTATTGTGAACTATAAGGTCAACTCGAATGTTATATCAAAAAACCAATCTAAGCATATTTTCACTCCAACCTTATCCCAATTCATATCCTAGAATGGTGCAACATTAAATAGGCACACGATATTAGAATCACCGAAAATAATATATGAAGAATAAATTAAAAAAAGAAAATTGATATATATATATATATATATATATATATTGTTCCAACCATAACATTTTGGTTTGAAGTTCAATTTTCCTGATGTGTTTGGTCCCAAATCAGATATTTCGACATTAATTTTAACCGCTGTTAAGTGTCAAGTTAGTTTTGAGACCAAAAACGTCGAAACATATCATTTGTGACCAAAAAAGTTTGGTAAATTTTCTCTTATGACAAAAAAGGAGAAAATTTCACTTTTGGTCCCATAGGACACGCCCCTCTCCCCTTTTGGTCTCAGTTTTGGTCCTTTTTTAAAAAATTCGCTCACTTTTAGTCTCATAGGATTCAAACTATCACTTTTAGTCCCAGAGTTTTAAACGGCCGTTAAAGCTATTAAAAATTCGCTCACTTTTAGTCTCATAGGATTCAAACTATCACTTTTAGTCCCATAGGATTCAAACTATCATCATCTTATTTTTTTAGTAATTATCCTGTGTATTGTCACCAAATCATCAAATTACAACTACTAAATCAAAAGAAAGCCATTTTTTTTATTTAATTTAATTTTCTGTCGAGCTCGAGTACGATAAAGAAGATACTTGGCTCGTTTACACCCCTAAATACACGTAATTTTTTATTTAGTTTAATTTTACAATATTGTTTATTAGCGTTCACCACATCTAATTAGCGTTTATAATTATTTTTAATATTTAATTTTAATTTTCAATTAATAATTCATTATTATGGTTGATTATTTCATAATTAAATTCTTGTAAAATGTAAAGTAAAAAATCTAGGAAAAAATTATACTTTCATACCTACATTTTGAACTTTCACTACAAAAAATTCACATTTTAGCGATGGAAGCGAGACAAGTCAAGCCCAAAATATTAAAAATAATATAAAATAATAAAAATATATATAAAGTAATATAAAATTTTAAAAATCATAAAGTAAAACTAATAAAAATATAATAAAAATTTATACTCATAATTAATTAGTAATTGAAAAATAAAAAATATATATAATATAAAAAATGTAAAATAAATAAAACATTAATAATATTAAACAAGTTAATATCAAATTCATAATTAATTAGTAATTAAAAAAATTAATAATATTAAAAAAACTTTAACAATCATAAAGTAAAATAAATAAAAATATTAAAAAATTTATATTCGTAATTAATTAGTAATTGAAAAATATATAATATTAAAAAATAATATATATTATAAAAACATTAAAAGTAAAATAAATTGTAAAATGTAAAATAAATAAAAAATCAATAATATTAAAAAGATTGATTTCAAATTCGTAATTATATAGTAATTAAAAAATTAATAACATTAAAAAAAATAAAAATTATCATGTAAAATAAATAAAAAATTTATATTTGTAATTAATTAGTAATTGCAAAATAATATATATATATATATATATAATATTATAAAAAATATGTCGTTATTGTGTCGTTAACATAAAAAAATAAAAAATTACAATTAAAATACGACGTGTGTTCTTTGTTAAGTTAGAGATAAAAAAATCTGTCATTAAATATCTTGATCTTAATCCGTTATTAATGTGTCTGTATTTTAAAACGAATTATAATCCGTTGTTAAATCGCGTTTTTATTGTAGTTTTATAATCCGTTGTTAAATCGTGTTTTTATTGTAGTATTTTTTTAAATAACACAATTAAAAAATAATAATAAAAAGTACCCATATTTACAAATCTAACATTTGATCAATTTTTCGGCTCAAAAATCGTTCATAGCTGATTACATTTTAGGATTTATATTCCTATGGGACCAAAATTGATAGTTTGAATCCTATGGGACCAAAATTGACATGAATTTTAACGTTTTCTGTTACGGAAGGACTAGAATTGACAGTAAAAAAAAAAAAATTGGGACCAAAACAGACAGCTATGGGACCAAAAGAGGAGAGGGGCGTGTCCTATGGGACCAAAAGTGAAATTTTCTCGACAAAAAAGTTACGGTTCGGACTAAAAACATTTTAACCCTATTCTCATGGACCAAAAGCAAAATTAACGTATTAAAATCAGTTAATTTACAAAGTGACAGAAGAGAGTGATTTAATTTAATTATAGCATGCATACCTCAACTTGCTTATCTCCTACAGCTAAATGCAGGACCGTATTTCCATCAACATCTTTAGAGTTTACGAGCTCGTGGGGTTTGCCTACCGCCTCTACCACGAGCTTCAGAGCCTCGAGCTGGTAGCGTTTGACACACAAATGCAGGATGTTCTCTCCTCCATACACCGTGAGTCGGGCTGCATCCGGTTGTGCCTCGAGCAACACTTTCATCACTTCAACGCGGCCTTTGGAAGCTGCTAGATGGAGCGGTGTGAGCTCGTTTCTGTCACGAACAAAGCATATTCGTTGATCAGCAGATAACAAGGCTCTAACTACATCAACATGGCCTTTAGCTGATGCAAGATGTAGAGGAGAAGATTTCTGTGAGTTCAACTCATTTACGAGCTGAGGTTTTAGCTTTATGATTTCCTTCACAAAATCGACATGGCCCAACATCGATGCAACGTGCAAAGGAGTCTCATTGAAAGAGTTAACTACAGCTCTATCAAGAATCAATGGATCTTCCTTTAGCAGTTGTTGCAGTGAACTAATGCAGCCTTTTGTTGAAGCTTCAAACATCTTATTTTCCATTTTCTCCATCTCTCGTGTAAGGATAGATTCCACCTAATTCATGTATTTATAAATCCAGCTAATTAATCTCCAGGAAATGGAGTAAATTTCGATTTTGGTCTCACAGAATTTGCAGTAGTCTGCTTTTGGTCCCGATACTATCATTTTTAATCCCAAACTGAGTAAATTTTGATTTTGGTCACGTTATTGAGCTTAAAATCGTGGAACTAATTTTCAAAATTATAAACGTACGAGACTAAAATTGATCAATTTTTTTTAAATGACCAAAAAATGATAGTATCTTGACCAAGAGTAGCCTAACGCATGTCCTATGGGATCAAAATTGAAATTTCCTCCCAAGAAATGGAAGGTGTTTTCGAAAGATTATTAACAATCAATATATTTCTAAAGGTCAACTTTGCCCAATTTTTAAATTTTTTTTGAACAAGTCTTGCAGCAACCATCGGTAGATAAGTACAAAATCAGATAAATATTCATAAACATGTTTTTGTATCACTTATGAAATGTTTTATTGGACAAAAAATGAGCAGTTGTGTATATTATAATCTCAAGAATTATTTTGGTTCAAATTCACACGAAATTTTTTTATTCTTACTTTGTCATGTTGGGACGGTGGAAGGTATAGAATTGATGGGGTGATCTACTCCCCCCTTGAATTGTGCTTTCTTTAATATTAATAATGTTCATATCATCAAGACTTTTGAGAAGTAATTCCACCAGTTTCAATTTATCTTGAGAAGTCATTTTCAATTGGGATGGATTCTCCCAAAGTTTAAAGGTTTTTTATGATTGAGAGAGTGTCCCCCAAGTTGGAGAGTAGAAATCAAGAAGCTACAGCTTGTAATATTTATATTCAATTTGGAGAAAATTTTAATTTTAGTCCCACACGACATGCCTGAACTCGTTTTTTATCACAATACTATCATTTTGTCTTTTATGAAAAAAATAGCTCAAAATTTGGCCACATAGGTTTAAGACTCTCATTTTTTGTCTAGCGATTTTAACAACTGTTTTAGTAATTAACGGCTTTATCATCACATGCGACTCACGTGCATCGTTTCAGCCCCAAATCATCAAAAATCGCTAATCTAGAATAGAATTCCGATTCTTCAAAGAAGACCAAAATTGCGAAAGCCCAAAATTCGCCTCAATCGAACTCGTGCATTACCGATGTAATTAAGCTCGATAAACCGGTCTCTCTCAGAACCCAAATGATACAAATGATACTTTTTGGTATTGAAGTGATACTTGTGAGTATTATGAATGATAATGATTTTGATGAATTTTTTGGTCAACACATTGACCGAGTCAACACACGGTGATCCGATTAATGCGTTGACCATCTTGTGTGCACTAGCATCTGATGTGCACCTAATGCACACAAGACCTGCTCATTTTTAATTATTGGTTTGAGGAAAGAAAAAGGACACGGGAAAAAAGGTTCAAAATTTTGGTTTAAATCCATAACCGACTGAACCGAACCGATTAAGATCGTTTAGGTTTTTTGGTTTGAGTTCAATCAGTACCGAATGCACAACCCTAGCTTATAATTGCACGTTGTGCGGACCGGACTTGACAAAAGGACCCCCACATTTGCCAAAATATTTTAGTTATTCTATTACAAATTTTATTTACTCAACAGTGATTGAATGTACAAAATCAAATGCACAAGCATTCACTTTTATAATTTACAGAAGAGGAAGCCTCCTCGGTGCATTTGATGCTCGTATACATTAGATGCACAAAATTAAAAAAATGAAATAAGAGTGGTGTCATCAAAATTACAAAAAAGAAATCATTATACTTTTTTAAATTTAATTTACCTACTCAAATAATACATCAAATTAAAGTCATTTGTAATGTTCTTTCATTTAAGATGTGAAAAAGGCATGTTTCTATAATAAAATATGGACGAAAAATATACAAATATTTATTTTTCATACATATGCAAGTTCTAAATAAAATAATATATATATATATATATATAAACACTAATTGAGATGTAATAAATTTCCATTGGGATGTCATAAATCATGAATAAACCATAAGAACCAATGTTTTGTATAAAAATAAATAATTTATATTTTTTGTTCATATTTCTTTGTCCAAACATGCAATGTGATATCTTAAATGAAGGGGTCTGAAAATAACTTCAATTTGATATATTATATCCGTAAATCAAATTTAAAACAAGAAAGTTATAGTTGTTTGAATTTTTTTTATAATTTTGATAACATCACCCTATAATATCACTCATCTGATATAACTTTGTAATTTTGATAACATCACACTGATGTCACCTAAGTGATGTATATATAAGCAATTATTTGCATTTGCAAAATGTATACTGACGGAGGTTTAGACAAGCAAGGCTAATTTCATGCACCCGAACTGTTCGAGGAAATTACCAAGTTGACGAAGACTAATGTCATGCACGCCAACAGTTCTTGGAAATTACCAATTTGGCCCGGAGATTATGTATCTAGCTTTTCTATTTTTGTACTTTATTTACTTAGATCCATTCTATTGAAATCAATTATGCATTGACCAAAACAACGTCAAAACAAGTGATATTTTTCGGGTTATATGTGATACTTTTTAAAATTTTGAGTAATATTTAATAGTGTTACGCTGAATATTGATTTTGACAAAAAAAATTTATGACTGATACTTACAATACTTTTTGGCTTTTGAGTGTTATCTTTTAATATTAATTTTAACAGTTTTTTTTTACTTAACGCATTAACCATCGATCTAATATATATTCACTTAGTGTACATAAGACTCGCCCATAATTCAAAGTTGAAACATTGCATGGCTATGAGTCACGAAACCAACACATACATGGCCACCAAGTGGAAAGTCATCGGCCCATCTCAACTCTCTCTCTGTTTTTTTCTTTCTCACGCACACACACTATCAAATATCATAGACTAAGCTTATATATAACAGGCTTGATTAAATTTAAATTAAAACTCGGTATACCAATTATATAGATTTATATACATTTCATACTTGTATCTGCAAATTAAACATGTAGTCATTAAAGATACACATACAATAATACCTTCACCACTAGCTAGAGTTGCAAACATCTGACCACAATAACTCACTGTGAGCATCTGCAAACAAGAACTAATTAAGACAAACCATACACACACACACACACACACACACAAACAAAAATTCCAAGCGATGTTCAAACGGGCGAGCATGCATGCTTGCAGCACCTCCACGGCAGCATAACGAGCGCCACTAGTGCTTTCAGCAACGCTTTAACGAGCTTCCACAACAGCCGAATAACGTGAGCAATGAAAATGACTAGTGTTAAGCCGATCCATGCATAGAGCGAGTATTTTATGATAGCCTCAGTCGAAGAGCTTCCCTTGGGCGTAATCGCGCTCAAGGCAGCGTTGTAAGTCATCGCGGTGGCTGAAATCGCGATCCACGCGATCACCATGAGGATCCACATGAAGAATCTGTTCTTCACCGGCAACCCGCTCATCAGCAGGAAGATGATGCTGAGCGAGCTGATGAACCCTATCGTGTTGTAAATATAAAACTCCTTGTATGCTTCGGGGTCGTTGCGGGCCAGCACAGCACAGCCTGCCCTACGAGGGAAGGGCACGGTCCGATTTTCAGAATCCACTGCTGTCAGAACAGGGTTTCCTGTGGATCGACCGGGTTGCCCCGTGCATCCGTTAGGAAGTTATCGTCTTGCCAGACACCGCCGGGAGGGTTAACTGCGACTTGAAAACCCATGGTTGCGATCAGTGAGGCCACCACCATCATCGCGTTTTTCTTTTTGTCAAGCCAGGTTTTTAGGGTTTCCTCAAAGCAATTCTCTTTCTCTCCCTCTCCGGCATCTTTTTGCGCCTTCTCCATCTTCATCTCCAATTTTCTATTTATGAATATCGGTGTTCAATGATGAGAAATTAGAGAGAGATATATAGATCCATAAAGCTGGGAATTGATTTTTTATGTGGTGATGATATGGAGCCAAGTACTATTAACAAAGTTGTTGCTAGTTGGCACTACTAAAAAGAAAAAGTTGTAAGATTTTTTGTTTGATATATCATTCATAACTGCATACATCATCATGTATGGCATCATTCTCCATACGTTACATTATTAATAGTGATTAAAAATAAAATGGAATCTTCATGTTTCTGGTCGGACGGGATCCTCCATTTTAAATTGGTGTTCCAATCTTATATTTCAATCATTAGATTTATGACATGGGTATTTACTATTTAAAAAATTAAACAATTGTCCATTAAAAAAATTTAAATACACATGTCATAAATCAAATTAAACAGTTGAATTACAAGATGGAACGCCGATTTGGAGTAGAGGATCTCATCTGGTTTCTCTTAGAGTGAAACATGTCGTGTGGTGTCTTGATTGTATGCCTTTGCCTATAAGCGATAATCTTATGAAGTGAGGTGTTCATGTTTTGGGTTGGGCGAGTGTGGCATCCTCCGCTGGAAAAATTCGTGCCATTTGTTTATTTTTTGCGATTTTGTTCTTCATTGTTGGAATATTTCGGGTGTGTCTCAGGAGCTCTGAAATGCAGTTGATCAAGCCCTTCATTCCACAATTTCTTGATGCATGTGTGTTGGAGTTGTTGAAGAGTCATGCGTTGGTATGACTGTTATGACTATGTGGCGAGTGTGGAAGGAAGGGGAATCTTTTGTTTAGGAGGGGTATCGACAAAATGTTTGATTACTTGTTACTCATTATTATGAGCTTTTGATAGAGAGTGGAGAGTTGCTAGAGAGGTTGGAAAGAATACTAGCTCTGATTCGAGAGGCTCAAGTAAGAGTAATGCTTGACATAAAACCATCAATGGGTTATGCAAAAACAAACACGGATAAGATTTTTTTAAGACGTTATTGAGACTGGTGTTCTGCTGCGGGATGATGAATGAGCTATTAATAACTACAAGAACTTGGTCATGGCCAAATTCAGGTCTAGGAAGGTGAGACTATGGGACTGTTTGAGGCTCTTTCTTGAATCAAGAATTTGGATATATATGCAGAAAGTTATTTTTTAACTCGAATCTAAGGTGATTTATGATGTTGTCTGGTCAACTTGTCTGGATTTCTCCAAGTTGGGGTCTTTGATTTCTTATTGTCAAGCTCTCCTTGATTGAATGCCATATTTTTCTTTGAATTTATAAGTTCGTTGTTCTGTCAATGTTGTGGCATACCATTTTCCTAGGGTTTCTTGTGATTTTTCAAGCTCTCACTATTGGGTCGAGCATACTTTGTTTGTCAATGGTGGATTCAAGATTTTTTTTCCTGGGTGCGCAGTGTTGCGTTGATACTAATTTTGACTTTTTTTATGATACTTGTTAAGAATACAGGTTATATTTTTAAGCTTTTAAGTAATATTTTTTAATGTCATGTTTGATTCTGATTTTGACATTAACAATCAATGCGCATTTTTCGGTGTTGACCGGTCAGTACGTATGATAGTAGACCTAGTACACACAATTGGAAGCCAATTGGCTACGATTCTTGTAGCATAATTTTCCAAATAATAATAACGACAACTAATTTGAGTTGTTCCATAAAAAAGGTTAATTGCTTTTGAAAAAAATGTGGACAGTAAGCTAAATCTATTTCTCAATAGCATGATTTGAGTTGGTAATTAATTTGAGTTATTCCAAAAAAAAAAAAAGGTTAATATCTTCTGAAAAAAATTGTGAAGAGCTAGTAAAATAGCATAAGTTGAGCATGGTAACTCACATCACCTTTTTCTTTTCTGAATGTCTCCCACTTCTTATAAAGTAGAGTAATAATTCACTTTCTTTAATGGATTTTGGAGTATGCATGCTTGGATTTTTTTTTCCTCCCTCTCGTCCTCATATGTTGATTTGCTTGTTTCGAAATACATTATTTGTATTAAAAAATCATAATTAGAAAATGGCATTTTAATTATTACAATAAAACACCACATTTAATGTTTTTGGTAATTACAATACGCCAACTTTTTTACCTACTAATTCAGTTGCCCAAAAAACTTAAGGATATTATACTTGCAAGGGGTATTATCAGATTTTAGTCTGACCTTTCAAGTAATTCACAAAAATGTCTTAACATTTTGTAAATAACAATTTAATACCTGACCTTTTGAATATACAACAAATTTAGTCTGAAATTAATTTTGGGGCTTTAAGATACTGACGTGTGTCAGATTTTTTAATAACGTGGAAAATATTTGTGCAACCTCAATTGATCAAATAAAATAAAAATAAAATTATATCTCATTCCACACCGACTATTCCCGCTACACGTCAGTAACTAAAAGTCCGAATATTAATTTCAGGCTAGATTAGTTTTATATTCAAAAGGTCAGGCATTAAATTGTTATTTATAAAAAGTCAGGACATTTTTGTGAATTACTTGAACAATTAGGCTAAAATCTGATAATTCCCCGATTGCGATTATTAAAGGTTTTGTATTTGATGTGCAACAATTATAATAATTACAAGTTATAATCGCAAAATAGTTTAAAGATGGTGGTTTTTTAATGAGAATAACCATTTGAAAATACTGTAAATGAAGTTTATCGATTTAGGATGAATTTGTTAACAATTAATTTGAGCCTAAACGATAAAAACTATCAATTTACGACTTGAATTGAAATTAACTATCAATCTAAAAAAAATCATATATTTCAATTTTATTATTGATTCTTAATGTGTCCCACATCGGTTGCGGAGTGCCTCCTGGGCTGATTAATAAGGCAGGGTCCAACCCTTTCCCTTTGAGCGCGCTTTTGGGGAGAGTTAGGGGTTCTCGTCCTTATCATTTGGTATCAGAGCCATCACTCTGCTAGCTGGTGTCACTTGGGGTTCGACAGAACGCCAACCGAGGCCGTCGGGTCTTAAGGGGGGGGGTGGGGATGATGCGTCCCACATCGGTTGCGGAGTGTCTCTTGGGCTGATTAATAAGGCAGGGTCCAACCCTTTCCTTTTGAGAGTGCTTTTGGGGAGAATTAGGGGTTCTCGTCCTTACCAGTCTTGATTAAATTTCAACAATTCATTTAGGAAATTGATTGAAAACTCATATAAAAATCATATAAATAAAAAAAATAATAAAAACTAAAAAAAAAATAGTCTAATCCTAATTCAAATGATAGCTCAGCTTGTAGTGTGGATTGATAGCTAACTTTTTTTTTAGATATTTTTATAAATTACTCTTTGGAATCGAATGTATTGTCCAACTTCGACTATGGGCCCCCCTCATGCAGTTCGACCTCCATGAAAAGTCACTCAGCATCAAGAGGTGTCTCTTGACATGGATACGATCTTTTCACTTTCAAGTCTGATCCCAATGGGTGTTTAACACCTATAAATGGCCAGCAATCTTAAATTCGAAATACATAGAATTTCCATAGGCTTTATCAAAACTATAAAAAAAACTATTATTGGTTTATCAAATAATCATTGTTTGATCAAATAAAACTTCAGTGTATCTTATAAGAGATTTTCCATATCAATTCATTGTATGATTGGTAAGAGGAAAACATCTCTTAAAATATAATGATTATGTGCCATGGAGAGGGTTATTTGCATTAGATATTCTCCACAATATTAACAAAGCAAGTAATATATATGCTAAAAATATGTGTATTTCTAACATAGCGTCATGGCAAAAACTTCACTAATGCGAGTGAATTACAAAGTTTGTATACTTCTGATCCGTTAAATGTCTTCTTCAAACACAGAAATATCTCCAAATACAAAAGTATTATGAGTGTAGGTACGAATGTACGATACCAAATGCAACAACCTATGTTCCTTCATATGATTTGAAACATGGACGATATATCGTCTATGAGCCTCCTTTTATAGATGTGCAGTTTCAAGTATGGGACTGGGAGACATAATGCATGAATTGTATGTCTCTTCTATGATTTAAAACATTGAGCCTCCTTAATAGATGTGTAGTAGGGTTGATAAGGTACAAAATTTGTGATCTTCCTCGCTACAACAGATGGAAACAAGCAAGGAATATGGTCTTCTCTCCATATATAAAGATTATGTCTCCTATGTACGCTCTTGTTCTTCTCGCATTTCAAATATTTCGTATGCGGTTTAAAGTGTGAAATAATTTATATCCATTAGAATATACCTCCACACAAAAAATTATGCAAGAACTAAACAGAAAAATTATGCAAGAAGAAGAAGAAGAAGAAGAAGAAGAAGAAGACATTAACTTGTAGGTTATGTTACGAATGTCTCCCTTCATATTTTAAAAATATGAATTTAAAAGATATATAAGATTATAAATTACAAAAAAAAAAAAAAGAATGTGTACATATCATGCATGTATATTGTGCATATGTTAATTAGATTTAAAAGTTTCATTCATGTACTATATCTAGAAAATGTTAAAAAATATATATATATGCTCAACATACATGCATTTAAAATATTTCACTCATGTATGTTGTATCTTCAAAACGTCTTCTCGTTTGTTTTCTTTTTCCTATTCAAATGTAAATGATTGGATAATCATGAATTTAATTATCATTTCAAATCATACATTTTTTAAGGGAACACTCAAATTAATAGAGGTGGTATTAACCCAAAAAATTAAGTCATTGTCACAAGCAATTTTAGAGAAGTATTTCATATTATCTTAAATTTAATATAATTTAATTAAATAATTATAGTTATTTTATATAGATATATAAATATATTTAAAATTTAATGTCATTTTATTACTATATAGAGATAAATTTCTTAAATATGATTCTACAAAATTTGGATTAGTACAATGAGAATTTATTCTTATTTAATTATAAGTGGACCCGAGTTAGACCATAATTTTTTATTATTATAAGGAGGTTACTCTTATATAAAGTGTTTTATATAGAAATTTTACTGCACTTCCAATGTATGTGCGGGAACCCCCAACATTACAAAATGGGTAAATATATCAAAATAAGTCATTGTTTGCATGTTTTCACAAATATAACCTGACAACTCATTTATAAAAAAATTCATCTCACTTTTTTTTAGCAAAAATCATAATTTACTAAAGAAAAAAGATTGATGAATTACACGTCTCATCAATATGATGACTGAAAAATTACAATCTGTGTCAGGGTGTTTAATGGGAACTGCTAACAAGTGTTCTACGGTATGTTAAGAACAGACGTAAGAATAGTAAATAAAAAGCAGTAAAATAACGCACGAGATTGGTAACCCAGTTCGGTTAATAAACCTACTATGGGGGGATTTCGCCCAAACTTGAAGATTCATTTGCTACTCCTTTATGAAGTGTATTGAGGATTTTACACATACAAGACTCTCTCCTTATGTCACCCTTTCTTCTTCAAGAGCTCATTTGATAAACGAAAGCTATGAGATCCCCTCGTAACCGTGACACTAGACTCCCTCTAGCTACCCACGACTTCAACTTACAATCTCTCTCGAGATTGCGTACAATATGGATTAATAAAACCCTTCACGCGTTTCACTCAAAACACTCAAAAACTAGTCTATCACGTTGAACTTTTTATCAAACAACTATTAGTTAATACATGGGACACAAACAATAATGAGCCTCAAAAATATGCTAAGAGAATCTAAAACAAGTCGTCTACCGATTGCACAACGAATCGGCCTTCATATAGACTTCACTTCAAAGATACCGTTGGTCTCTTTTCCGCCGGTATAGGTAAGTGAATATTTGGTTTGTGATCTTCCCAAATGAGTGTAGATGCTTTCCATATGTAGTAGGGTTAATTTCAGCACGGTATCTACACCATAAGACAGTCAAACGAATATATCTTGACCTTCCAAACCTGGTCGGTGAAGATCTTGATATTATGGAAACTGCCATATATAAACTATTCATGGGTATGTCAGGAACATCAGAGCGAATAGTTCTTCAACCTGTTCTTCAAAACTTGCACAGCGGAACTTTTGTCTTCAGGCACATACCCTGGAACATGTTGTCTTCTATATCTCGCCAATAGAAACACAAACCAAACATTTGTGCATAATGATGGCACTAACAATCTCCCCCTTTGGCGCTTATGGAAGACAATAACTCTTAATCTGCACATTTCTTGAATAAACTCCGCAGATCAAAATAAAATATCAAAAAGTGATATTTATATAAAAAAACTGTCAGGCATAGTTTTTCCGAACTCCCTCTTAATCTGAGTTGAGGAGTTTTCATCAACGATCACGAGCATTGTTTTCGCAGGTAGAGCTGCATTGTTAGGTTGATCAAATATTATACAAACCAACAAATATAACATGGGGCAAAAAGATGTCCCCAACGGAATATTGTTTTAAAACAAAAACCATAATAACCAAAGTTTTGAAAACAAGAGCACACACACGCTCTTTCATCATCAACCTCCTCCTTCCTGCTTGCATTCTCCTTCGCCTTCTTTAGATTCTCTCTGTTAAGTATTGTCTGACATTGAGTTCTATGTCGAACTTAATGTCATACAGAATTCCTATAACATTGTCTGTGACATTCGTAGTGACTAATCTTATCCTTGCCTAGTTTTAAGAATTTATTATTTTAAATAAATTATATTTCATTTCGTATATCTTAAATCTTATATATCCACGAAATTTATATTTCAAATAAATGGATACATATGATTGATATATTAATATTTAAATAGAGTTTGATTAAGTCAAATCTTATCTCCTATTTTTTAGGTCTTTTGTTATCTTTTATTTAACCATTTTATTTTTCAGAAAATGACTTGCTGGAATTATAAAAAAAATGGTGAAGAATGTGGTTACTCTTCCAGCCACAACAAGGAGCGGTTTCTCTCCAATCCATAAAAGTGGTGGCAGTTATTTCAACACACGTTCGAAGAGATGACATGACCTTCAACCGATTCAAGTGAAGAGTGCATATAAGTAGCATGATTCACATCTGAAGAGGTTATTCAAGAAAAGAAGATATCACCGCTGTGAGTGAGAAGATTAAGAGCTCGAATCACAAACTTTGCAACTTGATTTCTATCGATTTTTTCTTTCTCTTTTTGTGTTTTCTTTGTCCAGCCAATTCATGTGAAAAGGTTGTTCAATTTAGATTAGATAGAAGATATCTAGGATTAGGAATCGTTGCTGGTTTGTAATCAAATTAACTGGTAGGTTAATTTAAAGTTTTGAATTCAATTTAGTGGTAGACTAGATTAGGATGCATGTATCTTTGTTGATGTTTCGAGAGCACAGCATCTGACATCATCAATTGAACTATTGTGTTGGCTCGTGGTAGTTTAATTTCACCCTGTGGCAATCACATGCATGTTGTGTATGATTTCAAATTAATTTTCATGCAAATTGTTCTTTAAATTTCCGCCGCGTGTTTAAGGCATAGTGTTTAACACTAGCTTCAACATCAACTCTAATTTTTGCACATTGACATTTTTCACAAGCTGTTTTATGCTTGTGTTTTACAGGTATTTTTGTGCAAACTATTTATAAATTCCTATGACAATGTTGTCGGTAATGTGAGTAACATTGACTACAATATTGTATATAACATTGCACGTGATTTTGTTTTTCACAGTATTTGAGAAAATAAATTCTAACACTCTCCCCCTTAATGTCGGCCATAAATGGCAAAGACTCAGAGCAGGGAAGCGGCGACTTCATCTGGAACAGATCCAGGAATAGTGAATGTGGAATGCTGGGCATCATCACCAACAGCAGCAGTCTGAGCAGCAGCAGATCCTGACACATCAAGTGGAGAGGAAAAGCCAAGGGCACGGGCTTTCAGATCCATCACTAAGGACTCCAACTCTTGTTGTCGAGTACGGATGGTCCGGATGGATTTATCCAGGAAATTAATCTCTCTATCCAAAGATTGAATGTGTCTGTCAAAGAAAACAACATTGATAGAAGGATTATGGATAAATCTGCGTGGAATAGATGTAGGCTCAGTTGCAGGCTCTTTAGCGACATCTTCAGTGGGAATGTCACAAGCATGCTGGACGGAGAAAAGCTTGTGGTTGATCACCAACTGAGGCTCTTCCGGCTGGTAAACATCCTCTGCAGTTAGAACATCATGCTGGGCTATGATTATAGAGAAAATCAGACCAGGATATCCCAAGGGTTGCTGGATATGGTGAGACTCGGCATGGGCAACAACGTGATCAAATATGATCTGGCCCAAGTTGAACACCTCTTGTCTTCCAACTTTGAAGAGCAGCACGACCAAGGGCTTGCTTAAAAACGATTTGTGCTTGCTTGGGATACAATTTTTTAGAGCAATTTTGTGAAGAATTGAATATTTCACACTCAAGTTAGAGGCCATCAACGATCTCCCCTTTGGCCATACCTGGCGACTACCTCCCGTCAACTCAACCGCAACAACATACAAATCAGGAATAGACTCGGGTGCAACAGAGTGTGCATGCCCCAAATATGAGTTGATAACAGAGGGAGAAAAATAAATTCAACAACCGCGCATAAATACATAAAAAGCATGATCAGACATGATATCCCTAATAGAGTTATGCAGATTTGCATAAAATTCATGGACCACAGCAAGAACATAAACAGGAGCAGAATAAGCAGACTTATCAAGACGAGAGTCATATAGCAACTGGACAACCCCAGTACCCTCAATATCAGACTCCCCCAATTTACACTCAGACACAAGTGAGCGACCAACCACCAATTTATACAAAGATTGATGAAAAGCAGAGAGAAATTTGCTGGAATCAAAAGAACCTGATTTAGGATCTGAAAACTGTCAGAGACATCCTCTGGAACAGTTTTTGCATTGTCTTCTGAAAGAATGGGGGCTCTAGCATTCTTCATCAGAGGCCTCCATGATCCTAAGACCAGACCCAGCAAATGCTCGGATTCACTCTGAGTATCCCTTTTTGCAGAGATAGCGGTGGAAGCGAATTTGGCAGATGATTTCTGGGTAGAGATCTTTTTAGCAGAACTCTTTTGAGCAACAACTTTCTTTGAGGGTTTCTTTGGAGTAGAAGATTTCTTGGCAACGTTAGAAGATAGAACTTTCTTCTGGGCAAGCTTTTTAAGAACGCGAGACTTGAGATGTGCAATAGGAGTCTCATCGTCGTTTGAGTTAGCCTTGGCAGTGGGAGAGTCTTCTTTCTCATCCCTGAGTTGCAACTTTTGCTTAACACCGTATGAGTGGGAAGAGGGTGCTTCTAAATTATCAACAGAAGAAACAGATTCTGAGACTAGAGGAGAGGTCTCATCTTCATCTGCGAATTCAACATCAACATCTTCATGATCATTTACCTCTTCAGACTGGGCAAGGGTTTCCTTAACAGCAGCCGGAGAAATATCTCTAATAGGAACCTGAATTGTGACTACAGGAGAGTCACGAGAAGTGGAGAGAACAAACGACATTGGAGCAACATCAGGTATGAGCTTCATGACATTGATAGTTGTGGTGATTTCATCAACAGCGGATGAATCAACATCCATGGCATCATCAATTGAACCTTCAACAACTTTTAGATTCACCATTAGAGGAGAGAAAGGCTCAGCGAAAACCCTATGAACAATTGGAGATTCCTCGAGTGTCTCAGCAACAGACTCAACAATTGGAGCACTGGGAAGATACATTGGATCCAGCACAGATACATGCACATTTGTGAGAGAAGTATCATTCTTCTCTAGAGGAACAGGCGCTGGAACAATTTGCGCAAAAATAAGGGGTTTTGAAAATTCCCCTAGAGCTTTCCAAAGATTTGAAGTGCTGATCTTCGGCTTCTTGAACAAGAATGGTTTGGAGGAGATAAACTTGTCCGCCATGGATATCTGAGCAAAAAATGCTTGAGAGCAAAATGGGTTTGAGCACAAACTTGGCAAGAAAATTTTGAAAAAGTTCGAAATTCCTTGAACAGATTAAAAAATTGATTTTTATCCCTTAATTAGAATTTCAGAAAAGAAATTCCCAAAAATAACCATCAACCCATAATCATCACCCCACTGCATGTCCTCGGAGAATGGAAACGGGCTGGGCGTGAAAAATGAGGGCCCACTAGCCGTTGTAGAAATAGTTCAAACAGAGCTTGTATCTATCAAGCACACTTTTAGGCACACACTTGAATAGACCATAAACCACTTGGTCATTTATCGATCTTTGTACATACATCACTGATCAAGACTGTACAGAGATATTTCTCACAAAGGAGAAGTTTAGAGAACACAAACACCCAAGGAGGATCTAAGTATTTCAAATCTTCCACTATCAAGTGCCTTAGTGAAAATATCCACAAGTTGGGCATCTCTTCCAACGTACTCAATCACGAGCGATCTATTTTCAACCAGTTCACGAATGAAGTGGTGGCGAATATCTATGTGCTTTGTTCGAGAGTACTGAACATGATTCTTCAAAATATTTATGGCGCTCATGTTGTCACAGTATATGGTAAGCACAGATTGTGGCACACCATAGTTAAGTAGAATCTGCTTCATCCATAAAAATTGTGTACAATAACTTCCAGCCACAATATATTCAGCTTCGGCAGTAGATAGAGAGATTGAATTCTATTTCTTGCTGAACCATGAAACCATGTTGTTTCCAAGGAAGAAACATTCTCCTGAAGTGCTCTTTTGATCTTCAGTACAACTAGCCCAATCTGCATCACAAAACCCCACCAGACTAGGGTTTGTATCATAGGAAAACCATAGTCCTAACTTAGCAGTACCTTTTATGTACTTGATTATGTTCTTGACAGCCTTTAGATGACTTTTTTTAGGATCAGATTGATACCGAGCGCACACTCCAACATTGTAGCATAAGTCTGGCCTACTTGCAGTAAGGTAGAGTAGGGCTACCTATCATACTCCAGTACAAAGTTTCTCAATAGACACGCCAACTTCATCTTTTGACATTTTCAACGATGTTCCCATAGGTGTTCTTTTCGTGCTGCAACTTTCCAAACCAAACTTGCTGATCAAGTTCCTTGCATACTTTGTTTGAGAAAGAAAGATCCCATCATCTTTTTGCTTCACTTGAAGCCCCAAAAAGTAGGTTAGTTCACCTACTAAACTCATTTTAAATTCAGATATCATGTATTTGACAAACTTGTCCACCATTCTGTTTGACACAGATCTAAAGATAATATCATCGACATAAATCTGAACGATGATCACATCAGATTTTTCTCTCTTGATAAAGAGAGTTCTATCAGCTCCAGCACGAACATATCCTTTATCCAGAAGGAACTTGGTTAGCCGTTCATACCAAGTTTGTGGAGCTTGTTTGAGACCATAAAGTGCCTTTTGCAATTTGTAAACAAACTCAGGATGAAGAGGGTCTTCAAAGCCTTTCAGTTGGCTAATAAACACATCTCCAGATAAGTACCCATTCAAGAAGGCACTTTTCACATCCAGATGTTTCCCTGTTTACCACGACCTACGTCGCAAACTCAGTCAAATCCTTCCAAGTTGGAGCCGCAGTCGTCGGAGGAGGTGCTGTAGTCGCAGTCGGCGGAGGTGCTTGATTTGCACCTGCAGTCGCAGTCAGAGGAGGTGCTTGATTTGCACTTGCAGTGGCAGTCAGAGGAGGTGCTACATTGACAGTCGGACGAGGTGCTTGATTTGCACCTGCAGTCGCAGTCAGAGGAGGTGCCGCATTCACAGTCGGAGGAGGTGCTTGATTTGCACCTGCGGTCGCAGTCAGAGGAGGTGCTACATTCACAGTCGGAGGAGGTGCTTGATTTGCACCTGCAGTCGCAGTCGGAGGAGGTGCTTGATTTTCACCTGCAGTCACAGTGGGACGGGGAAGTAGAGGTGAACTCCGCATTGATCGTGCTTAAATGATCGATATAGTTTGGTGTTTTGATCGAGTGAATACTAAGTATGAACAACGCTATTTATCAGCACAACGTGTCCCCTTAAAATTTCATGTCCCACTTTAACTCTTATTTTGGACAATAATAATAACTATTTCAAATAATAAATAAATCTACTATTTATATTTTTAGAAATATCATTTGTGTAAAATAATAAATATTAATATACATATTACATAATATATAAAATATACTTATTATATGTTGTATATATATATTTGCACTATATATATATATCTGTATATATATATATAGGTTTTGGTTTAGGTGAGAAATATTTATTGATGTGAGAAATGAGAAAATGCTTTTCTTATTGTAATTTACTACTTAATAGGTATAATTTTATTGCATAATTATTTTGTCCCACGTGTGCAATGAAATTATAGCAATTAAGCAATAAAGTATTTAAGCAATACAATTATGGCAATTAAGCAATAAAATCCAATACGATGAGCATTTTTCTCATTTCTCACAACAAGATCTTTTCTCACCTGAACCCAACTATATATATATATATGTATATATATATATATATTAATATATATATATATATAAGAAGCATAGTATGTGAACATAGAGGAGTATATGTGAATATATTTATTATACTAGAAAGATGCACGTAGTTTGCACATGATTAAACTAGTTCTACAAAAATTACATTTAACAGTTTTATCAAAGAGAAGTATTATAATATCATATTATTAAATATTTCAAATAATATTTGCATAAATATAATAAAGATTAATATAAAATGAAATAAAATGTGAAGTACACTTGTTGAAATTTAGTGTATTAGAGCGTATATTATATCACACTAGAAAAATGCACGTATTTTGCAATTACTTAAAATAGTTATACTAAAAAGATATTTAACAATCTTATTAAATATAAATATTTTAATATTATTATTAATAGATATTTTTAAATGTAAAATATATTGGTTGAAAATTATTTTATTAGAATCTACATTATATTAAAATATTCCTATTAAAGTAGAAAAATGCACATACTTTACACGAGTTTAAAATAGTTTATTAAAAAAATGTTTAATAATTTTATATAACATACATATGAAAAGTAAAAAAAAAAATTAAAATCTTATAATTGGACAATTAACAAGGCTTTGTCTCTGTGAATAAATTATCGAGTTGTATAAACCCTCAACAGTAAGCATGTCGTTACGAGCTTGGGAACTAATTAATATATTATATATATCGATGGATCATGTATATGTATTGTATAATTAATGACATGAAAAACTCTTTTGCTTGTTTCATTTAATATCGCTATAATTAAATTATATTTATACATAGATATATGTATATGCAAAGTGAGTGATCGAATAGGACATAAAAATTGTCGTTAATCCTTAACTCAGACAATTCTTTTTTAATGATGTTGTTAGAGGTCGTTTTAAAAAAAAATAGTTTGATTGATACGTAATTCTATGTTAATGTTAACAACGTTGTTGTTATAATTTATATATATGTTGAATAGATATATATGGTAGGGGAAAAGGATTTAATTTAAATTTTAAAAAATCGCTATAAAACATTTTATGGATGCGCTTAAAATTTAAACAGAAAACTTGGCCCTCAATTTCGCTGATGTTAATTTATTTAAATGTCTTATTAAAAATATAAAAGAAATTTCCAATGATGTTTTATCAAGTCAATTATATATCACATTTCTAAACACAAATAAACTTCTAATTTATTGTTTTTATATTGTTTCAAACTTTTTTCATACTGAATATTATTCTAAACGGCATCGGTTAAGTAAATTGGAAAATAGTGTACAAATGGACAAATCTAGATAAAAGAATAATTGGGGATATAACCATTGTAAAAAAATATAAGATAGTGATTTAGTTTCAACATTTTAAACATTATGCAAAAATTATAAAATGATTAACGTTGTGTTAATTCATACGATTAATCCATTTTTTTAATGGTGAAGATCAAGCCCATTCTATTTATCAAATTAATGAGGCATGGTTATTTATTTGTAACTATAAGTATGGTAATTATCTTTGTATGTTGAAAGTTCCAGTGTAGAATTCCATCAGAAATATCAAAAACTAGTTTTTCCTTCATCTGTTTTCGTCTATTTACTCTCCGCGGTTGCTTTGCATTCATAGAGCTATTGGAAGCAGCATGATTGTTGTGTGTGTATGGGAGTGGTTTTTGGCGATTATAAGTCGTCGATAAAGGAGTAGAAGGCCTCGGAAAAGTGGTGGTGATGAATAAAATTCAATTTGAGAGTGAAAATAAAATTTAAACTTTATTGAGCTTATTTGTGCTATTGGTGAATTTCATAGATTGGGCCATAAGATTTTAAATGAGCCCAATTTCCAAATCTACTTTGTCTTAAGCATAATCTAGTCCCTAAGAATAAATTGAGATTTTTATAAAATGCAATTAAATCCTATAATTTTCAAATTTTATATTTTGTTTCAAAAGAAATTCTAAAAATTATAATTCACTCCTAAATGTTAAAGCAAGTTTCTTAGTCATTGAATTCAGATTAATTCATCTTTATCAATTCAAATTGGTTTAGGAAGTCCGATAAATTCTCAAACAGGTCACTAAGTTAACTCAATCCATCAAATGTACATTTTTCGTCTGTTTCATTCCATCACAATTTCAAACAATCCTAGCGCACAGGAAATTCTTATTTAAGTTATTTATGAACTTAGTTATTACCTTATGGACCTATTTGAGGATTCTAAGTTAGAATTCTAATTTTTGTAGGTCGAGACAAACGAGAAGCATAGTAGCATTCACATATAAATTCCACTGTACATTGAGATCATTGAGGTGGATTTTTCTATAAATGAGGGCTCACTAGTCGATGCAGTTAAACAGTAACTGCTACAACATGTACTTGCATCTGTCAAGCACACAAGAAGGCACACACTTGCAAAGACCATGAAACACTTGGTCATTTTACAATCTCTGTACATACATCACTGACCAAGACTGTACAGAGATACTTCTCTCAAAGGAGAAGTTTAGAGAACACAAAGACCCAAGGAGGATCTAAGTGTTTCAAATCTTCTACTATCAAGTGCCTTTATCACTTTGTAAACAAATTCAGGATGGTGAGGGTCTTCAAAGCCTTTGGGTTGTCTAACAAACACATCTTGTTTCTCAGGCCTTGCTTCAGTCAGGTCTCTATTTTCAGAACTGTCCGGCACGGATGCAGAAACATGAGTAGTAACATCAAAGCTTTCATCATCTATCTGGGCAGCAGGTTTATCCAAATCATCAACAACGATATTAATTGATTCCGTGTCAGTTTTGACTCTTTTGTTGAGAACACGGCATGTACGGCTATTTCTTGAAAATCTAAAAAAAATGCATTCATCTCCTTTGACATCAAATTTGTCAAGATACCCGCAATTTCTTAACATGTAGCAAATACTTCCAAAGATGTAAAAGTACTCTATGTTCGGCTTTTTTCCTTTCCACAACTCATAGGGAGAAATTCTTATCTTGGGTCTGAAGTACACCCGATTAATAACACGACATGCAGTGTTAACTGCTTCTGCATAGAGGTTGTCAGGCACAGATTTTGCCTTCATCATCAAGCAACTCATTTCTTGAAGAGTTTGATTTTTCCTCTCAACACCACCATTTTATTGAGCAAATTCTTGGTTGACATCTTTTTCTTCACAAAACAGTTTGAAGAACATATTTTCAAACTCTCGATCATGGTCACTTCTTATCCTCACAATATCTGTTCATTTCTCATTAAGCAGATATTAGTTGCCCCCGATCTATCACCGTGCATTAGCAGAACACTTTCTTTATCCTTGACCAAACACTTATCTTTTGTAAAATGCACAAAGAGACATTGGTCGCATAACTGACTAATGTTAATTAGATTAGCTTTTCATCCTTCTACAAGCAGCACGTCCTCTAGGTTGGGCATCCCATGCACATTTAGGCATCCACGGCCAAGCACTCTACCTTTAACACCATCTCCAAAGGTAACAGATTGATATGAGCAATCTTTTTGTATGTTGCTCAGCATGCTAGCATCTCCGGTCATATACCGAGAGCATCTGTTGTCAAAGTACCAATTATTTTTTGCATGAATATTGAGTGTAGTGTGAACCATATAATTTTTGTGATTGTTCCTGGATCTGTTTCGAACATTTCTTCTGGGAAACTGATCAGATTCTGCAAAACCCCTTCTTTTCATCCTTTGGAGGTCATTGATCAAGTTTCTACAATGTGGTCGAATGTGACCAGGTTTCTCACAGTGATGACACACAACACGTGTCTATTGAGGAGACTTCATTCGCTGCTGCTTATTCTTTAGCTCAGCTCTCAACTCTGGAACTGTTGAATCTTTTGTTCCGGATGACTGCCCTTGACAGAATACGTCATAAGTATGAGCGCCATTGTATCCGAGCCCAGAATGATCCTGAGGACTCTTTCCTTTGGAAAGAATCTCATCCAGCTGAGATGATCCAGATTTCATCATCTTCACAAGCTTCTTCAGATGTTGAAGCTCACCAGTCTGAGAGTGACTGTTATTTTTGGACTGCAGCAAGTCACTCTGCACTTCCTTGAGACGAGTAGAGCGATTGTCTCTTTCTTTTAAGAGATCGAAATTCTCTTTCAGCAGGTCTTCATTAACTTTAACCACCATGATCCAACTGGAATACAAATTTTTAAACGTCTCCATAGCTGATTCATCAGTAAATTCTTCATCATCACTGCATTCTGAAATTTTCTCGGCCTTATTGTCAGAAAGGGATACTGGCACAGATGCTTTGACAGAGTGTGTCATGAAAGCAATATGATTGCTCATGTATTCTTCATCACTTCCACTATCATCAGAATCATCACTTATACTTGAGGTAGAACAGAATGATTTGTTCTTCCTTTTTAGAGTATTAGCATACTCGGCTTGGTAATGACCAAAACCACCGCACTCTCTACACTTGACTCCCTTATGTCTGTCTTCATTTGACTCCTCATCCTTGGTTCTTCGAGGTTTAGAGAACCTTTTATTGACAGAATAATTTTGAGATGACTTCTCAAAGCTTATTGTAAACTTGGTGAAGTGTTTAGATAGCATAGCAATCGATTCTGCTAGATCAGTTCTGTTAGGGACGTCGCCAGAGACATTAGTACAAGAATCTGTCTGAAAAGTAATGCTTTTCTTCTGCACTGTTCCTTTATCTGTCAAGCCTATTTCAAAGGTTCGTAGAGACCCCATCAGTTTTTGCAGCTTCATCTTGCTCACATCTTTGGCCTCTTCAATAGTCGTGACTTTGTAGGTGAATCTCTTAGGAAGAGAACGAAGAACTTTTCGAACAAGTTTTTCTTCAAAAATAGCAGCACCCAAGGCAAAGCTCTCATTAGCAATGTCACAAATTTTGGCATTAAAATCAGCAAGTTTTTCAACCTCATCCATCCAGAGATTCTTAAATCTGGTGGTGAGCAATTGCATTCGAGAAGCATGAACACTATTTGTTCTTTCAAACGTGGTCTGCGGTATGTCCCATGTATCTTTAGCTTTGTCGCAGGTGGAGATAAGCTTGAAGACGTTCATGTCCACAGCAGAGAAGATGGCGTTCATGGCTTTAGCATTTAGCCCCATGACCTGGTAGTCAGCATCCTCACATTCTTCTTCCAGCTTCAGCACAACTTTGCCTTTTTCATCCTTCTTGGTTGGAGGCTTCCACCCTTTCGTCACCATCTTCCAAGCACTCTCATCAATTGAATGAATGAAAGCTGTCATTCTAGCTTTCCAATAGGCATAATTGTTGCGAGCGAAGGTCTCACCGTCGAGGCTCCTTCTTTCATAGTATCTATCTCGGAAAAACAACATAAAATACACGGATTAAAACCCCAAGATCACACCTAAATACAGGCAACCTGCTCTAATGCCAATTGAAAAACAGTAATCCATGTTTTTAATGTGACTAAAGTTTACTGCGTGCAAGTGTTCTTCGATATGTTGGGGATAGAAGCAAGAACAGATAAAATAAAGTAGTAAAAATACACACTAGATTGGTAACCCAGTTCGGTTAATCAACCTACTATGGGAGGACTTCGCCCAAAACTTGAAAATCCGTTTGCTATTGCTTCATGAAGTGTATTGAGGAACTTACACTTACAGGACTCCCTCCTTATGTCGCCCGTTCTTCTTCAAGAGCTCCTTCGCTAAATGAAAGTTGTGAGATCCCCTCACAACCATGACACTAGACTCCCTCTAGCTACCCACGACTTTAACTTACAATATCTCCCGAGATTGCGTACAAAATGGTTTAACAAACCCCTCACGTGTTTCACTCAAAACTAGTCTATCACGTTGAACTGTTATAAGAAACAACTACTAGTAAAATACTTGGGACATAAACCACAATGACTCTCAAATAATACTCTCAGAGAATCTACAAAAATGTCCACCGATTGCTGAATGAATCGGTCTTCATATAGACTTCACTTCAAGATTGTCGCCGATCTTCTTCGTCGCTAATACGGTAAGTGGATTGATGGTTTGTAATGTTCCCAAATGTGTGTAAATACTTTTCTTGGATATGAGGGTTATTTACAGCTCTGTATCTACTCCACAAGACAGTCAATCGATCAGCTCTTGCCTTCTACGAACGGATCCGCGCAAGATCTTCTATATATGGAAACTGCCATAACAATGTGTCCCTGGTTCTATCTGGGACATCAGAGGGAACAGTGTACCAACTGTTTTTCTTTTTTCGCACAGCGGAATAAATAGCTTTAGGGACATACACAAGCACACATTGTTGATCATATCTCGCCAACAACAACACGAACACTTAGTGCATAGCTGTGGCACTAACAGTGAAGATAGCTTTTTTCGACCTGCCGAAATTTTTGGTTCCTAGATTCATTCAGGGGGAATTGATTCCTATTTGATCCTTCCTCTATATATATATATATATATATATATATATATATATATAACAACAGCTCATTGTAATATTTTTTTGGATTTTATCAAAAATATAGAAAATATCCTCCAAAGCTTTTTTTAGCTAGCTATCATGATCTAGAATTATTCAAAGATCCAAATTTTCTTCTCTCACCACACAATTATCCATTATCTTTTGTAACATTTTTATATCTGACACGAAATTTATTCACACACTATCATGTATTTAACTTTCGCCATTAAAAAAAAGATTAATTGCATGAATTATCACAATGTTTACCCTACTTTATAATTTTTGCATAATGTTTAAAACATTGAAATTAAACCACAATCTTTCATTTTTATTTTAGTTTTGCAATTTTTACATCACCGATTATTTTTCATCTAGCTAGATTAATTTGTCCATTTGTACACTATAAATAAATTCATATTAGCAAGCTAAGATATATAATTATGTGTGTGTGTGTGTGAAAGAGAGAGTTTGGATGTTAATTCATCCATTCATATGTTTCTAGCTACCTACTTTGCTAATTAGTTAATTAATTATTCCACTCTTGTTCGATCACTTTAATTACAAGCTACAACATTATTATTATTATTATTATTATTATTATTATTATTATTATTATTATTATTATTATTATTATTATTATTATTTGTGTTCCCTGTTTTCAAATTACAATTCCATCATATCATGCTTTAATTTTCATATTTATAGCTTGTTTTATTATATTTTAGTGCTAATTCTTTTAAAAAAAATTTATAGCTCACTACAAAAAAATCGCGACATAGCGACGGATTTTAGAGACGGATACATGTCCGTCGTTAGTTACGACCGATTAGCGACGGACTAGCCATCACTAAACTTTCTAGGCATTAAAAATTGTGGGAAATTTTCGCGCGTAAGTTTAACGACGGATTGACCGTCGTTAATATTAACTACGGACACAATCCATCGCTAATATTTGATTTTTCTAATAATTAATTCATATTAAATGTAACGACGGATATGATCCGTCGTTAATATTCGATTTTTAGGATTATTAATTTATATTAAATTTAATGACAGATACTCTGTCGTTAATTTTCTGGTTTTAATTTTATTAATTCAGAATAAATTTAACGACGGACGGTATCCGTCGTTAATATTTGATTTTTCTAATTATTAATTTTATTTGAATCTAACGACGGATATAATCCGTCGTTAATTTTCAGGTTTTAATTTCAATAATTCAAAATAAATCTAACGACGGACTCTATATGTCGTTAAGTTCTGTTTTTAATTTTTTTAATTCAAATTAATTTTAACGATGGACATGATCCGTCATTAAAATTCATTTATTTTATTTTATTTTAGTGCTAGTGCTAATAGTATTAAAAATACAATAAGGTAAGTTATAAATCATAATAAATAAGCATCGTTTCTAGTTCTCACAAGAAACACAATACTCATTATAACTCACCCTATACTATATGTATATGCCATTATTTTTAATGAGATGAGAAATAGTTGCTTAGCGTTTGATGTGGAAATTAAATAGTGCATATATGGTAGCTGATACATTCGCAGTTGGGTTAGGGTGAATTAATTAAATATTCTACTTCAGCTATATATTCATGTTAGAGATTGTGACATGTATATCTATGATTCTCTATACAATTTCTTACACATGATATCTGCTTCATCTGAGCAGACGTCGTTTTCCAGCAATCTGAATGAATTTGGTGGTCCTATATATATATATATATATATATATATATATATATATATATATATATATATATATATATATATATATATATATATATCCATTTCTTTAATTAACTACCTAGTCAATTTAATTAGGTCAATTTTGTTTTGTTATTACAAAGTCCAATGATGCCCCACAGCAAGCTGTTGTTGCTCATAAGTGATAAAAAAAGTCAGTATTTAAAAGAGAGGAGCTGAATCTTAATTCCTCTAATAATAATATTCATTAATGTGTTAATGTCGGACAATTAAATGGACTATGAACAAGTTATTATAAAAATGATATGGAACATATGTAGCTAGGTGAATGAAAGTGTCAATATCAGATGCAATAATTAAATTTGCTTAATTATTGTTTAATATTTTTAGTTTAGTATAAAAATAACTTAAAAAATTGAAACGAGCTAGGAGAATGAGAAGAACGGTTTGGCTATCTTTTTTTTTTTTTAGTTTGGATTAAATCATAAACAACTTGGATTTTTAAACTTCACTTAAGAAAATAGAAAACACAAGCCTAATAAAATAGAACTAAATAGGCTCGTTAATAGCCATTAGTTGCACAAATGACAGCGTATTTTAGTTTGGGGAGTAACGGGAGTATTAAAATGATATCTTTGAAAAATTAAATTGTGGGATTGATTTGGACTCAAATTTTATTTTTGTATCAAATTGCGCTTTCGGAATAGTTAAAGGACTAAACTGAACTTTTTCCAATTCAAATATCACTTACAAACTTTAATGTCGTAAGTATAATTTTCTCAAATATTATATATGTATAATTAATAATACATATAAAAATAAAATTAAAAAGATGAAAAAAGTATTTTTTAAATTTAGAGATGAAATAATTCACCTCAAATTCTTCATTAACTAGTAATAAAAAAAAAATAGAGTTTAACGAAGCATTGCGGTCACAAATCTGTTGCTAATATAAAAAAGTAATCCAAAATTAAAAATTAGACATTTAATGATAAATTTTTCTATGGATAAGTTAGAGATACAAAAATTTATCATTGTAAAATATTAAAATTATACATTTAACGACGGATTTTTCGTCTCTAACTTAGAAATGAAAATATCCATCACTAAAAGCCCCAAACTTAATATGTGGGTAATTTAGTGACGGACTATAATCTGTTGCTAAGTTCGTCATTAAAACACTTATTTCTTATCGTTTTATTTCATTTTTTGAGGATATACCGACCTTAGAATTGCAATACTTAATCTTTTATTTATGTGTCGTCATTTTGTTACTACTTACTAAATTTAACGATTTCTTCACAATCAAACGAATAATATAGCCAACGATTAAGCTCTTGAAATTTCCTATTGACTTTTTCATATTTCACTATATATTTCACTATCAAACTTATGATTTTAATAATTATTATTATAATATAAAATTAATTATAACATAAATAATTATAATTAACATTTATCAACAAAAAATGAATTAAAAATTTACAAGACATAATTTTGAAAAAAAAAATAAACCATAATAATTATTGATTGAAATCTGAAAATTAAATATTAAAAAATAATTTTAAACCATAATTGGTGAAATGAAACCTAAGAAACAATGATAAAATTAAACTAATTAATTAAATCATAAAAAAAAATTGAAGGAAAAAATACAACAAAAATTCATAATTTGGAAGTACAATATGAAGTGTAACACAAAGAGTACAACGAAAAATTTCATGTGATGATTAGGAGGTAATCTACCTTTTACATTCCAAGTTATATATTTTTATTTTTAAAAATTTATCTTAAACTAGCACATTCGTCAAAAATATACCCACACTATCTAAAAACTCAACCAAATCTAACATAGGATTCATTTTTCGACCAAAAATTATCTTACGCTTTAAATCATGAATACTCGAACATTCTTCATACGTATTCTTGTGTTGTGACCTAATCGACATTTGCCCTAAAATGAGGAGAGACATCAAAGTCAACAACGACAATCAAAAATTCCACGAAACCAACAAATAAGCTACAAAACCTATTTTATTTCATTCAACAACAATAAAAAAAAAAAGTCATCACACACTAGGAAACAAATATCTAATGAATGAAAATTTGATCAATAGACGAATAAACCACAAATAGTAGTATTTCATGAGAAATAAGTAAAGGAAAACCTAGGTAAAAGAGATGAGAAGAGGTTCAAACAACGCTATTAATTTCATCACCTAATTAAAAGAGCATTTTCAAAAATTTCATAATCATACAAATAGTGTGGGCCATGAGGAGGAGAGCCATGAAGATGAACCATACAATCACCGTACAAACCACCTCAAACAAAACCATTTGATCATGGTGAAAATTGGGTCTCACCGCAACTCTCACGAATATATAACATGGCGTGACTGTAATGACAATCCATCCGATCACCATCAGCATCCGCTTGATCAAGGGCAATCCGCATATCAGAAGCAATATGATGCTGAGAGAAGCCACGAATAATGTCGTGTTGGCAATATAAGTTCTGTCGAATCCTTTAGGGTTTTTCTCTGCCCGGGGAGGATCCGAACTGGCTAGCTCGTTGTCTTGCCCGACTCCGGTTAGAAAAGCCATCATGAATGCAGTCATTATTGTAGCCACAACTACAATCATTAGCCACCTCCTCTCGTTTGCATTCATGTTTAGTAGCGCAGGCATATTAGTATCGGAGGATCCGAGAAATCTCCAAGAACTAGAAGGTGTTAATGTGTTATATCGAAAGATTAACGATCAATATATGTCTGAATGTCAACATTGCACAATTTTTTATTTTTTGAACAAGTCTTGTAGCAACCATTTGCAGGTTATAAAATCAGATCAACATTCATAAATTGAACGAGTTTGTTGTTTCACTGCACCAGATTAATATTTTAAAGAATTTTCACATAATGGGAAAGGAATATGACATCAGATAAAAAAATATTATATGTATGTGATCTGTTTTATTGGATAAAAAATGAATAGTTGTGTATAATATATAATCTTCGGAATTCTTTTGATTCTCATTAATGTTACTATTTTTTTAGAATAGCATCTTCAATCTGATCATTGACAAGAATGGTGAAATATTTAACTTGTGTGGGTTGGATTTGACAGAGTCAGAGAGGACCTACATTTGCCATAATATTTTAGTTATGTCACACTTGGTCGTGTAGGATTTTAATAAAAACTATTTTTACTCAATGTAATCTACTATACTAAATCAACGGTACAAGCATTTACTTTTATAATTTACGAAATATTTACTGATACGCACATGGCTGGTATGATGGAGGTTGAAACATGCCAGGCTAATATCATGCACACCAACTGTTCGAAGAAATTACCAAGTTCGCGCATCCCGTTGATTTATTTTTTATTTCTTGCAATTGCTTAACCTTTCTTTTATCAACATGAATTCATAAAAACATCATTTTATTCACTATATATATTTGGAAAAAAGGTGCAAATAGCTCGCTCAACTATTACATGAGAGCTTATTACTCCTTTCTTGATTATTAAGCTCAAATTATAACCTCCTCCACGTTAAAAGTTGGACAATATCTTGGATAGAAAAATTAATTGTGTTAAAAAACACACACTTAACACATATTTCTCCACACACACTTAAATATTTTAACATAATAACACATTTTTTACTGATACTAAATACTTTTTTAAAAAATTAATATTTTTATAAGTTAATAAGTTCTTTTTAAAAAAAGCTAAATAATTTTTTATTTTTAATTTATTTCATTTTTTTTCATTTTTAATTACACTATATTAATTCAAATGTAAGTTTAACCCTTAATATTCCGTGCATTTTATTTTTTATTTACGTATGTGTCTAACATTATTTACTAGTATATATCATTCTATAAATAAACTAACATAATCATGTTATAAATATTATAAAGGAAAATAATATTCTGGATCAATTAATTACACGCAATATATTACTCCTAACAAGTCTATGCAGATACCCATTATTTAATGCATGTTGTCTTATGTCCGAAAATTGATTATATCACATGCCAAATATTTACTTATACTTCATTTTGGTATAATTTTTTTCAGTATATACTTTTTGTTGTTACTTAATTACTAAATTAAGTCCATAAGTTTTGAAATTATGTATTTGTATATAGATTATTAACTTTTTTTTTTCTCTCACACTCGCACTCTATCAAATATATATCATATATAGACTCGTAATAGGTTACATTACAACAGTTTGATTAAATTCAGACTCTTGTATATGCAAACATCTAGCTAGTCACCAAAGAAAAAGTAACATTGACACAACGATAAAAACATATATTAATAGCTGCAACACTGAAATATCACACATCTGGACACAATAACTCACTATGAGAATCTGAAATCAAGAAATAATTAAGACAAACCATCATATAAACTATATATATATATATATATACACACACATACACACAAATTCAAACTGGTGAGCTTGCGGCAATGCAGCACTTCCACGGCAGTTTAACAACCTTGATCACTGCTTTGAACAGCGTTTTAATGAGCTTGATCAGCAAACGAATTATGTGGGCAACGAAGATGACTAGGGTTAAGCCGATCCATGCATAAAGCGAGTATCTCATAACAGAGCTTCCCTCGGGTGTGATCGCGCTCACTGCCGCGTTGTAAGTGAGCACGGTGGCTGAAATTGCGATCCATGTGATCGCCATGAGGATCCACATGAAGAATCTGCACCTCAGGGGCAATCCGCTCATCAGCAGGAATATGATGCTGAGTGAGCTGATGAACCCTACCGTGTTGTAAATATAGAACTCCTCGTATGCACCGGGGTGGTTGCACGCCAGCACAGCATAGCCTGCCCTATGAGGAGAGAGCACGGGCCGGTTTTGAGAATCCACTGCTTCCGAACTAGGGTTTCCTCGTGGATCCACGTAGCTGCCTAGTGAATCGATTAGGAAGTTATCGTCTTGCCAGACACCGCCGGGAGGGTTAACTCCGACTTGAAAAGCCATGGTTGCGATGAGTGAGGCCACCACCATCATCGTGTTTTTCTTTTTGTCAAGCCAGGTTTTTAGGGTTTCCTCCAAACCCTTCTCTCTCTTTCCTCCTCCGGCTTCTCTGGAGTTTTCAGAGACGGGAGACTTCAGGTGGTGTTTCAGAGCCTCTCGAATAGAAGGATCATCATTCATCAACTGCTTCACTGCGGTTATGCAGCCTTTTGCTGCAGCTTCGGATAGCTTACTTTGCGCCATCTCCATCTCCATCTCCATCTCCATCTCCGTCGTCTTTTTATGATTTATATATAGAGCTAGAAACAAGGAAGTTATATATATTCATGTATAGTAATGAATTTTGTGTGTAGTGATGATGCAGCTATATATATATATATATCAACAAAGTTGTTGCTAGTGGTTGGCACTACTAAAAACAAAAGTTGTTACATTTTTTATATGATTTGCATCCTTCATAACTCATACATGTATGACATCATTTTTCATATGTTATTATTAATACTAATGAAAAATGGAATGTAATACAATTTTTAATATGAGACTCGAACTTTTTCATGTTCCGCAGTATATATATAGTTTTAATAATTTTTATAATAAAAATCAGATTTATTATATATATAATATTTAACAATATTATTCTTTTTAATGATGAAAGTTGGAAAGTAGTAAATGCCGGATAGAGTGTAAATAAGTTGAGTGAAATATGAAAATGATAGAAATAATTGCGTTACTAGTTTTAGTGGAGCGAAATGAATAATTGTGTGAGAGTCAAAAATAATAATTTGGATCTTTGTATAACTCTGGATATATCATTGAAATGGAATAAGAATCTGTCATTTATGAAGAAGCCAAGAAAGATTTGGGAAATATTTTCTGTATATAGATAAGATCCAAAGGATATATATACAGAGAAAATTAGGTACGTACAGTGAGCTGTTGTTACATTCCCAAAATTTGAGTGATTATAGGATAGAATAATCTCGAGACTAAAAAATTATAATAAATCATAATTGGGTATGATAAATTCCTAATACTAAATCACAACTACAAAAAGGAAATTGGAGAATAAAATGAAAAATAAAAAAGGTAAAACAATCAAGTGCATGCACTAGGAAATATGCAACATGAAATGTACAATAAACGATTTCGTATGAGCGGGTATGTATAAGTTACAGAACACAAATCACTCACTAAAAATTTAGTGATATATAAAAAGAGTCGTTTTCATTTAGTGATCAAATATGTTTTTAGCCACTTTTTATTTAAAATATTATTTATAGCTACTTTTTTGGTAAAAATACTTAATTGCCCTTTACTAAAATTGTGAGATGCATGACTAAAGTGCAATATTTGGGTGCACGAATAAGATATGGCCGTGTAACACTACTACACGATTGGAGTTAAATGACTAAGCGTAATCGTGTAGTATTACAATTTTACATTGTTGCGCGACTAAAGTACGCGACAGAGGATTATATTGTCCAAGTGGATAGAAACATATTTTCTTAAATAATGGCTGGAAATATATTTTACTAAATCAAAATGACTATTTAAAAAATTACTCAATGTAGGCAATCACCACCATCTCCATCTCATTAATTATCTCTATATATTTAGAGATGAATAGATCATCTTCTCCATAGTCTCTATCCCAAGATCAAATTTAATATTTTAAAAATAGGGAAAAGGGTCTCGTAGGCCTCTGAACTTTTTGGCGGGGACCTCGCAGCCCTGTACTTTTTTTTGGCTCAATTGAGCCCTTGAACTTTTTTTTTAGGTCTATTAGGCCCCTCCGTCAAGCCCTTCTTGACGGGGCCGTTAGTTCGACCTAAAACAACGTCATTTTAGGGTTTATTCGAATTAAAAAAATTCTAAATTCAATTAAAAATGCACCCAACCCATTTTAATAGAAACCCGACCGGACAAGCATCCTCTACTCTCTCTTTCCCACAAACCCACACACACATTACACATACAGAGAGAGAGAGGGAGAGAATGGCAGTTTCAATCGGCCAATTCCAGCCAGGCTTCCCCTCAACAACCAGGCGTGTAGCAAAACCTACAACAATCTTGAGCAAAGAGGTGTCTACGTTCCCGGTATTTGCATTTAAGCCCCGCAGCGTGACCACAATCCGAAATGTTTTTGGATTTTTTTATTTTTTTTGGTCTGGATGAAATGTTGGGATTTGGTTGTTTGGGGGAGGAATGGTTATTTTGTAGATCTGTTTCTGGGAGCTCATAATTGTCGTCCAGATTTATGGTCTGTTCTGGGTTTGCAGAACAAGAACTGGGAAATGGAGCTTATTTTTTGAATGTGTTTTTTGCAGATTTTCTGGAAGAGGTGAAGGCAATTTTTGCCAGTTTCTTTGCTGATTTTTTTGAACTGGCGCTGGGAGAAGATGCCATAATCTGGGCAGGCTTGCTTGAACTGGGTTTTTTTCGACCCATAACAGAAGATTTACCAAGAAGATGACCAAAACATGCCCAGAACTTGAATTTTGGAATGAAGAATCGAAAAAATGAAAATTAATCTAAATGGGACGGGTTTAATTAGTATTGGGTCGGGTATTTTTTAAAATGGGTCGGGAGAATTTTTAATTGAATTTAGAATTTTTTTTAATCCGAATAACCCCTAAAACGACGTCGTTTTAGGTAGAACTAACGGCCCAGTCAAGAGGGGCTTGACGGAGGGGCCTAATAGATCCGAAAAAAAAAAGTTCAGGGGCTCAATTGAGCCAAAAAAAAGTTCAGGGGCCTGAGAAGTCCCCGCCAAAAAGTTCAAGGGCCTACGAGGCCCTTTTCCCTTTAAAAATATTTATTGTAAAATTAAAATTTATCATAGTATAACCAATCATAATTAACATTTATTACTAAAAAATAAAATTTTAAAAAATTACATACCCTAATTTTAGAATAAACAACCCTATTAATTAATTATATTAACTAAAAATAAAAAATATATAAATATTAAAAGATAAATATAAACCCTAATTGGGTGGAATAAACCATAAATAAGAATTATAAAATTAAACTAAACCCAAATAAATTTAAATTCAGGAAAGAAAATGGATGAAGACCTAATTAAAATTAAAATGGAATACTAAGTACGATCGAAAATGTGGGATGGAGAATTTCATTTGACTCTATCTAGCTAGTTGTTACATGCCTATATATCGATCGATCATGTATGTATTGTATAATTAATGACATGAAAAACTCTTTTGCTTGTTTCATTTAATATCGCTATAATTAAATTATATGTATACATAGATATATGTATATGCAGAGTGAGTGATCGAATAGGCCTTAAAAATTGTCGTTAATCCTTAACTCGGACTATTCTTTTTTAAGGATGTTGTTAGAGGTCGTTTTCAAAAAAAAAAAAAAAATTGTTTGATTGATACAAAATCCTATGTTAATGTTAACAACGTTGTTGTTATAACTTATTTACATGTATGAATAGATATATATGTTAGGGGAAAATGATTTAATTTAAATTTTTAAAAATCGCTATGAAACATTTTATGGATGCGCTTAAAAATTAAAAAGAAAACTTGGCCCTCAATTTCGTTGATGTTAGTTTATTTAATTGTCTTATTAAAAATATAAAAGAAATTTCCGATGATGTTTTATCAAGTCAATTATCACATTTCTAAACACAAATAAACTTCTAATTTATTGTTTTTATATTGTTTCAAACTTTTTTCATACTGAATATTATTCTAAACTATATTGATTAAGTAAATTGGAAAATAGTGTACAAAAGCACAAATCTAGATAAAAAAACAATTGGGGATATAACAATTGCAAAAATATATATATAAGATAGTGATTTAATTTCAACATTTTAAACATTATGTAGAAATTATAAAATGATTAACGTTGTGTTAATTCATACAATTAATACTTTTTTTAATGGTGAAAGTTAAATGCATGATAGTATAAGTATATTAAACTCATCATATTCGGCCCATAGATCAAGCCCATTCTATTTATCAAATTAATGAGGTATGGTTATTTATTTGTAATTATAAGTATAGTAATTGGGATCATTTTTAAGTTTCCACCAATTAAATGCTACCACTTGGGAATTAATTAAATGGATTAGTGTATATAGTACACGTCTGAATATAGGGTCAAGTTATTTGGAGAATCCATAAAAGAGAAAATGTATGTATATTAATGTAGCAAATTGTTTATTTGGATAATTATATAGATGCACCAATCAAATTTGGCCATTTAGGAGGTTTATTGATTGGGCAAGTGTACTAACGTGTAGAAGTTCAGAAAGTCGGAAATGAAGCCACAAAAACTGTTGCCACTGTTGTGCGCCATTGTGACGCAGCAAGGCCTTTTCCTGACGATCCGAGCGTTGATTTTTGTTGTATTATATACATATATATCATTTCGAATCTCTTTTATCAATATTATATATCATTTTCGATCAGACATCATTTGAATTATCTTTGTATGTTGAAAGTTCAGCGTAGAATTCTGTCAGATATGTCAAAAATTGATTTTTCCTTCAGCTGTTTTCGTCTATTTACTCTTACGTGGTTGCTTTGCATTCATAGAGCTATTGGAAGCAACATGATTGTTGTGTGTGTATGGGAGTGGTTCCGGTTATTATAAGTCATCGATAAAGGAGTAGAAGGGCAACGGGAAGGTGGTGGTGATTAATAGAATTCAATTTGAGAGTGAAAATAAAATTTAAATTTTATTGAGCTTATTTATGCCATTGTTGAATTTCATAGATTGGGCCATAAGATTTTAAATGAGCCCAATTTCCAAAGCCACTTTATCTTAATCTTAGTCTAGTCTATAAGAATAAATTGATATTTTTATAAAATGTAATTAAGTTCTATAATTTTCAAATTTTATATTTTGTTTCAAAATAAATTCTAAAAATTATAATTCACTCCTAAATGTTAAAGTAAGCTTCTTAGTCATTGAATACAGATCAATTCATCTTTATCAATTCAAATTGGTCTAGGAAATCCGATAAATTCTCAAACAGGGTCACTAAGTTAACTCAATCCGTCAAATGCACATTATCCGTCCGTTTGATTCCATTTCAATTTCAAACAATCCCAAAGCATAGGAAATTCTTATTTAAGTTATTCATGAACTTAGTTATTACCTTATGGACCTATTTGAAGATTCTAAGTTAGAATTCTAATTTTTGTTGGTCGGGACAAATGAGAAGCATAGTAGCATTCACACATAAATTCCACTGCACATTGAGATCAATGAGGTGAGTTTTTCTATAACTCATAACTATGTTTTAAATTCATCCATGAAAAGCATGTTAAATGTTTTGATAACATTATTTACGCTATGATTGGATGTTTTGAAACTTCATACAAAGAGAAATTCCGAATTACAAGCATAGATGGTTTACTTTGTGACTAATTAACATCTAGATAAGTAACCTTGAAGTATTCATGTGATTGCATTGAATCCCTCATCCAATGAAGAAGTGTAAACTTTTTTATAAAATTTATTCATGGTTGATTTCCATGATTTATAAATCTCAGTTTGGTCCCCGAAAATTGGATTTCTTCCTCTAATTTAAAACAAACAATTGCAAATCGATTTCTCAACTCTTATTTTTAGCAAAAAATCCTAGAATTGAAGAATCCCCAAATTGAAAACTCAAACTAGCTACAATCCACAAATTCAACTAAAGCAAACAAAAAGTCTAGTTTCTATTGATGAGATCTCGTAGAAAACTGACACAATCTTTGAGCTTTGCACTTCACTCGTGATAATCTCTCGACCCGGCCGTCGTCTTCAAGATCATATAAATTAGACCATGCAATTCACATTAAAAAATTTAAACATACATAATTTAAGACAAAACAAACACTAGGAGAAATAATTAATTAAGATAGTTGATCTCAAACTACAGCAGCTGCTGAAGTTGCAGTGGTGCAACTCCTCCATGTTTCCGGCAGACGCCTCACCAGTCCCCGGCATAATCGAAACAGCCTTCGAATTAGCCTCGTAACGAGCCTCACCAGCCTCCAACATGCTCGAAACAGCATTCTCACAAGGTACCCAACGAAGATGAGAACCCACACACCATTCCATAAATAAAATGAGTTTCTCAGCATATCCTGCTTTGCTTCATCCCCCACCTCATTAGGTGTCAATGCCCTTACCGCTTCGTTGTAGTTTGAATACGTCATTGTAAGTGCAGTGCTTACAGCTACCTTGAGAATCCACACTAGGAATCTATTTCTCAGGGGCAATCCACTCATCAGGAAAAATATGATGTAGAGAGAGAATACAAACCCTATCGTGTTATCCCAATAAAACTGCTCGTACGCAACTGGATTGTTGCGTGCGAGCACAGAGTGCCCCGCCTTCCGTGGATACAGCACAGTGTTGTTGTGCTCATCCACGGGATAAGGCATGGGGTTGCCTCGTGGATCCACCGTGTTGCCACGTGAATCCACCAGGAAGTTGTCCTCCTGCCAGACACCACCCGGAGGGTTAATTCCGATTTGGAAAGCCATTGTTGCAATGAGTGAGGCCACAACCATCAGAGCGTTTTTCTTCTCGTCGAAGCCGTCTAGCCATTTCGTCTCCCAGCTCTTCGTCTTCACCCGACTGGACAGATGAGGCGGCGCCATGTCGGTCTTTGACGCTCGAATTCCTCCACCGTGTTTAAGGGACTCCTCGATTTCGGAATCTCGCACATCCCTTCTGCTTCGGATCAAAACATCCACCGCTGTCAAGCCCTCGTGATTCACTGCATTCACCAGTGCAGGTCCAGCCACACTCACCAAAAAAATTGTGGTCTGTTCCTCGAAATAATTAATGTAAGTGTTATTTTTCTGAAACATCTTGAAACATGAGTTAGTTTGACAAAAATAAATAAAAAAAATACATGAACTTTCATACAATTTGCAATTCAGAAACTTTCCAATAACATTAAAATCAAACATAAAATTAATTTATATTGATATTTATTGTATTGGGGAACTCTCCCGTGAGACGGTCACACATAGGGTGTGCAAATAGTTGGTTCGGTTCAAAATCGAGTCAAACTAACAAAACCAAATAAAAAATTTCTTAAGAAAATCCAAGCCAAACCAACCAAAATAATATATATAACCGAACCAAACCAAATCATAATTCGTTAGTTAGTTTGGTTTAGTATTCGGTTTAACTGAATTTTCAATGATTATTTTTATTTTTTTGAAATAATTATATCTAAAGAAAATAACATGTACTCAATAGATAACAAACGATACATTAAATAAGTAAATGTTTTAAAAATTATAAAACTAGAAAATTGAAACTAAATATTATAATTACTAATATTATTTAGCTATATAATACCTTTTAAATTTATTAATTTGGATATAATTAGTATTAGAATTATAAATTATAAATATAGTACATATATATTTTGGTTTGTTCGGTTCTAACCAAAATATTTTTTACTTAAACCGAAATCTAAACAAATTATATTTGGTTTTAATTTTCAAAATCAAACTAAAATTAAAAACAGTTGACCAAACAAACGAACCAAATAGCTCGGTTTGGTTCGATTTTTTAATTTTAGTTCGATTTTGCACACCCCTTCAGTCGCACGCCATTTTCTATCTTTCTTTTGTTCTTCTTTTAGTTCTTTTTCTAAAGCCCATAATTAATTTTTTTTAAATAAATATATACCCTAAAATAAAATTAGTGGCTCTAAAATTAAAGTGAATTCATTTAAATTTTTTGATCGGGCTCTGCGCAGTGCACACGTCTGACACTAACGTGCGAACTTGTACACTACGCTCGTTAATTTTTTTTTTTTTAGATTAAATATAAATTCAAGTTATGATGACATAAAGTATTACATTACTACTCTACTACTTCAAGGTTGGTCAACTATTAATTCTATTGCGTCCTGGTAAGAATAATCTAGTGATGGAATAAGATTGTTTAGAGATCAAAAGTCATGAGTTCAAATTTTCTTAATAACATAAATAAAAAAAAAACTATTAATTATGTTGCTTTATGTCATTATTAATGAACAATCCCATCAACTTTTTTGTTCCTAGTGCCTTCAGTCTCACAACCCATTTCTTCTCTCTCTCATCTCACCCCACAACCCAACACCTCCATTTTCTCTCTCTCACTCATTATCGGGGTGAAATTCTTAGCCACGTGTTGGGTAGTGATCCACCTCCATTTTCTCTCTCACTCATTATCAGGCGTGAAATTCTTGGCCATGTGTTGGGGTAGTAGTCCAACTGTCACAATATATGTACTATGATATGTCCAAATATCTCAGTACCTCATGATGTGGTTAAGAATTTTCCTATCAGGCGACAGCAGTAAACATGTCGCCTCTCTCTCACAAATAGTAGCAGCAATCTCGTCGCCCTCCCTCGCCGTCGGTGGCCCTGCCCATCTCCATGTCCTGGCAACGGCTAGTAGTAGTAGAAACACAGACCCAAGACTCCTTTTAGTAATTTTTTTCAGATAACCGATCAAACCGACCAACTCCGGTCGGTCGGTGGTCGGTTCAGTTGCCGACCACTACCGGTTGGTGGTCGATTAGCCATTCCATAGACTGTCGGTGCAATCAATTTGAGCAATTTTGGTCGGTTCCCGATCCATAGCTCACCACTAATTTATGCATTACTCAACAATATATATATAAATCAAGTTGCGCACTGTCCAAGAATATTAAACGCAATGTACTTTAATCAATAAATAAACGTACCTTACATTAACGTATAAAATCAATAACGAACATACCTCAACTTGCTTATACTCCACAGCTAGATGCAAAACAGTGTTTCCATCAACATCTTTAGAGTTTACAAACTCCGGTTCACTCACCGCCGTAACAAGGAGCTTCAGAGCTTCGAGCTGGTGGTTTTTGACGCACAAATGGAGGATCGTCTCGTCTCCATACGATGTGAGCCGGGCTGCATCGGGTTGAGCTTGAAGCAATAGCTTCACGACTTCATCCCGGCCTTTAATGGCTGCTAGATGGAGGGGAGTTAGCCCGTTGCTGTCGCGGGCGAGGCACGTGTGATGATCGACTGATAAGAGGGCTCTGACTACATCAACATGGCCTTTAGCTGATGCCAGATGAAGAGGAGATGATAGCTGTGAATTCAGCTCATTTGTGAGCTGAGGTTTGATGTGTATGATTTCCTTCACAAAACCAATGTGGCCTAACATTGCTGCTACATGCAAAGGAGTCTCTGAGTAATAGTTGGCTATAACTCTATCAAGAATTAAGGGATCATCAATAAGCAGTTGTTGCAGGGAAATTAAGCAGCCTTTTGCTGCTGCTTCAAATAGCTTACTTTCTGGCCTCTCCATCTATTATGGTGTACTCAACATTTGACACAAACAAATATATCTATGTATTTGTGGTGGAGATGCAATGTAAGTATCAACACATGTTTGCACATGATGCAAGTTTGTGGTTTCTAATTAGTCCTTTCACTTTTCCCATGACATTCACTGTGACACATGATGTGCCACATTTTTTTATATATTTATACTCGGAAGGGTAAGTGAAGAGACTTACTCGCGAGTTATTTAGAGCTCTGTTTAAAAAATGCTCGTTCGAAATTCATTTACTTTTTGAACTAGTCGAGCTCGAATAAAGTAGTATTCAATTTGATCAGTTCGCGAGCACGTTCTAACTCGAGCTTAATCGAACGTGTTCGTGAATATTATAAATATTTCAAACAAGTAAATTAAATAAAAAAAAATTTCATGCTCGAGCTTTATTATGTAAATTAAATGAGCTTTTTTTTAGCACTCGAGCTCAGGCTCAATCAATAAATTTTTGAGCATTTCACGAGCCAAGTCATGACAAATATATGTCGACTCGAGCTAGAACAAGAGGAAAAAAGTTTGAATCGAGCTCGAGTTCAAATATTATCTTAATAAGTAGAGCTCAAACATCAGGGTATTAAGTTTGGTTCGATTCGTTTACTACCTTAATTTATACACATGATATATATCAACAATAATGAAAGCATATATTTTGGTAGAAAATTCAAAAAAAAAATAAAAAAAGTAAAAGTGGATTAAAGCAATATACTTCTAGTTTCGGATCAGATCGCTATGCCCTCCCATGTAACATCATCCATGTTGCCATAATTAGTTTTTTTTTTAATGTACACTAATTGGGAAAAGGTGAACCTTAAATAAATTTTTTAAATTAAACAAAATCATAATAAATTCAAGTTAAAAGGTAAAAAAAATTAACAAATAAGCTCGCAGGGGGATGTTATGGAAAATGGGGATTGCAATTTCCTGTTACACTCTCGGTGTTACACCCCGTGTTACATTTTTAAATTATGGTTTTTTTTTTGTATTTTTTTTCTTCAATTTTATTTTTTTGTGATTTAGTTTAATTGTATCATTGTTTTTAGGGTTCACCCCACCCAATTAGGGTTTATAATTATTTTTTAATATTTACTTTTTGATTTCTAATTAATAATTCATTATTATGATTTATTTTTAAAAAAATATGTTTTATAATTTTTTAATTCATTTTTTTTGTTGATAAATGTTGACTATGATTATTTATATTATAATTAATTTTTATTTTATAATAAATATTGTTAAAATCACAAATCTAATGATGAAACACGGAGTGAAACACAAGAAAGTGTAACAGAAAATTTCAATCCGGAAATGGCATAGGCAATCTGAGGTGTTCTAATTTTATACAAATCAGATCCTCTATGCTAATTTGTGTTACATTTCATGTGCCAAAACTATTGTCTTAAAAAAATTATTTTTGTATATACCCTATTCGAGAAAGAATGAACCCTATGGGGCAGAATTGTGGGGACCGATCCTTGCTTTGGAGTTTGTAGCTAGTTGAGCCATATCTCTTATTTGGCTAGAGGTGGATTCAACTTCGGTAGTGAGTATGTTTATGAATATGAATGGCGTGATTCCATGGAGAGTGAATGCGCGGTTTATGAGGATCATGCACTACATTCAAGGAATTCAATTTCGGGTTGCACACATCTTCAGAGAAAGCAACCAAGTTGCAGATAAAATTGGCAAGCCATAGGTGGGTTGGTGGTATAGCTCGAGTCCTGCCATTTATTCCCTAGTTATTCAGATTTTTTTGGCAATTAATATTTTAGAGCCAGTGATAAAGATTGAGTCCTTTTTGTTTTCATTATACTTTTTTGATATACCTTGTTTTCAGTTTTCTCATACGGGCATTTCTTTGATTCTTGATTTTGTTTTGTCAGTCCTAATTTTTTTTTGCTTTTCTTTTGGTTCTAATAATATACAGCTCATTTGACGCAATTAGTTGTAGATTTATCAAAAAAGATGTACACTAAAATAAAATTTTTGGGTCCACCACTGACTGAAACGGTGACATCATCCAAGGAGTCTACTAGAATTTAAGGGGCCACATAATTGGTCTTGAGACATTTTTGTTAAAAATGATTAGGGGAGTGTAAATGATTGGTCCAGTCCAAGATCGAATGGATTGATTTGAAGTTTAATTTGGATCGGACTGACCGAAAAAGATGTTAGAATCGGACCGAAAACTGATTGATATTTTCCATCGGTCCGATCAGTTCGACTGATTTTTTTTTCCTCCTAAATTCTAATAAGCTAATTTGGGCTGCACAATGAAGATTACAAATTTACAATAATTTAGGAATATTATATTACATTATTACTTATGAAGTTATAGTATAAAATATATTAAATAACTAATTAAATGTGTCTTGATATATATATATATATATATATATATATAATTATATAAGTATATAATAAATGTTATTCAGACGGTCCAGTCCGTCCATTTTTATTGTTCTGGATCAGACTGGCCAAAAATATTTTTAGGAACGAACCAACCGAATTACATGTATAAACCAATGGAATGTCTCAATTTTTGGTCGGTCTGGCCCGGTCTTTTTGATCCAAACGGATTTTGCACACCCCTAAAAATGGATATGAAATAATTTATTTTGGATATGAACGGGAAAGTATACAAGTTCATACTCGTGAAATAATTTTATTTTATTTTCACTTTACCAATTTTTTTATTTTTTATTTTTTGGCAAAGGGCCAAATAAGCATCTGAACTATAAGTTAAATTCTACCCAAATGTATAAACTATTTTTTACCTAAATACACACCTAAACTATTTAAAAGTACAATCGGCTCCCTTAACTTTTCAAATATATCAAATTCACAATTTTTGTTTAACACTGTTAGTTTTTTCCGTTAAATAAAATACCCATAAATTCTTCGATCTAATTATGATTGATTCGGACGATGATAAATGTGGTATATGGTTAGAAAGCCCTCGTTATGAGCTTTTTAAATATACTCTCAATTTATTAATCGAGTTTCAAACGATAGAATAATTACATGGAAAAATATCGATGACAATGGTTTGCATTATTAATTAGATTTTAAATTTCGATACCTATTCGATATTGGATTTTGAAATTATAAGAGGGGTTTGAAACTCCATAGTGTGAGTTGTTTGATCGTGGTTTCAATTTGTCCAATTAACATTCATAAGTGATGGAATTGAGCTTAGCATATTTTAATTAACGGAAAAAATTAACTATGTTCGACGTTGAGTGTCATTTTGTTATTTTTTGAATAGTTTAGGGGGGCGATTGTACTTTTTAAATAGTTTAGGTGTTATTTTTGGTCCAAAAAATAGTCCGTACATCTAAACGGGATTAAAATATAGTTCGGGTATTTATTTTATTTTATTTTTTGCCCTTGGTCCTTTTTGTTTGTTGCTATATGCTCAAGAAAGAAAAGGAGTTAGACGACGGAATCTGAAGAAAAAATATATCTTTAAGATTGAATAAGAGGGGAATAAATCCTTAGATCAAAGAAGATGGAAAATTATATCCTACCCGTGTGGGAATTAACAGTGGCGGATTTAGATTTTTTTGTTTTAGGGGCGACACTAATATATGGCAGAGCGGTCGACTTTCGGACTTATTTATACAGTTGAGATAAAATGTTATTTCACTGATGCACTATATCTTTTTCTTATTTCAAGAGTTGACATCATTCCATTCTTTTAACTTTTTCTTCTAATTTTAATAATGTAAATTAATGTGTAACATTATATTCAAGAATCATAACTTAAATTCAAAGTTCAATTTTATTTTTTTCAATTCTTTTATAATCCTTAAAATTCATAATCAACCACTAGTTTAATATTTAACAAACATTCCTTCTAAAAAAAAATTTAACAAACATTACCTTCATTGAAAGTAAATGAAAAGTTACCAACACGATTTTAGTTTAGAACATCTTTATATTCTACATAAAAATAGAAAAAATATTTAAAAAAATAATGATATTCAATTACAATTAATATGGAGTATAAATTAAAAATAAATTAGAACAAATAAACAATATGTATATTCATATAAAAACATATGTATCAAGCCTAACACAATTTTATATTTTTGTAAAACAAAAAATTGGAGGGCAAAGTATGACTTTCTCCTAATCTTGTATCCGCCACTAGGTACTACCCACATCACATGAAATTTCATGTTGCACTATCATCTGTGTTATACTCCGTTTTGTACTTTCAAATTACGAGTTTTTCTTGTATATTTTTTTTCTTCAATTTTATTTTTTTGTAATTTAGTTTAATTTTATGATTGTTTCTTAGGGTTCTCACCCAATTAATATTTAATTTTTATTTATCAATTAATAATTCATTATTATAGTTGATTTTTTCAAAATTATGTTTCATAATTTTTAAATTCATTTTTTTGTTGATAAATGTTGACTATGATTATTTATGTTACAATTAACTTTTATTTTATAATAAATATTAAAATAAAATCCTAAATTTGATAGTGAAACAAGAAAAAGTACAACATAAAATTTCAATCATTGGGCTAAAATTATGGGTAAATTCTAACATAAGGTGGATGTATTACATCCCCTTATTATTTGCAACCAACATTTGCTATTTCCAATCTTTATCGGCCAGTTGATAAAATAATTTTCGGTTTCGGACTGCCACAATAAGTAGTTAAGTGTCACAATTGTTAGTTGAAATGTCAATGAAAAATAGTAATCCGTGTTTTTAATGTGACTAAAGTTTACTGCGTGCAAGTGTTCTTCGATATATTGGGACAGAAGCAAGAACAGATAAAATAAAGTAGTAAAAATACGCACGAGATTGGTAACCCAGTTCGGTTAATCAACCTACTATGGGGGAACTTCGCCCAAAACTTGAAGATCCGTTTGCTACCACTTCATGAAGTATATTGAGCAACTTACACATACAGGACTCCCTCCTTATGTCGCCCGTTCTTCTTCAAGAGCTCCTTCGCTAAACGAAAGCTGAGAGATCCCCTCACAACAGTGACACTAGACTCTCTCTAGTTATCCATGACTTCAACTTACAATCTCTCCCGAGATTGCGTACAAAATGGTTTAACAAACCCCTCACGTGTTTCATTTAAAACACTCAAAACTAGTCTATCACGTTGAACTGTTTTAAGGAACAACTACTAGTAACATACTTGGGACACAAACCACAATGACTCTCAAATAATACTCTCAGAGAATCTACAAAAACATCCACCGATTGCTGAATGAATCGGTCTTCATATAGACTTCACTTCAAGATTGTCGCCGATCTTCTTCGTCGCCAATACGGTAAGTGGATTGATGGTTTGTAATGTTCCCAAACGTGTGTAGATACTTTTCTTGGATATGAGGGTTATTTGCAGCTCTGTATCTATTCCACAAGGCAGTTAATCGATCAACTCTTGCCTTCTACGAACGGATCCGCACAAGATCTTCTATATATGGAAACTGCTATAACAATGTGTCCCTGGTTCTATCTGGGACATCAGAGGGAACAGTTTGCCAACTGTTCTTCTTTTTTCGCACAGTGGAATGAATAGCTTTAGGGACATATCCAAGCAAACATTGTTGACCATACCTCGCCAACAACAACACGAACACTTAGTGCATAGCTGTGGCACTAACAATCTCTCCCTTTGGCGTTTATGGTCGACAATTATCAACTTAATCTGCACAACACTTGAAGCAACTTCACAGATCAAAAATATATCAAAACACGCGATATATTTAAAAACTGTCTGGGACAGTTCCAATCACACCCCCCTGAATTTGTTCTGGGAGTGTCTTCATCACGATCAGAGCATTGTTTTCGCAGTTAGAACTGCATTATCAGTTGATCAAATAATAGTACAGACTAATAAAAATAAAATGGGGTGAAACAGGCATCCCAAAATAAAAGTTTGTTCAGCAACAACTTCAAACAAAAACAGATATAAACGAGTAAAAATGCTCTCATCAACGGCAAGCAGCAGGCGGCCCTTCTTAACAACTTCTCCCCCTTAATTGTTGTCAGAAACGGCAACATCAACCATCAGACCGAGGAGGCAAACATCATCATCATCACCAGCGACATCGGCAATGGCAGCATCAGCAAGCTCATCAGCAGCTTGGATAGCAGAAACACTCGGCACATCAAGCGGCGAGGCAAGTCCAAGGGCTCTAACACAAAGGTCAATCAGTAAGGACTCCAGCTCCTGCTTCCTAGTTTTGAATGTCCGAATGGACTTGCTCAGGAACACCACTTCACACTTCAGAGACTTTATATGCCTGTAAAAAAAAACAGATGTGATAGGAAAGGAAGCAGCAGATCTGTCTGGGACAGATGATGGCACAGGTCTAAAGCTTTTATCAGCATCTTGGGCGGGAATATCTGGAGCATGCTGGGATGAGAAGAGTTTGTGGCTGATGATCAGAGGCGGCGCTACAGGTGCATACACATCATTTGCAGAGACCACATCATGCTGCGCCAAGATTATGTTGAAAATCATGCCGGGATACCCGATTGGCTGCTGGCTACGAGACGACTCAGCATGGGCCTAGACATGATCAAAAATGATCTGCTCTAGGTTGAACTCCACTCGAGTTCCAACCTTATATAGCAACAGTTCCACAACATAAATGGGGTAATAAGCTACAAACTTACGACAGCTTTTCTTCATCTTCATCTTCTATCATTTCCTCCATGATCTTCTCCCCCATGTTATCATTACTTCTCTCCCTTATTTGCTGCCATAAAAGCCAAAGCTTCAGATGAGAGGCACTTCAGCGACAACAGTTGGAACAGACTCTGGCACAGTAGCAGGAGGCGGTTGAGCAGCAGTAATAGCAGGGTAAGTACTAGCTCCTGAAAATACAAAGTCAGTACCAGAAGAACTTGGTGTATCCAGCGGGAAGGAAAAAAGCCAAATACATGAGTCTTTAGATCCATCATCAAGGACTCACGCTCCTACTTTCAAGTGCAGGCAATTCTGATAGTCTTCTCCATAAATTGAACATTTTGTTCCAAGGACAAAATATGTCATTTAAAGAACACGGCATTGACATGGGATCTGAGCGTAGGTCTGTCTGGCACAAACAGTGGCACATCTTCAGCAGAGCTGGCAGCAGGAATTTCACGAGAATTCTAGGCAGAAAATAACTTATAGCTGATCACAAGCTGGGGCTCCTCGGGCTCATAAACATCTTCCGAGGTCACAACATCATGTTGTGAAGAGAGTATACTAAAGCTCATCCCAGATAATCAATGGCTTATTGGGTCCGTCGAGACTCAACATAGACACACACCAAGAGAAGAAAAATACCGGCAGGGACATCAGATCTTCACTGCAAGCTTGTGAAGTATTAAGAATTGAGTCGTAGGCTTCAGACTCAGAGGCTAATCTATCAGGCACATCCTCTGGCACATTTTCAGTAACATCATCAGAGGGAGAAGGAGCTCGAGCCTTCTTCATCAACGGTCGGCGAGGCCCAGAGACCAAGCCCAATATCTACTCAGACTGACTCCGAGTAACATGATGACCAGCAGCAACAACAATAAGCAAATTAGCAGCATAGACAGATTTATCCAAATGTAAATAATGCAATAATTCCACCACACCAGTTTCCTCAATGTCAAGTTGAATCAAAAGATTCAGATTCAGAAGCAGAACTGTCTGAGACATCCGTAGGCACATCATCTGCCACTACAATAGAATGGGACGGAGCTCCAGCATTCTTCATCAGTAAACTTAGACTTTGCTCGGGTCTGTAATTAAGATATGAATCTCACCTTTATCAGAGTTCTACTTAGCATCAGCAGAATAAACATGGTGCTCAGAGACAGAGGGGGATTTCTCTGGTTCATCGAGCAATTGAAGCTTGCACTTCACACCACGGGACTTGGAAGACGTCTCTCCTTGTTCTAAAAGAGGTGGAACAGATCCAGCATCAGATGAGGAAACATCTTCCTCAACAGCAACAACATCTTCAATTCTCGTCTCTCAAACTGAGCGGAGGTGGGAGCAACAGCATCAGCAACCTTCGGCGAGGCCTTCTCCTAAAGAAACTTGGATCATAATCACCGGAGTATACAAAGAGGCGGTTACGTCAGCGACAGATGCTGGCATAGAAACAAAAATCAATGCACCAATTGATGCAACAAACTCTTCAAATGAAGAGGGATCAAGATAGGCAGTAGTGGCAATCGTCAATTCTAATGATGCAGGATCCACAAATGAAGGTGAGGAAGTAACATCGAAAACCCTAGATTGAGATGGGGGTCCAGAACTGTCACAGAAACTGATTCAGACAGAGTCACAGACAACTCAGTAGCATCGCAGTGCACAGATTCAAGGACTTCTGCGGGCACAAACACAACATCACTGCTGAAAACGACGGTAGTTGGAATAGATATGGAGAACGCAAGTGATTTGGATAATTCTCCAAGATCCACACAACTTGAATAAGGAAATAATTAGATTAATTTCCATAATTAGGTATCACTTCCCTTATTACATCCACTCTGCATAACCTTGAGAACTGGAAGCTGGGCTAGAAACACAAGGGCCCACTAGCCGATGCAGTTAAATAGTAATTGCTACAAATTGTACTTGCATCTGTCAAGCACACAAGGAGGCACACACTTGTAAAGACCATGAAACACTTGGTCATTTTACAATCTCTGTACATACATCACTGACCAAGACTGTACAGAGATACTTCTCTCAAAGGAGAAGTTTAGAGAACACAAAGACCCAAGGAGGATCTAAGTGTTTCAAATCTTTCACTATCACGTGTCTTTATCACTTTGTAAACAAACTCAGGATGGTGCGGGTCTTCAAAGTCTTTGAGTTGTCTAACAAACACATCTTGTTTCTCAGGCCTTGATTTAGTCAGGTCTCTATTTTCAGAACTGTCCGGCACGGATGCAGGAACATGAGTAGTAACATCAAGGCTTTCATCATCTATCTAGGCAGCAGGTTTATCCAGATCATCAATAATGATATTAATTGATTCCATGTCAGTTTTGATTCTTTTGTTGAGAACACGGCATGTACAGCTATTTCTTGAAAATCTAAGAAAAATACATTCATCTCCTTTGGCATCAAAATGCGAGTATGCTTCTTGAATTTTATTCTTTCAAGAATCTTGAATAATTGAATGTGTTCGTGCCAAAGAAAGATTCTTGAAAGAATAAAATTCAAGAAGCATACTCGCACTACAGAATCCCTCGCCATAGAATTTCAACATTCAATCCCACTTTCTCCAACAAGTGAATTAAGTGTAATTAGACGGATCTACTTTTTTTTTTTTAACTTTGAAAATATTAGTGAGGAGGAAGCAAGGATGAAAATATATTCAGTCTTTACAAGGCACTACTATGCTTTTGGAGCACTTGTGTCTGAAGAACTTTCTTACAAGCTAAATGGTAAGGCCATTCTATTCAAATTGGTATTTATTGAACTTTTAATTTGACAACTTTCTGGCTGCAGAACTGCCTGAAGTTCGCTGGGTGCTTCCTGATTCATACTTGGATGTTGAAAACAAGGAGTATGGAGGTATGAATTCTAGTGTGTAAAAAGGTGTATCCATTTCACGTGTTTCTGATGCAATCATTTTATACTGCAGGAGAGCCATTCATCAATGGGCAAGCTGTTCCATACGACCCTAAATACCATAGGGGTTTGTTCTATTGTCCAGACAATTAAGCTTAGGTAGGTTGAAAATTGTGTGAAGGAAGAGATGACAATGACATGCTTAGGTTTCAAACCACATTAATTTAATTGAATTGAATTGATTTGGATTTGGCTGCATGCAGCAATTTAAACCTTAATTTATTACATGGCTTGTGTGAAGTTGCAGCATTTAACCATTGGCTGGCATGTTTGTTATAAATACCTTGTGCTCTATAGGAAAATTACTTGTATATGCTGGCTTTTTGGTACTTTTATTTCTACTTTAGTTTAAAAGATTTCGTATTTAGAGCAGAAGCACGAGAAACTAATGCTAAGACCGTCTCCAACCCAAATACTCAAATTCAACTAATGCTAAGATTATCTCCAGTCCAAATTCAAACTCAAAATGCAGTAAGTGTCACATCCAATAGTAATTTATCTCTAACTCACAAACTCAAACTCAAAAGAATATTCTCAATATATTCCACATTTTACTATTTATCATGTTTATTTCAATAATACCCATATATTTATCAAAATTTATAAATTGAACCTCTTATGTTTTTTGTTATAGTCATAACAATGTATTAAATTTAATTATAAATATATAATTCTTTACAGAATTAAATATTAAATATGCATGATCGTAGAAAATTAATTTTCAACATTTATTAAAATAGAAAATTACACAACGTGAGAAAATTACACAAAGATGAGAAGAAAATTATATTAAAATTAAAGTCATTCGTAAACATGCATTTAAAGTAAAATAAAAGAACATGATCATTCAAGTCTCGAAGTTAGTATATTCCTCCCACATATGATCAATTAAGGCATTTCAAAGTTCCACATGAGCATTTTTATTCCCGATTTCTCGATACCGAGAAATGTATTCTTGAAATTTGGTATTTTCATTGTACATCATTTCGACCTCCGGTGGTGGTATTTCTATTGCAACTTCAATTGGTGCACTAAGATTATCCTCAGCTATCATGTTATGCAAAATTATACATGTAGTCATTATGTCATGTAGCACTTCTTTTTTCCAATAACGTAACGGTCCTGTTACAATGACAAAACATGACTGGAGAACTCCGAATGCACGTTCCATGACTTTTCTACATGCTTCTTATTTAGTTGCAAAATATTTATTTTCAGAATACGTGGATCATGAATTGTTTGAACAATGGTAGACCATTTTGGGTAAATACTATCAGCTAAATAATAACTCATAGTATATTTCTTTCCTTGAATTACATAGGAGAAATACATTGAACGAGATTAGAAAAAAGATGAGATGACTCCAATACGTTGATATCGTTGTTGGTGCCCAGTAAACCGAAATAAACATGTCATATCCAAAGATCATAATCTGCTACAGCTTCAAGAACAATCATATGGTTTCCACTTCGACCTGCATATTGTGTGGTCCATGCAGTATGACAATTTTTCCATTCCAATGCATACAATCTAAACTACCCAACATTTCTGGAAAACCACGTTTTTCACCAATATTGTAGAGTAGTCTAGCAATATCATTAGAGGTTGGTTCTCTTAAATATCGATCCGTAAATATCTCTACTATGGCTCGACAAAATCTCTTCATGCTCTCAATTGCAGTGGACTCACCTATTTTAACATACTCGTCTGTGGTATCTGCTGCTACGTCGTATGCCAAAATACAAAACACTGCAGTGATTTTTTGTAGATGTGATAATCCAAGTCTGTCAATGTGTCACGGGATGCCGCCTCATCCTATTCCCTCTCCCAAGATACGCCGGAACAAGTCACTTCCCTTATTCCGATTCTTGAGATAGGCAACGATGGCCCCCTTACTGCCGAGACCTGTTGGGCTCCCGTGATTCGCGCTCCAGCACCCCAGGCCACCCGCACCCACTTGGACCGCCAGCACTAGCACAACCTTACCGTCGGGGCGGACCTCCGCCAAACGTCTCGCGCGAAGCTCCATCATTGCCTTAAGTGTTAGCCACTTCTTTGTAATGTACATATTTGTAAGCACGACCTTGCACGACCGTTTTTCTCATTTTCTAGCTTTTAGTATCTAGAGCTATCACTGGCCTTTTTTTCTTAAGCCTATTATAGGGGGTAAGAGCGAACTTTTGTCTGATTAGTGGGCATTGCAAGGAGCGACCCCCTCTCCAATCAACGCGTGTTGTAATTGCTTTCAAGCTATAATGTACATTCGAATTACATCAATGAAGATTTCTTTGCAATCAATTGAGATTGTATGTTGCTTGCTCTGCCGAGACTATTAAAAGCACCGGATGGTGTGAATTGTGTCGTCATCGTACATTAAGCTTTGTAAGCAAAGCTTTTGAGAGTGAGGCAGACGTAGTCTAGGACGGACTATCAGTCGCACGGTGCGCTACTAAACCAAGCACTACAAGCGCCCCATGACACAATGATATCCACTCGTTGTTGGAAATAGTGATCATGATCTTTAACAGCATCAACAATGCAAAGAAACAACGAATGAGACATTTGATATCTCCTGCGAAACATGCTCTCATTGTACAATGGATTATCTGCAAAGTAATCATTGTACAATCTAAGATTAGGAGCCTCTCGATCGCGATTGATGAAGATATGACCTGGAAAATAATATTTTACTGCAAGATATGAGTGTCATAAAGGATCCACGAATCCGTGCACAATTTGAATCACAACAAAAAAAAAGCTCTACAACAACGAGATCCGAAAGATCCTTTTACCATGGGTACAATAAACCAATATTTCGATAATATTGGAGGATCTGGCTATGGTTTACCAAATTATTAAACTAGTTCCACCGCCTATTGTTCTCGAATTGTGGTTTGTCATGTTTTTTTAAGTAATTCCTCTATATTTTTATTTTATTTTATTTTGCAATTTGTCATGTTTTATTTAAATGTTGGTTAGGTAATTTTATCATATGTAATGTATTTCTATTTTCAATATTGGAATATGTTTTATCTATTTTAATATCATTGTTTTGGTTTTTAATTTAAGATGCAACATATATTTGAGCCCAATCGCGAGAAAAAGAAAAAAAAAGACTGCAAATAGTCCAAAAATAATAGGTACGGAACACTTATCACCTGCAGAACTAGTACATGCACTACATACACCTTACACTAGAATTTACCTCCAAATACTTTATCTTCTCGAAGAAAACAAAAAATCCCTATACACATCTCATTACATGACTAGGATGAATTAATTAGCAACGAATAATTGATAGTACTTGATTTGTTAGAATTGACTTGACCTAGTTGTCCTTGTTATCAATCAGGAGACATTGACGAAACATGAATACAAAATATTAATGATCACATTGTTATGATTGAATTGTACATTTTCCTTGGGTAACATATATGTCAGCTTCAGTGTATATGTGCATAATGATCAATGAGCTAGGTCGAACAACACCAAGAACCACGAGCTTATAATTTAATTAGAAATGTTTTTCTCGTTATTATATATATACGAGAGTGATAATTTAATTAGTAATATTTTTCACATTTTTATATACGAGAGTGATAATTTAATTAGTAATATTTCCATGTTTTTTTTGTCAAGGGTAACCCACAGCCATTACCGAGGTGCGCACTGGGTAAATCACACCCCTGTGTAGTAGCCTACAAACCACATAGAAGAGATTAACCACACTTAGCAAGTCAGGTGTGATAGGCTCACACCTAGTGGTGTTGGTGATAATATATCGCGATAATATAACAACGCATGGGCTGGGGCTCAAGTATGAACTCGTATAATTTCCTGTTCATGAGCCTGAATTGTTGGATTTTGCTAACAATATCAATTTCACATTCAAAGATAGTGTGTTACATGAAAAAATTGTGTGTTAAATATGAATTGTTACAATAGTATACTATATATATATATATATAATCTCCAGAATTTGTTTTATTCTTTACAAAAAAAAAAGCGTTATCTATTACCTATATATATAGACAAATAATTTCGGAATCTCTGGTGCAAGGCCTTGACTTGCTGACAACTAGAGCATCGTTCCATAAAGATTGCTATAGTAAAACCTCTATAGAAGAATCTCATTAATACCACATGTCGGATGTGTGTGTAAAATATAAAAACCTTCCTATAGTAATAAATTTTTTTAATATTTTTTAGGTATGATGTGGCATTATATAAATCCACATAAGATTTCTAGTAGTCCACATGTGCTATAAAGTACAAGATAGTTGACTATGAGATAGATTTTATAAAAAAAAAATACAAGATTGAGTATTAAAGTGTAAAAACATAAACCCCAAAACCTCTAAAAACCCCCCATTAAACCCTAAAAAAAAAAAAGAAAAAAAAAAACATAAATCCTGAACCCTGTTTGAAATTGAATAAACCATTATTGAAATGATATCAACTCACATAAATCAAGTATCAGACGAATACTTTCCTTTGTTAAATTAAAAGTGATGCTTTCCTTTATTAGAAGTGATACTTCTGGGGATTTTTTTTTCGGGTATGGGCACAGGTCTGAGTTCGTCCAACCCAGCCCGTGTGACGGAAACTATTGGGTACATCAATCGTATCCAATTTTTTTCCATTTATTTAATTTAAGTCCTAAAAAATATTATCGAATTTAAAAAATAATAATTTCTTTTTGAGAGAAAAATTAATAATTTCTTAAAAATAGTGATTTGTTGCCCCCCCCATTGTTTTATAAATTCGACGAATCTATGAAGATAGCATGACCCAAAGCCCAAATGGGCATGCACTGGCCCAATCGTTAAGCATTTAAAAACATAGCTTTTTTCTCTGAAAATAAATTAATCAATTTATTATTTATGTTATCTACGTCAATTTATTTTTTTCATGTCTGATAAAAATGTGATATCGGATATTAAAAAATGTGCGAAGGGCCACTTAGAAATGGATATTTTATTTTCAAATGATCAACAAATGGGAATTTATTGCATAGCGCATCTGAATTAATTTAAATTATTACATTTCAATAATCAAAGAAAATGTAATTTTCAATAAATCTTTTATAAGGGCGTACTCGTACCTATTCTACTAATTCACGAGAAAGTCTCGGCAAGCATGTATGTATATAATTTTATAAGAGATATCAATAGCGTCCTAAACGAACCGAATCGAACCGAACATCTTAATGCTCAAGCTCGGCTTGTTAAGGAATATTCAAGTTCGAGCTCGTCTCGAGCTTTTTTCCACTTATTCAAGCTCGACTCGATAAATATTTATCATGTTCGAATTCGATTCGAGCTCGATTCATGAAATGCTCAGAAATTTACTAAACGAGCTTGAGCTCAAATGCTTGGAAAAAGCTAGTTTAATTTATATATTCGAGCTCGAGCTTGAAAAAAATAGCTTATTTTATTTACCCGCTTGAAATATTTATAATATTCATGAAAATGTCCGTGAGGATGTTCAATTAAGCTCGCGCTCGAACATGTTCGCGAGCTGGCCAAGCCGAATACTACTCTGTTCGAGCTTGCCTCGATAATTTTATCAAGCTCGATTCGAGACTCAAGTTTGGCTCGTTCAGAAAACGAACGAACTTCGAACGAGCTTTTTTCGAATCAAACTGCAAATAGCTCGTGAGCGGCTCTATTCATTATTTACAACCCTAGATATCAAGCTTGGTGAATTCCATTAAGATAAAATCTTGTATGAGACCGTCTCACAAGTCAAAATCTTTATTGTGGGTCAAAATTCAGATCCAAACTCATATTCAATTACATAGTATAATTTTATTGATATTTAATTGCGTTTGTAACCAAATATTCACCCGTCTTACATTTGATTATTAAGATAATCTCATACAAAAATTTATCTTCCATTAAAGGTAGCAACTAACATCTATTACGTCCAAAACACGAATATAGGTTTGTCAATTTACCATGTGGCACATGCCCACGACCCTAATTAATTTGCAAAACACAATATAAATTTGTCCATTGTGAATGATGAAATAGTGGAATAATGTGTATTAATTTAAGACCTTTCGATCTCAAATACAAATCTTACCAACAATGCTATATATGAGTTTGTCACGCATGATCAACTTTTCAACGCATAAATTTCCTAAGTCTATCAATCAACCCCTATAACCAACTTGTCCAAACCGCCACAAAAAAACAAATAAATAAAAATAAAAATAATCTTTATCCAATATATATAATAAAATATAAACACACAATACGACAAAGGGTTTGTTTTATTTTAATATTCTTGATGCTATTTCTTTTCTTTTTCTCTAATTTTTATTTCCACTGTGATTGTCTTCTTCTGTTATTGTGTGTATTGTGTATGTATGTATGCATCTATATATATATATATAGATGGCTAAACTTGTGAGTTCGTTACGCTATAAGCCCAAACACTCGAGTTTTTCGAGCAAGAAGATTGAAAATTCAATTTTTTTTTCTTCATAAACAGATTCTTTCAAGAAATTAAAAACTGGCAAAGATGAGTTTACTAGCTGCAGAAGATAATCCAGCAGCAAAAATTCACGTTCCCGCCGACATAAGCTGGGAAATGCTCGATAAATCCAAGTTCTTCTTCCTCGGCGCCGCTCTGTTTTCCGGCGTCTCTTTCTCTCTCTACCCCATCATCGTGGTGAAAACACGGCAGCAAATCTTTCCGACCAGAATCCCATGCTTGAAGATGGCGGAATCCATTCTCCGCCGCGACGGCTACAGAGGGTTTTACCGCGGTTTCACTACTTCTCTTGTCGGAACCATCCCCGCTCGAGCCCTCTACATGGGCGCTCTAGAACTTACTAGAACCAACGTAGCTGACATTGCGAGCCGTCGCCTCGGATTCTCCGAGGCGACGGCCTCAGCAGCCGCGAACGCAGCTGCCGGCGTCAGTGCTGCCGCGGCAGCACAGCTCGTTTGGAACCCTATTGACGTTGTCAGCCAGAGGCTAATGGTTCAAGATTCTCTCTCTCTCTCATCGAGGAGGAGGTACAGTGGTGGAGTGGATGCGTTTGCGAAGATAGTGTGTGAAAATGGGGTGAGAGGATTGTATAGAGGGTTTGGGGTGTCCATACTCACTCACGCGCCTTCGAACGGCGCGTGGTGGGCGTCGTACTCCGTCGTGCACCGGGTGATTTGGGACGGCGTTGAAGGTGGTGGCGGCCGTGGTGGTGAGGTGGCGGTCCAAGGGATGAGCGCAGCCGTGGCTAGTGGAGTGTCTGCATTGGTGACGATGCCACTCGACACGATAAAGACACGAACGCAGGTCATGGAGGGAGGAGAAAATGAGGGTGGTGGATTGATTAGGGTTGCGAGGGATATGGTGAAGGAAGGTGGATTTGGTGCTTGTTATAGAGGGTTCGGGCCGAGGTGGGCGTCGATGTCGGTGTCGGCGACGGCCATGATCACCACCTACGAGTTTCTCAAGCGGGTTTCAGCCAAGAATCAAGAGATATTTGCTTGATGAATCTTGTGTTCCGGCAATGGTACGAGATTTCCGGTTACATTCTCGGGCTGTATATTATTTTTCATTATTATTGATGTATGTCACGTGTATTGTAATATTAAATGCGGAGAGAGACTTAGTCAAGTTTCAAGTAGGGGTCTTATAATATTCTTGTTTTTGACATTTATAGAGATCCTCTTTAAAAAAAAAATTGTAAAACATACCGAAGAAAATTTGTAGAATTTCAAGGGTTGACTAAATTTCTTTTAGAAAAATAATTAAATTAAAAACAATCAAAATATTGAGGGTCAATGCCCCTTTAGCCCGAAAGCTACATGTGTCCCTCGGCTCATTTCATCAATACATATGATAATTTCATTAAAATTATACAATATACTTCGTCCATTGAAAATTTTGACGAAAAGGATTGGAGAAAATAATTAATCAAGAAATTTTTTAAAACGTTCCTATTTATTTATTTATTTGATAGTGAATTAATGCTTAATGTAAATATATTAAATAAGGAATATATTAGTAATTTCGCTAAATATATATAGAAACATTCAAATATATCGGGACATCCCAAAAAAGCAAATGAGTGTATCAAAATGGGACGAAGGGAGTATTACACGAAATTGTAATAAAGAAAGGGGTAAATTAAACATTGATATCTATATTTTGGGCTTTTTTTTAAAAATAGCTCACTTTTTAAAAATTAACAAAATAATACTCATTTTTTCAAAAAAAAATTGTAAAAACATTTGATAAATTTTATGGCTTGAATACCGTACATAATTGATTGTATTTTAATATTTCTATTTCCAAGCCGTGAAAAAAAAAAATCTTTCAATCAAGAAATTTTAAAATAAAATTAATTACGTAGGATTTTCGGGCTTAGCATTGATAAAACGTTAGATTCACAAAAATTTTGAAAAAATGAGTAATGATTTGTTAATTTTGAAAAAAACCCAAAATGAAGTTATTAAAGTGCATTTTCCATACATAAATCAAACTCGCCCACAATAAGATATTTACATGAATATTTTAAGCTCAATGGTCAATCTCTCTCTCTCTCTCTCTCTCTCTCTCTCTCTCTCTATATATATATATATATGCAAAATTTATTTTAACCACTTAAACTTTTAAAAACCTTATTTTAGCCAGTTTTAAACATACTTATTTTAGTCACTTTGAATGAAAATACCCATGTGCGCGCTGACAATGTGCGCAACAAACGGGCAAAATAGTAATTTTGGCTAAAAAAATATATTTAAAAGTTAGTGGCTAAATTAAATTTTTTATAAGTTTGACCGGCTAGTTTTATATATTTCACTATATATGTGTGTGTGCGCGCGCGCGCGCGTGTGTGTGTGGTGAGTTGGGAAAGGGTGAACAGTGAATCTCGAACATGAGACGTCTCTCTTTTTTACACATAAGTCTCCAACGCTTGAATATACTGACCCCGAGGGGACATGGTCAGCCTATGTTCTTACTTAGCACCCCTAGAAAAGATTGTCATTATTTGTCCACTGTGTATTAGACAGTGCGAGACTGGTGAAGGAGGGGAGGTTGGAACCTCCCTTGGGCTGTTTGGCCTTTACTTGAGTTGAAGAGGCAACATTTACTGCCTTTTAAATTAAAGTCAAGTCATTCACGAAGATTACTACCGTGTCTCAAGTCTATTGTCGTCTCGAGGAGTCAAATTACCCTCAAATAAACAACTCTTATTCTTGATAGTGCCCCCCTATTGCCCATCACCTCGTGCAACATTATTTGAATTTCAGTTGCTTCAAAGAAAATCAGTATCTTAAAAATCTCAAAACTAAAAGGTTAATTAGTTTAAATATTAAGGACGTTACATGAATTTTAACTTTAAAATTGTATCTCTGCAACAACTTACATTTTATTTTGCACTTACAACATCAATTCGAAATTGAGTGTCATTATAAGTACTGAAATTATTCGAAATTGAACCATTCTTAAATAGAGATTGAAGAGATAAATGTGTGTGTGTACAAATGCACATCGCACTTGTACGCACGGGTGTTACGTCAATTTTAATTGGTCGGAATTCAATCTAATGTCAAAATTGCAAAAAGAATGCAAATTTATGTTGCAGAGATAACATTTTAAAGTTTATGTTAAAAATCAGAATCCGTGTATAGTTTTATGGTATTTAAGCCAATTAACCCGAACTTAAAATACATAGGAATTTAAGAAGTCGGGAACTAAAAAGCTTTGATCCTTCAACTGTTATCACACAAGATTAATCATGTCTAAGTTCACACAAGTCAAGCATCATAAAAATTTGAACAACATGAGACAACTGAATGAAAAATGAATGTATACCGGCTGACTCGAATCATTTACAATTTCTAGTGAAAATGCATGCAATGGCTCACCCGTACATCGCTATTTTACTTTCAAAATGATTTTTTCTGGATCTGCATAAAGTGAGAAATACCTGTGATTTCCATGTGATTCTTCAATCCTTTTGCAGTTGTACTTCTAGATGCTTGAACTCGTAGAAGATTCTATCTCCATCTTTATCCAACCGTGCTCGCGAATTATCTTGAGGCTTCCATCGCCAAATGACTCAAATCTAATCCTCTACAAAGTGGAAGGATATCACTATGATGGTAAAATATGACATGCTAATAAAACTATGAAACAGAGCAGTGATTAAAGAAGCAAGAACATAATTCAATGTAATATACCAAATTAACTGCAATTACCAAATGAAGCTTCAAGAATGAGATTCTTGCAATAACTAGCTTCATTACCTTACATTGCATGCAAGTTCGCCCACCAAACTCGGATTGCTAGAAAACGACGTTGCTGCTCAGATGCAGCAGAATATCACAGCAAGATGTGGTGTGGAGAAACCACATTCTCCCCATTCCATAAATTTAGAGCAGCCAATGTATAAGAAATCTAATGGCATGAGCCATAGAGAATCATGTCACAAACATGAATAGTTGAAGTAGAATATTCACCCCAACCGCGATTACATCAGCTACCACTATTTCCATGAACATACTGATTTAAGACACTTTGATAAGTTACCACATCAAAGGCTGAGCAACTATTTCTCATCTGATCAAAAAGATTTTCCACCTCATTTGCCAAACCCCTGGAAAAACAATCCTTAACAAAAACTTCGAAGCTGTCTCTCTTAATCACGAGGTTCTTACCAATCATCTCCTCAAAAAGATCGGATGCCTTTTCCATGTTTCCATTTATACAATATGCTTGTATTAATAAACTGTACAACGAGGTATCAAGAGCATGACCATCTTGAATCAAGCAATTAACAACCATGTCAACATCTTGCAACCTCCCTTTGGCTACAACAAGCCCCATTATCACCTCGTTGTAAGATACAAAGTTTGGGCGGCAACCCCATTGGGGCATCTGCTTCAAAAAATGAATGGCTTTATCAAGTTCTTGCAACTTAATAAGACTCCTCAAAACAGCATTACAGATATTTAAAGTTGGTGTAATGCTTCTAGCCCTCATTTCTTTTATTATCCCAACTGCTTCATCCGGCCTCCCCAACTTGCAGTACTCATTAGCAATCACTGCAAATGACTTCCCATCAAGACTCATACCCAGACTAACCATTTGTTTGAAATGTTTAATTGCTTCATCAGATCTCCCGGCATAGCAATACCCCTTCAACAAACTCGTGTGAGTCACGATGTTATCCCTCAATCCTGCCAACCTCATCCTGCTCATCATCCTCTTTGCTTCATCCACATCACCATTCAAACACAACCCATTTATCAAAGCATTGTATGTCAACACATTCGGCTCACAACTACCCTTACTCACCATTTCATCGAAGCACTTCAAAGCATTCCCAATCTCCCCTTTTTTGCAGTACCCGTCAATCAAAGTGGTGTATGCTATAACATCAGGGGAACAACAAGCCTCATCCTCAACCATCCGGTCCACGATTCTTTGAGCTCTTTCCACTAATCCATTCTTGCACAACCCATCAATGATAATATTATAAGTCATCAAGTTTTTCTCACAAATCATTTCATCAAACAGTTTCTCTGCATCCTCAACCATTCCCACTTTACAGAATCCCCTGATCATCGTCGAATAAGTCGAAACATCAGGTATCACAACGCTCGATTTAACAACAATATTACCAAAGTGCCCCCAAGCATGACTAACCTTACGTGCCTTAACAAGAACACCTAACAACGCATTGAAAGAAAACAAACAGCGCCCAAAATCGTCCCTTTTTACTTGATTAAAAAGATGAACGCACCATTTTAGGTGCCCCAAATCACCGTGGGCTTTGATAAACTTGCCCACCATAAAATCTGAAAACTTGTTATGGGATTTCAACAAATCAGCCGCTGATGAGAACAATTTGTGTGAGAGGAGCTGGTCAGTGATGGCAATGTAGCAAAAGTGGGAGTGGCAGTAATTGTTAGGGTTTGGAATCGGATTTGAGGCCCAATTGAAGAAGAAGAGGGAAAGGTAAGGGCTTGTTTGGCTTTTGATGACTTCAATCACTAAATCCTGCGTTAAATAAGGAGAGAATTGATTGAGGATTGCAGGACTAGGGTTCTGGTGGATTTGGGAGTTTAGGGATTGGAGAAGAGATTTTATGGCAGGGATGATTGAGAGAGTATCGGAGAGAAGATAAGAGAGGGGTTTACGCACGTGGCGAGAGACGGAGGCGGTGGCAGTGGCGGTGGCCATATTGCTGTATCTCGCCGTCGCGGCGGCGGAGATTTATGATTTCCGATTCACTTCGCTGGTAGGAAACCTACGGACAAAATGGATAATCGAAATTTGTTTGGGATAAATTAGATTTTGACACCTATAATTTTTATTTTTATTTTAAATTATTCACCTTTTTAAAATTAATGAAAATTATATTTTTTCAAAAAAAATTATAAATATAATATTTCATTAATTTTTTGATGTGAAAATCGTACATGATTAATTGTATTTTTTAGATTTATATTTCTCGAACTCCGTAAAAAAATCCCATAATTAAGAAATATTAAAATACAATTAATTACTTATGATTTTTGGGTCGTAAAACTGATCAAATTTTATATTTGTAATTTTTTTGAAAAAGTGAGTATTATTTTGTTAATTTTGGAAAAGTAAAATATTTTTGAAAAAGAACCGAAAATGTAGATATCAAAATGCAATTTATCCATTTATTTACAATCAATTTATGAGTAACTTTTTTCCTAAAAAAATAAATAAAAAATTATGAGTAACTTTAAATTCAACATCCCTTCTAAATCGAAATATTATCTTAACAAATATTTATTTTCTTAGAAAAAGTATTTATTATCCAAAAATCCTTATTCTATTATTATTATTATTATTATTATTATTATTATTATTATTATTATTATTATTATTATTATTATTATATTCTATAGTTATGACTACTTATATATGTTGGTTAGGGAACTTTATTTCTATCTCAAATTGAGCATTAAAATATGTACATTGAATTATGAATTCGAATCATTCTTTAAATTCGAGTTAATTAACAATTGCATAACTAAAAAAAAATTAAAGTTGATTCACAACTACATATGGAAGAGGTTATACGATTATCTTCTACTATAAAATTAATCAAATTATTGAAAATTCTCAATCATGGGAATTGCATAATTTTTGAAGCATCACAAGAAAAATAAAATACCACATCTACATTATTCACAACACATGAAATTCTTTATTTCAAATCGCATTTCATCTCTAATTCTAACTTTGCTCGATCGTACACACATTTATAAAATTACTTAGGTACCAAAATACATTTATAGATCACACTTTCTAATAGAGAAATCCAACCGTTATTCTACGTTGCTTATTCTCACTTCCCATCCATCCTTCAAACATTTTGGCCAAATCAATAGCTCTCCGGTGGCCGGAGCGCTGCAGCTCCGGCGACCGGCGAGGTGGCAACCGTCTCATTAGGCCATGACATTAAATGGAGCTGAACACTATCTGCTTTTTCCATGGCCAAAAACAATTCATGCCTAATATCAGCATTATCACAGCAATGAATTAATCCATCGGAGTCGACTGTCGAAGGCATCAAGCTCTTCCCCTGCAGCCTCGAGATCACGAGCAGGTGGCGCGTTTTGTTTGCCTGCTCGAACAGTTGCCCGAGCCCAGCCCGCTCTGCTGCTGTCCCTCGGGAAACTGAGTACACGCAGATGAAGCCCTGTAAACAAGTAATTATCAGTGTTGTAAAATTCGGCCTACACAGTCCTTAACCGTGCCAAAAAGGGGTTAATCACTTTAGTTAATTGTAAAATGTTGCACAATTTTTAATAAAAGTTGACTTTAGCTCGGTTGGTAGAGCACCGAAATCCTAACCCTTCAATTTGTATTTTGATGTTGTCCTTATTATATAAATAAAAATATGTGATAATGTATTATAAAAAAAATTTGAGTGTCTAGACTCCGCCTAGGACTGACTAGCGTCTAGCAAGTTCTGCATTTAGAGATTGTAAGTGAGTCAAGTCTACTCGTAAGCTATCCAGGATTGACTCAACGAAAACTCAAAATCTACTCGAGATTTTTCGAATTGAGCTCAAATTCGAGTTACTCGAGTAACTAGCGAGCTCCATAATAGTGAGCTCGACGATCTCACAAACCTTATCGAGCTTTAAAACAATTACGATTTTACCCTTAATAATTTAATTATATATATATATATATATATCATCAATAGTTAAATTAATTTTATTTAAAATCAAATAAATACAATTTTTTTATTTAATATTTATATGTAATCGAATCGAGCTCGACCTTGTCAAGTTTGTTATCGAGCCCAGCTCAAAAAATCAAAGCTCGACCGACTTCAAGTCAAGTCGAGCTTCGAGTTTAATTTTCTTATCGAGCTTGAACTCGATAAGGTTAATACTCGACTCGACTCGATTACACTCCTATCTACAATCTTACGTTAAACGAACTGATACTTACCTCTTCAGTTCGTTTGATGTCCATCCCGAACCTGACTTCACCAGGTTGAGGAAAGAGTTCCATTGGAACCTCAGCAAGACCGGGTAGAAACCATAGCCTTATACCTTGCACAACGTTTACGATCGTGGTGTTTGTGTTTTGTAGTCTGCTAATTATAGCTAGCTCTTTGCCTGTGGCCTGATTCCTCTCCTTGAGAATGGAAGATGTAGATGAACTTAGTAAGAATTTAGAGAGAGAAGATTCAGAGAGAGAGAGAGAGAGAGAGGAATGCAATACCGAGGTGATGATTTGCTCGGTTTGGATGTTGGTGAAAACCAGAGGAATACCAGAAGAAATGGCTGCAGAAAACCATGCCATGGCTCTGACTGTGGGTGCTTCTGCTCCTCTCTCTCTTGATAATGGCATGAAGAGAATCGAGCTAACGACGGTCGATCTTCGATCGGGTAAATAAGAACCCACCTTGTTTTTCCAGTCATATTTGATTCCCTTCCGGTGAAATCCCTTGAAATCTAGGTTCACCACTCTCCTGCTCATCTCTGCAGTGCTTGTTGCATTTAAGGTCTTATCTCAAAACTCGAAAACTTTCTAAAAGTAGTAAAGGTTTGTTAAATCAGATACTCCATCCGTTCCATTCATATAGATTTTTTTTTTTGATGTTCCAATATATAATCTGGTTTCTATGTATATTTAGTTCAATTACTAATATATATACTCGTATTTAATATGTTTACATTGAACATTGATTCATCGTCAAATAAATATATATGAGCATGTTAGAAGATTTAAGGAATGTTTAGTTATATTTTCAATATCAATTTCCAATTTTCATTATTTCCAATTTAATTTATGAGGTGTATTGGTTTTTGGAAAAATATAAATGATTTTGTTATGATGAATGATTTAATATTCATAGTCGTAGGTTTGAAATATGAAAATATGTTTAATTCATTATATTTTTAATTTGATTTGTGGTTGAGATGAAAAAATAAATATTTGTGTGGATATGATGAATTGATAAATATTTAAATAATTTGTCCCATAGTAATGAAATATAAATATATGATTGAACAGGTTATATAGGATTGAAAAAATTGAAAACAGAAATTGAAATGAGTCAAAAACAAACGTGTTTTCGGTATTTTTAATAGTAAAAATGAGAAATTTCCATTTGGGAATGAAAACAAACTAGACCTTACTCGTTTAATTTGTCTTTCTCAGAAAAAGTGCAAAATGAAATTGGAAATATGTAAAGTAAACGTGTTTTCGGTGTTTTAAATAGTAAAAATGAGAAATTTCCATTAGGAAATGAAAACAAGCAAGACCTTACTTTGTGTTAATTATTTTTTTCAATAATTTTCTATTTCCTAGTAAAAAAATCCCATCATCCTACATAAATGAGACGAATGCAGTATATAAATTATCTGTGCACGTGTTTGAGCCATGATGTTCTGCCTTATGTTCCTACGGATGTTATTCTAAAGTGAAAACTAGAATTGAAAAATGAGTAAAACAAACGTATTTTCGGTGTTTTGAATAATAAAAATGGGAAATTTCTATTTGGAAACGAAAACAAACAAGACCTTACTTATTTAACCGTCATTTCCCATAATTTTCTTTATCGTAGTGAAAAATCCAATCAGTCTATATAAATGGGACGGAGGGAGTATAAAAACGACACATGCACGTGTCTGAGCCGTGATGTTCTTCTTCATGTTCGTAAGGATGTTACTGTAAAGTGCAGGAAACAAGCAGAAACATACCTTGAAGCTCAAAACACTCTTGAAAAGTCAGTTCTGCTAAAACTGCAACATGCCTCTCATCAGTTGCTGCTCTAACAGTGAAGAACTTCTGCACCTTCACATTAGCATCCGGTATAACACAGACTCGGAGCTTCAACGTGCCTTCGCCCCGCCTCACCTTCAGCCACACGTGCTCAGCAACGCGGTGTATTCTCCCGAGCTGCGAGTTGAGCTCAGCTCGCGCCTTGGCAGAGACGAACGACTCATCAGCGCTGTCTGCAGCAATGCCTTCGATAATGTCACCGGGCAATGGCATGGTTTCGTCCCATTCTTCTGCAGATTCTTGCTTGACATTTTTGATGCAGACTAGTTTCTGAGAAGGGGCCATTGATTTTCTGCTGTGTTTACGTATCTGATCCTAACAATTGGCTCGTTGAAGACGAGGAGAGTAACATCACTACGTTCGAGTTGTTCGTATAGTTATAGGGGAGGGTGATGGAGAGGATCGATGAAATCTAGGAGTTAGGCTTTTAGTTCTCAACGTTTGGAGAAGTTTTGTATGATTTTGTTTTTGCTTTTATGTTTGTGGATTCTGTGTTTCGTTGTTTCCCATGTTTTTTCTTTCTTGATTTTCTTGTTTCTATGTCTGCATTTGATCACAAAGCAGAATTGAATATTAAAATGCAACTTGACAGTTGACAGAGATCAAGTTATAAACATCTTTCACTCTATAAAAAGTAATCTTTTTCATGTTCCAACATTCTACATATATAGTAGTAAAAAAATCAAACAGAAGATGCAATAAGGGGCTTAGTCCTAATTTCACAATTATTCCAACATAAATCATCCATTTTCTTGATAAAACTTGCTGAGTTTTCTTTGAAGCTGCTGTATTTCTGCCAGAATACGCGCCTGTTCACTGTCATCAGCCGAATTCAAGCCACACTGCTTCTTCGAGATCTCACTCGTGATGCTCTTTATCTGCACGACGAGCACGTGATAGTCTCAGCTCGTCGTCTCATACATAGAGAGGAAGTGAAGTAGAAGGTGCAGACTGCAAACCTTTCTGTGAGGCCACCTCTTCAAGCCTCCCTTTCTACATATGCTCTTTATTGCAGAGGGGCATAGCTTCATCTCCTTCGACGCGACGCTCATCGGAAGATGGAAGTATTTCTCCAAATCTTTCAATGTCATGTTTCCTGCTCTTTCCCTCTGTTCTACAACATCATGAACACACAAGAAAAGGGAGATTTTGGCATTAGAAGTTGATAATATATCTGCATTAGTATATACATATATTTATAGTTTAGAGATTTGAGAGAGATGAAATAACTAATAAGTCCATAAGGTTTATTTTATATGGATTGCGGACCGACCAAATAAGATTTTAGAAATTGACCGAAGACCGAAATTTTTGATTTTTCGGTCAGTAGACGAAATTTTTCGGTCAGTCCAGTCGATCTGATCGAATTTTCTGGTTTTTTTTTCTCCTACGGCCACTAGATGACGGGCTAATAAGTCCATAAGGTTTAATTTATATGGATCGGATTGACCGAACAAGATTTTAGGAATGGATCGAAGACCGAAATTTTTGAATTTTCAGTCAATATTGCAATAGACGAAATTTTTCGGTCGGTCCAGTTGGTCTGACCGAATTTTCTGGTTTTTTTCTCCTACGGCCGCTAGATGACGGGCTAATGAGTCCATAAGGTTTAATATATATGGATCGGACTGACCGAACAAGATTTTAGGAATGGACCAAAAACTGAAATTTTTTATTTTTCGATCAATATTGCAATAGACAAAATTTTTCAGTCAGTCCAGTCGGTCTAACCAAATTTTCTGGTTTTTTTTCTCCTACGACCGCTAGATGACAGGCTAATAAGATCATAAGGTTTAATTTATATGGATCGGACCGACCGAACAAGATTTTAGGAATGGATCAAAGACCGAAATTTTTGAATTTTCGGTCAATATTGTAATAGATGAAATTTTTCGATCAGTCCAGTCGGTCTAACCGAGTTTTCTAGTTTTTTTCTCCTACAGCTAGAGGACGGGCTAGTTACAAAATTGAATTCATTCAACAGCAAACATTCGGAACATTATGATATAATATTACATTAATTTAATTTGAATATAATAGTAATACATATAATTATATATCTAGTATTATATATGAATTAAATTTATTAATGTAATAAATCTTGTTCGATCGGTCGGTCTGCCTATTTTCAACTTTCCCAGGATTGGACCGACCGATATTGGTCCATTTAAACTAGGACTGGACAGACTGAATAGCATGTAAAAACAGACCGAATATCTCAATTTTCGATCAGTCCGATTCAATTTTTCGGTTCGGTCCGTCTCTGCACAACCCTAGGTTAAAATGCCAAATCCGAATACAACTATACAAACCTGTGAAGCAATGTAGCTCTTAGTTAGTCTCACACCATTTCCCTCTTCCTCTGGCTGGTTAAGCCCGCCTTCTTGGCTCGTTTGCCCGTCTCCTACACCGCGATTCAAGTGTGATCAACGCGTATTTTGATCAATACATGTGTACATTAAACTTGTACCGCGATAAATAAAGAAGGGCTACGCGTATTTTTGATGATCATCACCTCCTGAGGTTTGATGAGGCGAAAAACCGGGTTCAAGCCCGGTGCACAACGCGTTGTAGAAGTTTGACAGAGGATCTTGCAGCATGATGTAGCCTTCTGATTTTCTGTCATTGCAATATTGAACCAAGAATTGCTTCACATTGCTTATGCTTTCCTTGCAGAAACTAAAACACCAATACAAAAAAATAAACACTAGTTTTAATCTTGAATAAAGTGAAAATATTATTGACAAAACAAACAAAAATAAAGCTTACTCAAACATGTAGTATTCATGATTTTCAGATGATAATTTGCTGTCATATCTCTCCATCACAGCATGGTTTATCAGTCCTAATCTTCCATGAATTACAAGCTTCATCACACGACCCCCTATATATCGAAACGATTACACAATGTAATAATAACAAGAAAGGCTGATTACAATTTAATTCCCAACATTTGAAAGTTTTAACAAAAATATCCAACGTTTTAATAATTACAATTTGATTCCCAACTTGTATATTTTAACAGAAATACTCCTATGTTTAGTAATCACAATTTAGTTTACAATGTTTGGACATTCAGTTTAACAGAAATGAACCAATATTGATTTTGATCGTATTCATTCTCAAGTGAGGTAAAGAATCTATATAATGTACTAACATTTATTCCAAAAAATGACCAAAATAAATTTTTTTGCCGAAAATGTTAGGTTGTTTCTGTTAAAATGTTCAAACAATTGTGAATTAAAAGGTAATTATTAAACGTTGAATTATGTATGTTCAAACATAGAGTTATTTTTATTAAAACCTTCAAATAAATTGTAATTATCCCTAACAAGAACATCAAACGTAGAAAAAAATTTAAAAAAATTAAGAAAATCATACCATTAACATGGAAAAATTCTCTGAGAGTTTGGCAACAACTGCAACTGTGTGGAGACGGCGGAACCGGCCAGGCCGGAATTCGTATCGGGTTTCCAAACTCCGATGGCTGTGGAAGATCGGTAAACGGCGTCGTTTCGTATCCATTACACATCTTTGGAAAATAAGTTTCATGATTTCCGACAACATCGCCGCTCATCTCCTCCATCATCCCATTTACGGCGTCGTCGAGTAAAGGGCTGTCGTCGTTGTTGTTGTCGTTGTTGTTATCATCGAACAATAGTAATTGCTCTACGCTTGAAATCGAGTGGATGATGTCTTGATCATGTGGAACGGTGGGGATTTGGTCCGCCATTTTTGTGTTCTTTTCTTGGCGGCCGACGGTGGTGGGCCGGTGGCGACGCCTGGCCCGAACCAAGCGCCGCGGCGGCGAGTTTCGTTGCGTTTGATGTTACAGTAGTATTTCGCCGGAATTGAAGCGATTGAAATAAAAAAAATAAAAAATTGAGAGTTTGAATTGAAAGTTGAGGAATTAAAATGGAAGAGGAAGAGAAGGGCGGGAAAAAGCTGCGGCAGTTAATGACCGTTAAGGGAAAAATATAAATATAAATGAATGGTAAAATGTTGAAATATTTTAATCAAGTGCTGTCTTTTTGAAGGATATAATTATTATATTATATATAAATATATGTTTACATTTATATGTAAAAACAAATATGCTTAAATTTGAATTTCCATGAAGTGTTTTTGTTTTAAAAAATATTTTTTTATCTGTATTTTTGGGGTCAATTATTTTTATAATAATGAACTTTGGGAATAGATGAGAATTCAACCCAAATAATTTTTAAAATAGGGTAATTGAAACACAAATTATTAATTTAAGTGTTATTCAACATCTCCAGAGAAGGAAAAAAAATCAATGTCAATTCAGCCGCCAACTTAATCATCTATTTAGTCTTATCGTGGTTCAACCATCAATATTCAAAAAAGAACATCGGAACAGTCAAATTTCAACATCCTTTTTTTAGTGATGCAAGCGTGTGATTTGGCCGATTCAACATCCTTTTTTAAAAATTGATGGTCAATGAACAAGTTGGTTGTTGAATCAGTGGTGAATTTTTTTTTTCTTTTCTAGAAATTTAATTGGTAATGTTAATAAGAAACGAAATTAAAAATTGGTGTTCTTAATCGCCAACTATTAAAATTTGCATATGGCAAAAACTTGCATGCACTAGATGTATATAAACTTTTATCAGACAGTCAATAGGTTGACCGGGTCAACGCGTGTTGACTTGGTCAACCCACAAAAGAGAAAAATGTAAAAATATGTGATACTTTTAAGGATACAGATGATACTTTTTGAATTTTGAGTGATATTTTTTAGTGTTACAATTGATACTGATTTTGAGGGGGCTTTTTTTAATCGATACTTTTTAAGGGTACATGTCATACTTTTGGGCTTACGAGTGATTTTTTAGTGTTACGGTTGATACTGATTTTGAAATTATTTTTTTTGTCGCGAATTGATCGAGTTAACACGCATTTTCCGATATTGACCAATCAACGCGTCAGATGGTGCACCTAGTGCACATAAGTGTTTTTCTCTGCATATATTGAATTTACAATTATGCCTAAAATTCATGATTTTTATTGTTAAAACCTTAACAAAATACCCTAGTTCTAGAATCGATTAGATCGAGCCCAAAAGCCAACTTATGCTTACATTCATAACTTAGGCCCGTTTTGAACTCAATTCATGTTAAATCCAAATCATTTCAGCCAAGCCCAAATCTCACCAACTATATATATAAATTATAATATCATTTTTTTCCTTTTATTAAATTTCTTATAAATCTAGATGAGTTTACCCGATGAATGTTCGTACACACTTGACGTGGACATTAGACTTCATTAAAGGATCAACAAAGCTACTTTATTTTATTTCAAGGAAATCCTTAACTTCCTCCAAATCACGAGTATCAAAAAAAATTTAATCTTTTCACGTTACCAATATAATAATTACTCAATCATAACATGCAAAAGATCATACAAATTTGTATCGTACACGTGACGTCGTATTTATCACTTTAATTGTATATATATATATATATATATATGTAAGACCATAAATAAAAAATGAGGAAAATGAAAAGCAAAACAAAAAAGAGGAAATGAAAAACATTGTCATTTTCGCATTGAAGTTGTGCCTTGTATTCTGCCTAAGAAATAAATACGTGACACCCATAAATTGAATGATAATTAAGAGAGGCTCTCAAATAGATCAACATATACATACACGAGTAAAGTGTATATATGCATGCATGTCACTACATATTTATGTACATGCATGCACATAGCATATTGGGATGTGGATGTTGACGAGAAGGCATGCAGTGCACGTGACAGCAATGCAGCCAAGAAAGCGAACTGCCCTCTGTTCGCACGTGGAGGTGGTGTGCCAGGCAACATCTCAGGAGAGAGAGAGAGAGAGAGAGAGAGAGAGAGAGAGAGAGAGAGAGAGAGAGAGAGAGAGAGATTTGTCTGTCAGGTGGGAGAGAGCCATATCAAGAGGGGCTTGTTCTGAAAAAAGAACACTCTTTCCCAATCAAGATTTTTCTAGTTTTCCTTTTCTTTGAAATATCTATTTTCAATCATTCGAGTTTCTGTCTCCCAATTTTGAAAGATTTATCTTTCTTTGATTAGGGATCTAGAAATAAATTGAAAATAATAAGATCGGTCTTCTTTGAGCCACTTTTATTCAAAGTCCTATACGAAGACCAATTCATGCTTATTATCAATGTAACTTTTATTATTTTACTCACTTTGATATATTGTTTGTGAGTTCTTGGTAGCGTAGGCATATGATCTTAGTTTAGCTATAGTAATTCTTTTATTAGTTTAACATGGTGTTCTACCACTTAGTGTTTTTCGTGAGTTAAACACTTCAGGGACGTGAGTTCTTGTTCGTGATTTCTGGAGAGATTGTTAGTGAAGGTGTGGTAGTTGGTTAGGCCAGTTAGCACGCTTGTAAGGGGATCTTACAAATTGGTTTACCAAAGGGTTCGTGAAGAATGAAACGAAAACATAATGAGAAAGTCATGTATGTGTAAATTTTCAGAGTAGTCTTCTCAAAGGAGTAGTAAATAATTCTTCAAATTTGGACGAAGCCCCTGTACAGTAGTTTAATCTAACCGTGTTACCAATTTTCTGCGTATTCTTTCTGTTATCTTTTTCTCGTGTTTGTTCCCGCATTTTTAACAACATATATAATCGAGCATTGCACTAAAACATTTATGTGCACATAGGGATCATAATTTCAAGAAGAACAATAATTGAAGTGCAAGAATGTGATGAATCTTTTTTACCCATGGTCTTCACCGCTCGGATGTCCACAATCGGATACTTCCGAACTTTAACTTTGTAAGATATATTTAAATTATTTGTGCCCTAGTATCCATCTTTCTACTAATAAGATAAATATGTTGGTGACATATAAATAGTGGAGAAATGGTCCCCCATCCTTGTTGGAGCAATATATTCTTCATTGGGATCTTCAATTCACTCTTTGCATATTTGGATCCAACCAATCTTTTTGAATTCTCACACACACATGCCTAAAGACTAAAGACAGTGACCCTTGTCTCTGTTTCTTATCCACGCTTCAATGGTACACTACCCTCCTAATTAGGCAATCTTGACCCTCCTTAATTTTATTTTTATTTTCGCGTGACATCAATCGTAACCCGCAGTCACTACTTAAAAATATATGCTGGGTAAATCTATCCTATTAATAAGAATAAGACAGGCCCATGATGTAATTCTAAAATTCATCATAGTCGAGAGATTTTCAATTCCAAGATATACCAGCTCACTACTATGCCACATTCAAGATGCGACCATCACATGAATGTGTCTAACTTGAAGAAGAGATCGATAAATTGACTAAAACTTGACCAATCTCCTAAATTCTCAAACAAATAACAGGATGTGCGAAGAGAGCTCTTGCCTCTAAATTTAGAGAGCCCAGTTTTTTTTTATAAGCTCGTGTATGTTTTTAATAATTAATAAAAACATATCTCCCTATCTCTCATATTAGTCTGAGGTCGTACTGGGATGTCATTAATAATATAAATAAAATAATTTGAATTTTTTAGGATTTTTTGTCAAAATACAATTGTAAAATGATAATATTTTGAAATTTATTACTAAAATTAAAAAATTAGGAGTATTTTTAACATTCCGGTTTCAAATTTTATGATTAGCACAAAAACCAGTAAATATTTAAGACGAGGTTTGGTATATGCATATATAGTAACAGTATCGTGTCGTGTCGTGTCGTTATACTTATAGGAAAAATGAAATAAAATACGAGACGAGAAATTAAAACGTGTGACAATTTTAGTTAGGAAAGCATGTTAGAATTGAGATTGTATTTTTATGGTAGTTTTAATTTACCGTTGTGAAAGAGCATAAACAAGCACGAGCACAGTAAAGATGTTCCCCGCCAAGAGCTTCTCGTCTGACAGAACTTCGGAGTTGTTGACGTCAGCAGCAGTTGAAAGTGCCACGCACGTGCGAAGAGTCCAAACATTTACTATTTTATTATGGGATAATTGTCAAATAAATCATCACGGTTCTATTCTTTTGTAAATTAGACATCCCGTTTAAACTTAGTCAATTCACAAACACTTCCATGCACCGGGTGAAAATAGCATTATTTCATACGGGTTGGGTCAACCCGCAAAAAAAAAAAATCGGAAAAATCAGTATCAGTATTGCAACACTAAAAAGTATCACTCAAAATTTGAAAAAGTATCGCCTACATAATTAAAAAGTAAGGCGTCTGGTAGTTATGTTATACTAGTTTATTTAGTTCAAATTATGATTTTTTTTCATTCCAATTAATGTTTAAAGTTTGGTAGTTTATGATTTTTTTAGGGTTCATGGTTTTTAGTGAGGTTTATTTTGTGTTCTTTAGGGTTTTTTAGGGATTTATTTTGTGTTTTTTGGATTTTTGTAGAATTTTTTTGGAGTTTATTTGGGTTTTTTTAGGGGTTTATTTTGTTTTTTTAGGATTTTTTAGGAATTTATTTTGTATTTTTAGGGTGTTGTTATGTGTTTATTTTGTGTTTTTTAGAATTTATTAATTTTATTTTAGGGTATAAATTTATATTATTTTAAATAAATTAAATCAATTCATTTTGATTTTAGAGCTCACTAATTTTATTTTAGGATATAAAATTTTTGAGAAGAAAATAAAAAAAAAAAGCTCGAAAAAAAATAGACGCACGCGTGGACCCACGCGCCGTCTGAAATAGCAATGTAAATAGTGGGGAGGGGGCGTTGCACAGAAGAGTTCCTCTAGTCAATTACAATACCACGTTTTAATTTGTATGAAGATAAACATTTTCAATTTTTTCAGCAAGTTACATATTGTGTGTATGGTCTATAAACCACGTTGGCAACAAACAACACCATTTTGTCATTTTCTTTGCTTTCAACACACAAGACTTCAAACATATCCAGAATGTTCGAACACACGATTTCGAACGGAGCGCGAATTTTTTATTATTAGTAAGAATTTTCAGACAAATTTATAACTAAGAAAAGAAAATGAAAAATAATTTGTGATGTAAAAAAATAAAAATAGTGATGCATTTAGTAACTCCCTTAATTTGATTGCGAAGAAAAGAAAGTCATTTTATGTTGTAATTGTCCGAATTAAAAGTCGTGATAATTGAAGCAATGTTAACCCTTTAGTTTATCCTAGTCAATACTCCCCCGTTTCAAAATATATGTTGTTTTAAAATTGTTCATAGATTTAGGAGTCGTTTGCTTTAGTGGATAAGTCAAAATTGATATGTTTATCCAAGTTAATTAAATGTTTGGTTTGCTAGATTGAGGCCCGAGATTGATAAGAGGCCTTTGATTGAATTTGATTTAATCAAGCAAATGGATGATAATTTATCATCCCAATGGTGGTAGAATTAATAATCCTCCAACAAGCCTAATAGGCAAAAGTATACAAATACCCTTTGAAAAAATACAATTTTACTAAAATTAATAATTTTAATAGTTATAATCTTAAAATTTTATAAAAATGATTATATTTTATTAAAATTATTAATAAATATTTTAAAATATTAATAAAAGTAAATCAAATTTTATTAAAATTAATAATTTTAAAAATTATAATCTTAAAATTTTATAAAAATAATTATTTTTTATTAAAATTATTAATAAATAATTAAAATTTTCAATAATTATAATTTTAAAATTTTAATAAAGATAATTGCAAGTTCAATAAATTTTAATGAAAATCTATGTGGAGGGTAATTTAGGTATTCCAATACATTTTAATCATTATCCTTCAATCCAAACATAATATTGACAATCTATCATAAATTATTAAACTCACAATCAAGCAATCCAAACACATGATTATTTTTATCCAAACAGTACAATCCTACCGTATCTAATCAATCTTATTTATCTCATCCACCAAATTAAACATACCCTTAAGATGTGATTATTTTGAGAAATATAACTCCTCTCTTTCCACCACATTAAATCATTCATTTCCCTAAAAAAAGGCAAATTTCTTTCTCATTGTAATAAATACGGGGTTAAAATTGAAAAAAAGGGTGTGTAAATATGTAAAATTACAAAATTTTGACACAAACTAAAATTTCTAACATGTGTTTTGAAATGGGTGGAGTAGTAATCAATTATATTATAATTTTATTTGATGGGGCTCAATTATGTACGTGTCATGCAATTTCTGATCTTTGAGAAAGAATAAATACATAATTTTTTTGTCAAAAAAAAAATACATTGTTAATTTAATTATTTTGTAATGAATTATCCAATATTCCAATCAATAATTTATAATATCACTCTATTTATTAATCAGCTCTTAAGTTTTGAACTTGGTCAAAGAGAGAGAAAAGATGTGAGAGGAAGAGGAAACACAATATGGCCCATATGGCAAGAAAAATGAGTTAGATATTCAAAGGAAAAAAAAAAGAAATTAAAGTGAAATGTAGTGGCATAAAATTGGTCCAAATTGCTAGTATGTTTTATTAGTCAAGAGTCAAAGAGCAAAGACTATTGCCCACCTAATGTGTGACAATGTCATACCCCCCCCCCCCCCCCATAATCGTTTTATTGATCAGAAAAAGATTGCTATTTGACTTTAAAAATTTGGCTTCTCTCTCTAATTGTATTTTTTTTATATATTTTTAATTCAATATATATATATATATATATATATATCACACTTATGTGGAACAGTCTCACGAACTTAATTCATAAGACAATTCTTCCCATATAACCTGATCCAACAGATGATTTTTTTAAGTATTATAATAATTACAGTTAGAAATGATACTTTTCAATATTTTGATTAGAAAAAAAAAATTGTTAGATCTCAATCACTCTATTTTCTAACAATGACGGTGACAAATTTTCAGTAATTCATAAGACCGACCTTCTCATCCAACCTGATCCAAAAAATGATATTTTTCAGTATTTCAATCAGAAATGATACTATTTTTCGATCTTAATAATTATAAAAATGTCATCGCCCTTTTGCTGAATCAAATAATTACAAAATTGTCACTGTTTTGTATGTAAAAAAGAAAAGAAATGCATAATGTTACCTTTCTGTATCATAAATGATATTTTTCAGTATTACAAATTATACTTTTGTTGAACCAAATAATTATGAAACATCCATCACATTCTTATATAATTAGATCTGGGTTAAAGTAATAGATCCGTACGACGGATGTTGATCCTTCAGACGATCGTATACAAGTTTTTGTCAATATATAATATGTTGTGCATGTAATTCGTGATGGGAGATTGTATCCAAGTTCGAATTCAATTCATTACTTGATCATATGGAGGGGAAATGTCAAAGAGCTCGATCTAGAAATTAAGTGTCGACATAATTCGATCAAGCTCGTGAGTTTTTCATTTCCGAGATAGCTCACTTCACCAATTAGACCACCACATACCCGGGTCGGAAGAGACTCGGTTAGAAGCTCTTCGAGGGCAAAGACTATAATTAATTATCTTTAATCTCAAAGCATAACACGATCAAACAAGATCAGAAATGGTCCAAACCTAGCTGCAAACACATAGTTGGTACTTAAAAAAACAAATGTATGAGATTTCCAATGAAGGAAACCCCAATAGAGAGACCAAAACTCAGAGGCCTCTGCAGAGAAAGTGATGTTGCCTGAAAAAAATAACATCTAATGTCCTAAAACAAATGGGCATTAGCAATTATCCAAATCCAAAAGAGGAAAAAAGCATGTGATCTTGACAAGAATTATGGGGGCAAATACCTGGCAATCCACGAACCCAAATGGCCCATTTTGGATTAATTAACGTAACTCCAACACTTCGCTTTCGGATTAATTTATGTTTAATGATGTTGCCATGTTTGCGTTTCCATTGGGACACCACCCTCCCTCCCTCCATCCTTAGGTTTCTCACTTGGGATCGTGACGGTCACGTGCATGCCGGGTGGTCGACCGGGTCGGTCGCCCGACGACGACGTCATAAATCCGCACGTGTCGTCGTTTATATTGAAGGGTAAATAGATCTTAATGTATATCCCACACTCTTGTCAAAAATTGCAGTTATATCTCGTACCGTTTGAAAGTGATGTTTTAATACCCAAACTATTGAAAAACTGCTCAAAACTATCATCAGATGTATTTTTCATCGATTAAAGGACATGACATGAACTTTTGAGTATTTTTTTCGATAGTTATGGTATTAAAATGCATGTGTCGTTTTACAGGTGTCGTGTCTCATTAACAAAAGAACTTATCAGATCAGTTTTTCAGGTTCTGAAAATGATAAATTACACTTTGATACCTTTGTTTTAACTCTTTTTAAAAAAATACCCAACTTTTTCTTAAATATTGTAAATCTAACATTTGATCAATTTTACGATCAAAAAAATTGTACGTAAATTGACTGTATTTTAAGATTATTGATTGGATTATTTTGTTCACTGCTGAGAAAATAGAAATGTTAAAATATAATCAATTACATAAGATTTTTGAGCTGAAAAATTGATCAAATGTTAAATTTACAAAAATATTGGAAAAAGTTAGTACTGTTTTGTTAATTTTGAAAACCTGGGCTATTTTTTAATTAAAAAGGGTCCAAAATGTCGGTATCAAAGTGTAATTTATCTTGCTGAAAAAATAGTGACAATGATAGTTTTAATTGAGTAGTTTTTCAATAGTTTAGGCATTAGAATATTATTTCAAAAATCATATAATATAATTGTAATTTCGGCAATAGTATGAGATATTACAACATATTTATCCTATATTAAAATATATGCAATTATTCTCAAATGCTACATTTGCAACAATTAGCTCAATCTAAAATGTTAGCAGAATTTGAACTGTCGACGTTCCAATCGTATAATAAATGATAAATATTATACTCGATCATATTCAATATGAAATTCTAACAAAATGAACTTGAGAAATACTTCAATGATCACAAAGTATTTTTCGAATATAAAAAGTAGGCTAAGATTATTTTCATGAGCCAATATTATATTTATTAATTAAAAAAAAAAAAGAATTGACTTCATGATCAAGATATCGATCAAATGAAAACAAATTGAAATATTTAGAGACCCACACATTAAATTCTTCTATTTTGTCCACTTGCTTCCATGATCGCGACCGATGAACAATCTCTCGATATGATCAAAACTAACATTATATATATATATATATATATATATAACTAGAAAAAGAAAAAATTAAAAGAGCCCCATAGTTAATTAATATATATTAGTTCCTACAATTTATTTTTTTAATTGATGGGCTGTAAAATTCTCTTTTGAAGATTCAATAATTCGAGTGAATCTAATGTCCAATCCCGATGTGACACCCTTGATAATTAAAACTCAAACTTTATCTTTTGTGATTTGAAATTAGATTTTTGGGAAAAAATAAAAAAGCCCATCATTAAAGTTATTTCCAGGCTTTTTTCTCTATTTTACCCTGAAAAATCTACCCCCTTCTCTTTTACAAATTATTTCTGATAATTACCGGCCTCTTTTTCAATTATTTACTAGTGGCTCCTCATTTAATAATTACTGGGGAGCTTATTTAAGGCTCCTTAGGCCAAAGTTAACATAATTCAAAATTAAAAAAATTAACCCAATGAAAGTTACGAGTAAAAATTACTAAGTTTACAAATATATACATATATATATATATATATGTGTATGTATGTATATATTTTATTTTCTTTGAATTTCAACCTTGAGGCTCTCCTCCAATAATTGTTGTCTTGACTTAATTTAAATTTTAATTCCTAGAGGCTCCTCTTCGTCGAATTACCATGATTATGAAAATCCATTTTCATTTACCTTTTTAGTGAACTATGTTGAGTTTGAATTATTTAATATTCATTAACTCACATGCATGTCAAATGAATTTTTCTTTTTTTATAGACAAAACACGTTCAATACGATAAAAACTATCCTTAAAATCAATATTATTATTATAGATGACAAACGTCGTGACTACTTAAGTAACGATTTGTCGTCTGTAATTACCACATCATCATCTGTAGTGACATTTTTGTGACGACATTGTTGTCACTTAAAAAAAATAGTCAATGTATTTGGGACGAACTTTTACGAATGATCTATTTTACACGACATGATGTCATCGTAAAAAATATTTTTGTTGTAGTGTAAAAAATATTGTGAGTGATGGCATATGATTATTAGAGAGGACTTGTGGTAACTTAAGTCTATTATAAGTGACGTCGACACTTGTCGTCTCTAACAATATTATCTCCAAAAATCATTTTTGTTGTAGTGATTTTTAGGTCCCTATACTTTTACTTTTTGTTATATTAGGTCTCTGTTGAAATTTTTCATTTTGATAGGTCTTTATACTTTAACAAAATACTTTTTAGATCCTTATACTATTTTATATTTTAATTGGTCCACGTACTTCTATATTTCATCTCAAAACGCCATTTTTTATATGAATTTACCTAAAATGTTAATAATGCAATTAAAATACAGTAACTTATTAAAATAAAAATTAAATGTACAGAGCCTATTGCATAATGATATAATTATCTATTTTGAGAGGAAGAGATCATTAGCTAAGACTTTTATCAAGATAATGGAAATAAATCTATCTGAAACATTCTCCCAAGATAATGTAACTTGAGACGATTATTTTATTAAGCAAATATTAACTAATTAAAATATACGAGTAAATTTCACATTTGATCTCATTAAAATAGAGTCAAAACACTTTTAGTCCCAAAAGTTATTTTTTTTGTTTCAAATAATATTTATTCGACAATTTTGGTCACATAAGATATTTTTCTGACAACTTTAGTCTCAAACTCACTGAAATATTTGGTAAACTAGAAAACACAAATTAATTTCAGATAGAATGACATGATGTCTTGAATTTTGGAACGCATGTTGTTTGTTTTCATATGCGTATATGAAACACATCTCATATTCACCCAAATTATTAGTTTGTGATTAAAGTTATCGGAAAAATATATCACGGGATCAAAATTATCAAAATAATATCATTTGTGACCAAAAGTAAAATTTACCCTAAAATACAGTCGGGTAAAAAGAAGAACATATAGTTCAAATGCCAAATGCTAATGGTAAACAAATATATACAACCTTTATTTTTATTTTTTTATTTTTTTTTGGGACTATGCACCCTTAATTACTTTAATACTGTAGGTAAACATTAATATACCCACAAATTAACCTCTCTTCTTAATTTAATAGCAATCACCCTAGCCATATTCAATAGGAAGCACCCAACGCATGAGATCAATGTGTCCATAAATGAACTTCGTAGCTCTCTCTCTCTCTCTCTCTCTCTCTCTCATGAATTAAAAATATTTCGGTGAAAGTTTCAGGTAGATTTATTTGTATTATATTCAGAAAAGTTTAAGATACTAATTTATTCCTCTTAAAATAATAATTATATCATTGTTCATCAGGAATTTGTACATTTAGGTTGAGCTAATAGGTTTATTTTAATTGTAATCGTAGCTTTAGGTAAATTAAAAAAAAAAAGGATCCGTTGAGGAGAAATATAGAAGTATAAGAGGAATTATTTGACTTAAAAATAAATAGTCTAACAAACTTTAAGGTCCTAACTGTTTGGTTTAACTGATATGATAAATAAAATTGATTGAATAATGTATGATTAATTGCCTTCGTTCATGGATTAATAATCTTAAGTATGGATTATTTGATTGCAGTCTTAATGATTTATGATATCAAATCACGGGTACAAAGGTCTGAAAAAGGAGATGATAATTATGCAATTTCAAACACTGAGACAAAATGGTGGATAAATAATCACCCCACCTCTGGACGATAAATTATCACACATTTAAATGATCGACTACTATCAATACCCGGTTTGGATCCATCAAACCAAAGGTTTGCGAAACTTGGATTTAGTTATCTATCAAACCTAAGATACCAAACACAACCTAATTGTTCAAGGACATAAAGATGCATTTTGTTAAAGTATAAGCATCTTAATTTCAAAACGAAAAAATAATATAGGAACATATATGTAACAAATACTAAAAATAGATGGACTTAAGGATATACCCACAATTCTTCTCTCTCTCTCTCTCTCTCTCTGTGTGTGTATATATAATTTAATTAAATTTTATGGACTTCAAATTGAAATATGATAAAGTATACGACGATATCGATCTACACAATTTAATTATTATCAAATTATTTTTTGATTGTATGATGTCTAGCTAGGAGTGTAGGACTAATACAATTAGTTTTGAAAGTATATAAAGTAATGATTTAAGTTACTTTCTATCATTTAAATAATTCGTCAGTCACACAAAAATGTTTTTATAGAATTTTAATTGGAGTACAAATGTAGTACTATATATAATTCCTCCTACAAAAAAAAGAGTTGTTTTTATATGTTTTAAAAAAGAAGTACTCCATTGTTACACATCATGTGTACAAAATCGATAAATTAATAAAAACATTCAAACTGCATGCGTTATTGAATTAACATCACAAAAATGCAATAAAATGTTCACTTAAAATATGAAAAGGGAAAATATTAAAAAAAAATTGAAATGGGCACCAAATATATATATAAAAAATATTCATTTTAATATGGCCCTATGAATGTTATATATAATTAATTAAGGAATTGTGTCAACATGTAATGAATAATTAGTTGGTACGTGCATGTGCGCAGCTCTCTAATTGTGGTAGTTTGGTGGGAAATTCAAATTATTCAACGCGTTACATATAAATTATCCAATATTAGAACAACATACGATAAAATAATTAAATTTTCGTATATTTATATTTAGTAGCTAGAGATATTATAAGATGCCTCCTACTTGTTTCACCAAACCTTCTAAAACTTTAATAAAAAGAAAAATAAAATGGCTCCACCTACAATTTAAAACACAACAAATTAAATTCGGTTATGGAAATATATATATATATATACATATACATATATATATATATATATTATAGAGAGAGAGAGATGGGATCATGTGAGAATTGAGAACCAATCCCAGCCACAGATCGCTCTTATATTGACGGTCAAGATCTGTCCCAAGATTGAAAAAAATGCGGTGGCATATTTGTAATATTAGCGACTTTTTAATGAACTAAGGGTATAATTTAGGAATTTTGCTAAAATAAGTCATGACAATGCTAAAAAAAGGTCATGACGGTGCTAAAAAAGGTCATAACAATGCTAAAATAGGAAATGACAGCGCTAAAATTCTAATTTGAAAAATATACACGTAAATTCTGAGTATTCATATATTGATAATTCAACTTGTAACAGTGTTTGTTCGTGGTTTTTTTACAATGTCGATAACATTTTTTTATGCTAATGCTAAAAAAAATCATGCTAAAATAAGTCGTGACAATGCTAAAAAAGTTCGTGACAGTGCTAAAAAAGACCATGACAGTGCTAAAACTCTAAATTGAAAAATATACACGTAAATTCTGAGTATTTATATATTTTACAATTTTACCCTTACTAAGATTCAGGGACAGCGAAGTTGGACGTTATTGCGAGATTGCCACCGCATTCTTTAAAATCTGGAGCAAATATAGACCGTCCAAATATACCGGATCTATGGCTCAAATTAGTTCTCAGTTCTCTCCTAGGGTGTGGTTCCTTCTGGAACCCAACCCAATATATATATATATATATATAAGGATAAGAATCTCTAGTAATATTTTAAATGTTTTGGAAGGTACAATTGTCATTGTCTGTGCATGGTGATAAAAGATGCCGATTTGATGAAATATATGTAGAAAAGGTAGAATAATACTCCATCTGTCCCGATTATATAGTCCTTTTTACTATTTTGAGGTGTCCCAATTATATAGTCTCATTACTATAAATACTATAAATTTTCATAATAATGTACAAATAAATCCTTGTTGAATCTTGGAAATTAAAAAAATAACAACTTAAATGTTGAAAGTCATAAATATTCAATGGGGGTGTTATTGGAAATTTAGCTTTAATATCTTGTTTTCATAAATATTTTTAATCTACGTGCAAGGAGAAATAGGACTATATAATTGGGACGGGGGGAGTATATGATTTTTCACAATAATACTTTCATGTATATATAATTAAGTCTTTCATTTATTTTATAATTATATCATTTGTTAAAATTTTTACGTGTATATAATTTAGTATTTTCTATAAAAGAAAAACGTCTTGTGTTTGTTATCACCTCTCTCCCATTCCTTCAACTAAAAGAAAAGTATATATCCATGTACTCTCACAATTCGAATAGAATATATAATTTAGACACCACTCTGAAATAAAGAATCTAATTATATGTCTTTTTATAAGTTTGATTAAACCATTAGGTTTTAAAAGTGTTGTTCCGAATTTTATTTTGTCGACATTCTCTCGTCGGAGAGCTTTTCATACTAATGCCATTTGGTTTTCATCTAAAAAAACAATTATGTTAGAGGGAATATTGTGTAAGATTGTTTTACAAGTCAAAGTTCATGGGATGGATCAATATACGGATCCAAAAATTAATAAAATGATAAACTAAATGTATCATTAAATATGAATTTAAATCCTTAATCTGTCTATTAAATTTTAACCCGTAAAACAATCTCATGTACTTTTTTCGATATGTATTCCTAACTTGGCTTGCACACCATGACATTCCTTTCCATCGCTGAATTGTTTATATTTTTTTGTTAATCCTTATATCGCTCCTTTTTATTAAATTAGAAAATAACTAAATAACTAAATTAATTAATTAATTAGAGACCTATAGAAAAAGCCGTCTGACCCAAGCCAACTAGATTCCTGAAAAGATCGGTTAAATAAATTAATATCAAAATTATGTAATTTTAATAGTAAAACATAGAATGAGACTTCGACTACGTACGAATTAATTTTATAATTCTGGAAAAAATAATGTGTATATAAAACCGCATGAAATTAATTTCCTCCTGCACCTTCTATGTTACACTTTCAAATTATGATATTTTATTGTATTTTTTCTTCAATTTTAATTTAATTTTACGATTGTATTTCAGGTTCACTCAACCCAATTAGAATTTATAATTTTTTCTAGTATGCAATTTTTAATTAATAATTCATTATTATACATGGTTGATTATTTCAAAATTAAATTTTGTATTTTCTTTATTTCATTTTTTATTGATAAATATTGACAATCGATTATTTATGTTATAATTAATTTTTTATTTTATAATAAATATTATTAAAATTACAAATCTGATAGTGAAACACGAAAATGTACGACAGGAAATTTCAAACAATATAAAACTATGAATTTTATGTTATATCTAATTAATGAGATATTTCCATATACTATACAATGATCCATATTTTACACGCCCCTCAACTATGACGTGGGGTGTATAATTATGAATAAATGATTGTAGATTTTTTTTTTCTTTTCTCTTCCTTCTTTATTTTTTTTTCTTTTCTCTTCCTTCTTTATTTTCTTTCCCTTTTTTTTGTATTTGAAAAAGAAGCTTTAGTAAGCATGAAAATTACACAAGAGCCCCCCCCCCCTAAATGAGTTGATGATAGTCTCTCAAAAAAAAAGAGTTAATGATAGAGCGTGCTATATAGTTTGGAATCTAAATTTTCGAGTTTAAATTACACCGATATTTATACGAGTGAATCTGTCACATTTGATTTTTCAAGTATGATTTCATCCTTTGTGTAATATGCAGACTATAGGAGCAAGAGTTTTGTACTTTTACGTACGCTCGAGTAGACACTGTGAATAATTATTCCCTTCATCACGAAAAATGAAAAAAAAAAAAAAAAAACTATCATGCATGCAACAATAATTTATCTATTCTGAAATCGATCGCTACTAATAGGTACATTTTAATTTGGATTACTCGATCTTAGAAATTGACACTATTCGAATCATAATTTTTCAATCGTAACGTATTTAAAGTATATGCATTGTTACATTATATAAACATATATACACCGATCGAGTCATCTAACGGGCCAATATGAAAAGTATGAAACAAAAATATACACTAACTCCATGCCGATTATATAGTCTCAATTTTTCTTTCACGTAGATTAAAAATATTTATGAAAATAAAATATTAAAGGTAACTTTCAATAATACCCTTATTTAATATTTATGACTTTCAAAATTTAAGTTGTTAATTTTTTAATTTTCAATAATTAATAAGGAGGTATTTGAATATTATCTTGAAAATTAATGCTACTTATAATAATGAGGCTGTATAATTGAAACACCCTAAAATAGTACTCATTCCGTCCCATTTTGATAGGCTTGTTTTCCTTTTCAGTATGTCCCGATATATAGGCATCTTTCTAAATATATGTAGCTAATTTACTAATATATACCCCCTATTTAATATGTTTACATTAGGCATTAATTCAATGTCAAAGAAATAAATAGGGACATATTAGGAAGTTTCTTGATTAATTATCTTTTCCTATCATTTTCTTAATTCCGATGAAAACTCACAATCAGCCTGTCAAAATGGGACGGGGGAGTAATAGAGATTATATAATCGGGACGGAAGAAGTACTAAAAAATTAATAATCATTTTAATTTATTTAACCTAAAATTCAAATTATTTCATTTATTATATTTAATTGACACGTTCCCTATTCTCAACTTCCAAAGTCACCAGCTTTTTCTTTCCAAAAGAAGTGTCGCAACAAATTATTAGTAGACTAACCAGAGTGTTTCTGTTATTTTCACCCACTAAATTGCACTTTCAAGAAATCAGAATCTTTGTCCCCACACATATATGTACATGGCCCCATTAATTAATTAATTAATTAATTAATCACTTCTTATAAACTTTTAAACTATTTTTTTTTTAGTTGGGGTGGGAATTACTGATGGGCTTCTCTATTTCGGATTTGGGGTTTCAATCCGTATTTCATGATTAAATTTATGAAATTTTCTTTCATTTTTTCGTCAATTTTAATGTATTATGTTTTAGTTTAATTGTATGACTGTTTTTAGGGTTCACCCCACTCAATTAGGATTTATAATAATTTTTTAGTATTTAATTTTCAAAGAAATGACTATTATGGCTGTTTATTTTAAAAATATATATGATTTATAGGTTTTAAAATTTCAATCTTTTATTGATAAATGTGACTAGGTGATTATATATGCTATAATTAATTTTTATTTTTGTAATATTTATTATTAAACTTGTGAATTCGATCGTGGAATACAGATCGAAATACCAAATGTGGGATAGAGGATCTCATCCCGGGGAACCAGGGATTTAATCCTCATCTCTTTGATTTTATAAAAATGGCTGCAAGTTTTGTTGTCAATAAAGTAAATAAAACATAAATTCATGTAGTGAATTTGGATCCATTTTTAATAATAATAATAATAATAATAATAATAATAATAATATGTATGTTTGGTATGCATGTAACAAAAAAAATGAATCAACTATATATTTTTACTTTTTCTTAACAAGGCTGTACGTGTGCAAAAATGGGAAATTTATTAATATGTTAATTAATGTTGAATAATGCATTTGGTGCTTCTTCGATAATGACCCGATGGTATAGCTAAGACCAAAGGTTTAAATTTAAATTTTATCAACATTATATGTACATAAGTTCGCGAACGGGTTATTGCACGGGAGCAAAGTTTACACAATATTAATACACCCGCAAATAGTGGATGCGGAAGTAATAGCAAAGTTTACACAATATTAATACACTCGCAGATAGCGGATGCGGAGAATTACCGCCGTCATCAAAAGTAAAAATAAATAAAGTGAATTAAATTTTAAATCTAATCGAGATTATATTCGTATTCATGTCACCAAATCCGAATACTGTTTTAGAAAAAAATGTAGTTCCATGTAGGTTTGATTGAAATCAATGCAAATAACAAAATTGTAAAGTTCTTCATTAAGTATCTAATTTATCTTCACTATATATTAAATGAAACAATCCATCTTATATATGTCCACTAATTTATTTATATAAGTAATTATATCCTCATAGTTGACCATACTTTATCCATACGTAAATTTTTTCTCATTACACCCCATCATAAATAATTTGTCAAATCACGTTTTGTTATCTGTATTTTAGATTATTTTTTTCAAAAAATAAAAGAAAAAAAAAACTCACTTTTTCAAAATTAACAAATTAAACAGTATCCACATTTCTAAAAAAATTGCAAATTTAACATTTAATCATTTTTCATACATAATTAATTATATTTCAAGATTTCTTGATAGGATAATTTTTTTTACACAGTTCGATAAATAGAAATATTAAAATACAATCAATTACATACGATTTTCGAGCTGTAAATCTGATCAAATTGTAATTTTTTTGAAAAAGCAAGTACTGTTTTGTTAATTTTAAAAAATGGGATATCTATAAAAAAAAGAGTTAATTGCTAAATAAATCATCACGTTTACACATTTTTGTAAATTAGACACCACGTTTAAATCTAGTCAATCACAACACCACGTTTTAATTTCTTTGGGATTAAACATCCCCAATTTTTCAGCGAGTTGAGTATGACGTATTTGGTCTAAAAATCACGTTAGCAGCCACATCAACACACACATGTAATAAACGACGTCGATTTTATTAGCTTTCTCAGTATGTTTTCTATTTTAGAAATAAATAATTATAAAAAATATATTTTTTTTCAATAAAAAAGAAGGAAAAGTAACAAAAACGGCGTCGTTTGTTACATGTATGTGTTGACGTGGCTGCCAACATAATTTTTAAGCCAAATACGTCATATTTAACTCACCGGGAAAATTCATGATATTTAATTAATCACATACAAATTCAAACGTGGTGTTGTAATTGACTAGATTTAAACGTAGTGTCTAATTTACAAAAGGGTGAAAACGTGGTGATTTATTTAACAATTAACCCTAAAAAAACAAAAGACATAAGTATCAAGGTCCAATTTATCCTAAATAATTCTTTTTTTTTTTACTCACACATCCGACCTGATAGTATTGAGGAAATTCAAACCCGTGACGTTGGGTCCCAAGCAACCTCACCCCACTACTATGTTATCCCCACCAGGATCCTAAATGATTATATGGTATACTATATACTTATATAATTTCATAAAATGCAAAAAATGGTGAAATTTTGGACAATTAAAATAAATAATAATCCAAGAATCAAATTCCAAGCTGGCATGGACTTAAATTTAGACCGCGCGTGCTGACTCCTTTATATTCCTCTCTCTCCTATTCCCTTCTCTCCATTCATCTTCAACCTCAAGCTTCTGCAAAAATACAATTCTCTCTCATCCCACTCTCTCTCTAGATTTTCCCCTCTTCATCGTTCCTTTTCCCTCCCACCTTTTGTTTTTTTTCTCCTACACAAACCTTAGCCCCCAAAACCTCAGATTCTGCCTACCTACGCCAACCAAAAATGTACCCTCGAGAAAAACTATGTAGAGATCAAAACTACAAATCAAGAAAAAGCGACAGAACAAATCCTCCCTCGTTTTCCTCCTCTCTCCTCGACGAAATCTACCGCTCGATCGACGGGAATGCCGACAAATCCGACGATTTCAAGGCCTACAAAGAAAAGAGTTCGAGGCGGCAAGGTGGCGGCGGCGGCGGCGGCGGCGGCGGTTGTTATGAAGAAATAGCAAGTTTTCGAAGGGTCGAGAAATGGATGGAGAAAGAGGCTAACGAGAAATCTGCAGCTCAAAAGAGACAGCAGTTTCTGCAAGATTCCGACAACAAACCGTTGCACGACAACGACTTGATCTTCTTCAGCTCGACGTCGAGCTCCTCCGACAGCTCCGGCGCCCTCTCTTCCTCCGACACGGAGTTCTTCGCCTCGACCGCCCGGTCGAGGCCGAAGGTCTCGTGCTTCACAGCCCGGCCTAAGCCGGTTCGGACCGGCAGCAATAAAGATCAAGAGCCGTTCTTCAAGAGTGATGATGATGATCGTAAAATTCGTGATGGAATTAGAGCCGTTGATGACGATTTGATCAAGTCGAAATCTAGGGCGTTGAAGATTTACGCCAACTTGAAGAAAGTGAAGCAGCCCATCTCACCCGGCGGGCGGCTCACCACCTTCATCAACTCACTCTTCAGCAATGCGAGTGGGAAGAAGTCGAGAAATCCCGACGCAGCCACGGCCGCGTCAGGATTTCGGGACGTCAAGTCTCCGGCAGGCCGACATCCTCCGTCTGCCTGCTCGTCGGCTTCCTCCTTCTCGCGGTCGTGTTTGAGCAAGTACTCACCGCGATCGAGGGAGAAAATGCGGGACGGGCCCCGGAGAACGGTGAGGTTCGAACCCGTCAGCGTGATCGTGGACGGAGATTTGCGGCCGTGCGGGGAAAAGAGTATATATGATGACGATGATGATTCTGGCAGGTTCGTCGGTCTGCCCCCGTTGCCGCCCCCGAGCGGGCTGGCGGGGTTGAAACTAAATAAGAAGGTCGAGCGTGTCACACATGATTGTGTGGTTAAGGATTATACTAATACTAATAATAATAATGATAAGAGGAATGGTGTCTTTTTTAATGAGGACGAGGACGAAGAAGATGATGACGATTGTCTTAGTGACTCGAGCTCGGACTTATTCGAGCTCGATCACCTAGCGTTGTTCGGGAGCAATAGGTTTAGCGAAGAACTACCCGTGTATGAGACTACTCATTTCGATACTAATTGTGCTATAGCTAGTGGTTTGATCCGATGATTAGAGATGAATAATATTTCTTGATGTTAATTATTTTTATTTTATTTTTTCTTTTGTTAGGTTTGTACATTCTCTTTTTCACTATGCTTTTTGATCATACCATATAACAAGATGTTACTGTAATGTTACTTTCCGATTTATGGAATTTGATGATGTAAATTTTTGTGAGATTTTGTGGAAAAAGCAGGATTTGGAATGGAGACAAACACTGAAAAAGAAGAGAATGGGGAGAGGTTAGATCCCAAGTTGCTAAGAGAGTGACATATTTTCATAAAGAAAAGAGAGAGAGAGAGAGAGAGAGAGAGAGAGAGAGAGAGAGAGAGAGGCAAAAAAAATGTAAGGTGGTGATGGTAAAGGGAAAGACAAATCTTCCCCATGGGAATAGGGAAAAGTGAATATCTTTAACTTTCTTTTTATATTTTTCATAGTTTTTATTTTTATTTTATTTATTTTTTAATGAAGTTTGAAGGAATATTTGTTGCTTCATGAAATAGTTTTTTTTTTTCAACAGATCCCCAGGAGTCCAAGTAAAGTGCTACTTGTTTGGAACTATTTTTCTCTTCCCCTCCTTTTTAGAAAAAAGAAATTCTTTATTTCAAATTTTTCTATTAATGTAAAATATGGAATAAAAGAGCACATTTGCATTAGAGGAATGCAACCGTTGATATTGAGATGATTAGAAAAGTTAAAAGAGGATTATTTTTTGTTAAACATAATTAAACCATTGTATTGCTTACCATATTCGAAATTTCCATGTTTTAGTTTAATTTTACACTTATTAATTACGGTTGATTCTGGACAGTTATTTTTCAATATTTAATTTTTAACTTTTAGTTAATCATTCATTATTGTGGTCGATTTTTTTTAATAATTAGAATTTATAATGTTTTTAATTTTTTATTTTCAATTTATTTATAATTACAAAATTAAACTAAATCATGGAAGAAAAATAATATATATTTCATTTTCTAATTAATACAGTAACTTATTATTTCTTAAAAACATAATTATATACCCTAATTAATAAGTGTGAAATTAAAATAAAGCATAATAAATTAAAATTAAATTAAAAAATTGAGAAAATTAATAAATTTAATTGTATCGCTCAAAGTATAGCAGAGGATTTCATTTTATTCACTAACTTTTTTTCCACACACACACGCGAAATCAACAACTAAAATAGGAGATGGAATGAATGCATGATATGATATGGTGTTAATTGTTTTGTAATATGCGAATTTAATTAGAGGAATAGTGTTTTGTAAATAAATTAAATTTGACACATAACTCGTTTTAAATATTTCTTCATCGGCCCAATATTAATTTCTAGAGAGTTTGGTCAAGAATGAAATGCCACTTATTTACCTTTTTTTAATTTTCAGTACTTCCAATTTCATTCCCACGAATCTTATCTGTCTTGTCAATTTTCATTATCTAAATCTTGCAGCATTAATTGCTGCCTAATTTATATCTATAATAAAGGTAATTGACTACAATTTTTATTTCCACAGTAACCAAACCCTATTCATCCACGGCTCAATTAATTAATTTAATCCAATATTTCTGACCAAATTTACGTTAGATGAGATCCTCTAGTCCAAATTAATTAGATATTATTCTACCTGTGCGTTATCGTTAAAAATGCGCAGTTTTAATATTTTTTTTATAAAATAAAATTTGTTACAATAATGTGGTATGAGAGATTCTCTAGTGAAAAATTATGTGTCAACCGTGTTCTAAACATCAAAATTATTTTTTTCTTCATTGTTTTTCAATTTCAATTTTTTTTATTTAGTATAATTTTATATTATTATTTATGATTTTTTCTGCCCAATTGGGGTTTCTAATTATTTTTTAGCATTTAATTTTTATTTTTTAGTTAATATAATTTATTTGTAGAGTTGATTATTTCAAACTTAGGGTGTCTGTGTGTTAACGTTAAAATTGCGCAGTTTTAATAATATTTTTTATAAAAAAAAAATTATTACAATAATCTGGTATGAGAGATCCTCTAGTCAAAAATTGTGTCAACCGTGTCCCAAACATCAAAATTATTATTTTTTTCATTTTTTTCAATTTCAATTTTTTTTTGTTCAATATAATTTTATATTATGATTTATTCCATCCAATTCTGATTTATAATTTTTTTAGCGTTTAATTTTTATTTTTAGCTAATATATTGATTTTTATGGTTGATTATTCCAAACTAATGGTTTATGATTTTTTAACATTTCGATTGTTAGCATTAAATATTAATTAGAATTAGTTATAATATAATAAATTTTATTTTAATGAAAAACATTACTAAAATTATGCAATTTTAATATTGACACACAGATGGGACATGCAATTTAGACTAGATGATCTCATTTGCCGGAAGATGGTGTGTTGTATTTGCAAAAATTATTAAAGACGGTGTTTTATTTTTGCAACAATTATAAGAAAATGAACTAAAAAAATATATGTTTTTCAATGAAAATAATTCATTTTATTTAATATTATTTCTTGATATTATAAAATTGAGATTTTAAATTAGACATACAATAAGAATGGAATTATGCACAGTTTAATGATAGCCCTTATGGCTATGAATAATCTCCATACTCCAATCATTTAAATCTCCAACAATATAGTAAATATAGTGACAATTAAGCCTCAAAGCTATCAAGATACTTATTGGTCCAACAACATTTAGTATTCTATTTAAATTTTAATTTTTCAGAAACTTTTAGACTCGAAACGTTAAATTAAGAATTTTCACCAATCTAACTCGACACCCCCACTATTTTTATTTTATTTCTTTTATGAAGAGGGTAACTCGCAACACGCTTGGAAACTCAAATGTGATAGAATCGCATTTATAGGTATTGTTGAAATTTAAACTCGGGATTTTCGATTCCAAATTTACATCGCCGCACCATTAGATTATCCCTAAAAGAAGTGACGGATCTAGGGAATTAGGCAGGACCTTCCCCCAACCCCCCCACTCCACTTCTTTTTTTTCTATGTATTTTTGTCGTCGGTTGGTTTCAGATCCCTACCTACGATTGTAATTTTATATATACACATAATGTAGTGAGATCCCCTCAAAAATTTCCGTCTGAATCTGACACCGCCCTAAGAAACAACACCCCCACTATTTGTTCCTTTCCTTATGGAAGAAGATTGGATTGGATATTGATTTTGTGTGTATTTGTGTGAAAATTAGCATGGGATCATCTTTTTGTTTTCTCCATTAGTCTTAAAGTTTTGAATTGAAGTTAATTAGGCCATTAAATCATTTGCCATTTAATTACTCACTTCGTCCCATTTTGATAGGCTGATTGTGAGTTTTTACGGGAATTAAGAAAATGATTGGAAAAGACAATTGATCAACAAACTTCCTAATATGCTCTTATTTATTTCTTTGACATTGAATTAATGCCTAATTTGAACATATTAAATAGGGGTATATATTAATAAATTAACTAAATATATTTAGAAACATGTCTATATATCGGGACATACCAAAAAAGAAAACAAGTCTATTAAAATGGGACGGAGGGAGTAGTAATTTAGGTTTACTACAATTATGGCTTTATTCACATAGAGTTATGGGACCATTTGTTGCTCAAATTTCAACCCAAAATTTACCAAGATTAAACCAGCCTAACAAATACTATATGTGTTGTCTTCCAAATAAAGTAACCTTAATTAATTTAAAAAATCAACATTCATATCGGAGTTATTTGTCATTCATTTCTTAGTTTTTTCTATGTTACATGCAATCATTATTCATGAGTGTTTTATAATTAGTAACTACATTTAGAAGACGTTGATTCGAATTTGTATTTTGTAATATATGACTCATAAAGTCATGCAAAAAAAAAAAAAAAAACTCATAATGCTATCCAGTTTTGAAAAGTAGGACCGAATTAATTCGTTTCAATCTAAACTGGATTTTGGCAGATAAGAAAAATAAATTATAGATAGCCAATAAACTTTTATTTTTTAATTTTTCTTCTAAGAATAACTTTTTACTTTAAATTAAATTTCTGAATTCTCAGGTTTTTTATTAAATATTTTAAAGTTGTAATTTTGTAAGTTTAAACTTGCGTTTGCAACCTTTTTTTATATTTCAAAAATAATAAATTAAAACCAACCTATGAAATTTCCTTTTCTTTAGATATTTTTTCCCACCAAATATTTAAAATTTTGAGTTGAAAAAACTTTTTTTTTTTTATGTCGAGAAGGTAACCCGCAGCCACTACCCAGGAGTGGACAATAAATAAATTCCATAATAACCTTCGATTTTCGGCTAGTCCATCGGACCAAAACATTTTATGAAAAAACATTTAATATGTATAATTTGTCAATTCATTCCTCCTAAACTTTTAACTTTAAAAAATTAACACTAGTTATAACATAATTTACCACTAATTAATTGACTAAATAATTTAAGTTTCAACAATTATATTTTTAATGCCTATACATCAAATATGAAATTTTCAATATATAACCAAAATATAAAGATAAACAATAGAAATTCGGGCTAACCCACTTAATTTTGGGCTAGTCCTATCATGGGCTATCGAGATATTCGGTTCAAGCCGATTCAGGTCAAAGTTTCTTCCAAACTATAATTTTATGGCTCTAGGTGTTGATAAGATTTGAACTCAAAATCTTCAATCTCAAATATAATTACATCACTCTACTAGTCGGTCATTTCCAAGGAACAAATATAATATATGGTGAGTGTGTGCATGCGTGTATGTGAGTATTTTGAATTAGTAAAAGAAAGAGCGGTGAGTCTCGAACCCGAGACGTCTTACTTCAGTACAAAGGTCTCCCCCGCTTAGGTCAATTTGATCCAATAGATAACAAAGAAATTTATTTTGATCACTCGATTATATATGACAGAGCTTAGCTAGAACTATATACTCACACTTGAGATTTCCTATTACACTATTTGTGTTACACTTTGTGTTACATTTTCAAATTACATATGTTTTTTTTATATATTTTTCTTCAATTATATTTGTTTGTGATTTAGTTTAATTTTAAGATTGTTTTCTAGGGTTCACCCCACCCAATTAGGGTTTATAATTATTTTTTAGTATTTAATTTTCAATTTTCAATTAATAATGCATTATTATGGTTGATTAATTCAAAATTAAAATTTTTAACTTTTTAAATTCATTCTTTTTGTTGATTAATGTTGACTATGATTGTTTATGTTATAATTGATTTTTATTTTATAATAAATATTACTAAAATCGTAAATTTTATAGTGAAACACATAGAAGTGTAACATGAAATTTCAACCCATATAATCAAGATATTGTGAACGTGGAGCTACAATTTCTACTATATATTCACGATATATATGTACCACCAACGGCATAAATTAACTCTAGCTATACAAAATTAATTAAGACATCATTAAAGTCATCATTTGTGAAGGTAGATACAAAAAAGGTACAAAGTCGGAATTACGCTGTAATGTCACGTCAAAAGGTCTAGATTCATAAAAAGATGATCATAAATAACTCAATAATAGGTGTCACAGTTCACATAAATTGAGGAAAATGAGACCCAAAATTATAACTATAACTATCCAAAACAATTAATATCGACATAATTGATGGACCTAATGCAGTTAAATAGTTAGAAATTTCAACAAATTGCATCTTAAAGTCTATTAATATGGAGCGGGACCACGCTTTTTTCCTCTTTATTTTTATCATTTTTCAAGATAAACTTATGGTCGACTGCTTACCGTGTGTAAACTCTAAACCTCATTCATGTGCAATAACCCGTAAACTACACATGAGAAGTGAATTTCACTAGACGGTGTGATGAGTTCGGTCAACCCAAGTGAATCACGGGCTAGCTAGCTCTGTTTCGGGTGAGTCCTATTGGACTGTCGGGATATTCGACTCAAATGGTCATTTTCTACTAAGCGATATCAGCAACTGCTCCGACAGTTTTCAAGTTCGGCTCTATTAATAAAATTAATTTCATATTAAATTGGGTGAGGTAATTGAAGTTAATAATTGTAAAATTAATTTCGGGCACAAAAGATAAAAAATAAAAATACTAAAATAGTTCGTAATTTGAAATTATAATACTGAAGATGCAACATAAATCTCATAACATGATGCACATAAATCTCTAAATTGATAAATAAATTAATAAATCATGGCTCAGCTATATATAATAATTATATTATTGTCCTCATAAAAATATTAAAATATAGTGCGTGAGAAGCATGCCATTTTCATGTAACCGAAAAAGAACAAAAGCACTAATCTTCTAGTCAAAATCCAGCATGATCAAATGATTACAAACCCAATATTCAAATATTTATGCATTAATGTAAAAATTTAATTATATATATGTGTGTGAGTGTGTTTTCTATTCGATTATATTCATTCTATTATATATGTAGTTGTCGTTCAGTCGTTTTCAATTCTTAAATTGACATAAGTAATTATAATAAAATTATGGAAGGTTATTTAATTTATGAAAGTTTTTTCAACCTTCGAATTACTTTATAAATAATGAATATATATATATATATATATATTTTATTGAGAGAAAAAGTTCTTTTTTTTTTTTGCGATGTTTCTTTCAAGTTTCTTTATGGTTGTCGAGGTAACAATAATGCACCAATCTTTGTGGGTCACATGGAAAATAACAGAATCAGAAAGAAAAGAAAAAAAAGAAATCGAGGATTAGACATAACATTCCGTATATATTGATATCGAATATATTATATATTATACATATATACATATTGATATATTTTCTTTTTATGATATTTTTATTTTGTGGCATACGAAATATGTAATCGCTACTTGAGAGTGTACGAATATTGGTGGTAGAGTCAGAAAGTACATATCGGGCTTCATTGAGGAGTAAAGGGGTGGTTGGAAGCCGAATAAATGAATAATATTATTTTCTAAATATACATAAGTAATGAATATGCAAAGATCGAAAGAGCTTCTTTTATCTCAAGAAAGGCATTATTTTTATGTATGAATTAATTTTCTTGCTACTCATAATTGATCTGTTGCAAATATTTAAATTATATCAAACTATTAAAAAAATGGATATATTGCATAGTCTTAATGGGCCAGATTAGTTTTAAATTATCTATCTTGTCCAAGTGGTAGATCACAATTACATATTGGGCTTTTTGGTATCTTGCCTCACTTTTATTTTTGGTAGTTCACCTTGCACAGCCCGTGTTCTTCTTTTCTCGTTCGGAATTTCATTTTTTCGGTTCGTTTCACCTTTCAAGATGATTTTGAATCATACTTAGACATATCCAACCACTCTCCAATTTCATTCTCTTCGAAATCCATTCAAATAGGCGGTTTTCCTGCCAAAACTTGACAAACCCGTGACAAAACACCAAATGCTAAAATCATAGCAAATAACTCACAAGTTACATGCAAAAAAAAAAAAAAAAAAAAAAAAAAAAAACTGACAAGTTACGTGCAATGAACACAAAATAAATACAAAATAGCACTCGAAATACATGTAAACCTCAGGTTTATCACACCCCACTTCACACAAGATGATGTCTAGAGATGTCAATCGGCTCAACCTGAATGGCCTTCGGATCAGTGGCTATTTAACTTGATTTTAGTTAAGTTTGGTTAGATTTTCTTCAGGCTAACAATTATTGGACCTAACCCTACTTCTCGATTTTCGGGCGACCCCGTACGTCAAGCTAGTAAGTTTAGGAAACAGTATTTCATATGTATAAATTTGTCAATTTATGTCCGTCTAAATTTCAAATCTTAACAAATTAATGTTAAAGGTAACATAGCTTAACACTAGTTAATGAAACATATTATTTAAGTATCAAAACTTATATATTTAGTATTTAAATTAAATCATATCAAACATGAAACTTTCATCATCTAATAAAAATAATAAGATAAACAATTGAAATCGGGTTATTCGGGTCAATCCATTTATTTTCAGGCTAACATATTAGACTCTTGGGCTACCATTTTTTGCCCTAACACCGTTTTCTTCTTTTTTTCATGCTATTCAGATCAATTCATCAATTTCGGGTTAGATTGACACCCCTAATGATATCGTGGTGATTATGGGTGTAAGTGAATCTAACCAATTCTTGATTGCTAGAAATTGATACTTATAATATTAATCTAATTCGACTTATGAACTCGAGTTCAAGTCTCTCTCTCTCTCTAACTCGAGTAACTATCGAGCTCGAGATACATCAATAACTCAATAGAAAGCAAGATGTATTTTTTAAATTTCAGATATAGTAATAAGCACTATATTTTGACATTAATTAATGTATATAATTATTTGAATGATGCTAAGATTGGAATCTCCGCCAATATTGTTTCAATATCACCTTCTTCATCTTCATCGATAATATCGTCGATTCTATTTCTGTCGTCTGATCCAATCAACCGGCTTTCTTGTTTCTTGTATCTTTCATTTTTTTTTCTTTTTTTTTTATTTCCTTCAAATCTATTTTTTAATTATTGTGACACTATATGACTATGTCACTTTCTTTTATATATTTTAGTTTAGTTGGGAGAAGGAATAATTATGAATCACAAACTCAAGACGTCTCCACTTTAATACACATGACACATTATTAATACATTATACATATTCTATATATCATGCAACTAATAATATTACTTTATTTATTTTTTACTTCTCCACCATATTTTTTAACCTTTGGTAGTTTGTCGTATGAGACTGCCTAACCGTGTTACATTCCATGTGCTATAGTTTATTTTTTAATAAACCCTATTTGAGGAAGGATGATATATACCTAAAGAAAAAAAATAAATTAAATCATAAAAAAAAAAAAATGAAGATTTGGCATTTGAGTGCCATAGAAAATATCACAGGGGATCTCAAGTGTAATTGAGGTGGTATAAAGTGAGAAAAATTATTATTTCCCTTATATTAGATTATGATAGAAAAATATAAAAGAGTTGGAATATTGTCCTTTTTTAAAAATAAAAAAATGGGAATATTGTCTTTGATTCTCCCACTGCATAGATAAACGCGCAATTCTTTAATTTTGAACACGATGTGGTTGGTTTCATTTGAATTTAATTGGCTTAGTGTAATTCGCAAAATTTTGAAAATGTGTTGAATATTACTTAATTAAATTGTAAGTACTTGAACTTTGAATATTGTAATAAATCTAGGATAAAAGTAAATGAAATTCTCTATCCCACTTTTCTCTATCTCATTCGATGTCCTATTTCAATTTTTATTCGATTTTCATCAATTTTTTTTCTTCAATTTCAATTTGTTATGGCTTAGTTTAATTTTATAATTATTATTTAGGGTTCATTCCACCCAATTAGAGTTTATATTTATTTTTTATTTTTTAGTTAATATAATTGATTAATATGGTTGATTATTCCAAAAGAAGGGTATATAATTTTTAGCAATAAATGTTGATTATGATTTGTAATACTATAATAAAATTTATTTTTATAATAAATAATTTTAAAATATTAAATTTTATAGTGGGACATGAAAAGCGGACTAGAGAATTTTATTCCGGATGAAAGCAAAAAATTTGATGGCTGAAAAATGACGTGTTTGAACATGTCCCATTTTCCATGTAGTTTGATACCGAATCGGCCATTTTTTTCGATCGCTGAATTTTCACTTCAGTCCTATATTTGTTACAATCTTCAAATTTTTTTGAATGATTGAGTTTAACGAAAACAGTCTAATGATATATTGTGATTTCTGCGGTAGAAGATAATACAATTTGTGCGTTATAAAATTTATCGAACCCATTCATCAAAAGAATCTAGTATTTAAGCATCGAGTCCACCAATCAAATGGTCCAAAAAATGTGTTGTTCATCGTTAGAATCTAACAAAAAATAAACCAATCAATTAGTTCCCAAGTGAGATAAAACAAACCAATCATATATCATATATTATTTTTAGTTTCCTTGTAAAAAAAATCCAATTTTCTATGAAAACTAAACATGATCAAATTCATTAGAATTTCCGCCCCCAATTCTACTAGTCACATGAACATCCAATCATATATAAGATTCAATAGCTTTAAATTCGTTTGTGTTCCAATTTTGGCCTCATTTTTTTTTATCAACCAAATTTTGATAATCTTGCAATAAAAAATAATGAGTGAAAATGGGATCACAACACCGGAGAACAAAGTCATCCCATTTAGTCCCAACCGGCAACCGGTACCGCCGCTGCACAACTCTTCCACCTCGGGCCGGCGGAGGAGAGCGGCCAAGGCCACCGTCGCCACCACCAAGTCACGAGGCTTTTGCCGGCGGCTCGGAGACTGCATCGTTATGGGTCCAGCTTCAACGCGCCGTGTTGACCTAGACAAATATGCAATAAGCCTCGACCAACTTGCTCAGCAGGTAAAACTAGTCTTCTTATATATCTTCTGCTTCAATATCATCAATACACGTCATCAGTTGTGCACGTTCCATCTGCTGATGCTTCTAAATTAAGGTTGAAGCGATAGAGACAGAACTTCAGAAGCAGAAACAGCAGACGGGCGTGTACAAAATGAAATTAGAAAAGGCACAACTCTTCCTCAAACATTGTCTTCAAGTGGCACAAGACAATGGTTTCTTAGACCTAATTCTAAACAAAGATAAAGACCAAGAAATCTTGTTCTCTCCCGCAATCACACAGGCCAGTGTTAACTCTCAGATAGCGACTCCAGGCCAATTCCCGACTTTGGGCCAATTCCACCCAGAACTTGCTCCCCTCGTACACCAAGCCAAAATGAACGGATGGTACATCGAAGCTCAAGAGGTTAGTCTTTCTTATGCTAATGTATAAAAACCTCGGTAAATTTCATATTATCCCATGTATTTTTTCGAAAAATAATAAAAATCCACCATGTGTTTAAGTAATAGTCTAAAAACTTTCTCAATTATGATAAAATTAATATTTCTTCCCAAATACCATAGTAAATTTCAACATCCTTAATTTTAACATACATTTTTCACCATACCCTTTTCATATTTAAAGAAATAAATAATATTTTAAAAATAATACAAAACTTAGGAAAGTATCACAATGACAAAAAATAGTAGTTTGACCAAATAAATACTATAACTTCTAAATAATATATAGAATATATTTATTTTTAATAAAGAGATTAAAATTATTATTTTTAAAACAAAAATGGTAAACTAAGGCAACCTATTCTCTTTCTTGAAAAGTGTAAGTCACTCTCTCCAAAACGTGCCTTTCCAAAAAAAAATAAAAAAATTAGACCATTAATGAAGCATAGGGATTTCGATTTTTCAGTAAAATAACAAGAAATAATATGAAATTTACCCTAAAATCCTAGCTCTGTTACCAATTTAAACGAACGCCTCATCCAATGAAACAGGTAGAAATGCTCCATCTATCAGCTCAGGGCAGCACCGCAGACATCTTCCGAGCGAAATGGAGAGGCCTCGACGTCGCCGTGAAATGCATGTTCCCCGATTTCTTCCGATCGAACGAGAACGCCGTCGGCTTCTTCGCCCAGGAAGTCGAGACGCTGTCGAGGCAGCGCCACCCGTTCGTGCTGCAGCTGATGGGGGCCTGCCTCGACCCGCCGGAGAACGGCTGGATCGTGACGGAATTCATGACCACCGATTTGAAGGAATGGCTGCATGGCCCAGGGAAAAGGCAGAAGGAAAGAACAGTGCCTCTTCCGCCATTGAAGGAGAGGATTTCGAAAGCTTTAGAGATTGCTCAGGCGATGCAGTATCTCCATGAGAGCACGCCCAAGATCCTTCATCGTGATCTCAAACCTAGCAACATTTTCTTGGACGATGCGTTTCATGTTAGGGTTGCGGATTTCGGACATGCTCGGTTCTTGACCGATGAAGAGAAGGCGATGACCGGAGAGACGGGTACGGTTCGATTTCTCTGTTACATTTCGTTTTTTTCTACGCGCGGATTTTATATATTATATTACACGAGTCGTGTTTTAGACTTTTAGTAGTCCGTGCTTCATTATTAAATTTATTATTTTTCTTTCATTTTTTCATCGATTTAGTTTTATTGTGTTTTAGTTTAATTTTATAAATATTAATCAGGCTTGATTCCATCTAGTTATTATTTATAATTATTTTTTAGAATTTAATTTTCAGTTTTTAGATAATAATTGATTATTTAATAATTGATTTTTTTTTTGGCGAAAAATGTTGATATGGCCCATTATATAACAATGAATTTCTATTTTTATAATAATCATTATTAAAATCATCATTAAATAATGAAAACATGAGAAGTATAACATGAAATTCAAACCAATTTTTATAACGTCACATTGTCCGGCCGGGCTCTTTTTTGCGAGCCGGACCGGGCCAAAAAGTTCGGTCCGAAATCAAGCAAGGCCTGTTCGAAAATGAGAGTGGCCCAAATGAGCCAGTCGAATTTGACCCAAAAACATGCAAAAATATTTTAGGCCCGCATTTTCGAGTCGAGTTGGGCCGGGTCAGGAAAATATATGCCCAAATGACTTTGGGCCAAACCCGGTTTTTTTTTTCCAGTGGCCCGATGGGCTGCAGCCCGAATTGCCATCCCTATTTGTCACTTTTCCTAACTATTTTGGGGTTTTTTAGTTGGCTAACTAGTGAATTGTTAAGATAAGTCTGTTTAACAAAATCTTGTGCGTTTATAGGTTCCTTAATTTGTACATTTCATTATACATCATGAACTAGTCAATATTGACGTTTTATTACGAAAATGTAACAACAAATCTCGTTCTAAAAGTACACGAATTTCTTTCTCGACTTTCGTGTCTTAGGTACATTTGTTTACATGGCACCCGAGGTGATCAAATGCGAACCCTACGATGAAAAATGTGATGTCTATAGCTTCGGTATCATGCTCAATGAGTTAATCACCGGCGAATACCCTTACACCGACACGGACTTTGGACCTTCTAAGGTGCGTAACAACTCAATATTTTCTTGATGACTAGAGAAATCCACAGTCGCTACTTGATTCTCGTAAACCTCGCTTTTGTTTAGAATCTTTTTTTAAATACTCAAATTTCTTTGTGATGCATTCATGAACAGATAGCCAAGGAAGTTGCAGAAAGTGGACTTAGACCAAAAATTGCAGAGGTGGAAGAGCAATTGGAAGGTGTAATTGAACTAATTACAAAATCATGGGATCAAGAACCTGAAATTAGGCCCATTTTTGCTGAAATTACATCTGTTTTGAGAATTGTAGACATGAGATTGAGAGACATTGATTTTTAATGTTTGATTTTATTTTATTTTTTCCAAGAGAGTTATTCATTTTCTGGATTTGTAACATTTGAATTATAAATATTTATTTTGGCTAGTTAGATTATTTATTGTGAAATTATATCTGATTTGAACTAACTCGGCCCAAATTTGATAACTTCTAAAATATTTACCCTATTTTTTTATTGTTTTTTTTTATCAAAGACAATACCAAAATAGTCGAAACAAGATCAACATAATTACATATTTATGCCTATGTATTGGTTTAATTTGAACAATGTGTAGTGATCTATTGATGTGAATGTTACCTGAGTTTTTATTTAATATTAATTTCTTTTTTTTTTCCTAATCTTTAGTTTTAGTGCGTGTTTTTAGTAATCTTTTAATGCAAATATATAGTACTTATGTGACATATGCATCAAAAATCACGTACCATTATGATGATCATTTTTAATCTCTGGATAAAAACCTTTCATGACTTTATTATTATTATCATTATTATTATTATTATTATTATTATTATTATTATTATTATTATTATTATTATTATTATTATTATTATTATGCAGTTTTAATCCTATTCCTTCATGACGACTTCCGACTGAAAGAAGCAAGAATAATTGAAATAATTGTGGGGTAATGAATTATTGATCTACTTTTAGAGCATTAGATTGAAAGAAAAATTTGATGTTGGCTTAAAGTGAATTTTCATCTATATTTGGGACCTACTTTGGAAAAAAAAATAGAGAAAAATCACATACTTAAAATAGGATGTTTTGTCGCCTTATATTTGCATTAATAAACTAATACTATAAAGTATGCATTTGGGCCACAATTATATGATGATTACCTCTTCAACTTTGATCCTATTCGATTAAGGTGGACTGGTGTTATTTTGGGGTTAAAAGTTTTAAGTTTGAATTCCCCCATCAATACTATTAGATGTGAGTCTGTCACACCTGATTTGACAAGTGAGGTTTATCTCTCTTGTGTGGTTCGCAAACTATTATATAGGGACAGAGTTTATCCAGTGCGTACCTCGGTAGCGGCTGCGGGTTACTCTCGATATCAAATTTTCTATTTTACTCATTTTGGTTGAAATGTTTTAATTCAAACTTAGTATTAATCAATAAAAATGAGATGATAATAAATCCATTTTTTTTATTTTTGGATTTAAAAAATATGAATTCAAATTTAATAATAATTTGTGGGAAAAAAAAAAGATAATTGATGAATAAGTTGAGAAATGAAAGCCTCTAGTATCAAATTCTTAAAAACAGAGTAAGAATACCTACTTATACTAGGTATTTTGATTTCAAGAAAGTTGCACAATTTTCCTTATTTTGGAGAATTTGATTACTTTTCAAAATTCATAAAAAAAATGAATGAAACACTTGAATGTTAAAATAAGGAATTAAATTATTTTCTTAAGTCAGATTTCGTGACAACCAAACGAGTCTTTAATTAGTACAAATTATGTCACGTCAAGAGAGATAAAGATTATATATATTTACATAAATAACTTACTATTTTAGTTGCATTTTTTGGAACCTTTAGAAATCCTTTAGATTGCTAAAATATTTGAGCTTGATACTATTTAGCTAGTTCAATAAATAAACTATCAATTTTTTATTTCAATTATACACTTATAATTTAGTTAGCGGAAATATGTTACATAACCTAATTTGTTATTCAAAATAATGAATTTTACTAAATATATTACATTTTCTATAATAAAATCATATATTCTTTTAAAGGAGACTAAAAATATTTTAGTTTATATATGTATATTTGCAAATCAACTCCCATCTTCCATTTTTATTTTATTTTATTAACTCTCATCTTCATTTAATATTATTGTATTAAATAGGTAGTTGGTGTCGGTTGTAACTAACTACTTGAGGTTTGACCCATAGTCAACTGTACACTCCCCTGCCCCACGGACACAATGTGGGTTGTGAACGAACACAGACGAGTCGAATACCATGATGTTCAAGCTCACCTCATTAAGAATTCTTGGAGATCAAGTTTGATTCGAGTTATTTCCTTTTGTTTATCATGATTGAATTCGGCTCGAGCTCGGCTTCTGAAATGCTTAAAAATTTACTAATCGGATCAAAGTTCGAATGCTCGAAAAAAGTTGGTTTAATTTACACATGTTTAAGCTCGAGCTCGAAAGAAAAGTTATTTAATGTATCCATTCAAAATATTTATAACATTCAAGAACATGTTCGATTAAACTCGGACTCGAACATGTTCACGAGCAGGCCGAGCCGAATATGCTCTGTTTGAGCTCGTCTCAATAATCTTATCTCGAGCTTAGCTCGCTTAGAAAATGAACGAATTTCGAACAATTTTTTTTTTCAAATCGAGTTCCGTGTAGCTCGTGAACGACTTGAATGGCCGAGGTGTAATAAAAACAAAATGTCATCTCACTCACGTATGCAGTTTTTAAAAAAAATTTGTCGACTTGCAGAATTATTTTTTATTAAAAAAAAAGGAGCATAGTTCAAGTAGGGGCCGCAACAACTTTTCCTCGTCTCGACAATGAAAACTTCAATTTTCAATGTATGAAGATGTATTAAATTGATAGTGTAGTGCATTATTAAACTGAGAGAGCTGCAAATACTGTTTCTTTCTCAGATTTGCTGCCGCCGCCGCCTCTGTATACGGTATTCAAGCAAACCCTTTTGTATAATATCTTATGTATTTTTTTTATGCCAATAGCTCTAGATGAAAGTTTCTGAGTTATAGTGCTACACCACAACTGAAGTGTGTGATTTTTTTAATTTTTTTTTGTGTTTGTGTTAGATGAGTTGAAATTGTGTTTATCTATATGCATAGTGGTTAACAGATCAAGTTCTTGATGATTTATGTGTTTTTGTTTTGCATAGATTATTTAATGCTGTGTTCATGTGTGTGCATAATGCTTGACAGCTCAAGTTCTTGATGACATTGGCATATATGATTTTTGTGTATACATGATTTAAGATTGTGTTTTTTTTTTTTTTTGTGTTATGTATGATGCATTAATTAACAGTTTGAGTTCTTGATGGTATATGAGACTGCTTTTTTGTAAAAAAGGGTGTAGAAAAATGAAACCAGGATGGCTCTGTTGTATTATTTTCATCAATTTGATGTTGCTAAACTGTTTGTTGATTTTCCTGAGAGAGTTTTTTTTTCCCCCAAAAAATTTTGAGAATCATAACATGCATGAGGATTGATCAAGAGACCATCATTGCGTTGCCTTTCATGTTCGAATTTAGGCAGGTTTGAAATGGATGCCGACGGAAAAGCGGCAAAGAGAGGTGGAGAGATTGGGGTAGGTGATCTGATCATTAGCATATCCGAAGAGGAAAAGGATTCAACATTTCCTATCCCAGTTGCTGCAAAGGAGCAAAACCATAGGCTTTCAGGTGATTCACCGAGTAGATTATCGAATGATTCAATGGTCAGTGCACAAAAGCCAGTTCCAATGAGTTGCCCTTCACCTGAATTCACAAGGTTTGCGCCAAGCCCCAATAAGCCTCCCAAAATCCCCAAATGTGAGAGCCTCACTCGTAGAAAGTCGTTTACAAAGTCTTACTCAAAGCCCAAGTCGAGGTTTGGTGAACAATCCGTGGCTATAGATAGTAATATGTTTGAAAATCGAGCACTATTGGAAGAGCATCCGGTCTCTTGTCATGGTTCTCCTATCACTAAAGTTGATGGCAATAATGCTAGTGTCAATGAAGTTAATAGAACTCTGTCAGTAAGTCCGGGTGGTTTAGGAGGAGTGGATAAGGACGAGGAAATATATAAAAAAGTCAGCAGTAGGAAGAAGCTCAAGTATAGGAAAGTGAAAGTTAAGGTTTTGATTGAATGGCTGTTGTTTCTTTGCATTCTTGGCTGTTTGATCATCAGCTTGACTGTTGAAGAGTTGAAAAATCGGACAATTTGGGATTTGAGAGTCTCGAGATGGTGTGTGCTCGTTTTGGTGACGTTTAGTGGCATGTTAGTTACTAAATGGCTGATGCATTTCATAGTGTTATTGATTGAGCTGAACTATCTGCTGAAAAAGAAGGTGTTGTATTTTGTTCATGGTTTGAAGAAGAGTGTTCAGTTCTGCATTTGGCTGTCGTTGGTGCTTCTCACTTGGGTCCTGCTGTTCCAGGAAGGGGTGCAGAGATCGCGCCTAGCTACTCGGATTTTGGATTTCATAACTTGGAGCATTGCATCATTGTTGATTGGATCCTTCTTGTGGGTGTTGAAAACCTTGCTTCTGAAGATTCTTGCATCTTCGTTCCACGTTAACACGTTCTTTGATCGGATTCAGGAGTCGACCTTTCATCAGTACATCCTCATGACCTTGTCTGGACGGCCAATTTTGGAGTCCACCAATGTGAGTAGACTGAGTTCGTTCATCTCGAAGAAGGGAAAGGACGGGAAGGAGAAGAAGGAGAAGAAGGCTATCGATATCAATAAGCTTCATCAGATGAAGCAAGATAAGGTCTCAGCTTGGACCATGAAAATGTGTGTTGATAAAATATCCAACTCTGGCCTTAGCCTTACCACTCTTTCGAATGAAATTGATGAAGGAAACTACGATGGCTGTAACGAGCAAACAGATAAGGAGATCACCAACGAGGAGGAGGCGATTGCTGCTGCTTATCACATCTTCAAAAATGTAGCTAAGCCCTGCTCCATGTCAGCACTCCATCCATTTGAAACTGCATTTTTTTAACTCTTCGTTCGTGCATAACAATCTTCTCTTTGCAGGCACATTTATGAACTTGATCTAATCAGATTCATGATTAAGGAAGAGGTGGAAGTCGTGTTTCCAATGATCGATGTTGCTGAGACCGGGAAGATTGACAGAAAAGCTCTGATAGAGTGGGTGGTAAGCATAGCCAGCCTTCCATCAATCATGCTAATTTTGGAAAATTTTGATATATGATCATAGCTTCGTTTTCGTGTTTGTGCAGCTGAAGGTTTACAATAGCCGAAAGGCGCTAGCTCATGCTCTAAACGACACGAAAACAGCCGTTAAGCAGTTGAACAAGCTGGTCACAGTGGTTCTGATAGTCATCATGATAGTGGTCTGGCTTCTCTTAACAGGAGTAGCAACCACCAAAGTGCTGATCTTCTTCTCGTCTCAGCTCGTTCTTGCAGCCTTCGTGTTTGGGAACACTTGCAGAACCATATTCGAAGCAATAATCTTCGTGTTTGTCATGCACCCCTTTGATGTTGGTGACCGCTGCATCATTGATGGTACTCAGGTAACCTTACACGAACCACACCGGCCTCTACTCGTCTGGATCATCGTTGTTTATCATGTTTTCGACTGCAGATGATCGTTGAAGAGATGAACATCTTATCAACAGTCTTCCTCAAATTCGACAACGAGAAAATATACTATCCGAACAACGTGTTGGCTACGAAACCGGTCAGCAACTTCTACCGGAGCCCGGATATGGGAGATTCATTCGAATTCTGCATAGATTTCAAGACTCCATTCGAGAAAATAGGCCGTTTGAAGGAAGAAATCAAGAAGTGGATTTCAGTTTCAACCCCTCATTTTTCTCTTTATAGCCCCGTAGATTCGAATCAAGAAATTAATCACCGTTCGTGTTACATTCCGTGTGCAGGTATCTAGAGAGAAACAGCCAACATTGGCATCCCAACCACAACATGGTGGTGAAGGAGATTGAAAATGTGAACAAGATCAAGATGGTTCTGTTCTTCAATCACACTATGAACTTTCAAGATTTTGCTGAGAGATGCAGGCGTCGAACGGATCTCGTGCTCGAGATGAAGAGAATCTTCGAAGAGCTCGGAATCACCTATGATCTCCTTCCACAGCAAGTGCATCTCGTCGAGTCGAAAAGGGCTGCAGCAGAATCTTGAAACTGATCTTCACCAACAAAAATATGTCTATACTACTACAAGTTGGGAGATTTTTAATGTTCTCGTGCATTGTGGTTTGCAGGCTATGACACGGTGTTTTCATCGACCCAAAACGAGGCCGAAAAGGGAGCTTGGTGTAGGCATTTGTATCAAGGAATAAGCACCCTTTCATCAAACTTCTGGTAATGAAAGTGTGAAATTTTAGGGTAAATATCAAGTAGAGTGAATGTGCTCTTTTGTATGTTGTTAGTTAAGTTCTTCAATTATAAATGGTATTAGTTTATAAATAATGTTTAATTGCACCTAAAAAATCACAACCTTTACATTAAATTGCAAATTCGAATATTTTAACAAAAATAACCAACGTTTAATAATAACAACTTAATTCCCAATGTTTGAATATTATACTAGAAATGGTCCTATATTTTAGGTGAAATGTCATTTTGCTCTTGTTTTCAGCAAAAATATCAGTTCGTAATATAAGTTCTCTAGCTCACTTAAAAGTAAATGTGATCAAAATCGACTGAAAATAGTATTTTCATTGAAAATGTTGGGTCATTTGTGTTAAAATATTAAATGTTGGGAATTAAATGTGATCAAAACCGACCGAAAATAGTATTTTCATCAAAAATGTTGGATCATTTGTGTTAAAATATTTAAACGTTGGGAATTAAATGTGATCAAAATCGACCGAAAATAGTATTTTCATTGAAAACGTTAGGTCATTTACGTTAAAATATTTAAACATTGGGAATTAAATTATTATTAGTAAACGTTGGGTTATTTCTGTTAAAATATCCAAATGTTGGAAATTAAATTTTAATTATTAAAACGTTGGGTTAGTTAATTAAAACTTTCAAAGTTGAGAATTAAATTGTAATTAACCCCTTTATTTTCCATATGGACACATTTTGACGTGGTAATATGTATACATGAACAATAAAAATGTTGAACAAATCAAAATCTAATCATTGAAAAAATTGGGTATGTTTACTCACGGGTTCATTGCTATAAAATTCATAAATTTCGAATGAATTTGCAATTTAGATATAATTTTTAAAATATTGCAATAATATGTAGCAAATTCGACACCTATGAACTTTTTGACAATCAAAATTATGATGTGGTTATATTTTTTTTCTATATATACAAATTAATTTAATTTTAGTGTCGAATAAATTTAGACAAGGCCACAACATAATGGCCTACTTTATCCAAAAATAAAATTTTATCTCATTTAATTTGCATATATGTCGATTGCGCACTATACATGTACAAATAAAACAAAACATCAATGGGTGCATTCTTGATGATTTTCCACTATATAATATATTGCATGCTTCAATAGCAATTACCACAAAATTGATACGCATCTATTTCCTCAACTTTAGTCGATTTTGTAAAAATATCTCGAACTTTAAAATATATTAAATAATATTTAATTTTTACATATATATTTTTTAAGGTAAATTATAATTTAATTTTCAACATTTGAAGGTTTTAATAAAAATAACCCAACGTTTTAATAATTACAATTTAATTCCCAACGTTTGGATATTCTATCAGAAATAACTCAACGTTTAATATTAACAATTTAATTCCCAACGTTTGAACATTTTAACAGAAATTATCCGATAATTTAGATGAAAAAATCATTTTGGTCATTTTTTCGGCAAAATTGCTAGTCCGTTATATGGGTCTCTAGCTCACTTGAGAGTAAATGTGATTGAAATCGACCGAAATGGTTTTTTTAGCCAAAAATATTGGGTCATTTCTATCAAAATTTTCAAACGTTGGGAATTAAATTGTTAATATCAAACGTTGGATTATTTCTGTTAGAATGTCCAAATGTTGGGAATTAAATTATAATTATTAAAATATTGGGTTATTTTTGTTAAAACCTTCAAATATTAGGAATTAAATTGTAGTTTACCCTTTTTTTAAATGTCATATGATTCAATTTTAGGTATTGAATTGCTAATAAAGCACGCCGAAATATTCTAGCATGAAAAATCATATTTAATCCTCAATAAGTAATATGATTTTACGCGTCATTTAAATACTGAACTCGGACAGAAATTGAATTCGATAACAGTTTACAAATATAAAAAGATTACGTATTTTTTACCATATTTTGAAGTTCATTACCTTTTTGCAAAACGGACTAAATTTTCACGATATAAGCATATATTTGGCCAACTAGAATTTAGTTCCAACTTTCATAATTCTTGCTGCATTTTAGCAAAAATTCAGGAAAAAAAAATATTGAAAAAAGACAATAATTGAAAGCTTTAATTGAAATAGTCCAACAACCTAAGAGAAGTAGCAGCCTAGCAAACAATTAAGTAGTGTCTAAAACACAACAGTTTCTAACAATTCTGCTTTAGATAAAATTTTTTGCCCTAAAGAATTCTCATTTCTACTTGATAGTTTGTGACTTCTCCTCTCTTGATCCCATCTATACACAAGCTCTTGCTCCCTTCTCCGTCGTCACCGTCGCCCGCCTCAAATCCGATACGCGATGCCTTGGCCATGGATGAACCTCGCGTTATCCTCAGCATACACGTGAGTCTCGTTCTTCAACCTGAACCAAGAATGCGAGGCATGAGATGAGATTTCTAATATAGTAATATTTGATCATGTAGAAAGTGGACTATATATATTTGAGACCGTCTTACGTTTTTGCAACGGTCTTATTCAAGATGGTGGAGGCAACAAATGAGGCTCCATTCAAGTACAAGAGCTCTCCATCAATTCTTTCGGCGATTTTCTTGTCCATTTTCCCGGCCTCGATGCAGAGTGGATAATCCGAGGCCTGAAATATAATCTCTCCCGAAAACACGTTACAATCGATCACCACCAAATAAAATTAGTTATTAAATTTAGAAAGCGTGTAGATTTATTCACTCACAATGACCCATCCCCACGTGTCCGCAAACGATGGCACGTGGGCCGTGTAGGCACGAACATCTGCACAAACACATACCATATGAGATTTCATTTTGCACTTTTTCACGAATATATAGCTAAAAAAAGATTGATACATTGTTAAATTTAGAAAGTGTGTGGACTTACACTTGAAAACTTGTTTTATAGTGTTGTAAATTGATGAGAACACTTCCTTGTGAGTGAACACACCTGCTGGTCCAGCCTATAGACAATGCAACACATGACCAAAAAAACTCAAAAAATTTTAAATATAGTTCATCGTGAACCATAATATAAAGACTCACTATGAACTAATACGAGACGAGTAACGGCCCCCGATGGGTAACTCACCTGAGTTACAAAAATACCCTTATTATTGAGTTTAGGCTTCAATATATCTTCATAGAAAGACTTGGTATATAGTTGATAGCAAGGCCCTCCTTCAACTGGATCTGCCAAATCTCCCACTATAACATCAAATTTTTCTTGTCTCTCTTCCAATTCAGCCCTTCAACAAAATTAGTTAATATATTATATACCAAACAATTAAGATAAGTTTCCTACATTAGAATCATAAAAAAAAAGATTCTTAATTAATAGATTTGATGAAAGATATGAATACTTACTTAGCATCATTTATCACTAAATCAAGCTTCATATTTCGAAATGCCTCATGATTTGCTGTGAGATGTGTTTTGCAGAAATCCACAACCTCCTGCATTTGGCAACCAATACTTTGTATGATAAAAATAGCCAAAAAAAAAGTGAAAACAGAAAAGAAAATACAAGAATTTTGATCATCTTGCAAAAAATTGGCATTGAAACTAGGATAAATTAAATAGGCTTGAATATCATAATCCTTCCGTCCCAATATAGGCTGATTGAGATTTTCACAAGATTAAGAAAATAATTGAGAAAAATAATATTTAATAAAGAATTTCCTTATATACCCCTATTTATTTTTTTGATAATAAATTAATGATTAATGTAAATATATTAAATAGGGATATATATTATTAATTAGCTAAATATATATAGAAACTTGCCTATATATCGGGACATCCCAAAAAAAAATCTATCTTATTGGGATAGAGGGAATATACTATTAATTGCAATTCTATCACATTTCAATCGAAATGACATTTTAATACCCGAACTATTGAGTAAATAATGAAAACTGGTTTAGTTCATAAATTTAATAAATTCCTCTCAAAATAATAATATATATCATCAACAAATCCCATAAAAAAATCTCTGATTTGATTAATTTTTAGTAGTTCGGATATTAAAGTGTCATTTCAAATAGAATGAGCTATTTAAGCATGTTTACCCTTTAAACTATTTGATTAATCATTCAAGAGAAATCCAAGATTCTGATGCATTAATGCATGGTAAAATCTCATCATTAACATGGATTAAAAGTCTAATCACGCTGCGCCGTCTCTAATCTCGCCCCTAATCATGCTAAATTAGGACAAAACATGAGCAAAAGAAGGGACAAGATTACTTAAAAAGATGTTTTATGTCCCTTAGTAAAGGATTAAGGTTGTCAACAAAGGGGGGCAAAAAGGGAAATCAAAAAATATTTCAAAAGAAGCAATTAGTAGCTATATCTTATCTAAAATCCCACTAAGAGAAAATGGTGCAATCCCCCACACAAGCGACATAAAATTGTGCTTTTCCCACTTAATAAACACAATTGAATATGGAGAGAGAGAGAGAGAGAGAGAGAGATGAATTTACCCATTAGAGTAAATGTGCACTCATTGACAAAAAGATTAATTTTTTCTCGATTTGATTTTTCTATTACATTTTCATGCTACAGTTCGCATAATATTATTCAATACAATGACATTTTACCTAAACACGTGGGGTGATAGTGTTGAATGATACATAAAATGTGATACGAAAACGTAAGAAAAAATCCTTCTATCATTCTTTTATTGAATATTTTATTAGTGTATGTGTGTATACCTGATCGATATCGCACATCACCACTTTCTCGACCGATCTATGCCGGAGGGCCTCCCTCGCGGCAGACCCTTCGCCTCCGCCCATTATGAACACGGTTTTCGGGCTAAAAACATGAAGATGGCGCGGAGTTAAATACTTATAACGAAGTAATATTACGCGTGTAACATAGATTACATGGATGCTACACATAATGAAATCGAATGTCGAGCATAATACGAGTGGTGTTCATGGCATGCACATGTTCATGATTACATCGCTTAATTTCGACGAATAATAAATATAATCTACTAAGCCATGATGATGAAATTAAATGGAGATAATAATATATATAACTAAGTCAAATAGGGAGTAGTTGGAAGCGTGCATGATTGGCATATATATATGTATGTATATATATATATATATATATTAACTCACTTTGGGTGACATAAGAGAGCTGGATGAATCAAACATTCATGATAAATAAATTCATCAAATTCTGCACTCTGCATCTTCCCATCAATCACCAATACCTGCATATATATAAAATTACTCAAATTATTTTGTCAAGCCAATAATAGTATAATACACACACACACACACACTCATATATATATATATATATATATATCAATCACTAGTAGTATCTATCTTCTTACCAAATACCAAATCAATAAACAATAAAATTTTAAATAAATTATTTTTTTAATTAATTAAAAAATATAGGAAATATATACCTTCCCAAAATGTTTTGTGTCGAGAAGGGCTATGTCTTGGTACTCGCTAGTTCCTTTGTGCAGCACTCTAGGGGAAGACGAAGGGGCACATTAGTCATTTTACATTCTCCTTAAAAAAAATGGAAATGAAAATATATGTAACGTTACGAGCATTTGCAACGACATTTTCTATTCCAAAATGGTATAATACACTACCCTAATTCTCTAATGAGATTGACATGTACGTACTACTTCCCCGTTTCATATTATTTGATGTTTTAGATTTTTCATAAAAACTAAGATATAAAAAACGTGATAAATATAATCTCTTTTTCTCTATGGTCTATGTCAAATTCAAGTAAGTTATATGAAAAAAAAATATCATCTATTCATGATAAGTTAGATATATGAGATTTTATAGTGTTTTGATAAGAATAAAATTGAGAGAATGTACGTGACAAATGATAAATATCATGATCAAATTATTTCAAAAAATATTTAAAAATTTAAAATATCAAATAATATGAAACGACAGCAAAGAATCTTGTTTGCGAAATCTCACCCGTAATTAACAAATAAAATTAAAGTAGATTCAATTCAACACAAATCACGGGTTAATTGAATTTGACATCCACTTTTAGCATAATTACTAAGCAATTAATGACTTTGATCAATTCATAATTTCAAAAGTAATCATGCAATTAAATCCCTATTTATCTTCCTATAACGGCGTTGCTATATGTCCTACTCAAGAAAGTAATTAGAAATTTAAAACAAAACCATATCTCAAAAGAAAAGAAAAAATATTTTTCGATGAACCACGTTTAATAAGACCTTATTGTCTCGTCTCTAAAGTCTCGTAGAAGAGCCCGAAAAAGGGTTTCATGCAGAAATAAAAAAATGCAAACACACACTATGTAGATAAGTGTGTGTATGTGTCTACCTATCAAGAAAGTAAGTATAAATTTAAAACAAAACCATATCTCAAAAGAAAAGAAATTAAAAAAATATTTTTCAATGAACCACGTTTAATAAAACCTTATTGTCTCGTCCCTAGAGTCTCGTAGAAGAGCCCGAAAAAGGGTTTCATGCAGAAATAAAAAAACGCAAACACACACTACAAAGATAAATGTGTGTATGTGTACCTATTGAGAGCAAAAGACCACTTGAGATCAACATCAATCTCTTCTTCAAACCAAGAATCCTCATCTTCATCTTGATTTTGTTTCTCAATAATTACGTGTTTAGTTTCATAATGAGCTTTTGAGAAACCATTGTTGTAAGGAAAGAATTCCATAGCTTCACCCATATTTCTTTTCTTTACACTTATTGATGAGAGAGAGAGAGAGAGAGAGAGAGAGAGAGAGAGAGAGAGAGAGAGAGATTGGGGGAGTGAATTTGAACTAAATATGATGATCCTTTTATAAGCATAAAAAACTACTTGGCGAAGCCAACTCCATCCCCATTTTTGTCTTTTTTGCCATCATTTCAATACTCGAAACTTTCTACTCTAAAAAATAAAAATAAAAATAGGCTCGAAATTTTCTATAGTAATTGTTGTTTTGAAGTATAGATAATTGATGATACTATTTTAAATCATGATATGAATTAAAGAATTTAAATACTTATTTGGAATAAATAATTATCTCACATGCATGCATAGATCCATGCTGCTTATGTCATCCTACTTCTTGCTTGCATGCATCTAAAAAAAGTTAAATTCTATGCATAACTTTCCAATAGAACAAACATAACACTTAAATTTTTTTTAGTATTATTCACATCAGATCCCCTGTGACATTCTCTATAACGTCTCACGTATCAAATCTTTCTTTTTCTTTTTTACATTTTTTTCAACTTATTATGATTTACTTTTTTTATTTAGGGTTCATCAAATAAAAGGTTGTTTCAAAAACACATCCTAACTTGACGAGTCGTTACACTTTGCTAAGAGGATTTATATCCATTAAAATAAACTATTTCGAAATTTACTTCCAAAAGATGAAAATTTGAGGGAACAAGTGATAATAATATGCCCGAATTTTTGGAAAGGAAGTATGATTAGTTTTTTTAATTAATTAATTGAGAAAAGTTATTAAATTTATTGAAGAAAAAGCATGCGCAATTAAATAAAATGTATGTAGTGAAATGGAGTTAGGAGGGAGCACCAAATATTGTATATGGAGCGCGTGACAAATGTGGGCCCCGCCTTGCACACGCTCAACATCGAGCCCCCACGCTCACGCATATATTTATGTTTTACTTCTCCGTACGTGTGCGTGTGTGTTTGTGTGTGTGTGTGTGTGTGTGTGTGAGAGAGAGAGAGAGAGAGAGAGTGTGTGTGGATAATTTCATTTTAGTCTCATTAGAATAATATGGTCAAAACACTTTTAGTCACATATTTTTTGTTTTTTGTCTTATAGTTTATTAGCTCGACATTTTTGGTCACATATCTTACATTTTTTGTCCCATAATTTATTAATTCGACACTTTTGGTCCTAAGTGTTTGTTTTTCAACACTTTTAGTCCTAAAACTTAGACTGCCTTTATCAGTTGGTAAATAGTCGAACGTTCGGCCGCCACTTGGAAAAGAAGAAAAAAAAATAGAAGTTGTTTATTTTGGCTGTTCGACCGAGGGAGGCCAGCAAACCGCTGGTCTCTCTCTCTCCTCTCTCATTATTTTATTATTTTTTTATATTTTATATTTTTTTATATATTATTAAAATAAATATTTCCCTTATATTTAAATTTTATTAGATATGTAAATTTTATTTGGACATTTATCTCTATTTTATTGGATATGTAGATTTTATTTGGATATGTAGATATAATGATTATTAAAAATAAATATATCCATTATATCTAAATTTTATTTGGCCACTTATCTTTATTTTATTGGATATGTAAATTTTATTTAGATATCTAGATATAATGCATATATTTTTTTAATAAGTTTTTTTAAAAAATTAAAAAATATCAAAATTCGTATTTTCCACTCTCTATAAATAGAGACCATTTTTACTAAATTTCCACACCTCACAACCTTATCAATATCTCACTCTATAACGTTTAGTATTTTTCTCTGTATCTCCCAATGGATCGAGGAAATAATTTTTATTACGATCTTCAGTATCAAAATCACTCCCAAAATTATAAAAGTTTGTTATTTTATGTTATTACAATTTTCAATAATAATAATTATTTATTTTAATTATATTATATTTATTAATAAAAGAAAAGAAAAAATAATATATAATGTTGTGGTTGAGTGTTAAGAGTGGTTGCTGATAAACTATCAAATTATATGTGGTTGGGTTGGATAAAATATTGGTGATGTGGAAGAGAGAGAAATTAATTAAATATTGAGGGTGGTTGCCCGATTGAGGTGTTTGCCCGGTTGCTGATAATGGTAGTCTTATAGTATATTTTTTCTTATAGTTTTTTCAACTTTTTTTCAGTATATTTTCAAGAATTTTGCTGAACAAAAATTGTATAATGGCAAGAAGTTGAAATGGTTTTATTAGGCATTTTGTTGGACATTTGTTGGGCATTTTACTTGATATTTTGCTTAAATTTTTTGAGATAGTATATATGCTGAATTTTTTACTAGATATTTTTCTTTTTTTTCTTAATGATTTGTTGAAAAAATGAAGTCAAAATATCCTTTGAATAAATAAATACACACACACACACACATACTATACTTAGGACTAAAAGTGTTGAAAAAAATCATTTGAGACCAAAAATGTCGAGCTAATAAACTATGAGACCAAAAACGAAAGATATGGGACAAAAAATGTTTTGACTCTATTCTAGTGGGATTAAAAGTGAAATTATCACACACACACACTAGATTTTCGTCGTGCAGGATCATTCATAATTTCAAACTCAATTATTGCATTTTTAATGTAAGTGTTACATTTTCGTGTTTTATAAATAATATTTTAGTTAATTAAGGTAATACCGTTTTTTATTTGTTTAGTTATATTTTTTTGTATATGTCAAATAATTATTATTGATAATTTAAAAGAAGTTATGTTGACGATATAATCAATAAGAAAGTATTTACTTGAATATATACATACACATGTGTATACATACATGTTATATTGTATTATAATATATTTCAAATTATAAAAAATATTTATATATGTATATATATACTGTTTCAAATAATTTCATAACTAATTAATAACCATTACAGTCAAAATATTATATTATAAATTATGTAGCACTTATTTGTATACAACGTTTGTAATAGTATTTGTTGAATTTATTAATATCAACCTGCGTTTGATTTAGTTATACATTTAATTAGAATGTTAATTATTAACTATTTCATATTCATTATAATTAAAAAAATATTATAAATGTTATATCTACATATAAATTATAGAGAGCATGCTACCGAGTATGATGCTTTACCAAATTATCTACTTGATTATTTTATTTAATTATTTAATATATATATATATATATATATATATATTGGTAATTATTTCACATAATAATATTTACCAAATGATATTTATTACTTCTTAATATGCGAAAATTCACACATTTATTCATTTGTACAGATAAATTTGATTATCATGTACATAATGAAATATGCTATAGAATATAATATAAATAAATTTTATAATTAAAAATATATGACATGTGTGTGTGTGTGTGTGTGAGAGAGAGAGAGAGAGAAGATAAAGAGACAATTAAAAAAATGATAAAAAAATTATAATAATTATTAATGATATGATGTTTTTGAGAGGAAAAATAGTGTGGAGGGAACTCAATTTTATTATATTAGATACACACACACGCACACGCACGCACACGTGTACTTATTATACGCATACATAAAAATACAATGAGCTTGCGTTATTAGAGTGGCAATTTAGGTCCGACCCATCGCAAAGCCTGAAATGAATTTGGGCTGGGCCGCTTAATCCAAAAAAATTGAATTGAAAGATGATATAAAATCGGTCTATTTACGACATCATATACATTATGACCCTTTATGGGAAGGACCAGGCTTCCAAAATTCATATTTCTGGCCGATCCGATTTCTACCATTAGTCCGATCGGACCGGGCTGAACGGCCATTTTGCCACCCTTATGCATGGCACTAGGCATTCGGGTTCGATTTCAGATTATATGTATCATTTACTGTGACATCTCATGTGCCAACTTTTTAAAAAGAAAAATAATTTATTATAATTTAGTTTAACTTTAAATTATTATTTAAGATTTATTCTTCCTCAATTAAATTATATTAAACAAAAGTAGTTCGGACACAAGAGTTGTAACACGGATTGACACGAGGGATCCAATCTGTTGGGGGTCATAGACCATAGTAATAGTTGCTTCTTCTTCTTCTTCTTCTTCTTCTTCTTCTTCTTCTTCTTTCAAATTATTATTATTTTTCAATAAAATACTTAAATATTTAAAAATTAATCAAATATAACATTAAATATATTTTTCGGTCAAAAATTATCTTATGATTTTTCTTTTTCTTTTCATGTTCCTATATTGTAGTCAAATGACTCAAATTGACTATATCTATGGTATGATATTTAGATGCCATATTTCGAGATCTAATTTTGGTCAGAAAAAGCATTTGATTTTATTAGACTTTGTTTTGAATTTTGATCATATTTTCTTTCCATATTACTTTTAATTATAATTGGAGTATGCCATTTAGCTTCTTTTATGATGTATTTAAGTCAACGAAAAAGTGAATTTTAGGCACTTGAGATCATCTGGTTTTAATTTGTGTGTATTAATCGTGTACCAAACTTCAAAATTATTACTTTTTTTTCTTGCTTTTTTTTTTCAATTTTGATTTCTCTTGGTTTAATATAATTTTATATTATTATTTAGTGTTTATTCCACCCAATTAAGGTTTATAATTATTTTTAATATTTTATTTTCATTTTTTAGTTAATATAATTAATTTTTGGGGTTGATTATTCCAAACTTAGGTATATAATCTTTTAAAATTTTATTTTTAGCAATAAGTATTAATCATGTTATAATATAATAAATTTTATTTTTATTATAAACATTATTAATAATATATAATTTTAATATTGACATACGGTTGACACACAAAGTTGGAACTAGAGATCTCTACTCAATTTCAGGAGCCCTTTTGTAAAGCTAGATTGATTTTCTTAGGGCCAAAAATTGTAAAAATGGCGTCACACAATGAGAAATTAACCGAATATATATACTTATGTCCTAAATTTTACTTCGATTTTAAAAAATGTCTTAAATTTCAAAAGCTACAAAAAAAATCATTTAAACTTTTACATTTTTACGTTGAGTTTAATTTTCAGTGTCAAATTACCGACGATGCACGTCCAAAATTAAAAAAAAATTATATTATTTTACACCTTAAACTCTAAAATGTCTCATCAGCAATTTCCAACACCATAAATTAGATTAAATGACATTTCTTCATCATTTGGATACGGTGAATAATGTTGAATGGGTAGGTAACGATAATGAGTGGATAAGATATAGGCGTGCTGGTTGCGACATTATTATATATATATATATATATATATATATATAGAGAGAGAGAGAGAGAGAGAGAGAGAGAGATCAACTGATCATTAGTGGGAGTTGGCGGAGGAGACAGGCGGCAGCCGGCAGCTGGTGGGGCCTCGCCGCCTCTAACATGCTGTCTGCCCAGCGTGCCCTTCTTCCACTATATTTCCATTTTTTTTTCTCTTCTATTTTGGTGGACTCCCCACTCTCTCTCTCTCTCTCTCTCTCTCTCGTAAATAATTAGTATTTTTCATCTAATGCTAGTTTTTGCGAGTTCTAATATAAAAATCGAAGAAATTAATAGAACTATTGAAGGGACGTCGTCACATCTGTAGTAATAAATATTATTATATTAATATACACACTATATGTTGATATATAACATCGAATCATGTAAGAATATAATTTGCATCATGATACGACCATGAGTCAGGATCGGATAAGGTACTCTTCAAATGAGTACAGACTCTGTTTTCGCCTTTCGAGCGAACAGGATTCTAAATTCACTTTCGAACGTGAAGAACTCAAATGAAAAGAACAATATTATTATTTGGATATCAAAATACGTAAAAACCTAGAACAATATATAAGCTAGAAAATCTAATAGTCTAAACAAGAGAAACAATTAATCCGCAAAATATAAACTATCTAAACTAAATTATAAAATTCATAAATAAATAATAATTAAATAAACCTAATTTCTAATTAATGTTGTATCACATCATAAATTGCACAACCCTTTTTAAATTAATAAAATAATATTCACTTTTTCAAAAAAAAAAAAACACACGCACAAATCTATATAACATTTGAATAATTTTTCAGGCGCACGGAAATTATATGTAATTGATTATATTTTAAGATTTATTGATTGTAAAAAAATTACGGCGCTAAAAAAAATCTTAAAATATAATTAATTATATATAATTTTCAGACCGAAAAATTGATCAAATGTTAAATTTGTAATTTTTTTTTGAAAAATTAAATACCATTTTGTTAATTTTGAACCTAATTTATAAGTATCAAAGTGTAATTTGTTCCTTTTTTTATTACAAAGAATCGAGTATTTCTTCTTTTTCTAAAGATATTGAAAAATGGTCGTCAATTACGTTTTTGAATACTTGAATACAAACAAATAATTTGATCATGTACAACATGTTTCAATTTAACGTGAAATAAAATACTTAACTATCAACAATTTATATCACCCATAAAATAGCATAGAATTTCTATATACACAATATGTAGTACAAATGGAAGTAATACTACAATAATTTTACCGAATAATAACGAAAAAATATATCTTTAAAAAGACATATTCCATCGTAAAATAAATATTACGACGAACTAATGACGAAATCAAAAATTCATATACCGCTGCTACATGAAACACCGACAATATATAGGGTTAATTGCATAATTTAAAATAATGTTTGCACCATTTTGTAATTTTTGCACAACGTTTAAAAATTTACAATTTATATCACAAACTTAAATATTTTTGCAATTGTAAAATCCCTAATATTAATCTGACATAAAATGACGTTTTATGAAGATGAACAGATGAAGAATCTTAATGCATACAGTGAATCTATATAACGATGTCATTTAGATAATCGGAAATAGCAGTAAACTTGCAAACGGACACGCTGGATATATTTGTCGGATTAATATTTAGGATGTTATAATTGTAAAAATATTAAAGAAACGTTGTGTTAAATTCTACAATTATGGCTATCAACAATAATGAACTTCAAAATTAATTAAGTCTTCAAATTATTATTATTTTGTTCTTTTTTTTCTGGAGAGCTTCAATATTTGAAAATATATAAAAATTGTCATTTGCAGAATTCATTAATGGGTCACTTAAAAGGTAAGCATATGCAAAAAGAAGTGTTCATTGGGTTCTTAATCTACCTTGCAATGGGGAGACAAACCTCAAAAAGTGCTAAAAAAATATTCTTCTTGTAATAAATTCAATTAGATTTTGTTACTGTGGGAGTATATAAATATTATTGAAGGGGCGGCTGCAATCATTTTCAGGGACTTTTTCCTATTTTAATGAAATATTTTTCTATAAAAAAGTATGTCACAATCTTCCACTAAGTCAATCTATTATTAAATCCCATAATTAAAACATTTTATAATTAAAGGGTCAAAGCTTTTCACTTCTAATCATCTCTCCTCAACTTGCTATGCGTGCGTTCATTGCATATTACACTACTTTTTTTTATTGCAAGATTATGCTTGGGAAAATGATTTTTGATGAGTTTTCCATTAATATTGCTATATATATATATATATTATAGGTCTTTTGCTTTATCAACTTTCAAATGCTATACTTATCCCCCTCTTATAAATATTATAGATCATTTATAATCATGTGTTAGTGTAAATTAGAAATCAATCTGAACTGTTTAGATTAATTAAATGAATGAATAAGATCTTTTCTTTTCTTATACGATATGTGATATTGTATATGTTGTATATTAGCATGTATGTGTTGTATTTTAACATTATATTTTTCTAAAATAGTATTAAAATAATATAACCGTCCAATTTCAATTTATATCATTATCACGCTCAATCCTCCTTAGCTCGGATTGACTAGGATTGTGATTGTGGCGCACACATGTGAACAATGACGGATCTAGACGGAAATACTTGGGGGGCCTCACCACACCTATATATATGGAAAAAAATTGCAGTTGTTGGTGAGGGAGCGAAAATCGACTGATGGCAAACTGAAAAAATATATAGAGAAAAAAAGGTGGGGTGGGAGGTAGGGGGAGGACAAGGCTCCCTAGCACCCCTTGGATCTGCCATTGCATGTGAAGCGTACTTTGATTGAAAAATGGATAACATACAAGATGCCTCATTGAGTTGTGTCAGAAGATATTGAACAGAAGGTGAAGGAATGTTGGTTGGATGTTAATCTCGTTTCCTTTTATTAGCCCGATGACAGAGCAAAATCAATTGTAACTCCGAAAGCCCTATCGAGGGTAAGTGTTGGCATGTGTTGGAGGATTGAGTCTCCCATCCCATGACATTTACTCACGTACGTTGTTTTTTAGCATTGTAAATGTATTTTAATATTGCGTTCCCTACATAATTTATGAAATTGTCACCTCTTTTTCAATTCTTAATTTACACACTATAGAGTCTTACAAAACCATATTAATATTAGTTAATAGGGTGGGTGACCTCATAAATATTATTGAGTTATGAGCTAGCTCAAATTCTTTGACCGTCTTGTAATTCTATTTATGAGTTATGAGCTAGCTCAAATTCTTTGACCGTTTTGTAAGTCGAGGGGGCTCAAAGTGGTGTTAAAAGTAGGTACTACAAGTAGCTAAAACATTGATTATATTATCTAAGTTGGATATTAATTAAATGTGAATATATGGGTATCAATATATAAAAAATTATCGCAGTCAATCTTTTTATTTGATTATGTCTATCTTCCATTATTTTGAATAAAGAAAATACATTAATTCAACCCACCATTTTTTTTTAATTAGTGGGAATAGTCCATGTGAGAAGATTAACAACCTAAAGTTGCATTGTGCAGCCTTTGAAAATGACATGATTTTTTGGACCAAGTTTAGTGTGACATGTGTTGGCCACACTAGCTCAATAATAACATGATAACAAATAAATTAAAATTTTCATTGCATGCGGTTCAATAGCGTGGACTTGTTCACAAAATTAAATAAATATATATCATGTATGAGATTTTTTTTTTTTTTTTTCGAGTGTGTGTGAGTTGAAAGTAGTCATTGAAAAATATAAAAATAAATATGATACTCCGTTTTTGCATAAGTGTCATTATTCACACACATATTAATAAAGATATTAATTAGATAATTAAATTATCTTATACACCCTTATGTGAATACATTAAATGAAAGCGAATATGAGAACAATGCGAAATTTTCACCCCAATTGTGTAGAACGACACTTTTTATGAAATGAAACTTAAGTGCTAGAATTACAATTATTATGAAACGGAAGGAGTGAGACCTTTTTAACCGTTAGCCTCCAAAAACTTATAACCCTATCATAGCCCGTCAATTTTCATATAACTAAAAATAACCCTATCATAGTCCCGTTCATTTTCATATAACTAAAAAAATGAGAAACTCTAGAGAACATATAAAAAATAGAAAAATTGGACGATTCACCATTTGTGCGCATTACAAGTCCACTAACTTTGTTCAACAAATTGCCACATAGAATTTCCATATAAAATCACAAATTTGTTCATATTTACTACATTGTTTTTAAAACACATAATTTTCCATGAAAGTCTATATAAAGAATTGACTCTTATCGGGTAAAATACCTATCAAGTGGATTGTACACTGTGGCCTGTGGGCCACCCAACCCGACCAGCATTTTGTGAAACCGGGTTGAGTATGAATTTTTCACTTGACTCGACGGGCTTGAGCCAGGTAGGCTGACCTGTCTTGCCACCTCTACTGACTAATTATATTAGGGTAATGGTACAAAAATACACATGAAGTATTTGTGAATTCTCGGTTAGACACCTAAAGCATGACTCGGTCTAGTTAGACACCTAAAATTTTAAACTCAGATCATCTATGCCCCTCCGTCCACTGAGTTAAAATCGAATGTTAATGAGTTGAAACGGAGTTTGTTTACGAAGCAACGGTGGATGATTACTGCATTTACAAACCCTTAAACATAAAAAAACCCTAACTCCCAATTCCTAACTCCCTAAATCTTGAATCTCATATTTCACCTCAATCTGTGTTGCATAATCTCTTATCAATTGACCTTTCTCTTTCAACAACAATCTATTTTATGCCTTCAAACCATTTTTGACATCTTTAGCTTTATCACCAATTTCACTATTAATCCATTTAAAATAATTGCAACCTTGTTTCTGAATTCCATCTCCTGCTGACTGCAACTAACTTTTTATGAATGCATCGCTTATCACATAATTTTAACAAAAAATAAAATCAAGTATGCCATTTTGATAAAAAAAAATTAATACTTACATTATAATTCCAACAACATAAAACCTTCTTCCTGGATGTTTGTTAGTCCAAGATGTCCGTAAAAGAGCTCGAACACCACAGTCGCAATCTCCAGTTCCTTCTTGCAAATCGGTACCCCATCTTCTTCGTGACGTCATTAAGTCAGTGGATGATGTGGATTCCATAATTTCTTCTTCAAATTAGGAATTAGGGCAGGAAACTTCAAGAATTTACATCTGCTCTCAAGAATTTGGGGAGATTTGGGGAGTTAGGAATTGAGAATTATGGTTTTTTGATGTTTTAGGGTTTGTAAATGCAATAACAGTGCATCGTTGCTTTGTAAATAAACGTCGTTTCAACTCATTAATATTCGATTTTAACTCAGTAGACAGAGGGATATGGATGTTTTGAGTTTAAAACTTTAGGTGTCTAATTGGGCCGAGTCATGCTTTAGGTGTCTAACTGGTAATTCACAAATACTTCAGGTGTTTTTTGTACCTTTGCTCATTTCATTATATTATATTATATTACCACTTCATATAATTATAAGGGGATGACTGGTATGTCGAAATGAAATTAAGTGAGAATTAAATGAACTTAGTAATGGAATGGTGATGGGAATGAAATGAAATGACTATTGTCATTCATTTGGCTGGTATCATGAGTAATAAGATAGGAATAAAATTTACATTTTCGAATTGATTTTATTACAATAATATTTAATTAATAAATAAAATACACGAATTGGTTTATTTAGTTTTAAATAACAAATTACTCTTCTTTCAAAGATACTATTATATTTTAATAACACATCGTTGAATATTATGCGATTTCTTTTACTCTATTAACATTTGTGAAAAATTGAGTATACTTTTAATAAGTATTTCACTAATGATTAGTGGGTTTATATATTTTATGTAATCCTATAATATCATTAGTACTTTTGTGAAATATTACAAAATTTTATGAATCATTAATAAATTATTAATGAGTTTAAAAAAATCATAAATTTGTTTTTTCATAAAATATTTTATAAAAATATGAGATTTCATTTGTCAATACAAAAAAAATGTATAGTTTTGCAGAATAAAAAATAAAATTTATTTTAATAATCGAGAATACATAATATTATGGGAGTGGGAGTAACTACTAATTCTATATTCATGGTATTGTGATTCCTTCAGGAATGACCATTCCCAATTAAAAAAATCATATCAGCCATAGGAATAAGAATGGACATGAGAATGTGATTTCATTCTCATTCCATTCCATCATACCAACGATGTGATTGGTATGATAGAATATAATTATAAATGAATGGAATGAATTTATGAATGAAATAGAGTCCGAATAGAATGATAATTCTTATGATTTGAATGAAGAACCTAATGAAATCATTTTTTCTTAATAGAAATTCGATTTTCGGTTGGTTCCGCAGAAAACCAACTGAATCAACCGAATAAACCGAGCTCCTTAGTTATTTGAGATATATATATATATATATATATATATATATAGGGTTGGGTTCAAGTGAGAAAAATATTGGTGTGAGAAATGAGAAAAATGCTCATCGTATTGGATTGTATTGTTTAATTACCATAATTTTATTGCTTAAATACTTTATTGTTTAATTACTATAATTTCAATACACACGCGGGACAAAATAATTATGCAATAAAATTATACCTATTAAGCAGTAAATTATAAGAAAATCATTTTCTCATTTCTCACACCAACCAATATTTCTCACCTGATCCAAAACCTATATATATATTAATTTTTTTTATCAACCTAAACTAAATTGGCGGTTTGTGTGACAGAGGGAAAGAACGAAAAAAAAGAGAGAAAAACCGAACCGAATTTGGCGGGAGTGAAATTGTCTTCCGCTAAATTATACCTAACAATCTGCTCCCCCTTTCATTGAAGTGCGTAGCTTTCTCTTCTGTAATATGGGGGGTTTCGTTTAATGATTTTGTTAAATGCATAATTTGATTGTGTTCAGGGCGCTCGATGGCAACGTGGTGTGAAAGCTGTGCGCTAAGGGTTCGGTGTGATATCCTCGATGGCAAAACGTAAGGACTTGTAATGCCGTTGCAATGACGCCTCTTTTATTCGTATTGATTTCCTTCTAATTTGAAACTTGTGTTCCTTTCGAGTTTTTAACCGCTTAGTTTAAAAGGTTTCGTTTTTATGGTATCTAGCGAGTTATAACTGATGGGGGTGGTTGTGTGGCATAATTTGCAGATGTTGTTCACTTTGCGGGAGGGTTCTTTCTGAGGATAACTTTACAGAGGAGGCTACATTTGTAAAAACTGCTGGTGGACAGGTTTGTGATGTTACGAGTAGCTTGAACCCTAGCACCATCCCTCTGGTTGTGGGTTTAATTTGTTCATTTAATCATGTGTTGCATAGATTAGTAAAATGTCTCGTTTGGTTACTATGAAGATTCAATTTTGAGTTAGTTTGGCACAACAATTTCTAAGGATTTGCTGACCTTACAAAAGGATGAGAAATAGATAATGGTTAGAAAGGGAAACAAAACACTTTGACATACCTTTGTGGGCTTAACTTTCTACTTAGCCTCCAAAACCTAAGGCTGACATAGGGTTTTCTTTGTCAAAGAGGATAAAGTAGAGGCATATGCTGCATTTTGAATTGAAGATTTGAAGATGCATTTGTTATCTTCTGGTGGTTGGTCGGATTGAAGGGTTTGGGGAAGGAATTGAAATTCATTACTCCCGTTTCGAACTCCCTTTTTTTTGTGATCTGTGTAAATTGAAAATCCACTCTGGTTTGGTGAATTTGTAATCCTCGATCATTGAATTTCAAACCCGCAATTCCAATGCAACCTCAAAGGAATTATTTTACTTCTGTGTTTCATTGGTGCCTTTCATTTAAGCTGCACATGATGTTATATATTAACTAATTCAAAGTTATCCATAGTCACGATTTGCAGGTAATATTGTGAGGTCTACCCAGGAAGGTAATTCTGAGAGGACACTGAATGAAGGTAGGTTTATTTGCTACTTAATTCATAACTCTCTATTCCTTATGCTTAATTAATCTACTGAATGGGACAATCTATGTGTTATGCTGTTAATTAGTTGCTTGAGAGTTTCAGTTTGGATGTTGGAGGCAACTGATGACATCCTGCGTGAATTTTCAATTTTTCAACTTGTGAAAATAATGTACTTTCCTTTGAAGTATCTGTTCACTGTTTGTTTATTCAAATGGCTTGGTTGTAATCAAGAACACTAAGATATTTATGCATCTAACCGAAGATCATAAATTTTACTACTTGCATGTTGGTTAAGCAAGAAAAAACAGATGAAATTAAATTTGTACACTGTGTGATACTTGCAATGTAAACACGTAGCTAATTCCTTGGCTGCGATTGTAATGCATGCTTGAAGTAGTAAAGTGTGCTTAGATTTTACTACTCACATGTTTGCGAAGCAAGAAAAAACAGATGAAAATTAAATTTTGTATACTATATGATCCTTGTAATGTAACCATGTAGCTAATTCCTTGGTTGTGATTGTAATGCATGCTTGAAGTAGTAAAGTGTGCTGAGATGGCTATCAATACAATATCAGTCGCTCATATCGGACATGCTTTTATATGCAGTTGATAATCTTATGAAATTGACCTTCACTTATTTGACCTCTTTTTTTTTTATATATATATATATATATATATATCATGCAATTTCCTTGGTTTTGTAGCACTTGATGGAATAGTGGATATGATGTATGCCCTGGGAATTGATGGTGGTGACGACATATCTAATGGAAGTTTACGCATTTATAAGGTATTGCTCTTTCATTACATCCAAAAGATTCTTAGACACTCTGTTGATTAACTGTTGTTATTGGTAACTATTATGGCACTAACAGATATTACTTGGGTCTGGTTCCACAAGGGGGCGCAGGAAAGAGCAAGTGCAAGCTTCTTGTCTTTATATGATGTGTAGGTAAGCAATCTCTTCAAGAGCACATCTTTTAATGTTTTTATCCTTCACAAAAAGGAAGACGGATATTTAGTAATGCAATGCAAGTTTGCTTCCAATATAATGGCATACTATTAAACTGTGAGACAAAAGATTGAAGATAAATGATGCTAAAAGAGGCTTAAATCATGGCATTCTGAAGAGAATAATGGAATGATATCTTCTACAAATCAAGCTTTGATTGTTTTTTCTTTTGCTTTTGCAGATTGAAAAGCAAGCCATATCTTCTTATTGATTTCTCAGAACATCTAAGGATAAATGTGTATGTGGAATTTTCTTCCTTGGTATTTAATTTATGTATTCTAAGGCACAAGTGATGAAAATTTTATCCTTCATGTATCTATTAAGATGTTGAGACTTTGTTTAGGTGGATTTATTAGTATAAAAGATGTTTCTTAATGGAACAAGACCGGCATTATGCCACGAAACATGCCATCCCATCCATCAAGTTTGCCAACATGTCCTGAGTTGTAGGCATAAGAAGTAATGTCAAATACTGGCCATCAAGCATGAAGTGTTATTACTGATAGTAAGAGGTTTGCTAACATTTCAGGTTGAATGTTATTTTTGTCTGATATGAATTAGGTTTGTTATTTTTTGGGCTGCACTTGCCTGTTTTTAACCCTTTTGGTTGCCTATTATCATTTGAGCGTACATGTTGACTCTGATTTCCCAGCTCCATATAATCTCCCTCATCTGTATAATGTTGCATAAAAGAGATACTGATGGTATGTTCTGTACAGTTGAGGTCTTGCTTTTCGTTTTGGTATTTGATGGTATGTTTTTGGCGATCTGTTTCTCTGCTAAGGAAGATAATATGAATGAGATGGTTGTAGAAAATTATGCTGCAGTTATTCATGAGAAAATATGTATAAAGGGTAAAACAAGGGCCTCAAGATTTGATATAGTTTAATGATGAAAGTAGTACTAAACATATGAATGAACTTGTTCCGTATAATGTGTAGCATATGCAACCTACTCTTACTAGAAGGGTTGGTACTTCATTTTTCTATATGAGAGGAGGTTGGGGGTTTAGGATGCCTCCTACTTCTTTGTCAAAGGGTTCAAACTTCTAAAAATTATGTGTGTGTGTGTGTGTGTGTGTGTGTATTCTATTTCTCAACTCAAAAAGTATTGACATATATTTCATGAAGCTATAAATGGCATTACACTTATATATGGGTTTTTATTGTAGTTATCATAATTCATAAACAAAACCAGCTTTTAAGGTTTGAATTGGATTGAGTCATGCATTTTAACTTTATAAGAGTACGAGTGTATGGCAGATTAAAGGTACTAAAAAATGTGGTCAAGGTCAGTATTAGGATTTAGGACCGACGTTTCACCATTGGCTTCATCCCCGCTACCATTGTATTGTGGCTAATCAGTGGCTTACTCCTGGGGAAGCTTGGAGGAAGATGGTACTTTTGAATCCTGAGAAGAGTAATGAATTTAAATAACCAATCAAGGATCTATCTGCCATGAAAATACCTCACATCAGTGTACTCTTGGATGCTGAGAAGGATCTGTTAAATTTAAAAGAATTAAGGAGTTGAAAATGCCATGTATGGTTCCATGAGATGACAGTAAGGGTAATCATCTGTTACCCTTTATAATATGACCCCCTGCAAAACCCAAATTAACTTAACCCTGAAGTTGTCTGGTTAGTTATCCTCTGGTTTTGCTGGTCTTGTTCAAATTTTAGATTATAATCATAGAGCGATCACTAACTGCCAACAAGCTTGTAAAATGATAATCTATTGTTTGTTTGGATAATGATTTTTTTTTTTTAATTTTATCTTCTCTCACAGTTATGTGCTAGGGGCGGTCTTTTTGCAGCTTTGCAAAATTTTAAGACTTGAAGAACATCCAGTTTTGCTAAACCTTGCAGATCCCAGCCTTTTCATTCACCGATTTGCTGACCGTACGTACTTTTGATCTTCTGTGCTTTATATTTTGATCCTATGATTTTCAGTATATACTTATTTTGTTGTTTTGACATCTGTGATATTCAATACGAAAATGAAATGTGTGAAAACAGGATGTGCTCGTACATTATATCATCAAAGTGGATCTGTACCTTAATAGAAAGTCTACTGATATGAAGACAATTTGGTGATCCTTGAGTCAAATTTCTGGATTTTTTTTTTGTTTGGACTTTTAATTCCTCTGCAACAGGGCTTAACATATTTATTTGACATATTAGATCTGCAGGAGTAATGAACATGTTTGCCAAGCTAAAATAGTAAATAAATGTCATCTTTCTTTCCTTCTTGGTTAACTTGAGCTATTCTTATGTCTCCCTCCTTCCTTCATTTTTTTAGCAGGGAGGGGTGGGTGGGGTGAGGATGGGGGTGTATCCGTGTATGGTTTATCTTGTCAATTTTGGTGGTTTATTAGCAACACTGAACTCTTATTTGTAGGTTTGTTTGGAAGCAGAAATCAAAATGTTTCCAGAACTGCACTTCATATTGTTGCTAGCATGAAGCGTGATTGGATGCAGGTAAGAAGGGGAGGGGGCCAAATTTATCGTTTTCTATTTCTTAGCATGCATTTCTATCAATAAAATATCCTATAAATCTTGCAGACTGGGAGGAAACCAAGTGGGCTATGTGGAGCGGCGCTTTACATATCTGCTCTTGCACATGGTCTCAAGTGTTCAAAGTCTGAGATTGTGAGTGTTGTTTGACTATCACTTTTGGATGGTCACTACATTTATTTAATTACTTGTTGCAATTTTCATGGTTGGGTTTTGGTGCATCTTCAGCATCCTGCTTCATTATAGTGTGCTGCTCCACTATTATGGTACTGAAGTGTACTTCCTTGAAATGATTGATTGAATCTCAAAACATTATGATCATTAAAACATTTTACATTCAATTTTAGTTCAGGAATTGGGCATAAATTGAAAAAAGGAAGGTCTCATGGAGCATGACATCTGTAGGGAATGGTCAGAAATGGCCAAAGGAGGACCTCTTCAAGCTTAACATTTGTACCATGCATAGTAGACACGGAATAGAGATTATAAAGAACGGAGTGGTAAATAGAGCTTAACATCCTACTTCATCATGTGTACTGCTCCACTATTATGGTACTGGAGTGTACTTCCCTGAAAGTATTGATTGAATCTCAAAACATTATGATCATTGAAACATTTTACATTTAATTTTAGTTCACGAATTGGACATAAATGGAAAAATTAAAGGTCTCATGAAGCATGACATCTGTAGGGTATGGCAGAGATGGGCAAAGGAAGGCCTCTTTGAGCTTAACATTTGTACTGGCATAGTAGATATAGAATAGAGATTATAAAGAATGGAGTGGTAAATAGATATTTGCGTTGTAAAGCGAGTAAAATGTTTATGAAGTCGGAATGCTATCTAAGGTTTTCATGTGGCATGCATATATATTACCATTTCAAGTTTTAATGGAATGATGACAAAACTATGTAATGCAATAGACGTTCGCTAATGTAACTCCAGTTTTTTTATTATTCTACTGAAACCTATTTTTCCTTTTGAGATATAAAGTACTTGTATGTCTCTGAGATTCTAAAAAAATTAACATTTTTTGGTTTGATGGAATTCAAATTTTTTAATTGTTGTCAGATTAAGGCAGTCCACATCTGTGAAGCAACACTGACAAAACGGTTGATTGAATTTGAGAATACCGAGTCGGGAGGTCTAACGGTATATGTTAATCAAATTTGAATTGCCTTTTTATGGTTAAGTTTTCAATTTGTAAGGAAAATATATGCACTGGAGGCAGCTATTGTAAGTTATCTTTGAGTTCATTCTTAATGTTTCTGAGAGTGTAAAGTTTGTATTTTGTCTTTACATTTATGTGCCCCGTGATATGATATTTTTGTTGTTTTATACCCTACCATCGAAGCTGAGTTTACATGCACACATAACACAACCTCCCCAGATATGACCATAGACACACACACACACACATATTACAATTATCATGCATCAATATAAGTATTTCAATCCACGTTCATGCAATATAAATACATTCTTTGAAATTGAATCATTATGCACACGCACATATAATGGTAAGGGATGGCTCACTTTCATGGGATTGATGATCATTGTTTTTTTATATTTCTGACTAGATTGAAGAGTTTGAGAAGAAGTCAAAGGAGTATGATGATCTGTCAGATATGTTTGGCAAAGACCATTCTCAAATGAAGTCTTTCAATACAGGGAAAATAGCATCTGGGAGTGGTGAACTTCTCTGTCAGCACAAGGGTAGTGGGACACCTCAATTTGCTTATGGTCTTTGTAGTGAATGCTACTCAGAGGTAAATCCTCAACTTATAATGTATTGTTTTGGCTTTATACTATCTCTCCTCACAGTGTTTGTACTTGTTATTGCAGTTCATGAAACTTTCTGGAGGCCTTGATGGTGGATTAGAGCCTCCAGCTTTCCAGCATGCTGAGAGGAAAAGAATAATGGCCAAGGAAGCTGCTTCTGATATCTCTCAGAACCTGGATTCAACAATGTTGCCTGGCTCGACTGAAAGCAACAGCACACTTTCAAATGTAGTTTCCGACACTCTAGCAACCCTCCCCCCCACCCCTAATATTTTTCTTCTTCTTTCTTCATTCTTGAGAGCTATTTAAAATTTTATTTAAGAAGTATTTTATGCTAATTCTTGCATCGTGTTTACTTATTAACCCCACAGTCCCTCATCTACAGAAGGAAAGAGCTTCACTTTTCTATGAAACATTACATGCTGAGAAAATGATGGTTCTTATGTTTTCTTCACATTACATGTCATATACCTGTAGAATGATATGATCATATAAGACTCTAGCTATTATAATAACTTTTAAAATCATTGGAAATTTTGGAAACCATGGAGATGGCATAAACTTCCATAAATATTGCTGGGCGTATCTCACTTTTGTATATCATTCTGAAGAATGCAAATCTTGTGTAGGAATTTCTTGGAGAAGAAAGGCTGCAAGTTGAAATGTTCCATAAAGTATTGGTTGTGGTCCAAGTGAAATCAAACATGTGATAGGTCTAACAATTAAGCAGTAATGTGCTAATTGGAATGTTAGATAACGATATTCTAACAATTATATGGTCACATTTAGGTATGAGAATGAACTTAAAAATATTTTTTTATGTTTGCGCTTCTAAATGAGTGATTTAAAAATGTTCCTTCCGGCTGCATAACTCCTGATGTTCTCTTCCTTTTCTCTCTACATCGTCGGTTGAAAAATCATGAACTTCTTGGTATGTGTAAGTTTTATGTGTTCACACTGCTTTGAACTATCAGTATGTATTTCTCATTAACCTTTTTCAGTTAATAAGCTTCCACTAGTCCTTTTTTCTATTTTTAATCACAATTATATCTTTCATATTGTAGTCTGATGAACGAAGGAGCATCAAGAATACAATTGAAAATGATGTTATACAACCAACATACTCTGATTCAACAGGCATGGCAATTCTTAATTCTTATGCAGATGGATATTAGAATGAGTGTCAGCTTATGCTTTATATTAATGGATAAAATCCAATTTTAATTAATGATACCAGGAGCTACCTTGCAGTCGAAAACCAGTCATGATACTATTAATGACAGAATGGATGCTGATGATTTTACTTTGGAAGAGTCAGAGAGTTTATCTGACATTGATGACACTGAGGTTTGTCAATTTTTGAGCTCAGTATCATTTGAAAATAATTGCCTCTTTCTATTGTTTGAAAATTCCTTGGGCCAATTTTTTGGCCTAAATATGAAAAGGTGATATTTGGTTGGATTGTTCTTGTTGGATGCCCACAGAATAATAAATTATTAATGTGGTTCTCACCATGTCACTTTGTAATGCATATATGTGCTTTCTTTTCATACTTCTGATATTAAAATGATAAGTTACTTCACTACTTGAGTTGTCACTTGGCTCTATGTATTATCAGTCTATATTGGTGTGGTCAATATTGCTTTGGTAAGCGATAGACGTAGTATCTGATTCTTTGACTGTTGAACTAAAACATAGATACTGGCAGGTGAATGTGTATATTAATACTGAGGAGGAGAAGAATTTGAAAACGACTGTTTGGGAGGAGATCAACAGAGAATATCTCGAGGTACTAAAATTCCCTTCAGGAGTTAAAAAATTCTTCTGTTTGCATATTCCACAGGAGATAAGCCAAGCTGTGTCAAAAGAGACGTTATTTCATTTTTTGAACAAAAAGTATCTGATAATGGATTATCTGTGCTCGACACATTGAAGTTGCCCGAACAAAGTTGGTCACCAATTTTCAATTACACTTCTTAGACTTCAGTGTGAATTTTGATTATTCTCACTGTTATAGGATAAGCCAAACTAGTTTCGATTGGTGTTCCCTTGTAGTGGGTCCTAAAAAGTCTCCTATTCCTATGAAGTTTTTAACAATAAAGGGTTGTATTTGTAAATGCTATATATTCTTATGATGACTGAGGTGAATTTTTCCATTTTACGATCACAGGAGCAGGCAGCAAAAGAAGCTGCCACATTAGCTGCAAAAAAAGCCTATGAAGCCAAATTTTCTAATTGCTCAGAGGATGTAGAAGGTGCAAGAAAGCTTGCTGCAGCAGCTGCTGCAGCAGTTGCACAGAATAGAAAGGTGGGGTGCTGATAATGTGTTTGTTAATTTCTCGATTGTTTCATCTTTGTCATATTGTTACTGGAATGGTTTATGCTAGATAAGTGGCTTGAATTTTCTTTATCTGTTAGTATTTGTTAAGTGAGTGATCACATATAATGTTGATTCTTGGGGTAGGTGTTTCTCCTGGCTCTGCTGATAGATCAGCCAAAAAACATAATAGCTTAAGGATTTATTCAGGAATGGTGTTTAGTCTTCCAAACCTTTGACATGGTCATTCAATTTCGATATGCTTCAGCAATAAATTAGTCGAGGTCTTAAGGAAGTAGCAATCATTTTCCTATTTGAATATCTTTAGATGGTTTGGCCACGGAACATCAGGAAGTGGTTGGTCATCTAGCCAAGTTTTCTTTTATTTTATGCATAATAATTTTCTGACTGCTAGGAAGTTTGAAATGTCAATTAGAGATTACTCTCTTGGTTATGGAGATAAATAGGTAAATTTGTTAAACCGAAACATCTTTAATTCTATCAGAATATATTATGTAAGAAAGATATTCTTTGACACTAGCTCTTGTCAGGAAGCAGATCAACATTATAAAAGAATCACCTTTGATTACTTCTAAACATACTGTCTTCGTGCTGATAAATATAGGTTTTGGAAAAATATACTGAATAAACTCTAAATTGATACTGCTACTTTGTAGCTCAAAGTTGCTGTCCACATCTGGTACTCGTTCACTTGGTTTTGCTGTAATTTATCATGTTTCACCATGTCTAAAGCATGCTTCGGTTCTGTGGAGGCTCTGTAAGCTCGGAAATGTTCAGTTTGTGTCTTATTTACTAATGGGTTCATAACATAGAGATGCTCCATGCTTCTGAATAATTGAATAAACTTGACAAAATATGAATGTATGCATGTAATTAATGTGTGAATTTTATGTTGGGTGAACTTCCATTGCAGGAAAAACGACAGAAGCGAGCTGCAGAGTTAAAGAGTTATGGCCCTCCTCAAACTGCTGCTGAAGCAGCAAAGCAAATGCTACATAAGACGGTATAATTCCAAGTTCTGAGCTTTGAGTATCTTTATTTTATAAATAGGACAAACAGGTAGATGTAAATATTTTTGACTTCTGGCTGCTGCTGTGGATTAAGATAGTGTCATCCAAAGCACTTAGAACTAGGAAATCTGAAATATACCATTATAACGTGGAACAACAATATAATTGAATTGGTATTCAGGATAATACATGAGAGAAAGTATTGATTTTAATGAGGGCTCCTTAACTCTTGGAGAATCAGTTTAGAAAACCATTTTTTAGCAAGTGCTTCTTGAAGAATCCGTTTCTGAAGAAGCCATCGAATAATTTCTTGTATGATTGCATGTAGCAAACTTATATTTGATTAGCATTTGATAGAGGACTGTTTGATGAACTCACACTAGTGGATGGAGTCTGATGGGAGCCCGTGGTTAAGTGTGTGCTTAGAATACGTTTTTGAAAATCTTTTCTTGAACATGTTTTCGTTGTTAGGAGTTAGTTATGCCCATTATAAAACGAAGAATAAGTAGAACATACCAAAAAATATATTCTAAAGAATTTATCAGCCAAATCTTCATACAAATTTAGGCATTATATATATAAGGTCTCACTGCAATAACACCCTCAACACATTACTTTCGCACCAATAATTTTCTATCCACGAGCGCACTGTTCTTCCCTGTGCACCTATATATACCTATGTTTTCCCCCTCACTGATGTATAGTTGAATATGATACATTGCAGGGGCTGAGTTCTAGATTTCGACAGGATAAAATGGACGAGATGTTTAAATCGGTAAGTGGAGGTTGACGTTTTTGTCCTTTTAGTCGAGGTTACTATTCTAAACATGCATCATTTAATTTGGCTACAACATGATGGTATTTGACATAAGCTGCGTGCCCTTTGATTGAGTTTGTGAGGAAGCATAAAAATGTGTATTCTGTCAATCAGCATCTAACAAAATCTAGTGATGAATATAACATTTTTTTGTTGCCTGTGGGAATTATTTGTTCTGTGATTGCATTTTAGAGAAGTGTGCGTGTGTTAGTGTGTTCTCATGCAATTCAAGCAGGATGACCCGAGCCCCAAGAAAAGCCGAACAGAGCCGGAGCCGGAAGAAGAAGAAGACGACGACTACGAAGAAGATCCTGAATTAGAGGTCACTGAAGATGCCTACGGTAACTATACGGAAGAAAATAATTATGATGAAGATTATGACGACTTTTAGAATTTCCAGTATATATCTTGCCTAATTATTCACCATATCATTATTGGAAATATTAAGGTTAGGACTATTAGGTCTATGTTACACAACTAGCAATGTTTTTTTATGAGAAATAATTTCGATTTTGGTCCCATTAGAGAGGATTAAAAGACTTTTTTTCTTACATTTTATTTTTTTTGTCCCAAGGTTTATTTACTTGACAATTTTGGTCCCTTTTTTTTTTTTTAACTTTTTTGGTTCCAAAACTAACAATAACTTACCTCATAGCTATTTGTGGGTATTAATTTTGGAAAAAGAGTCAATAGATAAAATTTGGGAAGTTGAAAATATTATATTGTGTTGCGTTGTCATTGTCTGATATAATATGTATGTATATATATATATATATATGTTGATTTGATTTTTTACCAAAATATTAAACATCATATTTTCATTCTCTACACATTTTTTTTATTTTAATTTTTACATTTTTTTTCTTAAATTTTATTTTCTCAACTTTTGCAGTTTCAATTTTTATTTTCTAACTTTTTTTTTGTTTCAAAATCAACATCCTCAATTGTGAGCTAAGTTTTTTGTTTTAGAACTAAAAAAGTCAAAAAAATAAAATTGGACGTGGGAGTAAAAATGTTTTGATGTTATTTCGATGGCATCAAAAGTGAAATTATCTATTTTTATGATTATAGAGTGTTCAATACGAATGCTACTTTGCTTTCACTTTGGGAAATCTTGTTTCTTACAGTGAGGGAACTGATGACTTCTATTATTATTTTCTTACACCACCACCACCACCATCTTTTTTCTAGTGAAAAATTGTATGAGTTGGATTTAGGTCACCACCACCACCACCACCATCTTTTTTCTAGTGAAAAATTGTATGAGTTGGATTTAGGTCACCACCACCACCACCACCATCTTTTTTCTAGTGAAAAATTGTATGAGTTGGATTTAAGTCAATTGTGTAATATGTTTCAAATTACGGTTTGTTAGTAGAATATTTGAAGAAAAGGACTTTGAATCTTTGATAGTAGACAATGTGGCACAAGTTGTCGAGTGAAACATTTACATGAGCAATAATTATATATTATTTTGAAAATAAAACACAATTTTTAATGTTTGGAAAATAAAATATAGTAGAAATTAAGCATTATTCTCAACAACAAAAAAAAATAAAAAATAGAACATGATACTATGTTCCAAGGATTAAATGTCCCCGTTTAAATTTATGCAGTGAAGGAAAATAATTTGTTTCCATTAATAAAAATCTCAGGGGCAAATTGAACATAAGAAAAGGCTTATAGGGGTATAGCCTAACATTCTTGAATTTCTCAAATAATAATATTATCCATTTAAAATATACTCCCTCCGTTTCGTTTTGTTTGTTGTTTTAGAATTTTAATTTAAAATTAACAATTATTTTTTTTTGAAATAATATATCCCTCCCTTTTATATTACATAAAATCATATTCACTAATATTTTTCTAAAGAATTGAAATTTTTCTCTCTCCATATATTTGTAAGGTTAAATTTGAGAGAGAGTGTCAAAATATTTAAAATAACAAAACAACAAATAAAAATAAACGGAGGGAGTATATATCTAATGCCAAATGCTCATAACAATGAATAAAATATTTTTTTAATAATGGTCAATAAGTGGCTTATTTCAGGTGCTCAATGATGAAAAATATACAAAAATAGTGTATTTCAATTTCTTTTTATTTTGTTAATTATTTTTTGTAAATTTAATAGATAATTAATCAAAAAAATAGTTGAAAACTAATATAAAATAATTAAATAAAATAAAATAAAAAGAATCAAAATATATCTCTGGTATCTTAAATTAAAAAAAAAATCATCTTTTAGATTTTGTATTGATAGATAATCTTTTTCTTGGATTCTAAATTGATAAAACTCTCATATTATAGGTAGTAATCAATTAAATAATGAAAACTTTGTAGAAAGTGCTTCACCCATAACGTGAAAGATTTGCAGAAAGTGTTATCACTACAGAGAAAAAAAAAACACCAACAATCAATGAATCTGCATTCCCACGTAAGAAATGACTAAGCAAAAGGTGTGGGAAAATATTTTGCTAAAATTTTGTCTTACAATAAAAACATAACAAGAGTGAAATAAAACATGAAAAAAAAAAAGTTTTCGTAGCTCAAAAAGGTTTTTTCTTTTTCTTTATAAAGTAAATTTCTACCAGTTCAGAAACAATCATACTATGTTTCAAGCTACTTCGAGTTCAACGGGAGGTGCCACAGTTTGAGGGATGATATACTCATCTTCCTTCGGCGGGTGGATGGTGACGAGGTCCGGTAACGGCGTGGTTGGCCCTAGCTTGCCCTTCGGATCCCAGTCGAGCATGATCTTAACCTTGATACCGAGTACGCCCTGGAGAAAACCACAAGATCGTTCAATTGATGTCAACCAGAGTCGACACTCTGCAAAATCGAAAAATGATACCTGTCTGAGAAGAACATGTCGCACAGCAGAGTCAATGTACTCCTTGACTGGGTGCCCGGAGGAAATCATGTACCCATCCTTGAACTTCATGGACTTGGCACGTTGAGCACGGAGTTTTCCACTTACGATCACCTACAGATGAATAAGATGAAAATTGAGAGTGGGGATTGGGCAACTCAAAACAAGAAATATATCGAGAAAAAGATTTCTAACCCACCTCGCATCCCTTGGCACCATTCTCCATAACAAACCTCAGAACACCATAGCAAGCCCTAGAGATCAGAAAACGAGAAAAATAAGATTTGCTATGAAATAATGGAAGACAATGCAATTCTCAGAAACTAGGTTTAAGATGCAATTGTTGTGTTAGTGCACCCGCTATACTTCGAGCTAAGGTTCTTTCACGAGTGGTGGTAGACAAGCTATATTTTGAGTTACACTTTTTATTATACAAGAATTTTATAGTTGGGTGCTAAAGACTTTCAAATGTTCAATACTTCAATTCATAATATTGCAAAATAAAATACCAAAAGAATCATTTGCAAAAAAGAAAAAAGTATAATGAATGATATCAATGATATGCTTGTGCCTGCAGAAATTTATGTGAACTGTTGATAATGAAATCAGTCCAAGCAAGAAAATCTCATGAGAAATCTATGAGAACATAAAATGATAAGCTGTTCGTTTTCTAAATTAAATATCTTCCCATCCCAAATCCGCACAAAAAGAAAGAAAATAAGATATAGGCACTTAATACTGTCATCTAGCTGTAACAACGACAATTATGGCAATGATATTTCGAAATTATGGCAGAGCATCCTATTTTCAAATGTCAAATTGATTAGAATAGAGAATATTATCAGCATGGACAAAAGGAAATGTGGATGTAGGATCGGGCCTTACAACACATACGATAGTGTTATTAACGCCACTGTATCATAATCTCAATATATGGAAAGTAAGATGATAAACATGAAAAGTATACCTCCGAACTGCAAGGCCTCCAAGAAGCTTGTATCGCAATGACTCAGCCTGAGCTATGGCACACAGGCCCCTATTGTTGACCTTCTCAGCATAAAGCTCGACACTGTTTTCCGGGAACTTGAATCGCTTTTGAACGACTGATGTCAGCTCTCTAATTCTCCTACCCTTCTCACCTGAAGGTTTAAAACGTATAAATGATTCGATTATGTACAAGAAAGAGAAACCTTATCATCCATCTATGACGTACTTAAACATTTTAGGAAACAAATAAATATATTACTCTACATATCCAAACTACAATGAGACTGATAACTACCGACGTTTGTTACTCTTAGCAACTCTTCTTATGCCGTATTTCACACTTTACCATCAGTCGAAAATGCAGACTAAACTTCAAAACTCTCATAAAATTACTATCCTATGAAAAATAGACTGAGAAATTACATAAATCAACAATATAGTAAATTTAGTTTTCCTTTTTTGCTTTAAATTCCAAAGCAACATAGCTAAGCGATATATATAACCTCTGAATTCCAACTACAGAACCAAATATTGCAATTAAACACGTTAAAATCACCTCAATTTATCAGCGAAAATACATAAATACATCGAAATTTATGCATTTGCTACCGAATTTCACATTTTACCATCAGTCAAAAATTCAGAATAAATCAATTGAAACTCAGAAAAGAACACAACAAAACTTCAAAACTATCATAAAATTACTATCATCTGAAAAATAGACTGAGAAATTACATAAATCAACAATATAGTAAATTTAGTTTTCCTTTTTTGCTGTAAATTCCAAAGCAACATAGCTAAGTGATATACATAACCTCTGAATTCCAACTACAGAACCAAATATTGCTATTAAACACATTAAAATCACCTCAATTCATCAGCGAAAATGCACAAATACATCGAAATTCACGCATTTAAATCAATTACCTAGCACATTCTGAGTACGAGTAGCTCGGATGATGATCTCGGTGCGCATCGGCGTGACGCGGACCTCGACACCGGAGTAGCCATCCTCCGCCAACTCGCGAGTCAGCACCTCATTCAACTCGGCGAAGAACACGCCATCGGCAACAAACTAAACAAAACCACAAAAACCGACACAGTAAGAAACAGATAAGCTCGAAGAACTCAAATACTTGATTTCCGGTGAATTCATCACAGAATTCCTACAGAAAAAAGCTGAGATTAATCAGTTCGATCGGATTTTGATCACGCGACTGTGAGAATTTGGATAACTAACCTTCCGCTTTTTGCTCATCTGCGTAGCCATCGCTTCGTCTTCAGCTCAGTGGCAGCGCAGCTGTGTTGGGCGGAGGAGATGAGACCGTGAGAGTTTTTCTTAAGCCCAATAAAACTGTGGGTGAGAAACCCTAAGGGTAGAATAGTAATTTCGCATACCAATTGTTTTATTACTTGTTTTCTATCTTATTCTAAAACAATTTTTTCAACATTTTACTATATCAATGACTTAATTACATGGAAAATTACACTCAATATGCTAAACTATAATTAATTATACCACGTGTCTCAAACTAATGAACATATTAATAAATTTATCCCGAAAATCAACATCGAGCGACCAAAAAAATCGAGTTTTAATTGATATGTCGGAGATTTTTTAGCTAAAATAATTAATAGTTATACTCTAAACCCTCCAACATGTCAATTAAAAAGGAGCCACGTCAATTTTTCACTGCGGAAATTTAGTACTCGGATCAAGTTTTTTAATATGTTAATAGTTTGAAACATATAATATATTTTTTCCCTTTATTATATCGGTTCAATTTACTTTTTAGTGAATCACTTTTCTGATTTTTTTAGTCGATTTTTAGTAAATTACTAAAAAAATTTGTTAATTTAACATTTCATCAATTAAAAAATTGTCAATCTAACATTTTAAAATGTATATATTTCCTCATCCGCGGAAAAAAAAATCATACAATCAAAAAATATTAAAATTCAATTAATTACGTACAATTTTCCGGGTCGTAAAACTAAACAAATGTTAGATTTGTAATTTTTTTGAATAAAAATGAATACCATTTTATTATTTTAAAAGTGAGATGTTTTTAAAAAGGAATTAAAATATAGGTATCAAAGTATAATTTACCCTGAATAAAAACCAAGATTTTTATCCTTCAAATTCCTTAATAAGAAATCAATTGAAACACAATTCTTAACCATAGTGTGTACGTGTGCTCTGTGTGTGTGTGTGTGTGTGTGTGTGAGAGAGAGAGAGAGAGAGAGAGAGAGAGAGAGACTCGGTTCACATCCAACGTTTGATGAAGATTTCATCACATACTACATCAAGTCAATATGCAACTATTCTATTTCTCATTTGAGATTAAACATAATATATGATGCTTAACCATATACATGTGTGTGTGTGTGGGAGAGAGAGAGAGAGAGAGTTGAGATTCAGTTCACACCCAACGTTTGATGAAGATTTCATCATATATATACTACATCAAGTCAGTTTGCAACTATTCTATTTCTCATCTGAGATAAAACATAATATATAATGCTTATGAGGACTACTGAGTCCCATTATTAAAGGGAGTTCAAAAAATTGGGTTTTTTTTTTCCTGCATCAAGCTTGGCAGCTCGGGCGAGCTAAAAATCGGAATGATACAAGCAAACCAGGCTCGAATGAGTCACGGGTGAACGACAAAGTGGGCATTCGGGCTTCTCGTTACACCATTCCATAATGCAGTTCCTTTTGTTCAAGAACAGCAAGAGAGTAGATGAGGAGATGAAAGATGCACCATACACATTGAGCAAAGTGAAAATAAGAGTTCGTACCAGCAAAATACATGACCACAAGGAGTGGCTGTCGGGGACTGGCGATTGCTCAGGCAGAGCGTGCATTTGCTCACTCCACTCGGTTGAGACTGAGAAAACGAGTCATCCCGGAATTTATATATTATGAACTCGTGTAGTGAATATACATGAAAATACGAGAGATTGTGAATGAGGGAGGTACGTAGCGTAGCATACCTCTGAAGTAGATGCAAGTTCTGATACGAAACTAGTCTTTCCGGAGTCATCAGTTATCAGATGACCTTCCTCGTTTAACACTGGTAAACTTCTTCCTGCCGATAACAATTTTAGAAGTAATTAAAAGGGATTAGACGTCGTCACGTCGGTAAACTTCATCAACCAAACAACAGAAATGGGTTTCCTGCGTTATGCAGACGACCTAGCATAAAATGGGCAGAATTTTATATAGATAGTTTTTTAATACCGTAATTTTATAGAATGAAGCAAATAAACGAATCATTATATGTTGAATGAACGACAGATCAAACCAACGGATAATGCCATCTGATAATGAAATGTTCTTGCCAATCAGAAGAAGAAAAAACCTGCTGAAGATTGATAAGATCCAAGAGATGCTGGCTGAAATGAAGTAGCAAGAGAAGATAAATTGCTTCTCCTTAATCCTTCAGCAGCGAGTATACAGAGCTGAACTAGAAGGAAAACCCCCAATATTTGATATCTGTGACAATGGATATAATTTAGGCACGGGACTTATTCAACAAACTCGTAGGGACAACTGTATTACGTGAAAAATATTAAGGAGAGGAAATCAAGCTAGCAACTTACTAGTCTCTATAACAATAGAAATGTTTTCTATCAACTTTATTTTCAGACCATTAGATTATCTTTTTCCCTTAGGTTGTTCTTTATTTCAAAAGAATGATGTATTCTAATGTAGTTCACACTTCATTAGTAATCCAGACTCTCAGAACAAAAGAACTATACAGAGACATAGATTCCAAATCTCTGCATACAATCGAAAGAAAACGTCAATAATTGCCAGTGTAGTGATAGAACAGATAAACTATGCAGGAAAAAGGGCGAACCGAGGCCATAAAAGATTCAATGAAAAAAATCAACACACAACATGGTAAGTGCCTAACTACACATTGTAAGTAACTATGTGTATAATGTTTACAACTTGAGAAGGAAGAATTCAATCAATATATAAGGGTGTTGAGTGACTATGACCTGAGCAAATGGAAGCAACGTATCAGCTAAAAATATCACTCCTTAGATTTGGCCCCATTTATGAAATAGGAGTTCCGTAAACTCATAAATAAGGCTATATAAGTAATTCTCAGAACCACTTATCAGGATGAAAATACAATATACCACTTTTAACAAGATTCCCCCCTTACAAAAAGGCTTAAGTGTAGTGTTGTAGATGTACCTAGGCCTTTGATTGGTTGGCTTGCCAATAAACACATAACGAATCCCAGAAGCACGCTTCGACAAATGATAATATAGACCTGTGAAATAAAAAACCAGTTTTAGAATCACAAAACAGATAGCTTTCTCTTCAATTAATATAGCTCTTATAATGAATAGAGCATAACCGCTTCACCTTCAAAATAAAAGAACATGAGGTTTGTGCGGAGGACCAACATGAAAAGCTCACGGGCTATAGGTAACACCTGAATTAAATGGGACAAAGGGTGAATAAGGACAGGGAAGGGTGGGGAGAGGAAACATATGTATCGGGAAACAAATTCTAACTGACTCTAAATAAATGACCAAAACACATTGCACAAAAACATGCCCTTGGTAAGGTTTTACAGTATGTAAGCAAGATAAATATGGTGGAAGTGCATACTGAGGGCCACCTCCGAACTGCAGATGACCACATTCCAGCTATTCTGGCTTTCAATCTTGACAGAGTGTAAACTGGGACTCCTGAACTCAAGGATGATGTCATTTCAGCACTTTCAGATATTTGAATTTGACTGCTTGAGGTAGTTTCATCATCACTGGTATCATCAGATAGCGAATCAGCCATAGTAACACCCCGGGAAGCAATGCGCGAGCTGCAAGCCAGATAGATTGAAAAGTCAACATTTTACATATTTTTCGATCATCCAAAAACTTTAAGCTTTAAAGGATCCGAAACTGATAAGCAGGGAGGAGAGACTCAAGCAATAAATGGAACTTTCAGAACCTGATCCTTTCAGCAATATATGGGAATGCTGTCTGATAAAAAATAAAAAGAGAGCGCCTTGCCGGGGTTGGAGGAAGCCCATGCTGTCCTGCAACCTGTAAATGAAACCATTAGTTGATTGAAATTCTTATAATATCTACCAACTGCCAAAAGTAACTGTTCAATCATTTTCTTCATCATTTAAACATTAAAGATTCTAAATATCCATGTCCAAGCAATGCTAAAAAGTCAGAAAATTTTCAGACTGCTAAATAATTAAGTTTGCAGCACAAACTTCAGGCACTTAAACTGAAGTTATTAATTCTGTGGTAATTGAGGAACATTATTTCAGAGGCGGCCAATTGATGAATATTTACAACAGTATTTTATAGTAAGTATCTTAGTCTCACATTTCTTGAAGAGACTTTACACTTAAAGCAAATCAACACCATGAAGAAACTGTCCTCCATTTAAGCTCTGCAGGCATAAAAATGTACCTTGTCCAGGTCAAGAAATGATATGTGCATATAGACCCAACAAACTCAGCCATATCCAGGTAAAGGATGTGACACAGAAACAAGAGATGCACCTGAGTAATGTCACAGTATTCTTCTCCAAGGGTTTGTTTTCCTGCACCAGTGGTTAATAAATAATAGAGCATCTGTCCCAAGAGCTTTGTCTGCACAATGAAAAAACCAGCCCAGTTAGAACAAATCTCACACGATTTGAAGTCAATCAGAACCCTCTCAGAAGTAAAGAATCGCAATTCCATCAACCAATTCACGCGCACTTCAGAATTAAATAAGGAATTCGATACCACATATTAGAGACAAATTGACCTCTACTCTGATGCTAAATCACAGTCTTGAGGGTTCATGCAATCACTTCAACAAGCGACTAACACATGAACATAGCAGATTCTTGATATATTATACATAAATAATTCAACTCTAAATTGCCACACAATAAAATTGAAACTTGTGGGGAAATAGGGCAAACCTCACTCTGATATGCAACAGCAATTCTTGTACCTGAAAGGTAAGGAAATAAAAAAATTCTCAGAAAAGCATAATTAAATTGGCATAATACCTGATGATAAGGAACTGAAAGCCTTACAAATTTGATTTAAATCAAACATAAATGATTGAAATTTCACGAATACGAATATACGATAATAAGCATTCAATAGAATTGAGCTATTGGAATTGGAAATTAGGGAACTTATACCAAGATAAAACACAGGTATTTCTATTTTCTATGGAATCTAAACGCCATCAACACCGCAAAATTGGAATTGAGCTCGATAATTTCAAAAGGATTGGGTAGATTAATTAGAGTACCAAAGAGGTGGCGGAAGGCGTCGCGGCAAGCGTCGTAGACGAAGGAAGCGTACTGTTCGTCCTTCTCAGCTGCTCTCATTATTTCCGGCGGCGCCGCCTGCGGAAAGCTCCGAACGCCGCCGCTGCTGCCACTAGGTCCGGCATCCAAGCTACTACTGCTGGCGGCGTCTCCCATCACATTAGTTGCTTCTCTCACCCCCATTCTCTCTCTCTCTCTCTCTCTCGAATTACTGTAGAGAAACCAGTGTTTTCAAAAAGAAAAGAGATAACGACGTCGTTGTTTCAGATGAAACGGCGGCGTTCCGGCGTAGTTTGAGAAAATTATTGGCTTAATTATAATTTAGTACTCCATGTTTAAACTTTTTCACACTTTTTCCCCAAATTTCAAAAATTACATATTGATACCCATCGTTTATGAAGAGCAAGCCACTACCGCCACCAATCACAACAACAAACCCAATTGATTTCGGTCGATTCAATGCGGTACAAATAGCAATCCGGGTAGGTGGTCGATTGGCATTTTTGTTACCCGAAATATTTTCGGTCGGTGGTCGGATTGTAAGATGAAAATTTCTTGGTTGCCCAAACCAACTAAAAATATGTTATTTTTTTTTTGTTTTTTTTCTAAAACTTCGAATGGCCGACTGAACCATCATCGATCATTGATCGGTTCGATTGTCAACCACCATCGGGTCAATAGTCGGTCGGGCAATCCTTGTTAATCGGTGATCTTCGGATAGAAAAATTTCAACCCATTCCTACTTGAACCGACCTTGCTCATCCTACCATCATTGCATAAATTAATAATTATAGTACTAGAGTAATTTTCTGACTTCGCAATATTGACTTGAATTGTCATCAATATTCCCAACTCGTTAATATTCCCCAACTTGTTATATACATATATGTGCGTGTGTGTTGAAGTATACAATTATAGCTGTCAAATGGGTCGGGTCGGCCAGGCCCACGAGCCAAAAAAAAATACAGTGCGGGGCGGCCCGACTCGAACAATTTTCGGGCCTATAAATTATTAATCAATAAAAATGAAATAATTAATCAATGATTTCTGAGCTTTTAATTGAACAGTGTACCAAATTTTATGTAGTCAAAGTCGAATTGAACTCAATTACAAAATTTATTAGTACGTGAAGTTGAACCCGAACCCGATTATAAATTTTATTAGTGGAGCCTAACCCGGACTTGAACTCGGTGTTGAAGGTATACATCCGAGCTCGATCGATCACTTGATATATATATCATTCCATTGGTTTATTTGAGTTGTTAAGAGAGAAAAAATGAAAAATTGTGATTGATTAGTTTGGCAATTATGATATATATGGTGCATGTTAAGAATTTCCAATTATATTACAATATTATATGCAGTGGTAAGAGTGAGGAGTTGTAAGTTATACACTTCTAGTAAAATATTAACAACATTTGGAATTAGTGTAATTATTAGTATGACGTGAAGATCAGAATTAATTTGTAGCTAATTATATATATATATATATATCACTGATTTAATTTTTCATCATATATGATCTCACTAGATGTAAATATTAATTTAAGTAAAAAAACAAATGGGACGAATAAGTAGCTCATTTCCAAGAATTTTCCTGCATTAATTGGCAGCAGTTGGATTTCTCATGCAAAAAGGAAAAAAAAAAAGAGAGAGAGAGTCTCGCACCACCACTCTTACTCAATACACCACTATTTTTATTCTTTACACCACGTAAATTTACATTAATACCATTTTACTAAAAAATATAGATTTCACTAAAAAAAAAAGCCATCCTAAATAGAACTTACAGAATTCGCGTCGACCTTGGAGGAACCCTAGCTGTTCGAATTCGAAGACCACAAATCAGTTCGATTTTTCTCCATTTCTCCAGTACATTGGGCTGATATCTTAAGATGACTTCAATGGCAGAATTTTGTAAGTTTTTATGTTCTATTTTGTTCAAATTTACACGTTTTGTTTTGTAAATTAGAAGTAAGTGAGTGATTGTTTAATTCAACTTTTCTACTAGCTTAACATGCTAGGATAGGTTATTTGAATTATTAGATGCTAATGTGGCTTGATTGTGCGAAAAAAACTGAGATTGAGATGAGTTTTACGTTGAGTTTTTTTTCGTTGCGCTCTATTCGACCTAGAGAAGTCGAGCTTGGCTGGGTTTGTGCCATTGAGCTACTATGCTATGCTGCAAGCAAAGAGATTGCTGCAGAGTTATAAATGTGATGCCTACAAGATCAAAGATGAGAATGGGAGTGTTGTCATCTGCTGGCAAGATCGACCATATATATATATATATATTAATCAATTGGCTGTGAGTTTGTAGAGCTAGGGGGAGAACTTCATCAATGATCATTTAGAATGTATATATTGTTTATATATATTGGTTGTGATTGACTTGTGCTCTTTTTCTTGCCTAATTCAATGTTTGTAGATTGAGTGAATTGATACAATTTACAATGTTAATTACAAATTTAAAACTACAATTCTATGCTAACACAACTAATACAAGTTATAACTCACAATACATCAATAATATATGAGGAGAGATCTTCATATTTTGAAGCTAATGCAAGTTTCTTCATATCATCAGTTAGATTTCTCAACATACAGACAATTTTCTCATATTCAGAATGAGAACTACGTTGCGTGAAAAATGGGGTGATTATACCATGCATTTGAACAATACTCCAACCCGGAGCTTTCATTCGAGCCCAAGCTTTTCCGACTCCATCCCACCTCGCCATTGAAGCAAAACTCTGAGCCACACCTACCAGCATTTGCAAGCTCTTCATGGCCATTATTCCGGCAAGCATCAAGTAGTATACCTAGGACATCAATCATTGGTTTGGCAAACATATTCTTGAACACTCTTAATGCATCGTCTGCAGAATCATTCTGTACAAGCCCTGTGATCATGGTTGTCCAAAATACTACATCTTTATCTACTGCTTGCTCAAAAACTTGAATACAAGGAGACGAGCGATGTTCCTACATGCTTGCTAAAACAAGAGCAAATGCAGCAAAAATGCCGACTGAAACCTTGCAATTCTTTGCCATTTTCTGCTTCGTTTATTTTCTTCTTTTCTCTTTTTTTTTTTGTTTTCCCTTTGCCTTTTCCCTCTGCAATTAAGAATTGGTTCGTGCCGAAAAAGATAGAAGGACGGTACGCCGGAGAAGAAGAAGAAGAATGGCAATAGATGAGCAGAAATTGAAGATTTTTTTATTTTATTATTATTTAAATTTTTTATTTATTAAGGATGTTTAAGTAATTTTGTAATTAATTATTTTTGAATTAATTTATTTTGTGGTGCAAAGAGTAAAAATTGTGGTGCAAATAGAAACTCCCAAAAAAAGATGAGAAATAGTAGCGAGTATTGTGTATATATATATGTGCCCACTGCAGTTAAATATATAATATATCCTTAGCTCTCACACACACACACACTGACTGATAAAATGAGCGATATGATTGCTAACGTTGACGGCAACTCATCCACCGGATGCAATTGGATCGAGGAGAAGATGGAAACGGTGATGGTGGTGGCGGTCATGGTGGCCGCCATGACTTTTGCGGTGGCCTTAAACCATCCGGGTGGAATCACTCCTGACGGCAAAGCCGCCGTTGTGACTTTGAAGCACTGCGACGCCTACTGGCGGTTCAGCATATGGAACACGTTCGCCTACTTGCTGTCGACGACCACAGTGATGCTCTTGATGTGCGGGATACCGGTCACCAGAAGGAGGTGGGCGGCAGTCATCATCATCATCATGTGGGGTTCGCTGTCGTCGTCAACGGCGGCCTATATGGAGGTTTTGTGAAGGCCTTCAGGCCCGCGGAAGCAACGGAGGCGGTCTTCCGTCTCCTCAAGTATGGCGTCTACTGCTAGATCTGAACCTCCTTCCTCGTTGCCTTCTACCTCATCTGGACGGTGATAAGGAGCTTCGTCCTCGATGTGATCGGTTTCCCAAACTGTCTGAGGGTCATGATAGCATAGACTAAGAAATAGAAGTCTACGTGCAGTGTGCATGGAGTGGCGGCCCTGAGGCTATCCAAAAGGTGCGCCGTACAGGGCCAACAATATATAAGGGCACCAAAAAATAAATAACTTATATAACTAGTTATGTTAATTATTTTAAATTTTTTCCATATATAAATAAATATATACAAATCCACTTCATTTTTTGAAATCCAAATCATTTCTAGGCTATTACTTAAGGTTTAAATTTATTATAATTTTTTACATTGATTACAAAGCCTTGTTAATTGTCCAATTACAAGATTCTAATTTTTTTTTACTCTTCACGTGTGTGTTATATCAAATTATTAAATATTTTTTAGTAAATTATTTTAAACTCGTGCAAAGTATGTGCATTTTTCTAGTTTAATATGAATATTTTAATATAATATAGACTCTAATAAAATAATTTTCAACCAATATATTTTACATTAAAAAATATCTATTAATAATAATATTAAAATATTTATATTTAATAAGATTGTTAAATATTTTTTTAGTATAACTATTTTAAGCACGTGCAAAGTACGTGCATTTTTCTAGTGTGATATAATATACGTTCTAATACAATAAATTTCAATAAGTGTACTTCACATTTTATTTCATTTTATATTAATATTTAATATATTTATGCAAATATTATATTTGAAATATTAATAATATGATATTATAATACTTCTCTTTGATAAAACTGTTAAATATAATTTTAATAGAATTAGTTTAATCATGTGCAAACTACGCACATCTTTCTAGTAAAATAAATATATTCACGTATACTCCCCTATGTTCACATGCTAATGCTCCTTTATATATATACTGCATATATATATATATATATATGTGTGTGTGTGTGTATGTATGTATGTATATTTTAATAACATATAATAAGTATATATTATATATTATGTAATTTGTATATTACTATTTATTATTTTACACAAATGATATTTCTAAAAATTGAATAGTAGATTTATTTATTATTTAAAATAGTTATTATTATTGCCCAAAAAATATTTCTCATGTCATGTTTTCTCAATGCATTTTGAAAAAAATAAAACAATAAAAAAGTACGAGAAAACTAAAGTTAACAATGAAAATAAAAATATTTGAAAAAATAAATAAATATTAATATAATAAAGCATTACATTTTTCATAAATATAATATATTATCTTACAATATTATTTAATAGTGATATACTTACAAACTCAATTTTTAAAAAATGAAACTATTTTATCAAAGTCATAATAGATAGGGGCACCATTTTTCTTTTTTGAACACGGCACCTGAAATCTCAGGGTCGGCCTGCATGCATGTATATTGCAGTAATTTATTAATTCAGCTATCTATATGGTGTGTGTATGTATTCACCATATCTAAATAATATTGCATTAATCTCATATATAATATAAATTATTTATGACTATATACGTACTGTAGATTAATTATTCTTTATATATATATATATATATATATATATATATATCTGTGTGTGTGTGTGCGCGCGCGCGATCGAACGTACTCATGTATTTATATATATTATTATATTACATAATGATATCTTAAAAGAATATATGTATATATATAACAATTTTATAAATAAATGGAAAATAAGGTAAATCTCAAAAACTCAAAATAATCAAATTAAATACCAATTTTGCCAACTATAAGGTTAATTGCTAGCCTTTTGAATTAGAATATTTTTTTTTGTATAAAATTAAGTTGTGTGCTTCTACTAAAAAATATTTGTCTATGTAAATTTTATTGAGTTATTGAATTTATTAAAATATTATTCTCTTGGGTATATCACAAAAGTGAAATTTATTGTAGTTTTTCATCAACACAGAAGTAAAAATTAAGAAGAATAATCAAATTTTGTCTCGCCAAATTTGGTTTGCTTCAGGAGTTCACGAAATTTGTTCATTGAATATAATTAGGTCTACTTTCAGTGATTATGAAACTTAGCATATTCGAGTATTATTTTAGATGGATAGAATTATCTGTAGTTTTATTATACTAATATAAAATTTTCAACATGAAATGATTTTATAGGTCAAAATTCCTGAGATGAGTCAAGAATCATATCTAAATCTACAGGAAGAAACACAATAGCAAAACTATTCAAGGAGGGTTTTGAGGTTTTTTTTCTAACGTGGATTTTCATTCATATCTTAATTTATTTTTATTTTTATTTTTAAGTTTTACTCTTCACATGTGTGTTACATCAAATTGTTAAATATTTTTTAGTGGGTTATTTTAGACACATGCACAATATGTGCATATTTCTAGTTTAATATGAATATTTTAAATTTTCTAAAAAAAGGAATATTTAAATATATTATAGACTACAATAAAATAAATTTCAAAAAATATATTTTAAATTTTAAAATAATAATAATAATAATAAGATTGTTTAATATTGTTTTAGTATAACTATTTAAAACATGTGCAAAGTATGTGCATTTTTCTAGTGTAATATAATATATGCAGTATAATATCATAAATTTCAAGAAGTGTACTTCACTTTTTTTTATTTTTTTATTAATAGTTATTATATTTATGCAAATATTATGTTTCAAATAATAAGATATTGTAATACTTTGCTTTAATAAAGTTGTTAAATATAATTTTAGTATAACTATTTTAAATGTGTATATCTTTCTAGTATAATAAATATATTCACACACATATACACACATATACATATGTATGTAACTTTAATAAAATATAATAAGTATATTTTACATTTATGTAATTTATATATTTATTATGTTACATTTTAAATATATTATTTTTAAAATATTATAATAGATTTATTTATTATTTAAAATAGTTATTATTATTGTCAAAAAATTATTTCTCATACCGTGCTTTCTCGATGCATTTTGAAAAAAAAAACAACCAATAAAAATGTATGAAAAATTAAAGTTAGCAATGAAAATAAAAATATTTGAAGAAATAAATAAATATTAATTATAATAAATTATTACATTTTTCATAAATATAATATATTATATTACAATATTATTTAATAGTGATATACTTCACAAACTCAATTTTTAAAATATAAAATTATTTCATTAAGGTCATAATAGATAGGGGGCACCCCTTTTTTTAATAAGGCACCTGAAATATCACTACCTAGTTTTTCTGATCTTTTATTAATGCAGGGAAATTCTTGGAAATTAACTAATTCGTCCCAATTATTATTATTATTATTATTATTATTATTATTATTATTATTATTATTATTATTATTATTATTATTATTATTATTACTATTATTATTTACAACTACCGATGAAATCAGTGGTATATAATTAGCTAGATATTCCGATCTTGACGTCATGCTAATTACACAAATTAAAATTATTATTATTTTTTACTTGAATTATATTACTTACAACTCTCGGCTACCAGTTGTGTATAATATAACTAATTAGTAATTCTTGTTGAAAATCGGGTTAAATAAAGTGAGATGTATCTCATTTCATTGGATTTTTAGTAGTCATGATGATTTAATTTTTGATGGAATATTTAATATTGTATGATTGGTTTTTGTTTATAGTAGATAAGCATAATATTTTTATTTTTTCAAAATTAATTTTCGGTAAGTGAGAAATTAATTGTTGAAGTTGATCACTCGAATGAACATTTATCAAGTTTGGGAAATGTGAAGAGACACATTTAATACATCTCAAATTGATGTCTTGACTTAGTTAAGATGATATTTAAGTGTTTAATCACGTAAATGGAATATCTAATGTGCACTCTAAGCCCACAAGTGCACATACACATAGGCTTAGGGATGTTAAACGAGTTAACTCGTCGGTTTCGGATCAACCCTATCGGATTATCGGGCTTTTCGGTTCGGGTCATTTTGGGCTGAAATTTTTAAAGACTAAAAATTCTTGGCCCTAACCCTAACACTTCGGTTTTCAGGCTAGCCCGTCGGGCCGATATGTTTCCGACAAAAGTTAAATACTTTTCAAGTCCCTTGAGAAATACTCAAAAATTATTAATACAACTCCAAGGCTCAATTGAAGCTGTATTATTAGAAAAAATGAACTAAAAAATTGTGACCATATCCAAATCAAACAAGAACAAATCCAAAAAGGTCAATTCTTATATAAAATATAAGTCTTCCCACTTATTACATAACTTAATGATATTGAAAACAACTCAACAGACTACAAATTTCAAGTACATGTTTATGGTTAATTTTCAAACTAATTTTACACCCTAATTTACTGAACTAAAATCATTATTCTATTTATTCAAACTTTATTTTTGAACAAATAAATAGAAATCAGCAAACACAAAATTTTCAACCCCTTTGCAAAGGAGCATCAAAGTAACAACTAAACCACAAATTCATAGAGTATACAATCTCAATTTCAGCTTAAGGCAATGATTGAATTTTCAAGCAATACTTCACATACAAATGGAACTTTTCGCAGTCAAGAAAACTGAAAAGAAAATAGCCAAGCTACATGATTTTTCCTCATTTTGAAGCTTTTCTCAATTTCTCATTATACAGCATATGAATACAGAACAAAGAACATGATAAAAAAAACTCAGAGATAGATATAGTTTGAAGAGAGAGAACCAGGTGATGACGGTGGAGAGATTGGGAGAGAAAAATGAAGCAGCAGAAGTGGAGACACCTATGGAGTGAATCGAGTGATGAAGCAACGGGAGTGGAGAGAACCTGGTGGCGGTGGAGAGATTGGGAGAGAAAAATAAAGCAGCCAGGGTAGAGATGACTGTGGAGTGAATCGAGTGACTGTGGAGTGAATCGAGTGATGAAACAGCGTGAGTGGAAACAGACGACGGTCGCTTCTCAGTTCTCTCTAGAATCTAGGGTTGAATTGGGATTGTGATTGAACTAAATCTTTTTTTTAAAAACCTAAGCCCGACGGGCCAGCCTGTTTGGGTCGCCAGCCCATTCGGGCTTGCCCGTTCAATTAAAATTCAATCTGGTCTTAAAAAGAGACCCTAATCCATTTTTTTTGGGCGGTTCAGGCCAGTCCATCGATTTCGGGCTGGATTGACTTCCCTACATACACTCGATCTCATTTTTGTGCATGTGCTCAGGTTCAATCTCATTCTCGGCACTCGAACGTCGGTTCTTGGTTCTTGACACTTTTAACTTGGGGTTATACATTAGTGAACTTAGGCCATGCTGTACTCTAGTTTTGGAGCTTCAGTCGATGGGTGGAATGTTTCGACATGTGTACTTATGATGAGTGATTTACTTTGTAGACTTACAAATTTGAAAAATGAAAAATATATATATTTGTTTCATCATTTTTTTTTCAATTTGAATTTGTAGTTGAGATAAACATATAAATATTGTGAATTAGGATGAATTGATTAGTATTTAAGTGATGAATTCCATCATAATGATATGTACATGACTGGATATATGATATAGGATTAGAAAAAGGTGAAAAAAGAAATAAAAAATGAGTAAAACAGATAGTGTTTTCAATATTCTAACTTTTGGACAGTAAAAAGATGAAAATTTCCATTTGAAAATAAAAATAAACACCCATAAGTTTGTGATTAAATCCCCACAATCTTCATTTTGACTCTAGATGGTAACTCAAAATCCACATATATGACTCCCTCCTTATGTTTTGGTTTCCTTCTTCAAGAACCCTTTGATGAAATAAATTGTGTGATCTCCTCATAATTGTGTTAGCTAGTTTATCCTACACTACAAGAAAAATGGGATTTAGCGACGAATAGTATTTCGTCGTTAAATTAACGATGAATTAACGACGGATTAAGATTTTTTTGGTTAACGACAGATTTTTCCGTTAACTTCCGTCGTTAAATATTATTCTTTATTTTTTTTTATTTTTTTAATCTTAGCGACGTACTAGCTAAAATTAATTTTTATTTTATTTTTTAATTTTTTTAATTTTATTTTATTTTTTTATTTTCCGACTAATACTTATTTACGAATTTGAAATCATTTTCTTAAAATTTTTATTTTTTTGTTTATTTTATTTTTTAGATTTATTTGATTTTTTTAATATTTTATATATATTTTAATAGTCTTAATTTCAAAATTTTCAATTAATAATTAATTATGAATTTGAAATTAATCTTTTGAATATTATTTTTATATTATTTTAAATATTTTTTTAAATAGCTAATTAATGACTTTTTTAGAATTTTTAATTTTAATATTTTTTATCACTTAAATTTTATTTTTATAAATAGTATTAATGATAAATAGATAATATATGAGAAAATTCATTAAAATAATCTAATATTAAATAATAATATATTATAATTATATTTATAATAAACATAAAATATTAAAATTTTTAATATATACTTAAATAAATGAATAATATATAATTTATTAATTTAGAAATAAAATTCAATCAAAATGGTTTTCGTTTGTGTGTGTGTATATATATATATATATATATATATATATATATATATATATATAGGATTTGATTCAAATGAGAACGCATCTTTGGGTGAGAAATAGAAACTATTTATAGCCGTTAGATCTATTAAAATTAATGGTACAGATTTAGATTGAGATTTAATATTTCTTTTTAATTATAATTTTTTTAATTAGATATGGATATTATAGTGGTTTGATAATCCAATCCCACAATAATAGGTCAAATCATATCTACATTTATTTTTATTTCTTTATTTCTCTCTCCCACTAACGTGATTTTATGTTTTATTTTGTAGAATTTTTTTATTTGTTTTATCTTCTCTACGGTTTTTATGGGGGTTCTTCATTTTTCGATTTCATTCACCACAATTTTTATCATCTACCAACACTGTTTATATTTTTTTATCTTTTATGATTCATTTACTAAATATTTTTGTTATTTTTTATATTTTTTGTTGTGCTAAAAATAATAAATGTGCTCAAAATTAATTAATTCAATTTTCTTATTTGTTGATTGTTACGAATCATTTAGAAATTGTTATCATATATTGTTTGTTTTAAAATAAAAAGTTACACATTGTGCAATGAAATGGTATTTGAGAAGCAATAAAATGTCACAATAGAGGCAATGAACTATTTACGATTTAAAAAAAAAAAACCCTAATCCATAAGAGCTATCGATATGAATTTAGCAATATTTTAATGTTTTGCAAGCAATGTATTGATTCTACATAAACAATGATTATATATTCCATCATTATATTTTTTTAAAAATTTTATGGGTAAGCGGTGATTTACTTATAAATAAGTAACATACGACACTTAGCAAAGCATCAATTGTCATCATATATACTATTTTTAAAAAATCAAATTGTTATACACCATGCAATGAAATGGTACTTGAGAAGCAATAAAATGTTACAGAACAAGCAATGAATTATTTCTGGCAGAAATTTAAGAAATTATAATATTATAATCATTGAAATGGTACATAATAATAAATAAAATTGTTAATAACTTGCATTGCAACATTATATAAAATGTAATCAAATTTCTTATTTTCGATCAATGCATACCATGAGTTTTTGAATGTCCTTACTAACAATGAGGAATTTGTTGCTTATGATATTAAATTTTGTAACTTATAATATTTAAATTTGGTGTTATGTCGATTTCGTAACTTAGACGGTGATCTGCAGTGGCTGAATAATGGTCGACGACTATGAGAGAGAAAAAGAGAGGACGTGAGAGAGAGAGAGAGAGAGAGAGAAAAGGATATGGAGATTTATTTGGATATTTCCATATCATTATAGATATAAAATTATATTAATATTATTTTGTTTATAATTTATCTATTAAATTGATATTATGACATTTTTCCTAATTTTAATCTCAACCATTCATCTATACAAATTGAAAGGTCAGGATTGGTTCCTATTTCTCACACAAAGAGTAGTCCTCATTATAAACTATCCATATATATATATATATATATATATTATCAGCATTCCACATGGTTAGAAGTGCTGCCTTGAACCCAGAGGTCCAGGGTTCGAAACTCGCTAGCGCAAAGGGAAAGTGATGTTTAGCGACGAAATACGATTTTTTGTAGTGCTAGCTACCCTGCATCTTCACTTGTATTTATTAGAAAATAATTAAATGACAAGTGTTATATAGTTGGAAGTTAGTCAACCTACATTTTAACGAAAAAAACTCGAAAAATATTAATTGTGAATAAAGTTATGAGTATTTGATTGAAGATTGTTAGTCGTATGATTTCAAAGAATGGTAATTTAATTCATACAATCTATATTATGCCTACAGAAAGCAAAAATAAGGTGATGTCATTCATGTCCCGGTGGGGATGATCTAGTAGTTGAGTGAGGTTGCTTAGAGACCAAAGATCACGGGTTCAAATTTCCTCAATACCACAGGTCGGGTGTGTGAGTAAAGAAAAGAGAGAGAAAAAAGGTGATGCCATTCATTTAGAATATCCATATCAATACTTTACATACAAATTGTATTTATGTTTTCGATTATTCTGTGCTAAAAACTTTACATTTTAGGAATTTAATTTATGCCAATAAGCATATAATGCAATGTTCGATTTTATCTATTTCCAGTTTTAAGTATTTCTAGTTCAATTTATAAGGCGTATTGATTTTTGAAAAATGTTACGATTTCGTTATGATAAGTGATTTAATGATTAAACTTATAGATTTGGAAAATAAAAATATAATTATTGATTATTTTTTCAATTTGAATTTGTGATTGAGATGAACAGATAAATATTTATATGGTTACGTTGAATTGATAAATATTGAAGTAATGAGTTCCACAGTAATGATATGTGTCTATATATATACTCCATCCGTTTCATTTTATTTGTTGTTTTAGAATTTTAATCTAGAATTAACAATTAATTTTTTGGACTAATATATCCTCCCTTTTATATCACATAAAATCACATTCACTTATATTTTCCTAAAAAGTTGAAAAAAAATTCTCTCTCCATATATTTGTAAGGTTAAATTTGAGAAAGAGGGTGTCAAAATATATAAAACGACAAACATTTTGACACAAAAGAAAAAAAAACATAAAACAATAAACAAAACGAAACGGAAAGAGTATATATGACCGAATATATGATATAGGATTAGAAAGGGTGAAAAATGAAATAAAAAATGAGTGTTTTAACTTTTGAACGATAAAAAGTTGAAAATTTTCATTTCAAAATAAAAAAGAACCAACCCTAAATTTGTGATTAAATCCCTACCATCCTCGTTTTAACCCTAGATGGTAACTCAAAATCCACGTAAACAAAATTATTGACCAACACTTTCATAACATTAATTATTTATTTTTATGTAATAATAATACATAAATAAATAAAACAAAAGCGGGAAGAATAGATAGCATTTCTCTGGCAAGGAAATATCCTTAGTTTATCCAACCACAACATATTTATACATATATATATATATATGTATATATAATTAAACTTTTCTCCCTCTTCCTCTCTCTCTCTCTCCCACTCTCTCTCTCTCTCTCTCTCACACACACACACACAGAGCAATGGCTGCTGCATCATCAGCCACTGTGGCGAGCAGCGCTTATTACGTACCTGCTCGAAAACGCGTCTCTCCACAACCTCATCGCGTTCAAATTTTACCTTCATTTCCGAGGCGCCGGCGGTCGTCGTTAGTTATCAGAAACTCTGGCGAGGAAAGCGCGACGGTGGCGGTTGAGGAAGGAGAAGAAGCGCTTCCGCCGACGCCGGTGGAAGTTGCAAAAGAGCCGCCGTCGCTTATATCAGCTCTTAATGTGGAGAAAGCTTTGCGTGGCCTTGGTATGTTTTTCTGTTAATTAATTTCCCCTACTTTTATTATTATTATTATTATTATTATTATTTACCGAAAAAATTCAAGACCTTTAAACGTATTTGTAATTTAACACCGTGTTTAAAACGTTACAATAATAATTTAACCATTAGATTTGTAGTAAAATTAACACCCATAATTTTTTTCCCATGATCAGAATTATGATATAACAATATTTTTTCTACGTATACTGATTAATTCAGATTCAAGGTGTTGAATAAGAGAATTCTTATTATGCAACGTCAATTTTCCAGTCGTGGAAGTTTTTTTAGAATGTAGTAAAATCAAAAGATTAAATTATTATTAAAGCGTTTTTAAAATTAATTATAATTAAATTATAAATTCGTTCAAACGCGCTGAAGTATTGTTTTAGAGTTGCAGCAATTACGGATTCGGATCACTATGGACGCCTAGGGCTTCGGACAGGATGTTCGTATGATGAGGTTCGAATCTAAGAATATGTTTTTTTTTAACAAGTTTAAAAAAGTGTTTAATTTCAAGATTATGCTACATGGGTTTTAAGAAATTAACTATACATGGAGATAAATTATGATCAAATGCACGTTTTTAGGGTAAACTATTGTTTATATCACGAACTATTTTCGTTATCTAAATCTATTTTAAATTAACACTTTTTGTTAATTACATACCTGAATTGTTTAAAAATTAAACGAATCTAACATATGACTATTTTCGGACACTTGAAAAATGATTGGACTATGTCTTTGCTGATACGGATTTTTATTTTTAAAAAATAAATAAAATAAAAAGAAGAAGAAGATGTTTTGGAATATTCCACGTTTAAACGTTACTGTTTTGACGACGTGGAATATACGAAGTATCATGTTTTTTTTTTTAAGTAAAAGTTTACATCAACAAAGACCTATCTGTGTCATTTTTTAGGTGCCGAAAGTACATCCGGTACTAGATTTAAACCATTTAGGTATTTAATGGACAAAATTGTTAGTTTGGAATAAATTTAGAAAACTGAAAATAATTTGAAATATAAATGATAGTTTACCACATATGTGACGATATCAGTATACTTAAATAATAAAATAAGGTTAATTACGATTAAATAAATAATTTTTGACACAATTTAAATTCAGACTTTGAAAATGTTACAATTAGAACACAAATTTGCAATTTTCACAAAATTGACACAATTTACAATTTAGACACAAACTTTGAAATGTTGAGATTAAAACACGAACTTATAATTTGTATTAATATAAAAACCAAACACCATATTTCATACTGATCTTTCTTATACTAATGAAATTCAAATTATAATTATGTTATATATCTGTACAATTTTGCAACATTTCATATTATATATCCGTTTTTCGTTCGTTGGAAAATTTGAGAGTTTCTATTTCGCAGAAAAAAAATCTCAACATTATGTTTTAACTGTAACATTCCAAAGCCCGTGTCTAAATTACAAATCGTGTCAAAATTTATATATTTAATCGTAATTAACCTTAATAAAATACGAGATCGAGATAACAAGATGTCATTGGGTAATAAAGATCTTTGCAAGTGTCTTAACTTTTGGTATATATATTCAGGTTGGTGTTGCTTACAAGAGCAAGGTAACGGAGTTGACGAACAAAGGGTTAGATGAAGAAGAACTTAGCAAGGAACTAGAGCTATTGAAGGTTTGACGTGACATGAAATTTCAATAAAATTGAACCAATTATTAATTTTGATGTATGTTTATATTTAGGGTTTATTTTGTATTGATTAGGAATCACATTCGATTCTATCGTCAGTGGAGGAGAGGAGAATGTATGATTGGAGTTTGGTGAGAAGTGGGAAACCAGATTCATATATGTGGCCATTTGAGGTTGACATCACTCAAACCCCAATTGGAGACCCTCCTCCCCGGGTAAACACCGTTAACTCGTATCCTTGTCTGAGATTATCTTACAGATCAAAATTTATAAAACGAGTCAAGATCCGAATTAAAATCTACATTCAACAGCATATTTATGATTTTGTTAACATTTTATTGTGTTTGGATCTTAATCCTAACCCATCTCATGAATTTTAATTTATAAGACAGTCTCACGCAAAACTCTTTTTTTTTTAAAAGCACCTTTCAAAACTGCTTATATGTTAGGGTAAGTTGCATTGTGATAATTACATTTTGGGTTTTTTTCAAAATTAACTCAAATAAGAAGTATTACCAAAACTATGCTCATTTTTTTTAAAAAAATTTACAAATTAAACACCCGATCAATTTTTGAATCTAAAAATCCAATGCAATTGATTATATTTTAATATTTCTTTATTGGAAGGCCTTTTTCCACTCAAATAGAAAAACAGAATTTTAAAACACAGTCAATTGCATATGATTTCTGAATTAAAAAAAAAATTAATCGGTTATCAGATTTGCAAAAACTTTAAAAGGATTGATTTGTTTGGTTAATAGTTTTCATTTATATTATTTTTTAAAAAGGAACTAAAAATATAGATATCAAAATACAATTTGGTCTTTATTTTATCTAATATCCGTATTTTGCATGCATTCCAAATTTCCATGAGCCCGAGAGGGCTTAGTTGATCCATGATTTATGTTTCAATTTTCATTTCCTTTCCGTTTATTTTGAGAAATCTATCGATCAATTCCGATTCTTTCTTTTTCTCTTGATTTTTTTTCCGAACAAGATGTATAAAATCCCGTTCATGGATGAACGAAAATGTGCAAAATCTCTATTTGCCTCTGCCATTCTATGATCTAGGTGTAACATCTACAAGACCGTAATGTCATCCTCCTCTTCACCATTGTCTTTAATTCCGGTTTTTCTTTCACAATACCTTCCCAAATTTATAGTCGCGGTCCTTAGTTCAGTGTCAAAGCAAGTGTTAAGGTCATGTCCGTCACAAACGGAAAAGTTTCATCCCCTCCAGAGAAAGCCATTGATAATACACATTATCATCTCAATTCGTTCAACCAATTTTCTTTTTTTGCAGGAGCCAGAGGATGAATGGCCAACAACATTGACTGGATACTTCGTTTTAAGCTGGTTACTATTGTCCATCGTCTTATTTATCATCTTAAATCGTTAAGGGAAACATGTGTGAATTGTGATTATCTCACTTTTCCTTCCTTTTGTATAACAATAAGGTTTTTGAAGCTGAACGTGAACGAGAAACCTGTTGCAATGACTTACCTTACTCGTTCAAGTCGTATCATCGACCTCGAAAAATTAAGGAAAAATTACACTTTGATACCTACATTTTGGGCTCTTTTTTAAAAAGACCCGCGTTTTTTCAATTAACTAAACAGTACCCATTTTTTCAACGAAATTATGAATCTAAAATTTATCAATTTTACATCCCAAAAATCATAAGTAATTGATTGTATTTTAATATTTTTGATTGGAAGATTTTTTTTTTTACGCAGCTGGAGATAGAAATGTTCAAAAACAATCAATTACATAGAATTTTCGAGCTGTAAAATTGATAAATGTTAGATTTGTAAATTTTTTGAAAAAATGGGAACTGTTTTGTTAATTTTGAAAAATGGGCTATTGTTAAAAAGAGCCAAAAATGCAAGTATCAAAGTGTAATTTATCCTTATCAATGTTGTATTAATTTTTCTGAAGATGGTGACCGAAATCTAGTTTGTTTGTTCGGTTTTTGTTTCCAAGACTAATCAATGATCTCATCCTTATATAGGCGAGGAATACCATGGACGGACGGTAGGAAGTGTGTGTGTGTGTGTGTGTGTGTGTGTGTGTGTGAGAGAGAGAGAGAGAGAGAGAGAGAGAGAGAGAGAGACATACCTTGATCAGCATCAGCTGGCATCCGAGCTCTGTGCAAAGAGCGATCAAGTGAGAAATAAAAACTTCCATACAATATTTTCAATTGCCAGAGCTCTGGCAAAAACTTTTTGCTAGCATCTGAAACTCACCTTGAACAACGGAAGAAGGTTAGTAAGAAAACAATAGTCAAACAAAAAAATATACATATATATACTGTATACATGCATATACATATACATATACATACATACATACATATATATACATACAATTACCAGATGGAATTAATTATAAAATGTAGACCAGTTTAAAACTTCTAAAGAAATTTTTTCTAAGTTAGATATGATATCGACCTAACTGTAGTAAAATAAGTATTGATGCCCTTGTATGTAAAAAAAAAAAAGGCTCTTACCATGACCAAGATACACCCTAGTTGTAACTACATGTTGATACAGATACCTATTCAAGTTCACTGGCACATCTTGATGTAAAATGCCCACCACTCCTTCAATGTGCTCTCCGTTTCTGGTGACGGTATTCATCTCTGCGCTCGTCGTTGGAGCCATTCACCATCTGCAACCTGTCGCCATGATGTCTCTCTCGTGAGTGCTTGGAAGAAACACGGCCTGCATCCGCCCTCTCCTTAAAATCTCCCCTCCTATCAGCAGGTGTCCGCGGCTCAAAACCAGACTCTGAACGGCCGTGGTGGTGTTTTCTGTGAGAATCTTGGATGTCAGAATCGACCCTTCGCTTAGCATCCCTTTGGGCCGAGCGACGACCCAAACTCGAATCACTGTCACAGTGTCCCCTTCTCTCATTGTCCTTTTCCGAATCCCCATGATGACGCTTTTGCCTCCCTTCACCATGCCGTTCAGTGCTTCTCGACTTATCTTCTTTACCAGAATTTGACCTCTTCCCATGAGAGAGTCTCTTCTCCCTCTCAGCAAAAGACAAGCGGTGGCCCTGCTCATGTCTTTCATCAGCATAGACATTGGAATGCAAATACTTTTCGTGCTGATTTTTTCTCCCTGATCTTTGAGCCAAGCTATCATCAGAGCGGCTCAAACTCCGCTCCTTGTCTTTCTGTGATTTATGATGGTGTGTTTTCGGGGGACTACGACGCCGATAGCTTTCTGAAGAACCCTCCTTGTTGTCAGAAAGTTGGTCTCTGTTGCAGAGCCTTCGTTATAAAGTTATATACAAAGAACAAAAAAAAAAGGATTACCCCGAACAGTTTACTCCGGAGCACAGACACACAAGAGTTAGTATGATAGGACTGGCAGGAATCATCCCGGGAAAATGGGTGGGGTGGGGAGTTCCGGCCATGTGCCAATTAGTGCTCGACACTTAAAATTTACCTTTCTAGATTTTCATTTGAGTGCTTCCTCTTATTACCGCAATGTTGAAGCCCAAAGTATTCAAAATGACGAGGTTCCATATTCCCCATTCTCATGTTTCCGCTGCAAGACGTACAGAGAGTCACGATCTGCATGTATGCCTTCTCATAGAATCAGCTTTAAGATGATTGAAATGCATTAAAAATACCCATGGCCAGGCAGGCTGCCGCCCACAGATGACATGTAGGGAGGAACAGCAAATGGTGAAGCAGTGACCATGCAGGGATTGAAGGGCATCATCGAAGGGTTATTATACATATTTGCATAGGGTGTAAAAGAAGGAAATGAAGAGCCATTCCAGTACGGCGGTGCGTATCCTGGCATGCCTCCATGAAACGCTCCAGATCCTTAAAACATGACTAATTTAAGAACTTGCAAATATTACAAAGAAACAAAAAGAAGAAAATCTTGATAAATACCTGGCGGAAACATGGGAGTTGGATGGGAAATTGGGCAGTCTCTCATGAGATGGTCCGGAGAGCCACATGCATAGCAATTGCGAATGCCCTGAAGTCCAATAAGGTAAATTAACACCAAGTATCAATGTAGACTGCATAAGCATAAAAACATGGAGATTTTTCACAAGGTCTTCGAAAAAAGTTTGATGAGATTTAACAACCAGAATGCTTGAAAATAAACCGGAGCATCCCAAACAATACAGAGGTGAGGAAAATTTTGTACAGGGCAAATAAGACAGGACATTTAACTTTTTTCCATTTGCCAAACCAAAACCTGGATGAAAGAGTGAATACACAAATGCTTTGGAATCTTTACTTATAGATTAATGAGCTATAAGTTTGATGCTGATACCGGAAGATTTGGCAAAGATTCAAACCTTAAAAGCTCATGCAGAATGAGAATTAGTAGATATTTATGATTATATGGAAATGCTGAAGTTACCTTTCTGTATCCACCAAGACCTGAAAAGTTTCTCCCTCCAACTGAAAATAGCACATTATAGAAAAGGTCAGAAATCGATTAAACTATAACTAATTATCAGAGCCATACAGCCATGTGCAACTTTGTATACCTCTTGAGTCAAACAAGAATCCCCCTTTTCTCTTGATGTTAGAATCGGCTGAAGAGAAATAAAAAAAAGGATGGAACATGTGAAGTACAAAGAAATTGGTAGGTAGGCAAAAAAAAAAAAAAGTTATCACAGCAATACAATACTATCTTAAATATTAAATGGTACAGAAAAAAAAATGCTCCGTTTGATATTTATCCAGGAAAAGGTTTGGTAGAGGAACTGAACTCATTACACTTATCCTCACTCTAAGCAAAACAATTTGTTTAACATGTTACTTCTCATAAGTATGCACATGACATTAGAATAGGGCGCTTTTCTGAGGTATGCAATTTCTGGTGCTTTTCTGGATTTCTAAGTGAAATATCTACAATAAACGAACAGAAGTAAAATGAAGAGGCAGTTTAATAACAAGGCAACTTTTGTGGATGGGCTGAACATTATGAAATACATGAAAGTATAGCATTGAGCATAGGCAAGTACCTTCACCGTGACATTTAGCTTCAGGAAGAACAGGTTGATTTTCACCCTGAAAATCTGAGGATTGTGCAAAATCTTCAGATTCTCTAAGCATATCATTATGATGAGGAGACGTGCCTCTTACACCATCTAATTGATCTCTACTACCATATGGCATATTTCTCTGATGTTGTTGCTCATACAACGCTTCCATAAGAACCTGATTGGATCCTTTTCCAGTTGCACAAGAAGACTGAGGGACTTCCAGTTCCCTTTGGGCAACAGTTACAGCACAAGAAACATCCTTCACTTGGATTCCGGATTCTCCATCTACATATATTCAAAAAAGAAGAAGAAGAAAAAGTCATGTACCATTCTTGAAGTCGATCCCTGTATCAGTCTCAAGATTTGCATCAAAATAAGCTATACACCTGGCACATATTTCTGCATAACTTTCTCAAAACCAGCATCAAACATCTGAGATTCAAGCAAATGCTCAATTGCTTGACGCAATGACAAATTTGGTAGTAGATCACCTACAGTGCATTTTCTTGAAGAACATTTTGGGCACATCCCCTTTGCAAGAAGCACTTGACGAATACCTGTAGTAGCACCAGCAAACAAAATCCCATAGGAGATTCAGATAAATACGACAAAAACTCTGCACCCAAATAAAATATAAAAATTGGCTCTATTGGGTGAGCATAATAGTGTTAGTGTGAAAGTTGGGCCATCCGGAACTCACACTTCTCACAAAAGCTATGCTGGCAACAAGGTATCATCACTGCATCCGTGAAGAAATTATTGCATAGTGAGCACTTTAATTCTAAAGGCAAATTAGTACTTTGCACTGTCAGGAAATGGGATGTGGGCAGCCTGTCAACAAACCAAAAGAATATGTCGGATTAACATGAGTAAAGGTATCGATAAAAATAGACAAGTGGAGAGAGATCATACTTCTTGGGCTTCATCTGCTCATCAACTATTGGAAAAATGTTCCTATCATTTCCATGTTGATCAAGACCTGGCAACCATAGCATCGTTGCGAGCAAAGTCAATAGCAAATACTAGAGGGGGGTGGGCAAAAAAAAAAAGAACAAACCTCTTGGTATGACAGCAACATCATCCTTTTTGGCACCTATGAAGTTACTTTGATCAAATTCCTGACTGAAACCAAGTAAGTCTGAATCAGGGATGGAACACAGATTAGCACCTAGATCATCGAAGTCATCCTTTGGTCCAGTCTGTTGAAAACAAAATGTCAAATGATTAGAAAAGTAGTCCACAAGTCACAAGGCATGTGAGTGGGTACTCAACAGAATGAGAAGAGAAGAACCAGTAATGATGGGGAGCCAGATATGAGTGTACAGGGCATGTCAGAGGAGAATATTTAGATTCGGGGTGTAAAATCATGTAATCCAGTTGTGTGTTGTTAGGTTAACAACACGACACAATAACAATGTGCAAGAACACAAACATGATTTTTTTGTATTGACATGACACGGCACGATAACGATGTGAAAAAAATAAAACATAAGTTAATTTATCTTAAACAACAAGACAATAAATGATAATACACGACAAAATGTGACACAAGGCAAAAGTAATTTTCATATAGTGTCATTATCGTGTCAGCATGATTTGTGTTCTGATGGTGGCAATACCATAATAGTGTAATCATGATAAATTTAAACAATAACCCTTTATTTTTGGGTCGTGTTCGTGTCAATAATTCTCACCCCTAAAATAATCCCCATTGGATGAAGATCCACCAAGATATTTCAAATAATAAGTTCAAATTCAAATAACATATTAATTTTATGAAAGTGCAGGCAATTGAAATATGAAAAAGAACGCCGAAAATAGTATCCAATTAATATGAATATGATTTAAAGCTTACAGCTAGATTCAGATTAGGGGACTCTTTCAACCCAACATGCTTTACTGCTTCAATGGGTACCCTGCAGCAGAGATACATTATATATCGGTGATCTGGAGGCCGAAGTTAAATGCTGTTGAGCTCACACAATACAGAAAACTTAATCTGAAATGACAGAACGGCTAAAACAGAGGAGGTAAATGAGTTACGACATACTAGCATTTAATACCAATGTTTCCACATGAAATGAAGCAGATATGTAAAACATTATATAGAAAAACTCCATTTAGTGTTCATAGACAATACTGAAGGAATCTACAGATAACAACTTCTCAAACATCCATGAAGTCAAACAAAAAAAAAAAAGTCTTGATTCTTCACTGCAAATGAAGAGGAGACTTCTGTTTTAAAATAGATAAGTTGGTGTAAAAATCTACCCAAGTGTCGTGAAATGCTTATAATTTCAAAACTACTTTTTAGGATTTAAATTTATTGTAACAGAATTATTTTGTGTGACAAACATGCTTGCAAAGGGTATTGCCATATCAACAGTCTGGACACCACGCGTTAATATTGTTAGGTAGATATTTCCTTCTGTTAACAGAGCATTGAATCAATTCGAGCAAGTTAGCAGGTAGTTATGGTAAAAATCAATTGTTTTATTTGATCAACTCGAACAAGATTTATATTTAAGACCAAGTCACATTTTAAGAGACCGATGCTTTTTTTAACGCAGGTGGAGGGGCACCGACAGGCAGCCTACACGTGTAAAAATTAAAAATTAGAAGCCTGTGCATTACGTCATTCACTAACGAACATAGATGATAACATTAATTGCAGCCATTCAACGTAGAAGATTCGTTTAACGAACAAACTTATCTTCAATACTTACCAAACTGCAGGATCCTGTAACTAAATGCTCATGTATGTATTACATCACTTCCCATTATTACGGACAGGTGATGATCATCAAATTCAATATATATCATCTCAAAACATTACCAATAAACCTCCATTCTCCTCTCCAATTCATCACTTATCCACAGACACAGTTCTAATTTCGAAATGAACAAGTCAAAACTCATCAAAAACATAAACACCACAACCTACCCCCAAGCACATTCACATCGATATCCACACAACAGCCAAACTGTACATGCATGCAACACTAAAAACTCAGACAGAAGAATGAGGTTATTGAGCAGTCAAATTTACGAAAATTAGATCTTACACAGCCGACGCCATTGTTCCACCAGGAACTCTCTTAACAATCACGCTGGATCCACTAGGAATCTGGCAATCCCCCTTCAACTCTGCCAATTCATTTTTTCCCCAAACAAAAATTAAAAACCAACTCATGCAAATCAACGACTCCATCAACACCATAATCCACTTCAAAAAACAATCAACAAACCGAATACAGCAATAACACACACACACACACACATATGTCACGGAACAATAAAACAGAACGAAATAGCAATAAATCAAAGCGACTCGGAGAAATTCAAAACAAAAAAGCACCTAAACCGGTAACCGCATCGGAAAAAACGAGATCAAAGCCTTGCTGTTGTTGCTGGGAAACCTTCCCGCGCAGAATTTCCGATCGCAGCTCCCCGACGGAAATTGAGGCGCGATTTCCGATTTCCACCGTATCAAAATTCACGGAGCTCCTGAATTTGAACCGAATTGACATATCTCGAATTTATTCCTCAATTCACCAGCCAATTGAATATATATGTGTATATATGCGGTTATATAAACAACGCTATGTGTGAATGCAGAGAAGATTTGTATATGCAACTGCAAAGGGTTTTCGCGTTTCGGGTTTTGTATTTAGCTGATGTGAGTAACAACGACGGGAGGCGGAAGGTGATGGGACCGGCGGTATTTATACGCACGACTTCTGGGGGGGGGGGGTGTCACGTGACGCGTGCGTGTGTTTATTATTGGCAAAAAAGGGAAATAGTCAATAAATGATACTCAATCGTGTTACTATGTTTTTTAAAAAGTGTCATCTTAAATAAAGCTGTCAAAATGGGCTAGGGATGTTGGGTCGATTCGTACCCGTTAAAAAATAGACGGGTTAGATTGCTATTTTCTAGACTTATCAAATCTAAATGAGGACGGGCTTAGCTTGTACGTGGGTATTTTTTTAAATAGATAAAAAGAAGCAATGAAATCGTAAATTAATTTTATGATAATTGAATTTGATTGAAATTAAAAATATCAAATAATGATGATCGTTTGTGTTTGTGAAGCAATACGTGTTTGAATGTAATTTGATGATAAAGAAAAAATATACGAATGTTATAAAATTTGAAAATATTGAAATTGGTATAATGTTTTAGACTTTGAAATGTTCACATTCATATCTATATTTCATTATGTAAAATTAAAAATTAGTGATTCGGAATAAATATAAATTTTGATTTTTTTTTGAAGAGGTCCGCGGGCCGTCCCGTCAACCTGCAGCCCGCGGTAGGGTGGGTTAGAGGTTTTTAGGCCTGTGACTGCCTAGACCCGCCAAATGGTGGGTTTTTGAGGCCCGCGAATTGGCCCGTCTCGCTTGCCCATTTTGACAGCTCTAATTTTACGTAATAGATGTTAGAATTTTACATTTTTATAATATTTGCTCTCATGTAATGTATTGAAATATTCATATTTTACTCATTTAACGTATTCGTATAAGGGTATATAAGTTAATTTGGCTTCCCCATCCCTTTTTCTATGTATTTTTTCGTTGTTGGTTGGTTTCGGTCCCTTATCTGCGGCTATAATTTCTTTTATACATATACAGTAAATAGTGAGGCCTCTCAAAAAATTTTATCTGGATCCGTTCGTGACTAAGACCATCTCATCTCGAATCTTACTTATGGAGGAACCTGATAGCCACTTCTTTCGATGGTTGAAAACCATCGAACCTAAAAAATATTAAACTATCCTTGGCTTGCTTATTTTGATGATTTTGTAATTTAGTTAATAGAATGTTGAATATGGTCAAATTAATAAATATATTATACGCGTAAGTTAATGCATTAACAAAAAGAGAAGAGATGGATAAAACTATATCACATCTAGTTGGGGCATTTCACTTATTTAATCGCTCAAAACTAAAACAATCAAAGACTTGAATTATTAATTACCATTATTTTTTTATTCTTAGCCTTTTTTTTTTAAATCAAGTAAATATTTGATCGATATAGTTAAGCAAGTTTTAACAATTTACATTTCTTTCCTAAAGTAAACGTGGTCATAGAGAATAATACTAATGAGTAATGACACAAATATCTTCATGAAGCTTAAAAGTGGGAGGAAAAATAAAATAAAAAAGGCACAAATAAAGAGAATCCCACCAATAATTTAAGGAAAATAAGATTTTTTTATAAATAGAGATTGCAAAAAACTAAAAATAATCGACTAGGCCCAATAAAATTTACAAGTTATGTTAGTCAAGTTTATTATATTTGGATTCGCAACAAGTATCAAGCCCAATATTGATATAATATGGTCTCAAGCCCACTAACATGCATATATTACGCGATAAATTCTTCTGTACAACAGTTATACGCAAGACTTGCGAATATTTTTCAGTTATTGAAGTGATATTTTTTTTTAATAAAAAAATACGGTAATAACTACAAAAATATCACCATCTCATGTGATACTTTTTAAGTATTATAACTGATGTTTTTTCGGTCGAATATAAAATTTATATACTACTGGTGTACGTAAAATCATCTCAGTACCATACGTATCTTAATAATTAAAATTTAGAAGGAATGTTTATAATGAAAGCATTATTAAGAGGCGGGGTCGCCTTGCGTGGGGCCGTCACACATAATCTTACGTGCGACGGATCGAGTCACCCAAAAACCCCGATCCAAACTCATCCCGAAAACAGTAAAAAACGCATCAAACCAGTCAAAGTTGGTGTAAGATTTTTTTTTAAAAAAAAAAGGGTTGGCGATGATGTCAGCGCTAACATCATCAAATTTACCCAAAACTTCAATCAATCATAACTCTCTCGTTTTTAATTTGATTTACGTAAGAAAAAAATCAAATTTAAAGTATTTTCATTATATTTCATTTTGAAATTCCACATGGGCCTGTTTGGATCAAGGAATATATACAAAAAAAAATCAATTTTCATCCATATATAAATTCTAAATAAAATTAAACTACTAAAAATAATTTTAAATTATAGTTGAGATATAATAAACCCGAATTCAGATATAATAAATTCTTAAAAAGTCTCAAATTTCTAAAATAATTTACGAAATTGTCCTTTTTTTTTTCAATCCATTGGATCATCTAATTATATATGATTGAGATTTATCCACAAGGTATGGTGTGTGTGTGTGTGAGAGAGAGAGAGAGAGTACATGTGGAGTGGAGGGGACGTATATATATAGAGAGCATGCAGAAGAGGGCATTAATGGAGGATGTCTGTATATGAATGCCAATCCCAATCAGTTTCAGAAAACCCAAACTCACATAAAGGTAAACTGAGGCTCAGCTTTTCAAGGACTTTTTCATCACTTCTGCCGCCGGGCCCCGCCACCGCCGCCCCCACCACCACCTCACGCCGGGAAATATTTGCCACTTTCATTTACTATATTTCTTCCCCACTTCTTCTGATCATACTTCCCACATTCAGCTTAATTACGACTAACAAAGACGTACACACTAGTTTGTATCTATATATCATATATACTAGTCCATATATTATATTTATAAAATGGTTATAACTTATAAATATGTCCCAACGTTAAGTTTGCAAATAATCTAATAAATCTAAAACGAAAGCAAATTTCTTGCATTCTAAATCTGACATGAATCGTCGGAATCAATGAAAGTACGTCATGTTAAATTTGGGATACTGAAAACTAGTTCTCGTGCTATGTTTGTTAGATTATGCAAAATATTGGGTATTAATGTGTCATATATCTATATATGTGTGTGTGTGTGTAAAGATTATAAATTGGTGTTTAATGACTGAGAAAGAGAAGATTAAAGTTTTGTTTGATTCTATCTTAGCTTATTAAAGTTTTATTTGGAATATTTCAAATGATGGTTCAATGTTATGTGTTCTAATTTGAAACTGCATGCAAACACTAGAAGTTACAAATATCTTTATCATTGAGAATCTATCTGACAAAAATTCTTCAAAAAGATGAAACTAGCAATTATATTATTTCCTAATATCACAATTGTTATATCTTTATTTTACTAGATTAATTATCTAATTGATTAATGCAAATTAGTCACTGAGAGAGAAGAGAATGTCCATATATATCAATGGATATTAATTAATTATGTCCATATTATTAATATCATCTTACACACTTAACATGCAAAAAGGGTTGAAAAATAAAATCTCATGTGAAAAAAAAACTTATACACACACACACACACACATTACTATTGCAAATTCTCAAAAAAGAAAAAGGCAAATTAAGGAAATTAATTACATATACTAGTAAAAAAGTCATCTTTCTAATCACTGCCCACATGCTTAGAACGAAACCCAAAGAAAATATGTTACTACAAAAGGAAAGAAATGCAATTAGGGCTAAATGAAACTATATATATATATATATATATATATTAATTTAATCGAAATGAGGAATTAAATATAAACCCTAGTTCTTTCATAGTGATGATCACTAGCTGCTGCTACATTCTTGCAGTTTAACTCCATTCCATGCTCTATATATATATATAATTACGTAATTACTCAAAATAAACTAAACTAAATTAACCTTATTAATCATCCTCGAAATTCACCTAATCTTCAAGAAAGCATGTAATTAATTAATTAATCAATTTACCAGCTCAAACATTTCAATAATATGCAGTAGGAGGCTGCTGCTGCTTCAACTCCATCTCCTCATCTTCCCCACCGCAATTCGAATCACCGGTCGTGTTCGTGTTCGTTATCTCCGACGTCGTCAACGCCGGAAGATTGATTCTCCGGCCGGTGATCTTCTCCAAGTAGGAAACGATCATGGCTTCCCTACTCTTCGCCATGGCTTTATCATGAGCCCTCGCCGCCGCCTCCCGCTCGAACTGGGCCAGTTCTTGATTCCTCCACGCCTCCTCTCTCTCTCTCCTCTCCTCATTCAATCTGTCCATCACCTCGGTGAACTTCCTCTGCAGATTCTCTTGATGATCCATCACTTGGTTCACCAAATTCTCGAAGAACTCCGCCATCGGAACCACAATGCAGCTGCTCGTGTCCGTGCCCGTGCCAGTGCTCGTCTTCTTCTTCCTCTTCGTCTTCCGCTTCTTTAAGGATAGTCCCGAACCCGACACGTCTCCCTCGATGTTGTCGGAGGCGTGATGACGGTCGGATTCGAACGTGCCCACGGTGGGTAAGTGGGCGGGGGTGAGGGTTTGGTTAGGGGGTGTTTGGGTGGTCTCGGCATTACCGAGGCGTTTGTATATGGCGTCCAGCTCGCTGAAGTGTAGTCTACTTTTGGCATCCAAACAGTTCCTTAGAGTTTCTTTCTGGTTCAATTCTTGTCTCTTCATTATTTCACTATTTTCATTGGATACTTCTGCAGGAAGGGGTTCCCTACACAAAATTTATTTATTAATGCACACATATTTTTTAATTAATTATTTTTTTTTTGGGAAAAAAAGGACAGCATAGTACATGAAATTAATTTAAATTAAATTGCATATATTTCCAACAAGAAGTTCATTAATTGTTATATCATATGTCACGCTAATTTTCTTGAATAATGGGAATAATTGATTAAAATAAAAATGGGATTTGATTATTACCAAAAAGGTGCGTGGAGCATTCCGAGAGAAGATTGTCGGACCTCGGGCAGTTCGAAATGCTCACTCCCACGAAGCAAAGCGTCGGCGGCGGTGCCGCCGACGGCGGCGGGATCTTTGAAGTCGTTGAGGCCGAGCTTGAAGTTGAGGAGGGGGAAGTAGGGGGCGGCCGCGGCGGCGTAGTGGTGGTGGGGTGGGAGGAAATGGTGGTGGTGGTCGTGGATTTGGTCGAGGATATGGGTCGGGTTCATGGATAGTAGAAGTGGGGGGCAGTTGTTTTCCGGTGGAGGCTGGTGGTGGAGACCGGGGATTTCGTAACCAGAATGCATCCCTTCTTCGGTGGTGGCAGATCTTGAAGAGAGAGAGAGAGAGTTAGTTTATGAGAGTTGGGATGAGATTGCAGGAAACCCTAGAAATGTGGAGGATTGATTTGTGAGGGAAGAAAGTGGAAGGTTGAGGAGGAAGATGGAAGGGTGAGGAGATGAGAGAGAGAGAGAGGGAGAGGGGGGGGGGAGAGAGAAGAGAGAGAAACCCCTCCTTAAAATTAGTTTGTTAAGAGCAACTGTGTGACAAGATAAAAGGGTCGGGGGACCGGGTTGTCGGGTTGAGATGTTTTTCGACCCGTTTGTGAGAAATGGATTCGAACATTTTCCTTTATTTTCTCCATTTCATTTTCTTGAGCAAGACTTGAATTGATGAGATATTAGTTTCATGTAGTGCATTGAAGGGTTTAAATTTTAGTGGAAGTTTATTTTTTTTATTATGAATATTTATGTTTTTTTTTAATAATGTATCTATTTGATTACTTTGTTGGATAAAGAGGTTGGTCGATTATTTAAAAAAAAAATCCAACGTCGGTCATGTTAAATATTTATTTTTCTTGATTTAAGTTTGTGGACAATCAAAGCTTGTGATTAAATTGAGTTTGAAAATGATTTAATTGGAATGCGATTTGTCAATGTCTTTAACTTAATACATTAAATTATATGGATTAGTAAGCCTTGATTGTGTTACATAATTTAGACAATAATGTTTTGATATATTTCATTAATAAATAAGACTCGCATTATATTGGTGAATACAAACCTAATATGTATAGTTGAGGTGATGTGGGATAATTAATCTCTAATATATCTCTAATATGCCCTCTCGAGATGGTGTTTCATTGGTAAGTTGCATCAATCTTGTAACATATATTGAGATGGTGTAGTGGGTATGTCGTTTAGGCGTGTTGGTGGTATGTGGTAATTGCACGTGATGGCAACACTGTGGTGTACGTTGATCTGCAGCGGCTGACGGAACCCTTGTGTAGATCTGTGGTGGCTAGCGATACCGTGTTGTAGATTTGGAGTGGTTGATGGCACCGTGATGTAGATTTGTGGTGGTTGCACTTGTAGTCGGTACCGTGGTGTAGGTCTGCAGTGTCAAGCGGCACCGTTGTGTAAATCTGCATGAGATGGCTACAAGTGTAGATGACACCATGGTTTAGATCTACGACACCGTAATTTAAATTTGCGGTGAATGTGTGTTTAGAAAAAGGATGATGATGACGTAATGGTATAATGGATGACATGGTATAGACAAGATATGGGAGTAAAATATCAAAAAAATAATAACTAATACCGAAATTATAATGAAGAGATAATAAAAAGACCCAACGTGCAGAAAACTAGAATAGTGCAAGGCATCAACATGGAAGGGTAGTGCGTGCTACCAGTCTCCCCCCATTGGAGACCAGTGCCACCATAAAAAGAAAATTAGGATAAGATCTAGGATCTAGGGTGTTTATGTAGAGACTAGTTTTTATGCATTTCATTAATAAATAAAAATCACCTTACATAGGTGAATACGAAATCTAATTATGTACATATAGGAAATGAGGTGTGTGATAACTAATTTCTAATGGGTGGTCTTTGTGTGTACTAGGTGAATAACAGACAATCAATGCAGGGTCAACGCGTGTTGATCCAGTTAACTCGTAAAAAAGAGTTAAAATCAGTATCGGTCATAACATTATAAAGTATCACTCAAGTCCAAAAGTATCACATATAACTTTAAAAAAGTATTGGCTAGAAAAAGACACATAAAAAAAAGTTAAAATCATATCAACCGTAATATAAAAAAGTATTACTCAAAATTCAAAAACTATCACATGTTTTTACTTCTTTTTTTTTTTTTTGCAGGTTGACCATCTGATGTGCACAGAAGAATTGTCGATCTCTAATATATCTCTAATACATGTCTAAAGTGATAAAAATTTAAAGAAAGTGATCGATGTTTTGTTAATCTTTAATTTTGTTAATTTCTTGGATTTAGATACATTGAATGGTTTCAGGAGGGGGACATTTGAGTAGTCATCTCACACTCACAGCCTCAATGGGAATTAATTATGCTTTTCAATATACAGTAATTATATATATATATATATATATATATATATATATAAGTTCAAAATATATATAGTATGATATAATTGATGTGTTCGTGCGACACTAACGTGATATATGTCATAGCAATTATATTTTAATAACTTGGCGTAATATAAGAAAGTATATATAGTTAGGATGTTATATAAGATTAAATCAATTTCATAGTCACTCCAATTTATAGCCTAATTATAATCCCATCGACAACGGTTAGAGACCTCAAAGAAGATACATACACACACACACACACGCGAAATAATTATTTTTTTATGCATGAGCATGTTTATATATATAGATATATATATATATAACAATTAACATGATCAAGTTGTTTAAGTTACTTTTGCACATTATTTTCGTATATATATACGGAATAAGTGATAGTCCATATAATATAATAATATACTCGATCAAATAGTAATTCTTTAACTAGCTCAGTCATTAGTTGAATTGCAATATCACACATTAAAAATACCCACTTTATATGTCATGTTTTTACTCATTATATTTAAATTGTTTAAATATATATCATTATCTGCAGTGAAATATTAATTATAATAAATTCCAATTGAGTGGACGAATTTTAAACAATGGGTATTTCTAAATACATCATTAATTTTTTTTCTATACACTACTTTATTTTAATTATATACCACATATAATTTTTTTCCACATAATTACTATAAACACCACAATAAATATCCTTTTTATCCTTCGACTTTAAAAAATAGATTTTAAAAATGAATTAAAAAATCAATTCTTCCGCAACTTTTAAAGTAATTAAAAAAAAACTTACATGATTGCAACGCAATCAAAGCAACAAACAGAGCAAATACACAAATCAATACTGCATTCGAAATTTTTAATTCTTCATGAAAGAAAACCTCTCGCCTGAAACTAGGTTCGAAAAACTCAGTTTGTATATCTTCACATGGGTTTGAAAATTAATTTTAGATTAATGGATAACACATGGTTGGAAATTATATTTTTTAAATCCCTTCACTCTAGTTTGAACAACGGCCACATTGATCAGAGGAAAAAGAACTTTGCTTCTTGAAACAAAAATAAAAAATTTGAAGCAAGAATCACGTTTAGTGGTCAATATATTTAATTTTGGAAGAATTAAATATTGTACGATAGATTTATGTTTGTATTAGATAATCATAGTATTTTTATCGTCTCAAAATTGATTTTCAGTAAGTAGGAAATTAATTGTCGAAGTTGGTCACTCGATATAATCATATAGCATTTGTAGAGTGGGAAAATGTGAAGAAACACATTTATTGTATCTCACATTGATGTCTAACTTAGTTAAGATGATATAAATGTTTATTCACTTGAGTGGAGTGGTTCTTGGCACTCGTTCTTGGTTCTCGGGTCTTGGACTTTGGGTGGACTTTATATTGTACGAAAATGAACGAGTTGTTGGCTCTTGTCAAACGTCTGACTCACAAGTGCACATGGATGACTCCATCATATTCAAATTCGTAACTCTCACCTGGAAAAATTAGTGTGTTGAGTTGTAACCGACACCACCTGATCACTTAGTTTGAATGTGGAGACTGAAACTCATGGTGTAGTCAATGAATTGGGTCACTTGATTTGAATGTGGAGCCTGAAACTCTCAGTGGAGCAGATTAAAATCTATAACTCTCACCTGGGTTTGTAACCGGCACCTAGTCTGAATGAGGTCACACACCTGGGAGTAATGAGACACGATTTAAAATTATCATACTGTAGATAGTAAAAAATAAAATATTATATATAATATTTTTATTAATTTTTATATATATTTATTTAGTTTTGGAATCTTATGAAATCCAAAATTAGATAAAATATTTAAATAATAAAGATATTATTATATGATAAATATCAAGAGTCTTTAACAACAAGTAAATATCTTTCAAAAAGATATATATCAATTTCCAACAGCCAATGAGATAGTGTCACGTCAGTCTTAGATCTCTCTCTCCCTACAATTATAAATAGGGGTCTACATATCAGTTGAAAATTACACCAGAAGTCATTTGAAGAGTTCAAGAATTTGAGAAGAAATTCCATAAGTGAAATTCTCTCAAATATTCAAGGCGTTCTTCACCAAATTCATCTCGAAGACGGTGTTTGATCCATAAGCAAGGCAATCAAAGGCGTTCTTTATCAAATTCATTCTGAAATTGGCGTTTGATCCGGAAACAAGGCGTCGACCCTTTGAATTAACGCTATCAAGTCCAAATACCAAATCAAAGAAGATCGATGATACAAATTTTCCCCGAAAACTTCAAAGGCCAAGTTCAAACAACAAGTCCGAGAAAATCAAAGAGATAAATTTACTCTAAAGATTTCAAAGACCGTTTGAAGATCAAATTTTGAAGAACCAGAGAAAAAATAGAGATTGGATCCGTATAAATATATTTTGATCCGAAAATCATCTGAATTGTACACGTTTTGTATTTTACCAAATTAAATACAAAAATTTGTGTTACACATACATCACATCTGCATAGTCTAGTCTGCTCCGAGTCCTCACAATATCTAGTTTATTGGAGCCTGGACCTAATTCGAAATCATCATACATCACATCTGCATAGTCTAGTCTGCTCCTAGTCCTCATCTATTAGAGATAGAACATGAAACTGTGAGCATTAACAAGGGTGTAATTGTCTTGCGAAAAGAGGTCTTCTGGACTCGGCTGTTCCAATCTCGCAAAATTGTGAGCACTAGCTGAGGCATAATTGTCTTCTGGAGAGAGGTCTCCTCAACACGACTAGTCCAGTTCAAGATCCAGTCCAGAATCTGCCAGTTTATTGCATTGTTTAAATTATTTCATTTCTAGTTTATTTGTAGTCTGCAACTCTACTTTTCTTCTTTCTTTTGTACTTTAGTTCTAATTCCATAATTTGAGTGATGGTAATACCATTTACAAAACCACATTTGTTTTTTATTTAAAGTCTTGCTTAAGAAAGATTTTACGATCGCTGTCTGAGAATAGATCTCACTCGTATAAATAATCCACAAATTATATTAGACAAACAATAATATTTATAAAATTTGACATCCTAAACCACATGTCAATTTATTAATATTTAAAAAACTAAGGACGTGATTGGTATGGTGGAATGGAATGGAATAAAATGATCATTTCTATGTCCATTCTCATTCCACTAATTGGTATGGTTCAAAATCGGTAATCACCATTTCCGATGGAATCCCTATTCCCAAAAGAAGGGGAATAGTCATTCAATTATTAATTAAGATTAATTACACCGAATTAGAGTTTATAAATATTTTTAGCATTTTTTTCAATTTTAATTTATAAATAATTATTAGTGTTGATTATCTGATCATTATGATTTAAAAAATAAATTTTAATTTTTATTGATAAATATTGAATATTGTTCATTATGTCATAATTAGTTTATAGTTTTATAATAAACTCTATTAAAATCATAAATTTTGATATTGAAGCATGTAAACTGTGTAATAAAATTTGAATAAAATTTCAGCCAATTATATTGCCCATCAAAATATTAGGTTTTTTTTCACTCTCCCACAAATTGACCAAAGCATGATTAGCAATTCCAACTCGATCCCAAAAGAAAATCATACGGCATAAAATCTTCTTTTCAATATGGAAATTAAAAAAAATCAAGAAAATCCAAAATCCGATTGAGCAATAATTTGAGAGAGAGAGAGAGAGCGATTAAAATACTACTTCATTCGTTTCTATATAAATGTCATTTTGAATGAATATACATAAATTAATTAATTAATTAAATTATCTAATACATGCGTGTGTAAATACATTAATTGAGTTAAATATAGATGCTTGAATACATTAAATGATGGTAAATACGTGAAAAATGTGAGTTTTTTGTCTTAATTTATAGAATGACATTTATTAAAATAAAATTAAAATATTAGAATAACACTTATTCAACCACGAATGAATTTTTTTATTTATTTTTTTGCTCTCCCACAAATTGACCAAAGCATGATTAGCAGTTCCCACTCAATCCAAAAACAAAATCCTACGACATTAAATCTTCTTTTCAATATGGAAATTAAAAAAATTAAGAAAATCCAAAATCCGATTGAGCAGGAATTTGAGAGAGAGAGAGAGAGAGATCAAAATATTAGTCCCGTCATTTATTTATAAATGTCATTTTGGATGAATATATACAAATTAATAAATTAATTAAATTATCTAATGCGCCCTTGTATGAATACATTAAATGAGTTAAATATAGATGTCCGATTGTATTAAATGAGAACAAATGTGTGAACAATGTGAATTTTCTATCTTGAATTTATAAAATAACAATTTCTGAAACAAAATTAAAATATTAGAATGATACTTATTCACAAACAGGAATTAGTTTTTTTTTTTCTCTCCCACAAATTGACCAAAGCATGATTAGCAATTCCAACTCCATCCAAAAACAAAATTCTACAACATTAAATCCTCTTTTCAATATGAAAATTAAAAAAAATCAAGAAAATCCAAAATCCGATCGAGCAAGAATTTGAGAGAGAGAGAGAGAGATCAAAGGATTCAACCCGGACTCTCGAATCTTTTGCTTGCGCTGCGGTCCCTTCATTTCTGTATAAATGTCATTTTAAATTAATGCACAATCTATTTATACATATATTAAAACAAAATCGCAAGGTATGTACATATATGAAAGTAAAATCGTAGGGCAAAATTATCATAAAAATAAATCAAAGAAAACATTGTTAAATAATAATTGTTTGCCAAATATTCATGTAAGCTGCCGTGTAGTGCAGTTGGTTGAGATGCGTCTTTACATCCGCAAGCGGGCTCAAACTCTCACCCACATTCATTTGAATCCTCCACGGGCTTGTTCAAATTTTTAACTTAATCATTCACATCTTTAATTTGTTAAATTTTTTAAATAAAAAATTATTAAAACTTAATAAAATGCCCATAAAAAATATTATTTTTTTTTTAAATTATACTGCTACTTATGGTGTAAATATTCATTTTTTTTTATCTTTGTACGTTTTTTCAAATAAAAAATATCACTCAAACATGCATGGATAACAATTAACGACCATTCACATCTTTAATTTTTTAGATTTTTTTTTAATTATAAAATATCACTATAACATAACAAAATATACCCATGAAAAATATTTAAATTTTTATTTTTGAAGTGTTAATACTACTTATAATATAAACATTCATATTTTTAACTTATTAGATTTTGTTAAATAAAAAAATCGATCATCAAAATATGAATATATAACAATTAACAATTATTCACATTTTCAATTTTTTAGATTTTCTAAAAACAAAATCACCAAAACATAACAAAATGCCCATTGAAAATATTTGAATTCTTAAATTTTTAATTTTAATACTACTTTTGGTGTAATCAAATGACTTATTATATAATAACGGGAATTTTAAACGGCAAACATTTTAATTTTTATTTTTTTAAATTCTAATACTACTCATGGTGGTTATTCCCTAAATTTTAAATTTTAATATGTATCTTTCTTTAATTGTTAACAATTATAATTGTTATTTATAAAATCAAGTCGTCTGAAATACTTCAATTTTTTATAATACTTATTTTCATTTAGTTCCAAAAATTTTATTTTGCTTTTTTGTTTGTCCTCTATGCAAAATTTATCTTTTTATGTAATTAATGTGCATATTGTTCTTTTAATTTTAATTGATACACTTTTTATGGTGCAAATTAAAGTATATGCTACATTTTGTGCAACAATCCATGTTACACAATAAAAATTATTAATTTTTCACAAATTGTAACTTATGATTTTATCTACTTATCATGCAATCAAATGGGTTTACAATTAATGAGAGCTTTAGTGGCAGACAAAAATTAAAAAAACAAAAACAAAAGAGAAAACTGATAAGAGAGTAGAAATAATAAAAATCAAAATAAATAATAATAATAATAATAATGATAATAATAATAATAATAATAATAATAATAAATAGAGAAATTGATTATTCAATATTGTCTATCGAAAAATAACATTACTATATGATACGTGTTTATACGCAATAAGTGTATATAAATATCTAATTCATGATTCAGTTTAAAACGTAAAAAATATTATAAACGTGTTTATGAATATATTTGAAAATTTATAAATATAATGTTATATATATTGTAAATTATCATTTGATAAAATTTTAATTATTTCTTATCATATAATAATACTATCACAACTAACAGTTTAACTATCATCAAACTTTAAACTTAAAACGTGTAGATCTATTTCCGTACATCATACGAAAGATATACTAGTAAATTAATTAAATCACCTAATGCGCTCTTATGTGAATATATTAAATGAGTTGAATATAAATATTTGAATGTATCAAATGAGAACAAATATGTGAATTTTATATCTCGAATTTATAGAACGGTATTTTTTTAAATAAATTTAAAATGTTAAAATGATATTTATTCCGAAATGAGTGAATTGTTTTTTTTTTTTTTTTTTTTTTTTTGGCTCTCTCACAAATTGACTAAATCATGATTAGCAATCCCAACTCCATCCAAAAACAAAATCCTACAACATTAAATCCTCCTTTCAATATGAAAATTAAAAAAAAAAATCCAAAATGAGCAAAAATTTGAGAGAGAGAGAGAGAGAGAGAGAGAGAGAGAGAGAGAGAGGGGAGACAAACGACAAGTGACACGTGCGGTTGTGTGTGCAGCAGAGCAGGGCAGGTAACTGCAGAGAAGACATTCTGAAACGGAAGGTGGCGCACGTGAATATGTCACTGTGTTGCTGTCTCCTTCACTGCATTAATTTCTGTGTCCACTCTCTCACCCCATCAACGGCTCAGATTTCCCCTCGCTCCTCCCTCCCCCTCTCTGATCTCTCCACGTGTCCACCGCCAATCCTAGATTTTTTTAATGTAAAATTCCAATTGTCTCCTTTCGTGTGCACGAATACTTCCTAAAGCTTCTACCATTTTCAATTTTCTTTCCCACTTCCTAATTATTTATATTATATTTTGTTGGATTAAATAGTTTTTAAATCATGAATTTGATATGGGGTTTTTTTTAACATAAAATATAAATAATTGTGTAGAATATATTGATATAATTTCTGTTGAAATTGAAACTGACGTGAATGTTGAAGGTCAAATCATATTGTTTCTAATAAACGAACATAACTATTAGTTTTTCTGAAATTGAAATCATTATTTAATTTGCGAAACGTGTTAAGTTTGTATTTTTAGTGTAACAATTTAAAGCTTCTTATTAAAAATAACAAATCATGAAATTTAAATTATTGTGTAGAATATATTGATGTAATTTCTGATGAAATTGAAACTCACGTGAATATTGAAGGTCAAACGATATTGTTTCTAGTAAACATACACAACTTTTAGTTTTTTTGAAACTGAAATTGTTATTTGATTTGCGAAATGTGATAAGTTTGTATTTTTAATGTAATAATTTAAAGTTTCTTATTGAAAATAAAAAATCGCGCGTAAAATTCATGATTTTAAAAATAGCTAATATTATTGTGTTCTATGTGATCATTTATTTATTGCGCTTAATTTACATAGCGTGATTTATTTAAATTGCATTACCAAATAAGAACTTACTAGTGATGATTTACTAATAATATAATGTCGATCATAATGTGTTGCAATGCTTTGAAATTCAAACTAGAATGCACTAGATGCTAAAGGGATTAGATTACAAGAGTATAGTTAATTGAAATAAAATACAAAATAGAAAGCAGATCGTGTTCGTTCTGTTGGAATATTTTCATTAGGTGTGTAGTTATTTTATGGTAAGTTCAATTAGAGTGGTTTATTAAAATTTAATTATAGACTATTAAATTTATCAGATAATTATGGAATTAATGTGTAGGTATTATAAGGAGATATTCAATTTGTTAAGGGATTAAATTGAAAATCACAGATATACACAGTTATATATTTAGGGTTATGATCCCCAAACGACGGTACTTCATTCATGATGTTTGTATTTCTTCTAAAGAAAGCAAAACAAAGGTGATATCATTCGTTTGGAAGATCCATGACAATTTTAACATCGGATTCAACGATAAAGATCTAAATATTTATGATTCAGGTACGCTTCCGAATTCAGTTTATGATTTTATATGTCTCGGTGATTTCGACATTAAGATTTTATGATTAGGGATTTAATTTGGATTAATAAATTTTCGTGTTTATGTGATTAAATCAAACACGTTCCTGCATGGATTTTGGGTTTGTCTTCGAGGAATTTGAACTTGAACAGCCGGGTTGAGGTCGCTTCTTTTCACAAATTTCGACTAATGCTCACGGTTGATGTTTATATATATCTCCAAATAGAAGATGACGTTCGTCCTTTCGGCAGTAACTACTTAATTCCGACAAGGCTCCGACAAACTAGACATGCGAGAATTTAGAAGCAATTAGGCTTATAAGCGACTGACTGAATGATGCATGCATAATGCTTGTGAATTTGTGACTATCTACCTGTTGGAGTGTCCAATTTGTAGGCATACAAATCCATCTCAATTAGGGTTTGAGGACATTCAAATCAAGAGTGTAACCTCTAGGAATTACTATCCCTCACTATCACAATATTCTTCTTACTGGCCCATTACTGCAACTTATTGACTACACTAGGAGTTACCGCATCCCATGTTCAAACCAAATGGCTAGGAGGTTACAAGTTTGAAATTAGCTAGCAGTTACAATCTGAGTAGGTTGACCATCTCATGTGCACATACATGTCGGACGAACAACCTAAGAACTAGATTCGGATGGAGCCCATTTTCGTGCTCCAAAACTAATATTGGGCTGGTTCTAAGTCCAAACTAAAGTCCAATTCTCAAGATCTGAGGTCCGAATTCTAGTTAAAAAGGTGTTGAACTATGTTAATAACATTAACATAAACTTGTGTTATTTTATTCATGTTGTGTTGTATGAATAAATAATATTTTGGGGTAAAATAAACCACGAAAAACACATAACGAAGCATCATAACTAGTGAAAAAATATGTGTTATTATGTTAATAGTGAAACATACACTTTTGCTATTTTATTCATGTCGTGTTGTATGAATAAGTAATATGTTTTTGTGGATATACACACACACACATATATAAAGCCATAACTTACACAATGCGAGTTACAAAATAATATTACGGAATTTGCATTATTTATTCGGGTTATGTTGTATGAATAATTAATATTTTAGCATAAAATAAGCAACGAAAAATACGTAACAAAGTATCATATAACTAGTTAAAAAGTGTAAATTAAACTATGTTAACGGTGAAACATAAATTGTTCTATTTTATTCATTTTGCATTGTATGGATCAACAATGTTTTTGGAGATACAAAGCAATAAACATAACAAAAAAAGAGTAACTTTTTTCGAGATACAAACAAATTTTATGGGAGTTCCTTTTTTGAAAAAAAAAATGACATTTACAAATTACAATATTACTAAAATATTACCACGTTTTTTAAGCGAAGTTCCTTTTATTTTTTTACAATAATGAAATTGAAGGGTATGAATTAGTTCTTAATTCTCACGTCAAGCAACAAATTTCGTTTGAACCATCTCTTACATGTATATTATTTGACTATGTTTTGTTTATACTATATTTCTATTTCTATTTTTCATCAACTCGATTTTGAATTGTTTTGTATAAATTAATATATTAATCAAATCAGAAGTCAGTGCAAATGTCACTATTTAAATTTCAAATTTTTTTTCATTGAAATCAAAATTGTTGTCAGCAACTGACCTAAGTTGATACTGAAAAAATATTTTGTAAATTAATTACATTTGCAAGTGGTTGCACCTAAAATTATCGAGTACGAACCTCTGTTTATGGGCCATAATGTGACAAAATTGTTCTCGTCCAACCCAACAAATTAAATCGGCACCCCAATATGATTATCATATGTTTGATTTGATATTATCATTATTTTTTAAAAATTTACTTCAGTCTTAGTTTTTCGTAAAAATAATACAAAGATAATTAACATCTAAAAATAATAATGATTTACTCATATTCATTAATCCCACTAGAACACCATTTCATTTAAATTGTATTTTGGTGGGCAAAGTTGCTATGTAACAACCGTTCAACTGGTCTAGTAGTGGAGCGGTATAATTTGAGATCAAAAGTTTTGAGTTTAAATTTCATCATCATTTCTATGTGTGAGTATGATATTCCAAGTAACGACTTAAGATATATATATATCTTAAGATATACTGTACACATCAAGTAACGACTTAAGATATATATATATATATATATATATATATATATCTTATCCTTTTATTTATTTATTTTTTTGAAATATTGAAATACAAAATTGTACACCAAATAAGAAGGATCATGTTTTTTTTAATGTTGAAATTAAAATGGCATTTAATAAAATTACATGATAAAACTACTAAACATAAAATGATTGAAAATGACATTTAATGTTGTTTTTTTAATGATGAAATTAAAATGACTCTTATCATGTAATACTTCCTCCGTCCCATTTTGATAGGCTTATTTTCTTTTTGGTATGTCTCAATATATAGGCATGTTTCTAAATATATTTAGCTAATTTACTAATATATATCCCGATTTAATATGTTCACAGTAGGCATTAATTCAATATCAAATAAATAAATAGGAGCATATTATGAAGTTTATTGATTAATTGTCTTTCTCAATCATTTTCTTAATCCCCGTGAAAACTCTCAACCAGCCTATTAAAATGGGACGAATAGAGTATGTGTTTTTTTTTTGCAATATTATTGTTTTTTTATATGTTGTAATATTATTGAGTTTTGTAAATTTTATATTTTTTTACCAAAATTAAGATTGAATAAATACATAAAAAAGAATATTATAAAATATTTCTTTTTATTGAAGAATTTAAAATAAATTATTAAAAATAAAATGTAAATTCTGCAATATAACATAGCATAAAATACTGTAAAATAAAATAAACTGTTGGAGATAGCCTCGTTGACGATATATCATGGGTAGCATAGACCTCCATGAGTAATAATTAATTGCCTCTCCTCAAATATCTAAGATTGTTTAAGGAGGCTTATTTTATTAATATAAAATTTACCTAGAGACAAAATGAGGCATGATAATACAATAAATACGACAAATGAGTGGGACCAAATAATCATCATTTAATTCGTGGAACTAAATTTAATTTAATACATGTCGGAGGAAAGGACCAACTACCTACGGACAAAATTAGTTTTCCCCCCTATATCGACCTAAATAAATAATTGTATTTAAATAATTATGCGTAACGCTCACATTAATTAATTATCTTAGCTTTACAAATATAGTGTGACAGACTATGATATAAGATTTAGTACACATGATTATGCAATAATGATAATTAAATTCCCATTGATTTTGATTGTTTTCATTTTAGGGCAAAAGGAAAATAACATATTTGTTTTAACATATAATGTAATATTATTATCAGTGCCGATCCTAACATTTTAAAAGTCCATGAGGAAATGAAAAATAAGGGTCTTATTTTTTTTCACTAGCACTGTGGATTTTCTTCTATTATTATTTGCATAATCATCAGTCTTGAAAAAATAATGTAATCAACAACTATAAATATACGGAAAAATATTCACGCATATAGAATAATCATCAAAATAATTTATTTCAAAATGAGCTGTGATAATTTATCTGAGGTTTACAAAGAATTTGGGTCATTTACTCGGATGATATTTTCAGCATTTTATAAATTTTTGAAAATGTTTCTGATTGTAATAATTTTAAAGACCTAAATATATCAACTAAAATTTAAAAAATTATTCAATAAAGAAGATAATTGAATAAGTACATATTTGATAAAACACTATACATTTCAAATTACTGTAAGTCACAATTAGAGCTCTTAAGTAATTTTTAAATTTTGTATGATATAATTATATATATACACGAACACGCATTAAATTAACGGATTAGTATTTAGTCTTATCATGTTCGTGTCCTTATTGGATTGGTGTCGGATTCGTGTAACTCGTTAATATTATATAAATATACAAATAAACATATTAATGTAACATATTTATTTAATCTACAATTTTAGTTAAAACTGAATTATTTAATTTAAAATTTATTTATTTGAATTATAATTTTAATTTAATATGTACTATTAGCTATTTCTATTGTGTCGTGTCCACATGATAATAAATCACGTTTTTCGTGTCCGTGTCCGTGTTTTTACATAACGGGACGTGTTTATCATGTTCATGTTGAACAGATCATTAACGGGTCGTGTTCGTGTTTGATCTTATCTTATCATATCGAATCGACCATTAATAACCTGAGACGCACAAATTGCCACCCCAATGTATGTATATAAAAATTTGGACCCCCCAAGTGGGCATTGCCCGATGTTTGCCAGTGTTTAAGAAAAAAAAGAAGAAGTTGATATAAGTTTAATAATTTTATTTTAATTGGGAAAAGGGGGAATGATGGATCTGGAACACGAGAAGTCTCTTTTTTATACATGGGTCTCCGACGAGGCCCGTAATTACTTATATTATTTAGAGAAGTCTTAATTTTTTCCTTATATGAGAGCCCATTAATATTCCCTAGACATGAGCCCACTCATTTATTAAATGAGGCCCAAATGAGTTTCTTTGAAATATAAGCTTGAGCCCAATGTTTTACCAAATTATATATTAGGCCTTCTCCATTAAATTAATTGATGGATCTAAGCCTATTTTAATTTTTTTTAATAGGGATGACTCTAAATAAAAACATTTTTTTTAATCTATCATTGTATTTAAGTAATTGAAATGTGGAACTGAATCCAACCTACGTCTTAATTTCACATCAAAATAATATTACTGGGGAATGTAGGAATGACATATATCTCTAAAAAAATATCATAATTTAATTTACAGTGTTTGAACATATTATTAATAAATATAGCATAACATTTTAATAATTAGAATTAAATTCCCAATATTTAGGTGTTTCAAGATAAATAGTTCAATATTTTAAAATTTTAACATAAACGACCCGGTATTTATAAAAAAGTATTATTCCGGCTGATTTTGGATTACTTTAATCTCAAAAATTAAACTAGACAACCTATGTAACAAAATGACATTTTTTCCGGAAAAAAAAAAAACACAATCAAAATGATATTTTTTTACCGAAAACGTTTGGTCATTTATTTTAAAAAGTTGGTAAAATGAATTATAATATTAAATCATTTGAATTATTAATATTAAAATATTTATATATTAAGAGAACTAAAATATAATTATTAACACATTGTTTATTTTTATTAAAATGTTAGAGAATTAAATTATTAAAAGTTATTTATCATATCACTACAATCAAACAAATACATAAATCCAAGAATTAATATATAATCATAAAATTGGATCTCAATAGATTTGATAGCCACGTTGAAATCATGCAACTAGGCCACAGTTCTATGGCAGGCTCACTAGTCAACCTATGCATTAATCCAAATCTCTTCTAACACGTGACAATTTCACTTCAAATTCTCTAGTCTAATTTTTTTATAGATATAATTTTATTTTATTTTTAGTTGAGAGATGCGAGACTGAACTTCGTGTTCGAGTCTCTCATTCTTATGACTTATGAGATAAGAAGAATACCGATTAAATTACATGTTACTGGTCTGTTCATTATTAATTATCGTGTACTAATACACTACTCATTCATATAAGTATGGATACGTTCTTCCAAATAATAAAAAGAGAAATGGAGTAAATTTTGGACTCTTAGTCTGCACGTCCATACGTATATGAATGTGAGTAGTGCGTTACCGCACGCCTTAGAATTTCCCGTCACACTGCCACGTTATTGATATGCACAAGTGATCGTTTTGTGGGGATTTATGGTAAAATTCATATAATATCTTGTGTTTTTTCGAAAAGAAAAAATACTAGTATAAAAACACCCTCTGTTATGGTAAAAGTTATAAAAGAAAAGGCTCCTTTTAGGAGTGTGAATCACACTTATCATGAAAACAGTTTTTTTTTTCATTTTCTGTCATACGAATATAAAATTTTAACTTATTTATTAAGCATAAATAAATATATTTTATATTATTTAAAAATTATAGTATATGGTTAAACTACTATTTTTTTGGGTATTGTGATAATTTCCTGTGTTTTGTATTTTTTTTTAAATATGAAAAAAAGTATAATGTGAAAATATGTAGAAATTAATGTTGTTAAATTATTTTGGTATTTGGTAGAGGCAGGCATGAGATTTCATGTTGCACTATCTATGTTTCATTCGATATTGCATTTTCAAATTGTGAGTTTTTCTTTAATTTAATTTTACAATTATTTGGTATGGTTCATCTCATCCAATTATAAATATTTTTGTAGAATGTAATTGTTGATTTATTATTGTAGTCGATTAATTCATAATTATAATTTATAACTTACGCAATTCATTTTTTTTATAAATGATGATTATTTATGTTATATTTTTTTTAATATCATTAAAATTACCGTGAAACATGAAGCGAAAAACGTAGAAGAGAACCTGAAATTTGAACCGTTCTGGAATAGTGCGATGAATTTCACCATAACAACGGGGTTCTCGAACTACTTATTAAACACGGGACCTATTCTTTTCTAATTTTTTCGGGAAAACACGAGGAGAGATTTGTACTCAACTTCTTCAACACGAGTTGCATTGACACGAAAAGAGGGGGATTTGTTATCAACTTCTTCAAATTCTAATTTCAAAGTTTCATTCAATTGATAGATACTGAATAGACTTGGAAATCGAATATTAGATTGTGTGTGGATTTGCATGAATCTCTTACCAATTTGGATTGCCATCCAACCATATTTAGTCAATCAAGAAGATCCAAATAAGATTTCAAACACTATATATATATATATATATCCATTTATTGAAGTTACGTTCACAATTTTACGTACACAAAATCATTAGTCATTTGTTATAAGATTCGTGTGTTTTTATTTAGATTGTGGTGTGACCTATAGCTAGGATAAATCAAATCGCTTTGAACAATTCCGGTCAATGGTTCGATTCTTGAAGGACATCCAAACGATAGGCACTCGTTTAAAAAAGATTGATCGATCGATGTATCGGGTTCGATACATACCATTTGGTCATTCCCTCTTTTCTCCAACTTTTAAAAAAAAAAGTTATGACGTTAATTAGAGAATCAAAATTTACAAAAAGGCGTTGCTCTATTTAAGGATACGATCGTGTAGATTTAAGAACTTATGGCATCCGTAATTTTGCGGAAATTACGGATGATATTTATGTTGGGAAATCGTGTTTCGTCGTCTATTATCTTATCAGATTTTATTGGTTTTATCTTTGATTTCAATTTCTTGTTCTTTTAATTTATTTGGTCATAGTCACGCTTTATATATTTTTTATTTTAATTTATTAACAAATGTAAAATTAAAAACAAAACAAAATAAATTTAAATCGGAGAAAAATGAAAGAAAAACTATTTAATTTGAGAGGGAAATAGATGATGAAACACGATTTAGGAATACAGGATTTCATCCGATAATGTTGTGTAACAATTGGTCATAACTATCTTCAACTTGCACTAAAGCATAAATTTAAGTCTAAGCATGCGATCTTAACAATTAATTAATCCAACTACTCACAAATAAATAAAAGTTCATATATGATTAATGATTCCATCAATTCACTAATTGTGGACCTAAATGAAATGGCATGGTGCCACTATTTTAACATGAGGAAAAAAATATTTCAACAAAATCAAATAGCAAATGTTTAACCATTCAATCATAGGTCAAGTATGCAAAAAAGAAAAGAAAAAATAAACTTTTACTTAATACCCCAAATATTGTTTGCAACTTGTAACATTTACTAATAATTTTATTCCCAAACGTTTCATTTTTCACATAATTTTACCATCCGTTAATTTTTCTGGCAATCCGTGCTTAGTCATCACGTCGGAGAAACTCCGCATACGTGTAAGTAAATTGAAAATAAATTTTGGAAATAATGACATGGATATTTGATTTAATCACATAAACACCAAAGTTTATTAATCCAAATTAAATCCCTAATTATGAAATCTCTATGTAGAAATTACCGAGACAAAATACAATAAAATTAAATGTGGAAGCTTACCTTAATCATAAATATTTAGATCTTTATTGTTGAATGGACGGTTGAATTTGTTATGGATCTTACAAACGATTGATATTACCTTTATTTTGCTTTCTGGAGAAGGAATACAAATTGTAGGGATGAAATACCGTCTTTTGAGGACCATAACCCTAAATATATAACTATGTATATCTGTGATTTTCAATTTAGTCCCTTAACAAATTGAATATCTCCTTATGGTATCTACACATTAATTCCATGATTATCTGATACCTTTAATCCATAATTACATTTTAATAGATCACAACTATACACATTTTATTTTATACATGTAAGTCCACAAATAGAAATTTTCCAACAACGGATATTAAGGAAATGGTGAATTAACAATAACATCCCAACATTCACGTGTCTTCGACCTGATGACTCATCGATCAAGTTGATCGAAAAATTAACGGATTGTAAAAATTGTGCGGAGAATGAAATGCCGAGGATAAAATTACTATTAAATATATGTCGGGGTATTTTTTAATTATACAAAATATATATATATATATATATGCGCATATGAAATGACAAAACTGCCCCTGCAATGCCATAATGGGAACATCCTCTATTGTCTTCATCCTTTAATGATATCGCATGTTTTTTAAAATATAATATTTGATGAATGATAATTTTGTCTTTATAATGTCAGCAAAAAGATAATCAATTTAGGTAAACATCAGATGTCAAGTTGTAGTGAAATAAATTAAATAAAGTGATGATGAGCCACCCAATATTTTTTTATTTTTTTATTTTTGTAATCAAACTATACTTGATATATAAATGATTTTCTAGGAGGGGAAATCTTTTTGGGACCACATTTTCTTGGTTTAATTTTTATTTTTTTCGAATGAAAATCCAGAATTCTGCAGCATCAGAAAATTAAAGCTGTATCCAAATCAAGTTCAACTACGTAAGAAATCTAAAACAACAGATGCAAATCTTGATAACTGCTTCAGAAATTATTGTTTTTTTTACACTTTTGTTTTTTAATTCCAACAAAAAGTCAGATCAGCTGACAAAAGAAGATTTTTTTTGGTTGCTTGTTCAACATTAGCCTGCTAACTAATACTTACATTTACAACGACATAAATTTAATGACTTTTATCACTTATTTGTCAAGAATAATTACACTTTGTGTTTAGGGGTTAATGCATTGTTATGTCACAAACTATTCACATTTTCAATAGCATATCTTAGCCTTTCAATAAATTATAATTTAATACTTAATATTTTCAATTTTTTCCCCATTCTATCCCGCGACCTAATTCCCGGCGACAATATGGTCGGAATCTAGATGTTATTTCCGTATAAAATAAGAAAATTAAGTGTAACTGCGATTTAGAATCAAAGTCGAATACATAAGTAGTCTTGCCTGAGCAACACAATTAGCATTATGATATATATGGCAAAAGCTAACACATGACATGTCCATTGGGAATGGTTTAGTCGTGAAGTGAAATAGATTGACACTGAATATCTCGAGTTCAAATTCTACCAACATCGTTAGGTATGAACTTGTCACGCTTAGGAGTGGCAATGCGGGCCGATCCGAAATCACTTTGGTTGTATTTTGTGAGGCCTATCCCAGCCCAAAAATCGAGACAGGACGGGCCGCGCTTGGACCGCATTGTAAATTTTCATTTTTTGGGCTAAACGGCTCAACCCATTCTGCCCATTTGATTTTTTGAGTCAAGCTGACCCGCCCTGAAATTATTTCGGGCTTATTTTTTCGAGGCCCAGTCCAAGCCTAAATTGCCACCTTTAGTCATGCGGACTCATGCCTAATTTTCTAAGGGCTCGTTTGCTAGATTTGATGGGATAAACCATGATGTTTATGACTAGGATGACTTTACACGATAACGTATCAATATTATGTTTGCTAAAAAATATTTTAAGATATATAGATTGGTAGTCCATTATTTGGTTTCATTGACTAATTTACAAATCTTTAAATTAAGTCCAAAAATAAATTAATATTGCTATATCAGATTTTGTGATTACACATCCCACCTTAGAGGTGTGATACCTAATCAAACCTTATCAAGTAAAGGCCTAATAAGGATGACGGGCCATTCATTTATCACGGGCTTTACGATTCTAACCAAACAACATATTATGGTATCATACAAATCTATCACTCCCTTATCATATATAGCAAACGAGCCCTAAATGCGGTTTACCTCTTATATATGGTTTGTATGCAACACATGCAGTGCACTCTCGAGTAACAGTTGTGAGTTATCCTCGTTATAAAAAAAACTAACACCTAATTAAGTATCCGATTATCCATATAGTGCTGAAAATTTAGTAAATAGTTTAGAATATAGTATTATATTAACCTTTATTTCTATTTGTAACGGCTTGTACCGGTTTCATTATTAAGACGTTGAAAAATTGATACTATACCATGAAAATCTAACCTATGATTCTTGATTAATATGTGTATTTAAGATAATGAATACTACATAAGACGTAATTCATTTGGTGATTGAATTAATTATTATATCATCATAAAACTTATATTTTATAGTATCTTACCAACAATATAATATACTGCAGATAAACATTTCACATAAATATATAAAGTTTAACATATTGTGACAATCTCTCTCCAATTTTAAACCTTCATAATTTATTAGGGAGAGAGAGAGAGAGACCTGCATTTTTTATTAAGAAAAAATATATTAATATTGTTTGATATGAGGTAGAGAGAGGGGGTATATATTAGTTAAAATATTTACATCTTAATTCTTACTAGAAACTCTAAAACAACTTATATTTTAAAATATTTACATCTTAATTCTTACTAAAAACTCTAAAACAACGTACATTTTGAAATCGGGAGAATAAAATATATTTTATGTGATTTAAAAAATGGAATAATATCAGTATGTAAATGAATCAAGAACGAATCGTTGTCAAATATTTGTTGCTATATGTTGATTATAAAATAAAATTGAAATTATAAAAAAAATGCTGATTACGCAAAACAAATCAATACATACGCAATGTATTAGTCACATAATCTTCAAAATAATTAATTTAATTCGGGTTTATATATAATAGCATAAAGAGAGGTAATCTTTGTGACAAGTCAGCATCCAATTTAAGAGATGGGATTAAATAATACCGACCTTTAAAGAGTCTTAATCATGCCCAAATTAATTATAATTACTACAATAAAAAAAATTAACCAACACCTTTATTTTTTATGAGTTAAATATATATGTTTGAATATATTAAATGAGTTATATATATATATATATTTGAATGCATTAAATGATTGTAAATGTGAGAAAAATTTAAATTTTATGTCTCGATTTTATAGAATGATATTTTTTCTGAAATAAAATTTAAAATGCTAAAATGATACTTATTCAGAATCGGAAAGATTAATTAATGATAATGAGTCGAATGGTCGGATCAAATGTGAACTAAGTCATGGCGTGTTAATTAGAAAATAAGAACCAATATAGATGGTATAGATTAAATAGATAAACATATAATATGCTCATTTTTATATAAAATAAATAGCATTATAGGAGTGAGTTATAATGAGTACTAGTGTTTGGTGTGAAAATTAGGTACTATGCTTATATATTACAATTTTATTATTTATCTTACTTTATTTTAGTGCTTATTAACACTAAATAACATTGGCACTAAAATACAATAAGATAAACGATAATATTTTTTAAAATACACCAGCATGAAAATATAATAAGATAATAAAAAAGATCATAATAAATAAACATAGTACCTAGTTTCCGCACCAAACACTAATATTTATTTGAACCATTTCCTAACATTATATGTACGCGCGCGCCTGTGTGTATGCGAACTCTCTTCGTCTCATAATTGTAGTTTTTTTTTGTTCGTCCCAAAATTGTAGTACATTTTTCTTTATTATACATGCATTAAATTTTCATTTTCTTTAATATACTCTCATTTGATATTTTTTAAAATTAACAATCATTTTATTTTGAATTGTTAACCAAGGTCGGTATGGTAAGAAAATTTTATTTAATTTTATTTTTTCAAGTGCACTAAATATATTTAATTACTCTATGTGAAAATTGAAGGGGGTTACAATTATGAGACGAAGGGGAAATATTATATTTTAATATTGTATATGATGATTTTCTAAAATATTTTTTATAAAATTACCAGCTCTTATTTAATCCATTCTTATTGGGTGGTCAAAATTGATTCCTATTTTATATATTGAAGAATGAAAAAAAATTAAAATTGAAAATGAGTAAAATAAATATATTTTTAGTGTTTTTAGGCGTTTTATTTTCCAGTTAATCACTATATTTTGTTATTTTTAGAAAAAAAATAAATAAAAAATTGATCCTCCAGGTATGGAGATACACATAATATCTCAACAATACATTGAAAACAACTAATTGCACTCCAAATAAATTAACTTCAATTGGTTGACAAAAATAAAAAATTGGATTAAATAATTTGGGGGTTTGGGTCAAGATGGTTATGTACATGCATAGCTTAACGCCTAGGTTATTATATTTGTGAAAAAAAAAGAGGTATTATTTCACTTCTTAATTTTCATTATTATTCCCTACGAAATTTTATTTCTTCTAAAAACTAAAGATTTAAACATAGTTCATTCAGAAATATCCAAGTAGTAAAAACATCCACGTAAAATAGACACGTATGTCCAATTTGAAACTTGTCCTTTGTTTCCTCCAAATGAAATCATCTGCTACATTCCGAGCAACAGTCCATGCTACACATTCAAAAATATTAATTTTTATTCCACTTTTCTCTTCGATTTCAATTGGTTGTGCTCAAATTTAATTTTACACGTATTAATTATGGTTCACTTTTCCCAATTAGGGTAAATAATTATTTTATTTAGAAAATAATTAATTAAAAAATGAAAAAAATAATTAAATACCCTAATTGGGAAAATGAACCCCAATTAATACGTGTAAAATTAAGTTAGAACACAACCAATTGAAATCGAAGAGAAAAACGAAATAAAAATTAATATTTCTAAACATGTAGCACAATACAACAAATGATTTCATCCGTGTGTCCTCTTCTCCAAACTAAAAATAAACGCAAATTCTCATGTACATCAAACGGTCAACGCACGTTGACCCGTCAATGAGTTAACAAAAAAAATCGTGAAAATAAGTGATACTTTTTAGCTAGATACACAAGTAATACTTTTTAAAAAAATTTAATCATACTTTTTAGTGTTACGATTAATACTGATTTTGACATTTTTTTACCAATATTTTTTAATGATACAAGTGATATTTTTGGGCTTTTTTTTACTCATACGCCAGACCTGTGGTATTGAGAAGATTCGAACGTGTGACCTTAGGTCTCCAAGCAACCTCACTCCACCACTAGGCCATCCACACCGGGACGATACTTTTGAACTTTTAATTTATATTTTTTGATGTCACGATTGATACTGATTTTAACGATTTTTTTGTTAACGCATTAACTGACCAGCCAACACGCGTTGATCGTCTGATGTGCTCATGCAACACCTGCCTAAAAATAAAAGGAGGGCGAGAGATAGATGCAATTGTTTTTAATTGTTAAGGAATAATAACTGAATTAATTAGTTAAGCAGTGAAAATATTGAAATTCAATGATTGAAAGGGAGAAATAGAAGAGTCGTAATTACTTATTTAATGAAACACATTCAACGTTGACGCGTATATATCGGGTTTGGTTTTTTTTTTGCTGGGGTCAAACTCTCAATAATTATTTATTTATTATAACATCGAAATGATTAGCCTTTTTTTGGGGCACCTCCTTTTTCCTATTTCAATAATTGCTACACCAAAAATAAAATAAAATAAACATATATATATATATATATATATATATATATATATTTGGAGTTCTCTTTTTAACCTTTTGCATTATTTATTTAAAGAAAAGAACTCATAATTTTCACTTAAAAGTATAGATATAAGTCTTTTCTAAAAATAATAATAATTCTTTAAAAAATGGGTAATTTATCGATTCTTTTAATTGATAAATGAAAACTATCAATTCAGAACTCGAAAGATGAAAATTCTCAATTCAGAATCTTAAAAATTATGAATTTTAATTTCTTTTTATTTTTTAATTAATTTTAACAATTTGTTTATTAAATAAAATAGTTAATTATGAAGAATTTTTCATTTAAAATTAATATAAAATTAACTAAAAAAATAAAAAGAAATTAAAATTCATGATTTTTGAGGTCCTGCATTGAGAGTTTTTCATCTTCCAGATCTTGAATTGATAGATTATTCATCTATCAGGTCCTGAATCGATAATTCTCCTAATAAAAAAGTATGAATATGTCAACCTAAAAAAGTACTCACTTCGTCCATAATTGTAGTCCATTATTCCTTTTTGTGATGTCCCAATTATAGTCATATTCTGAATTGGGATTGTACTGAAACATTATTTTACAAATATAACTCTATTTAATATAGTATGAATGAAATTAATAGAGTAAAAAATAAGGGCAATATGATAATTGTTGTAAATTGTATATTTTAAATACATATTAAATGAAATTTCTTAATCTGTGTGAAAAATCAGATTTGTGTAAAATTTTCAGTTTTTGTTCTCTAAAATTACTTAATGGATAAAATTGGTATTAAATGGGGGTGTACTAATACATATTGAAATAGAAAATAGAAGAATATGCTGTTGTTGTTGTACATAATCTATTAAAACAAAGTAGTACACATTTTTTTGAAAAAACAAAAATTCCCACTAAAAATGTCAGACCGTAAAATAGAAAAAAATGCACTTTCTAATTGATTAAAATATTAATTTAAGCAAAATATTAAATATTTTTTTTTCATACAATTTAATTCGAAAGTTTAAATAGCTGGCACATGATCATTCCACAATTTATTTGATCAGATGTCATAAATTAAACTATATTGATCAAAAAATAAGGTCATCTCGTAAAACGTCACGCAATGATTGAGTGTTAAACTAATTAGGAGAATACGACATGAAAGTCGGATGATTATAAATTTTATAAAATACTCATAAAAATAAAATATTTATTTGCTAAATTACACCAACCAACAATAATATTCTTATCACACTCATTAACTAAAAATTGTATTATCATGAAATTATCTTTTAGCAAAATATTATCATAAGTTAGATCAATTATTGTTAATTGTCGTATTTGGGCCCAAATAGAACTTGGTCGAGATTAATATGTAATAATATAATATATTAAACCTCGGACCAACTTTTCCGGTGAATCGATTTAGATCTGCAAATTACGTTAACAAAAAGATAAATGCATTTTGGCATTATTCCACATAATAATAATAATAATAATAATAATAATAATAATAATAATAATAATAATAATAATAATAATAATAATAATAATAATTGTTAACATAATTGTGAAGATGTATACAGTTTTGGTACCAAAATGTTGTGTTAAAAATGTTAAAACAGTCAAAATCATGTAGTAAAAAAAAAAAATCAAAATATGGATTTTCATAATTCCACATATGATACGATAGTAGAGTTAATTGCTAACAAAATCACCACTTTTAAATGAATTTGTAATTTAGATGACTTTTAATCCGTTTAAATAATAACTCAATCTTTTTATTTGTAGCAAATTCGACACTTCTAATTTTTTTTTCCAATGATCATAATTATGACGTGGTTTTTTTCACATGAACATATTAAGTTATGGGAATTGTAAATAGGGATTGTCATCGTGCAGTGTGGATTTTTCGATCGTCGAAATTTTATGAATGTGTCTATTTTGCTACAAATTAGAAAGTTGTGTTATCATTGCAAAGTTTTAAAAATCATGTTTAAATTACAGATTCGTTCAAATGTTGTGAATTTTATAGCAATTAACCCTACTTAGTATGGGGGAAAAGCTCATTACTTGTCCCTTGAGATGTCTTAGTTTTGGAGCGGTATAACTTCATAATTAAGTTATGAGTTTAAATCCACCGAAAACATTAGGTATGAATCTGTTATATCTAGTTTCTAAACGCAACTTCCCTTAGCTAACCCTCAATTAACGTCTGCAAATTAACTTCGTCATGAGAGAAAAGATAAAATCATGGGCAACCTGCAATAAGAAATCATACACTCCATGTCCTATCAAAATAATTCTTACTTTTAATTTATCCCAAAATCATTGTACATGTAAATGTACTTCAAAAATTATTTTTCCTTCTTTCCTTTTATATATATATATAAAAATTAATTATCTTAAAATACATAAATTTTGGGGTGTTTTTAGTTTTTCACACATTTTAAAACAAATAGTTTTAATAACATGAACTTAGTATTTGTTTGTTTTTTCACATAATTTTCAAATTTCAATCAACTGAATGGACATGGTTGTTGGAGATTTCCACGTATATCTACGTGAACACTAACTTATCTTAAAATATATGAAGTTTTGAACAACTTTATCCGTAATGAAGTGTCTGAATTTGAAAATCATGTTAAAAAATAAACAAATACTAAATTCATGTAATTAAATTTACATTTTTCAAAACGTGTAAAAAATAAGAAACAACAAAAAAATTATGTATTTTAACACAATCAACCCTTTTTTATATGAGTTGATAGTTTTATTTCTCTTAATACCATCATGTTTGAAATTAACATTTTTTAATATTAAACAAGTAGATAGTGGTATGATAATCATTTTTTATTAAAAAATTATGTATTTCTTGTGTAACAATTATAAAAAATATGTGAAACGAAATTAAAGATGACATATAATGGAAATAAGTGGCAGACATATGAGGTGATGATAGCATACAAAAACTCGAGAAGATTTTCAAAACCCTTTCTCTCTCTTTTTTTATTTCAAATTCAATTCCCCACTTTCAATTTTATTTAATTCATTCAATAATCCCAAATTTCATTTAATAATCCAATAATATTTCCAATCTCACCCCCTTCTATTTAATCCCAATAATCCACAAATATTTGAAGCCGTTTATAACCCAAGAAATTCATTCCATTTCAAGAAACCAACCGTTTTCTCTCTCTTCTCTCTCTCTCTCTCTCCTTTCACCATGATAGCCTACATAGAGCGATTCGTCCACGAAAACGATGTCGACGGCGCCGCTGACCGCGACGGCGAGGTCCTGCCCCTCTTCACCGGCGCTGACCTCCGCGTCGCCGCCGAGTTCTCCGGCTGCGTCTCGGACGCCGGCAAGGACTTCGGCGGCATGCAGTTCTCGAAGCCGCTCGCCGTCATCCGCCCATCCGACGCCGACGACGTGGCGGAGGTCGTGCGCCGCGCGGCGCTCTCGCCGCACCTGACCGTCGCCGCCCGCGGCAACGGCCACTCCGTCAACGGGCAGGCCATGGCCCACCGCGGCCTCGTCGTCGACATGAAATCGCTCGACCCGCGAATCTACGTGGACCCGGCGGCGATGCAGGCCGACGTCAGCGGCGGCGCATTGTGGGAGGAGGTGCTGAGGCACTGCGTCCTCCGCTACGCCGCCGCGCCGCGGTCGTGGACGGACTACCTCGGGCTGACGGTCGGCGGCACGCTGTCTAACGCCGGCGTTAGCGGCCAGGCCTTCCTCCACGGCCCTCAGACGGAAAACGTAACGGAGCTCGAGGTCGTCACCGGAAACGGCGACGTATTGGTTTGCTCGAGTAAGCAGAATTCTGAGCTCTTCTTCAGCGTTCTGGGTGGACTCGGTCAATTCGGGATTATCACTCGGGCCCGGGTTTTGCTCCAACCCGCACCCGATATGGTAGGTGCACCCGGACCCGTTTAACCCGTCTAACGTAAACAAACGATAAATACTACACTCGATTACGTGTTACGTGCACAGCCTCTTCGACCGTGCTCGTAACACACGTAAAAACTATAATAAGCACACTAATAAACACACTCGATGAGCTATGTATGTATATAAAATAATTAATTAATTATTTTTATGTGGTGGTTTAATTTAGGTGAGGTGGATAAGGGTGGTCTACACCGAGTTCAGTGACTTCACCCGGGACGCCGAGTCGCTCGTGACTCGGGCCGATGGCGACTCGTTCGATTACGTCGAAGGTTTCGCCTTTGTCAACAGTGACGACCCGGTTAACGGGTGGCCGTCGGTTCCGCTGGACCGGTACGGTTCGTTCGACCCGGCTCGCGTCTCGCGCAAAGCCGGCCCGGTTCTCTACTGCCTTGAGGTGGCTTTGCATTACAAGATAAATGACCCGCCTTCCTCTATTGACATGGTAAATCCACTAATTAAATTTCAATTTATTTAATTTACATTACATACCAAAAAATTTAATTTTTTTAAGAGTAAAGTAAATAATAATTGATTTTGGTGGTTTAGATTTATAGAATTATGTGGGACCCAATGGGGTAACTAAGGGAAATAGAGACTAGAATGGGACTTAGTTTTGACCTAGGTGTCTGCTAATCAAACCCTCTCAATTTTGTGACGTTGACATCTAAAGCCAGAAACAAAAAATAGGGCCCACAGCCAGCACAGTTAAAAAATAAAAAGTCAAAAACCCACACCGCCACGTGTCGCAACCACAGCCCACCGCCGGAGACGAGCGGCGCCACCGATGGTGAAAGCCGACCACACACCGCGGTACGCCGGCATGGATCTTCCATTGGATTTTCTGACACCATCAATGTGAGGAAGTGGGCACGGAATCCGGTCCTTATTGACACCGTACTTCGCCTTTGATGTTGGCTTCATTAATGACAAAATCCCGTTAGGGTTGAAATAGTAATTTCACCTTCCCCACCCCCCTCCCTTTTTTTGGTTTGAATATTTTGAAAAAAATTACCTTTCCTGTGTGATTTGCAAACTTATTAATTTTTATTAAAAATAAGTGCAGAGAGTGGAGGGATTGGTGGAGGAGTTGGGATTCGAGGAAGGGCTGAGGTTCGAGGTGGACGTGGGGTACATGGAGTTTCTGTTGCGCGTGAAACGAGTGGAGGAAGAGGCCAAGGCGAAAGGTATATGGGGCGCCCCACACCCTTGGCTCAATCTCTTCGTGTCCAAAACGGACATTGCTGATTTCGATCGCGTTGTTTTCAAGAATATTTTGAAGCATGGCGTTGGTGGCCCGATGCTCGTCTATCCTCTACTACGATCCAAGTAAGTACCACCACCACCACCATATGTTTTTCGTTTTTCTCGAATCGCCTCTCTTTGCATGCTGGCTCGATCTATAAAAGTGTCAGTTACGAACTCACTCATTCCTCCTCTCACGAACCTAGTTTCGACTCGATTACATTCCTATCATTCGTTACATATGAATTATGTATGATTATATAATTTTTTTTTTATAGAAATACAAATTGGGGCCCATTGAAGGTTGGAAGAATAATGCACCCTAATGTACTGGTCTGATCTACTGACAAAATTGTTGGGACAATTTTTATTGGTGGAGGGAGATTTTGCAATAATATAGATTGTATTATTTATATCTAAAATTGGATTATATTTCAATCTTAGTCACACTTCAATGGGCACTAATTGTATTATATTTTTTAATTTTTTTTCGTAATTATGACTAGTTTAAAAAGGGCAGGTGAAATTGGATTGTGATTAAGACGTGATTTTCAATTGTTTTATGTGTATATATTTTTTGGAATATATATACATATATGTATATATGTATTTATATTTATAGACAAAAAAATAAGAAGTAATGTTGCTTTCAGGTTGTGTTTATGCTATTTATGTGACGACAAAGGTGTTAACTGGACAAACCGACTAGCTGGCGACACCTCAATCTGTCTAAAAAGACATAATTACCCTTCTACTTGTTTATGATAAAAAAAAAAATTAAAAAAATGCATTCTCCATTTTTTCTCGAATATATATTAGAAAAAGACATATCATTGTTCATATTTCTACTTACTTGATTATAGAATGAGTTGAGTTCGAGCGTGCTTTTGCTTTTGACTGAATCGAGCTCGAATAATTTATTTATGATTTAAAAAATATTAAGAAATTACTTCTCCATTTTTCTCGAATATATATTAGAAAATTTCGTTTAATGAATGAGTCGAACATATCATTATTATTGTTCGCATTTCTAGTTATTTGATTATTGAATGAGTCGAGCTCGAATAATTCGTAGGTGGGATAGTCGGAAATCGGTGGCTCTACCCGAAGGGGAGATCTTCTACTTGGTGGCGTTGCTGCGCTTTTGCTCACCCTATCAAAAGGGGGGGCTGTCTGTGCAACAAATGGTTGTACAAAATCAAGAAATTGTTCAAATTTGCAACAAAATTGGGATTGATTACAAGTTGTACCTTCCACACTACAACTCTGTGGAGGGGTGGAAGCATCACTTTGGAAATCAATGGACGAGATTTCAAGATAGAAAAGCTCGTTTTGATCCAATGGCTATCCTTGCACCTGGGCAGAAAATATTTTCAAGAAATTGGCAGCATTCTTGATATTTGATAATTTTTTTTACTTTATTTTTTTTTATTTCTTATTTTCTGCATCTTTAATTAGTGGTTTAGGGAGTTTCATTTTCGAGTTGGTGAAAGCAAGCAATGTAAATGAATATCTCGAGGAAGTTTTGATATATATTTTTTTCAAGAAAAGATTATTTGTTTCGGTTTTGTTTTATTTCGGTGGTGGGGGAACGGGTAGGGCGATAAATAAGTCGAGTCGAGACGAACATATAGTTGTTCAAACTTGTTTGATATGATATATATCGAGTTTGAAAAATTATGTTTGAATTTGTCGAATTCAATTGAATTTTAATCAAACTGAACGTGAGCACTTTGATAATCTTATTCAATACTCCATCTGTTTATGAATATGCGTCATTCTAGATAAATGCACATATTAATAAAATAATTAAATTATCTTATACACCCTTTTGTAAATACATTAAATAAGTTCAATATAAATGTTTAAATGCATTACATGGGACAAATGTGCGAAAAATATGATTTTTTTTTTACCTCGACTGTATAGAATGACACTCCTTTTGAAACAAAATTAAAATGTCAAAATGATACTTATTCAAAAAGGGGGATCGAGTATGAATTGATAATAATTATTTTATTATTTTCAGTCATGACAATCCGAACCAATTCTTATTTCTGTCGACTGGCTCATGGAAAACACTAATGAAGTATTAAACATTAATTCATTGTCAAACAAAATAATTATACACATATTATGAATATTACTCGTTCAATTATTATTTTAATCACAGTGGAAATCTAATCAGTACGGAGTGGATAATTTTCTACACGTCCGCTCTATTTTTAGTTAGGAAACACAAAATTATGTCCAGATTTATTGATATGCTTATCGGGTCATGCTCGAACAAACGGACACGAATTAAGTATCGAGCTATTTAATTCGATTTCCAGCCATGGGTGGGAGGGTCAATAATTACATCTGGTGGGCAAATCCAATGAAATTGTGGCATGTATAGAATTGTAGAAAATCCAAAATTGATGGGTATTTTGTCTTTAAAAAAGAATGACAATGAGCCTTAGTCACAATCAATACAGTTCAAGTTCCCAATTATTAAATGGTGGGCTGTAAAGTATCTAAGGCATCTGATCTGCTAAATTTGACACTTCTAAAGTTTTCTTTTTCTTATGATTATGATGTTTCCTAAATTCTTCATTATTCCAAACTCTCTTTTTTATCTTTGAAATTCTTGAAAATCTTTTTGCAGTTTCAAAATCTCAGACCTAGTATCTATGAAATTTGGAAGTTTGACAAATCAAGATTCAAGTTTGATTTAGTAATAAATTGCATGTGTTATTTGCATTAAAAAAAATCATGGGCTTTAGACTATTTTTGTAATTACAATGAGACGTTATAATTGTGGCAAATAAAACACAATGTTTAGTAATTTTTGCAATTAAAATATATATAATATTTTTTTTTCAACTAATTCAGTTCAACGTGTCTAATCATATTTATACGTGTGAGAACATGTCTGATATGGATTTGAATTTGAGTACTGAATTGACGAAAAAAAACTGGACATGTTGTAATTGCAAAAGTCATTAAATGTTAATATTATAGCTTATTGATATTTGATACATACCATTCATTTGGAGCAGCTCGATCTTCTTTGAGGAAACGAGGACCTTAAAAATATAGGTGAATCAAAATTTAAGTTTATCCATGAAAAAAAACTTGAATTATTCTTTGAAGTTTGAGGGTTGCTATTTATCGTATTTACAAATATAGCAAATGTATTTGGGGCCATTTAAAATTTATTTGAATAATATATGAATATATCAACTAAAAATAATTTGAATATGCAACCGGGTTAGTAATTGCTCATCTCTTTTTCTACACACGCATGCGCGCGCGCAGACACACACACACATATATATATATATATGATTTAGTTCAAATGAAAAATACTGCTTCGTATAAGAACGTGAGAACGATGCTTGTTTATTATAATTTTAGTGCTTTTCTTACTGTATTTTGATACTATTTTTTATTTTTATTTTAATACTTTTCTTATTGTATTATAGTGCTAAATATTTTAACATCAAAATACAATAAGAAAATCACTAAAATTACACTAAACAAGTTCGTTCTCACGTTCCCACACTAAGCTTAATCCCTATTATACATACATACATACATACATACATACATATATTATGTATGTATGTATAACAAAACTAGTAATGAAGTAGTGTTATCTTGAGGCCAAAAGTCTTAAGTTCAGGAACGGACCTGGGGGGTGGGTGCCCCGTCTAATATTTTTAAAAAATTAAGATTCTTACATCCCCAAGTTAGAATTCTTGCGTCCGTCTCTGTTCAAAATTCGAATCCCAGCACCAACACCATTAGGTGTGGGCCTGTCACACTTGGCCAAGTGTGGTTTACCTCTCAGATGTGGTTTGCAAGCTATTACATAGGGACGAGGTTTACCCAGTGCGTACCTCGATAGCGACTGCGGGTTACCTCACATAAAAAAAAGATCTCGTATCCATTTAAAGGAAACTACTAATTAAATTAAATTTATCTTATTCAATTATATAAAATCTTACAAGAGCTCACATCTAATAATGTTATTAAATTCCACAAATATATATATATATATATATATATATATATACACACATACATTTACACACACACACACATTTTGTTAGCTTACACAAAACCTATACATCTAGTCTTTCAAAAAAAAACGTTTGAATATAATATAATAAAAGAGCATATACAAATACAAATTCAGTTATTTAGTTCTGTTTCATATCTCTAGCTTTAATCCTTGCTCACGTTTATATTCGTACACAAAAACCAGAATAATTTTGTCTCGATTTATCCAATTTAGGTTAACAAAAAAAAAAAGACAAAACAAAAAACAGATGTATGACCTCGTAGAGTTTCCATAAATCGGTCAAAGATCTTTTTCCGACATAGAAAAAAGTGATCCAACCCATACTTAGATTAGTATTTGATAAGAAATTTAATTTGAGTTTTAAGTTTACCAAATTAAATTAAATCAAATAAATCGTGATTAGATAGGTGGGTATCAGATTCTACTTTTCTCATGCAGAAAAAGATATCAAATAACTACAAATAACTTTTTATCACCTTTTTATGGCCCCAATGGCTTCATGCAGATAAATAAATTTAATAAAAACAAAAATCTACTAGGTTTCCCACACACCACCCCTCTCTATTTCTCTAGCTTCCACTTTTTTTTATATATCTTTTTTTTTTCTATTTTATCTTTTCCCTTTAACTTTCTCATTAAAAGTAGGTAAAGTTTGAACAAGATCATGCATATGAGTAAAGGGTCTAAATTAAATAAGGGAAGGTTCAAGGTATTAACAATTTGAATAATGAACCAATGATAATAATGTTGTTATAGCTACCTAGCTACATTATGTGTTTGTTCAGTGTAACACGAGATGAAATATAATTATGCTTGTAATGTATACAATTGGCACCAAAAAAGAAGAAGTATTGCAAGTCGAACATTGACGGGGTCAATATTTGAATTCAAACATAATAAAATGCTAATAAAAATGTGAATTTGCTTTACAGATTTCGGCTCGTAAGATGATTTCACACGAAAGAAAGGGTAAACGAACGAATTGTTTTAACATATGGGGACCATGTGTATCTTTCAAGATTATGAGTCTAGTGTGAATATTAACTTCAACACTTGATCTATTGATTCAAATAAATGAATCAATAATTATTTGAAAATGTATATTCTCCCCGTTTCTGAATAAGTATCATATTAACACTTTAGTTTTATTCAACAAAGAGTGTCATTCTACACAATCGAGGTGGGAAATTCATATTTTTTCTCACATTTGCTCCCATTTAATGCATTTAAACATATCTATCTGACTCATTTAATGTATTCACGTAGGGGTGTATGAAGTAATTTAATTACTTTATTAATATATGTACATCTATACATAAAATTATGTATAAATGGAAATAACATTATTAAACTAGCTTAGAGGCCAGTAGCTAGAACATTTATTGGCCCATAATTAAATTATTACTCAATATTTTGGAGTATTTTAGAACACTTTGGGAAAATAGTTATGATAATATTATGATTTCTTGGTTAATGCACCATTTTTATTAAGATAATAAACCTTGTTGATTTGGCTAGTACAATTCGTTGCAGAGTATCTAATTAATTAATGGTATTTATATGTAGTGGTAAGTGTGCCATGCAAAAAGCAATACATACGTCCTCGACATTCGCTTCATGCATCTACGTACTTTATTTATTTTTTTCATTTTAAAGATTTGTCTTAGATTTCATGGTTAAAAGCAAGACTTATAATATTAAAAAGTACTCTCAAATGGGGTTGTGCAAATCGAACCATAACTGCAAAATCAAACCAAATTTAGCTATTTGGTTCAGTTGATTTGGTCTTTTTTTCCCTTAATTTTGGTTTTGTTTTGAATATTAAAACTAAAATATAGTTTGATTCGGTTTTGATTTAATTAAAATATATTTTGGTTAAAACCGAGCCAATCAATATATATATACTATATTTTTTAAGATTTTTTTATTTGATTTTGTTAGTTTGGCTCGATTTTGCACAGAACCAACTATTTGCACACCCCCACTCTCAAACAAAATTGAAGGATATTATTGATTTTCAAATCATTAATTAGCTAAATTAGATTATATATATATAGAATCATTAAATTCTCCATATTAACTTCTTTCGTCACTTTTAAGATTTCAACATAACTAATATATTTTCTTAGAAATATAAAGATTTCTCTCCCCCTATATTAGTAGTAAGAGATTTTGTAGGGATTTAATAGGGTTAAAATTAAGAGTGGATGTGTGAAATTAAATAAAACGATAAATAATTATTTACAAGTTACAAAATCTAAAATAACAAATAAAAGTTTACGGGGAAAAGTGTAGCTCATTGCATGGAAGCATTGATTGCCTTGGTAAAATATTCCATGAACATCTATATATAATTACACTTTACAATCTAAACTTTTAACAAAATTTTGAAAATGTCATGAATTTTCTATAATTACATTCTAGTGTATATATATAAAATGTGGAAACTGCATGTAAAAAATCTAGTGAGTTTGTGTCGAAATTTGGTGACCGAAAAGTGATGTGTCCAACTTGTATCCCTCATGGAAATTCTCCCACCTCTTTTTTCTAATTTATGTTGAATTTCCAGGCGGAATACCGTTTCGATTACCAGATTTTGATTCTAATTCTATCTTTGTTACAATTTTCAAAGTACAAGTTATAAAATGATATTTTCAAAATTTTGCTAAAAAGTTGGTGTTAAGAAATGTAATTAACACATTATTTGAGAAGATATGATGTATCCATGTACACACATATATATAATGTTCATTTGTTATTTGTTAATTGAGTCTCTTATATATTTATGGACCATGTTTTTTAGATAATACTTTATATATGCATGTTAGATTGGACCTTTCGAGTTTTTCTAGCCATTCTATTATCAAATATCAATTGATTAATTGAATTTCCTTTTTCATTTATGGAAAAAAATTTAGGTTGAAAAAATATGTTATTTTAGGAAAATAGGACCAGAAAAAATTGGGCAAAATTCATAAAATTTAATTAAGGAGATAATGGCCTTTTTGTTTGTATACATGATGATTACAAAAGGTTGTATTTTTCTCTTAGTGGGACTTCACAGTTGTTAAAATCATGATAGTGAATCAATTGCACATCTGAAATTAGAGGGAAAAAATAATTCATTATTTTATTTTATTTTATTTTTTCTTGCTATAAAATTAATTTGTCCCCACTTAATTTCCTTTACAACTGTAATCTTTTATGAGCACCAAAATCTTTTTTCCAAGCACAGCTTTTGGCACCAAGTTACTATATATTATAAATTTTATTTATTATTTGTTAATTTATTTATTTATTATTTATTTTTAATTTCGATTCTAGATTGTCGTTTTCTTCCTTTACCTCAATAGCCTTTTCTTAATCATGTGTTGAGTTGCATGGAACTTTTTGGTTTGTGCAAACTTTTGCTTTAGTTTTAGTTCAAGATATTGTTTAACTTTTTGCCCTTTTAATTTTCTTCATGTAACTTTTGCTAGATATAAGCCTATGATTCAATTTACTTTTGAAATTCTTCCTTTTCTGTTGGGTTTTTGTTTAACATGAAGATTTGTAGAAGGTTGTCTTACGGGACAAAATCCATAAAACGGGTTAATTAAGATTCAGAGATTCAAACTTATATTAAAAGCCACATTTATAATTTTGTTAGTATTTAATGTGATTGGATATATATCTTAACCTACCTTATAAATTGTGACTCGTAAGACGATCATATACTTATTTAATATTCTAAGTTGTATATGTTTAAATTAAAATGATAGTGAATTGTATTAGAGAGAGTTTTGTATGAGATCGTCTTACGAGTTCAAATTTATAAAACGGGTTAAGATTTGGAAACGAACACAATCAAGTTCCAATAAAATTACAAATGTGTCCTTAATTTCAAATATGAGTTTAGATTCAAATTTTGACTCGTCTCACAATTTTAACGCTTAAGACCGTTTCAACAAGTTAATTTTTATCATTATATTATATGTTAAAAGAAGGAAACATAGAGTCAAAATACAATATCAAGAATAAAATCTTGAAAATTCGAGAGTTGTATAGATAGGATCGTAAATGAACATAATTACATATAGAGTTCATGGTTTCTGCTTTGGTAGAGAGAGAGAGTATGTATACTCTCCTTTTTTTAGTATTCTTTCTAATTGTTTGTTTAATAATTACTTGCTCAAAATTTTGAGAAATATTAAATTTAAGGCCTGCTAATAAACTACACGTCTTAATATATGTATGGATATTGCAAAATAAATTATATTGGTATGCATGGTTATTATTGTTTATATTTTCAAAATAAATATAGATTTTTAGCACTGTTTAAAACTTTAATTTACTTGATACTAAAATAGTGGTTTTATAGTATATGATATAATAATTACTGTCTATAATATAGTATTATACATACAAAAAATTTATTTTAAAAATGAAATTAATAACAATTTATATTATATTCAATTGATTATATGCTTTTATTGTATATATATGTAGTTGACTATAAATTGTATTTTATATATTAACTTTCCTTTTATTTAAAATTTAAAACTAATATTAAGGCATTGTTTTAATTTGCTATTGGGGTACAAGACTTGCTTTTGTAATTATTGTTTGTAAATTTTAGGGGGGTGTATTGGATTGAGATTTCGTTGGATTTCGTTGGAATTTTAAAATCCGGGTGTATTCAATCCAGACTTTTAAAAGTCCAACAAAATTCTGGTGTATTCAATCCAGACTTTTAAAAGTCCAATGAAATCTTGGTGTATTCAATCCAGACTTTTAAAAGTCCAACGAAATCTTGGTGTATTCAATTCAGACTTTTAAAAGTTCTTTAAAATTCTGCGGTATTCAACAATCCAAGGACTTTAAAAAGTCATTGATTTCGTTGGATTTCAGCTGGATTTCACGTGAAAATTACAAAGGATGAATTCCGACCTCCAGACACGAGATTTCGATGGATTTGAAAAATCCAGCGAGCGCGGTGTCCCAGCGGCCGGTGAGGAGTTAAAATCGGGCACCCCAGCCGTCACCCGACCCCAGCGGCCGCTGGCCTTGCCGATGATGGCACTCCAGCGGCCGCTGGGATCAAGGCCACTCGATTCCAGCGGCCGCTGGGTTCAATTTTTCTTACCAGATACACCGATCGTTGTGTTTCAACGAGCGCTGGCGAGATGGATTTGAAATTCATTGAAATCGTTCAAAATCAATCCGAAATCCATACGAAATCCCCCAGACTCTGCGTGGAGTTGGAAGACTCCATGTGGAGTTTTGGGAGACTCCATGTGGAGTCTATGGATTTATAAAATCCATAGAAATCCATGGACATTTTAAAGTCCAATAAAATCCATTAAAATCTCAATCCAATACACCCCCCTTAGTGACCTAATTGTAAATTTATATTATTAATTTGAATGGATAATAAACAGTCTAATGATCACCAAGCAAATTTAAAGATATTTAATACAAATTTATTATTGTATTTTTCGTTATATAATTCAATGTCGCAAACTTCATCAATCATCAAACAAGCAAGTTCTTATGAAAAAATTATATGTTTTTAAATGTTAAATGTTGATATATTTTCAAATGTCAAAAAAATGATTTAGAACTAACTATATGATATCATTATGCAGTGACATAAAAATATTTTGAGTATATTTAAAATCCACAAAATGGTCACACTCAAAAATATTAAATATTATTTTATACATATTAAATTCCTTGTAACGTAGAGAGATTACTAATTGATTATAAAATCATCAACTCCGATGAAGTGGTACAAGGTGAATTATGAGATATAAGAGTATGCCAATATAATTATGTAACTTAGTATGTTTATCATAAAAGATTAGTCAAAATATGATATTTAATCTAATTTATTATCTAAATGAATGTAATAAATAATAATTTTTTATTCTTCTTCAATTTTTAAAACTAAAAATGAAGATGAATAATCGAGAAAATTAAAAGAAAATGAAATATATGTAAATTATGAAATATCAGAATAATGTAATGTAATAATATAATATTTAATAAGTTTATCATAAAGTTTAGCAAAAACATGATGTTTAATTTAAGATGTTGAAATTATACTCTAATGTTTTTACTATTTGTTGGGACTTGAGATTGTGTTTTTAATATAGGTTGGGATTTTAACTCAACTGTAATTTATTTTATTTAATTTTGTGTTGGAGTTTGATTGTTAACTTGTTAAGACGTAAAATGTTTTGTTGTATTGAAGTTTGATCGGTGGGACATAGAATAATAATTTGTTGTATGTGTTGGTATTTGATTGTCATCAGGAATGTTTGATATCGTTAATATTATTATTTATACACATGTTTTCGTGATAAATAAATTTTCGGTAATTATAACCATAATTTCAGTATACCGCGATATTTCAGTATGGTACAGTATATTAAAATATCAATATAGTAAGGTGTACGGTACCATAGATAGATATTAGTTTTTAGTATTAAAATTATATTTTTTATTAGTATAAGTTATAATTTTTTTAGGTTTGATATAAGATTTATATACAACTGCCGACTGGTGTACGTAAAACTAACTCTTTCACTAAATATATTCCATCTATCTATACTATAATAAAAGTATTAAGTAGGTAATGCAGACAGAAGTCATAACTCGAAAAAGAACACACAAATACAATTTAAGAACTCGAATAACTCAAACTTGTATTGAATAAAAGGAGTAATCTCCAAAACTTATCAAAATTTAACCACCTACAATATTAAACATAATCAATTATTTATACTATTAAAATCCTAATAAAAATAAAACTCCTACCTTAATTAAACAATCTAGATAAAAAATAATTAAAACATATAAATACGTAATTAACCTATAGAAATCAATAAAATATATAAATATATTTATCTCCCTCAGTAGGTTGCCTAAAAAAAGGTATTAACTGAAAATTGGTTAGACTGTACTTAAATATTAAAATGAAAAATAAAAAATCATGCATTAATTATACTAGGCCCAGGCCTGAGTAACACTACAAGCCCAACCCAAAATTCTGGAAACCCTATTTTTGTCCACTTTAGAACTGATTTTTTTTTTCTTCGCTAACAATTCAAAAAATCTTATTCACAAAAATTATTTAAAAAAAAATAGACTTGTTCTTGAACATCTATTTTGAAATTTTTCTCTTACTCACGTTTCATTCCGATTTTTTTATTTTTTTTTTAAATTGCTTAGTTTTTTCCTTGGCGCTTGCTTAGTTAAGTGCATAACAATTAGTTTGGTTTTCTCAAATAAGTGTATTTTTTTTTAAAGGACTCAAGTATGTGTATTTTGCAAAAATATATAAGCTCTAGGGTAGTCTAAGAAGGTGCTTAAAGTGAGCATCAGCACACGGCCTCTTTATTTTCTTAATTCATCTCTTTCTTTCCGTAAGACAGGCAACATAATAATCTCTATTTGTTTATATTAATTTGAGGTCGTATACTTTAATTGGGTGTTGTCAACAATATGAATAAAATATTTTGATTTTTTTTATGTCAAAATATAGTTGCTATATGTTAATATTTAAAAATTTATTACTAAAATTAAAATTAATTTTTTTTTCAATAATTGGGATCCTATTTTTATAATTAGCATAGGGGCCATAAATATTTAAGACGAGCCTTTATAGTTTTATTATAATATTTTATTCTTAAGTTAGTACAATCATTTAATTAATTTTGGAGGAATGTATAATGTAATATATTTCTTACGCAGTTACGCTACAGAAAATATATACTGTTTAGAATAATATAATATTTATTTAACTAATTAATTAATTCGCTTTTTGAATGCGAGCAGTATCATCATTTAAGCCAATTTCCATTCGTATATTATCGTTTCTAAAGCAAATTATAACTGATGGGCTTTCTAAAAAAAACTGATGGGCTGGGCCGGGCGTAATTGGATCATAGTATATTTTATTTTGAGTTTCTCACAACACTAGATTGTTGAAATTACAAATTATACTCGTTTGTATATTATTTCAGTACTCAACGTTTGAGATCGTAAATATTTTTTTATCTTTAACATGTAAAAAATTATATGTTAATATCCAAAATTTATATTATCTAAAAAATCTAGTACGAGAATAAATTTTTAGCATCTCAAATTTGACCTGGTTTGATGAAATCATGACGATCGGTGTATATTTTAGTTGGTTATACTGATACACTTATCTCTTTGATTTCAGCAAAATCACGTCAGACTTCAGACTTCGAAAATTTACTTACGTTCTAGATTTGTTAGATTATGCAAATATTGGTATCAATTTGTAATTTTTGAAATATAATGACAAATGTATTAGTGACCTAATTAAGTGTAATTAACTATTTATATATTATATCCATACATAATAAAAGTTATATATAGATTAATAATGGGACTAAGTTTACATTTTTTTCCCAAAAGAAAATGTGGAAATCCCTTATATAATTACTAGATGGAGAAACACAATGAGTCGAGTAAGGGTTGTGCACTTTTATTTGGGATTAGATTTTCTAGTCCATTTTTTTTATCTCATTATCGTGTGTCACTATCAAATTTAAAATTTTAATGATATTTATTATAATTGTAAACTTTATTATAGTATAATCAATCATAATTGAGCTGGACTTGTGTGCAATAGATGAATTATCAGACTCGTTGATCGGTCAACGTCGGAAAACACGTATCGACCCGGTCAACCCGCAAGTTCAAAATCAGTATTAAAGGTAACACTAAACAGTGTCTCTCAAAAGCCCAAAATTATGACATGTATCCTTAAAAAGTATCGAGCACAAAAAAAAATCGTCAAAATCAGTATCAACTGTAATTCTAAAAAGTAACACTTAAATTCAAAAAGTATCACTTATTTCATCATTTTTCTTTTTTGCGGACGCACGTTGACCTGCATTTAACCCGGTCAATGTGTTGACCGTCTGATATAAACTTATATATGCATCTAATTTATGCAAATTTCTGCCATCATTATTAACACTTCTCATTATAAATTTAAGTTTTCAAAATAGTATATCCTAATTATGGATAATCAACTCTAATAATTAATTATATTAATTAAAAGATTAAAAATTAAATATTAAAAAATAATTATAAATTCTGACTGTGGCAGCTAGGAGGAGTGTCATTGTCTAGAAGCCAAGTATCTGAGCAAGCAGTGGTGGAAGAAGGTGTCTAAGATCGTGTTAGTGTATGTTAAAGACAATGACCGGCAACGTGTATTTAGTAGTGTGTATTTAGAAATTAGGGAATTCTATCCTACCCATTAGAGTACTATCCTCACCACTAATACATTATAATAATTTTTTATTGTCCATCTAGTACCCCAACCACCAACATAGAATTTCCCTTAGAAACTATGGTAGTGGACACTCATTGCCTTCCCTTGAACTCAAAGCTAATATATGGCAGACGCTTGAGCAAATTGGAGCGTCTTGAAAAGTTAAAGCTGATAAATGAATCAGCAACAGCTGACATTTTTTAATTTTTTTTAACCGATACTTTTTAATGATACAAGTGATTCTTTTGGACTTGTAAGTAATATTTTTTAGTGTTATGAACAATATTGATTTTGGCGAATTTTTTGGTTAACGCATTGATCAGGTAAATTCACGTTGACCTGATCAATGCGTTGACAGTCTGATGTGCACCCAGTGCACACACAACCTGCCCAATCAATTTTAGTAACTAAAAGATAAAAAATAAATACTAAAAAATAATTGTAAATTCTAATCGGGTGTAATTGTAAAATTAAACAAAACAAAGGAAATTGAAATTAAAAAGAAGAAGAAGAAGTAATAAAATTTATATTGAGACACCGAATGAGATAGCCAGGTGGATAAAAGGATTTCATGTGCTTCTATTCACTGAATTGAAATAGCTAAAATTTGAGAAACAGAATCAAACAACCGACTCATATATATGTTTTACAGTTTTAACAAAATAACAATTCAAGAGTTTATGACAGCACCAAATAGAACACAAAACTGATACCATTCAAACATGGCTAGTTGCAGCAAAATAATCCAGGAGAAAATCTGTTTGGTTGGACGCCACAGTTCGTAAGCTTTGGCCTTTATTGTATTTGAAGAAGGAAACCAAACATGAAACAACACTCGAATTCACAGTCTTTCCCTTCCCAGTAATCCTTAAATATCACAAAAACTCTTAGTTTAGAGAGTTGCAGTTAGGAATCAACTGCACAAACGAAAGAATGCATGGGTTGAATAGTGTATATTCATGTGTTGCATTAGCACAGAAATGTTCACCCTGAAAATCTGGGGGAAAAATATACGATTAAGCGACATGGAGGCCTGGACATTATCATGCATGCATCTTACCAATATAGAGATTTTTGTCGTTCCATTGAATGCAATAACGACAGTTTGAAATAAGATAATGATGCTAAATGGAACAGATTAATGAAAGGATACGCGATTTGGTGTGATGCAGTTAAGTTCAAAGACAACAATAAGAAGTGATGAATGCATACATACCTGAGAAAGGTCGGAAAACACAGCGCCGAAGTCATCGAAAAGTCGATTGAGGAGTGTTGTTTCTGGAAATGGACTGCTGATCACCTACGGAACTAGGCGAAACGGGATCATCGTTACGAATAAGCTGAACATGAGCAAATTTTCCCTCACGCTCTGCTTCTTTCTCGAATTCCGGCGGCATCCTCGTCAGTTTTATCTCGAGATTTGGAAGCCGCACCAGTGGATCAGGAAGCTTTCTCAAATTTTTACAGGATCTGATCTCCAATTCCTCCAAACAAGGCAGCGATCGCTCCTCTGCTTTCAACTCCTCCAGATTCTCGAGGTTCCAAATCCAAAGAAGTTTCAGACGACGCAAACCTCTTCTGGAGCAATACATGTTCTTGCAGACCACGGATTCACCCAGCAGTCGAAGAATCACGAGATTAGGAAGACTTCCCAGAAATGGCATCGGATCCAAATCCAGAGCTGACCCGGACAGCGTGATATCAGTGAGACTAACAGGGAGCTCGCAGAGGATGAGGGGCTCCAATTTTCCCAGCAGATAAACTGTGGAGAGATTTTTGTTCCCCTCCAACGAAGATAAATGCAGATCGGCAGCATTCCCATTCTCATCTCGTGATTTAAGCCTTAAAGACTCGAGAAATTTGAGGTTGGAGATCCATTTATCGATAGCCTTTAACTGTTCCGATATTTCGGACGGCCTCGACCTGCACGACAGTCCCAGTTTTCGAATGTTGAGCGATCTGTCCAGTCCTTGTCTGATGCAGGTATCCTCGTCTACGAAGCCTCCCCAGAGCGTTTGAAGTGTAGATAGGTTGACCCGTGATGGCGGATCGGGAAATCTGGTGCGATAAGCCTCACTCAGGTACAGATGTCGCAGGTATTCCATGGTCCATATTGATCTGGGAAGAATACTAATATACGTGTGCTTCACGTCCAGCACGTGGAGGCTGAGCAGGCTGTCGATGGTGGCCGGAAGTTTTTCCAGGTATGTCCACCTCAGTCCGAGATACTTCACGGCGATCAGTTTCCCGAGCGTGTCAGGCAGCTGGGGCCGGAATACTCGCTCGAGATCGAGCACCCTCAGCCACTTGAAGCAGCCTTTAGAGATGCATTTACGGAGGAAATCGCCTATATCATCTCCTGGTTTGCTCCCTTCTTCGGTATTGAACGACAAGAAGGAGATCACATCCCGATAACTTGGCACAGAATCGAAAACTTTTGTGTCCCCATAAATCTGGACGAAGGAGGGATCATTGTGGCCGCCATTGTGGTTATGATTATGATCTACAAGCCGACGAATTTTGCCATTCCTGTCCTGGAGAAAATTGTCGATCTTAGCCTCCTCTAAGAGCGCGTTTCGTTTGCCAGCATCGATCCTGCAGCTCTTCACTTTTCCAGTTCTGCGATTTCTACTTGCGTGTATCTCCTCACGCTTTATTAGCTCATCTAGATATCCTTCGGCGATTTTCTCGACCGACAGCTGGTGATCATGTTTCTTGGAATGTACCAAGCCTTCCGCAACCCACAAGACTATCAATCTTCTTGCAGGTACTTCATAGTCGGGGGGAAATAGCAGGAAGTAATGAATACAACGCCTCAGGTAAGAGGGGAGAAGAGCTCTGACTTCTGCTGCTGCTACTGAGTAGGCCTGAAACGATTCTGACAATCTGACTCCAGCCCAGTCGATCTCGTATCGGATGTCGTGCAACTTCCTCGTGATTATAATTTTTCCGATGGAATTGATTGGGTTCCAGTAGTTGGCAGCCTTGCTCTTGATCACCCTTTTGGTGTAAGTCTCGGCGAGGTCTTCCGCTCTGCGGATTACATCTCTAGCATATCCCGTACTGGATTCTGCGCCGTCATGTCTCTGCTGCACGGCCGCTTCGATCCTCTCCAAGCGAGGTATAAGCGTCTCCAATTCGTAATCGATCCGCCTCACTACCTCCTCTCCTCCCCTCAGGGACCTCAGGCACCTCCGCAGATTTTCTAGCAGATTTTCTATCAGAAATTCCACGGCTGATTCCGCCATCCCTCGGTTACCTCCTCTCTCTCTCTCTAGCTCGAGTCTCTGTTCGGACTGCAAGTTTGCAATATGACGGGACTACAGGAAATTCTATCATACCTGTTAGGGTACTACCCAACTACTAATATATTACTCCCCCTGTCACAATAGAAGGTGGACCTTGCTATTGGAACGGAGGTATTGTAATATTTTTTTATTATTCGTCTAATATAGGACTTTATCTACATTGAATGTTGAATTAACAATTAATTTTCTATTTTAACAAATGAAAATAATATTTTTAAACTAATTAAAATAACCAATTTCCAACCAGAGAGGCATGTCATAATTTATGGTGTTATATAATTGATCAAGGGTGGTCAAAATTTCCTAAGACCCTCATGTGTTTAAAATAATTATTGGATTAAACTAATCTTAGCTGTTAATTTTTAAACATCAAAGTTTTGGAAAGCTGATCGTTACTTTAGTAAATTAAATTAAATTAAATTGTCTGGGAGGAAAAAAAATTCAATAATTAACTGCAAGTTGTACATTTTTAACATTTTCATTCATGCTATATACCTTTTTTGTCCTTTCTTGGGGGAAATTTTATGTGATAAACCTACTATTGATTAAAATTCAGACTACATCTATTTATTTTTTTGTTTAATTGAGGGAATGGAAATGGGGAGGGATTGAACCTGATATCTCTTAATGCATAAAGTCAACATTTCAAATTCATTCTACAACTAACGTGACATGTAGAAAAAATTGAAAAACTAATTTAAGCTATCACAACTTACATTACAATTTTCATTATATAATTGATGTACAACGTAGGATAAATAAAAAACTAATATATAAATGGTAAAAAATTTCCTACACTAGTTATATCTGGAGGGTGATTTTAATATATTATATTAAATTACATTAACACCTTTAAATTAAAAATTATAAGATGGACATAATAGGTAGATCAAATTTTGTAAAACATCGCTCTTTTTATATAGTAGTAGATATAATAATCTTAATGTTGGACACGATTGACACACAAAGTTGGGACTAGAGGATGTCTATTCACCTGGCTTGTCAAGTGTGGTTTACCTCCCCTGTGTAAGTTTGCAGTCTATTACACAGGGGCGGGATTTACTCAGTGCGCACCACGGTAGCGGCTGCGGGTTACCCTCCACATAAAAAAAAAAAAAAAAAAAGAATAAAAGAAGAAGAAGAAGAAGAATATGTATGGAACTGAAATCCTGTGTTCTTTTGTTCTTTTATCATTATCTCTCTTTCTCAGACTTTCACTTTCACTCAGACTCGTAGAGATTCAAAGACCGGATTGAGTGATTGACCAACTTATCGATCTAAGATACGATGGCCAGAGCGCTAAAAACTTGGATCGGGATGCAACTGACATCGGATGTTCGTAGGGTCAATAAAGCAATAGAAGAGCTCCCAACGCTGGAGAACGATCTCAGGCGGTTAAAGGCCTTCCTTGTTGACGCGGCGGCGCAGCCGTCAAGAGAAGTAGACCTGGAGAGGCAGATCAAGGAGATCAAGCAGCAGCTGAAGCTGACACTGATATGCATGATCATCAGTTGCATCGCCTCCTTCATCCGGTCTGCAATTTCCCGCAGAATCTAAAGAGGCTCACTCTATCAGCTACAAACTTGGAATGGAAGTGGATGTCTGTGTTGGGGAGGATTGAAAACCTCGAGATCCTTAAATTGAAAAACAATGCATTCACAGGAGAGTCCTGGACTACAGATGAAGGTGGCTTTCGTCGTCTCGGATTCTCGTTGATTGGAACCACGGATTTAGTTTCTTGGGAGGCCTCAGCTGATTGTTTTCCTGCTCTCAAGTGTCTTGTGCTTAAGAATTGTGAAAAACTCCATGCAGTTCCACCTGCTCTTGCGGAAAATCCTAGCCACAAATTGGATGTAGAGAACGTATCCGAATCTGTATTTGAACAAGTCCGCCAAAGAGATAGGTTGTATGCATGAGTTGAAGCTTTCCATTCGTACTGGATGTGAGTTGCTAGTTTAATGTTTTGTTTTTGAGATGAAAGATTAGTTTATTGTTAAGACATCTATGTTTTCAACTCATGTTGGCAAAATTTGAAATAGATCCATTTTCACACGTGCTACTATTTGATGATTTAAATTATGAGATCCTTTAAAACCGTGTTAGTTTTAGTTAATTTACGTATCAGATCCTCTGTTGCAATTCCTATTCCATTTGGTGTTGCATAATTATTTTTTTTTTATTTTTTTTTAAAAATATTAATATACCCTAATTAAGATGGATGAACCCTAAATAAAAATTTTAAATTAAATAAAATCATAATAAATTAAAAATTAATTTTTTTTTTTTTTAAAAATGAAGGCTTGAAACAGGAAATGTAATAAGAAATGCAACAGTGATCTGGTTTGAATTTACCTTAGCTACCCCACGTTTCACCAAGCATCCTTGAAACATTATAGAAGTATTCATTTAACATTCCTTAAACTTTGAAAAGAAATAGTCGAACATAGATAATATTTTATATTCGAATTTTGAAAAGAAAACTTACGCAAAAAATATATATAATTAATAATAGGGGTGGATAATTTGTATAGTGTATTTAACTTTTTATTTATTTTTTTAGGTTCAACGTTTGGTGGGTGGATAATTTGTATAGTGTATTTAATTTTACTTTTATTTTTTTATTATATTTATTTAATCAAATATAATGTAGCAACTCTTTCTTTTAGAGTTTTTATCTATATATCTATATAATGTAGTATGCGTCTATATATATACACACATTGAAAAAATTAATTAAATAAATTATACTAATATTTAGTTTTATATAAATAAAATCATAAAATATGAGTAAGTGTACATAAAATATGTATTGATTTGATAGTGAAACCCATAAATAGTTACTTTTGAGATAGTTTTGGTGGATAGAAATATGTTTAGAGAAAGTAGATATTTAACTTTTTGAGATGGCGCTGATTAGTAACAAAATATTTAAAAATGGGAAAGCATCACTGGGATGCTCTAAGAGCACTCTAGGGATGTCAATGGGTAGGGTAGGGTAGAGTACGGGTATGTCTTTCCCATACCCTACCCTAATATAAAATGCCCTACCCATATCCTACCATAGTACCCTATTTTTTATAACGGGTAGGGTACGGGTATTACCCTACAGGTAATCGGGTACCCGCGGGTAAAACGGGTTACCCGTTTAGATTTATTTAATAATATTAATATATCACAATAAAAAACCTAAAAAACACGAAAAAAAAATTAATACACGAGTTCTTTTGTCGAAACATAATCAATACAAATAAATTAAATTGTTGTAATGCCACCATAAGTCCATAACAACAAAACGAAAAAATTAATTGTAAGTCTCCATCAAGCAACAAAAAGAACAAGTAAAATTTTTATAAATAAATATATACATATATATATATATATATTTAATATGTTAGGGTAATCGGGTAAAACCCTAAAAAAAATTAACGGGTACGGACAGTATCCTATCCGTTACCCGAATCTACAGACAGTACCCTATCCTATAACTCGTTTATCCGCGGATAAAATTGACATCTCTGAGCACCTCCAATGTTGGGGAATATATTCAATATCAACATATTCCACACCATGATGAATTTTCTGTTGTGAACAGGAAAGGAATGATGAGAATATTGAATGAGGAAGGTCTCCACTTTTTTGGAATTTTGGACAAAAGTGTATTTGGATGTGTACCCCCAATTTTCGTGTTTTTTCATAAAGTGTATTTGGCCATAGTAACAAACTCTCCAACTTGCTCAATGTAATAATTACATGCCGACGGCTTTTCTTAGACCACTGCCATTGGTCTTCAATTTTATTGTAACCTAGATGAAATTATTAAAAAAATTTCGTTTCTATTCAAGTTTTTTTAAAATCCTCCAAAATACCCTAAATGAATTATGGGATCAAATCAAACTTTATGAAAAAAAAAAACACAAACTCTAAATCCTACACTAAAATATTTATCTATTAGAGCATCCACAACTATTCTGTCCAATTTCAGGTGCTATCATTACCACATCATAAAATATCTATATATTATCTACCTAACATATTTCTCTCCAATCATTCTACCTAAAAAATTTATTAACAGGCCCCGCTATTATATCCACTCGTTTATCTTTTATTATATCTTATTAATTTATTTATTTTATATATAGATAATAATTTTACTTTCATATTTAAATTTAAATATATATTTAATTAATAAATCAAAATTAAAAACAATCCCCAAAAAATTGAGCAATATCAAAATTAAAACACAAATTAAATTGATACATGAAAAAAAATTACATGAAGTGGGTAGCTTCTATTTATAATGATTTTTTTCTAAAAAAAAATACTGTAATATCAAGAATACATATATATATATATATATATATATTATTGTGCTTGAAAAGGGGGAGACCGTGAGAAGAAAGGGAAGTCAAAAAATAAGGCTACCCACAGTGGTGACCTTTGCCCAAAGGTCACCACAAGAAGACAAATTTTATAAAAATAAAAATAAATCAAAAGTCACCAATTTGGATGACTTAGGTTGGCTGGCGGACCTTGAGTCATGCATTGCATGACTTGACATGTGGCACCCTCTAATTGGGTGTCACATGTATATATAGTCTAATGTAAATTATAAATATTTTATATAATTATAAAAAATTAAAAAAAAAATAAAATTATATCAAAAATCATAAAAAAAACGTAGAGCCTTCAAGTGAGTAACTGTCACTGGAGTTGGTGGAGCCTTCAGGTAACTGCTATCTGGAGCTGGTGGAGTTAGTGGGCTGGACAGTAACCGAAAGTAACTCCTGTCGGGAGTCAAAGTCTACAGCTGCCTTGGACAAGTGTTGGGATCTGAGCTGACATGGGACACCTGTCGGGGCTGGTGGAGTTAGTGGGTTGGACAGTAACCGAAAGTAACTCCTGTCGGGAGTCAAAGTCTACAGTTGTGTTGGGATCTGAGCTGACATGGGACACCTGTCGGGGCTGGTGGAGTTAGTGGGTTGGACAGTAACCGAAAGTAACTCCTGTCGGGAGTCAAAGTCTACAGCTGCCTTGGACACGTGTTGGGATCTGAGCCGACATGGGACACCTGTCGGGATCTGCAGAAGGTAACTCCTGGAGGGCTTAATGACAGAGCTATAACTCCAGCCTGGTTTGAATGCCCTCAAACCCTTGCTGTCTCCTGCAGTGGAGATGTGCCTATAAATAGGACATCCTGCATGGATCCAAAGGCTACATTCTGCATAAACGATCACATCTTCATATTGTTGCATACGAGTTCCTTCGAGTCAAAGCTTCCAGTTCTCGACGTTGTCTAGTTTATGGGAACCTTGCCGGATTTGTGGTGCTACTGCCGGAAGGACGAAACTGTTTCATCTTTGTCTTGCGGAGAGAGGTCCCCTCGACTCGGCTTGCCGGAATCTGCAAATCGGTTCCAGTCTCTATTTGCTTTGTTTAAATTCAGTTTCTATTGTCATTGTTATCCTTCTACTCCTTCTTTCTTCTTGTACTTCAGTTGTAATTCCAGTAAAGTGTAACACACGACATCAATAAGCATATGTAATATGGGTATTATACACAGTGGCGGCCTTGAGGGCGTGCGAGAGGTGCGCCACACAGGGGCCTCATAAATTTAGGGGCACCATTTTTATAATTTTTTAGTACTAGTAGTCATATTAACATATGACATATGTTAGTTTATAAAAAAAAAAAGTCTTTTAGTTTATAAAAATTAATTCAGGTCTTTTAAAAAATAATATAAGAAATATCATCTCAACATTTGACCCAGTATTTTATAAATAATACTAGGCCTAACCCAATTAATATCTGTGAAAATCTTGAAAATATTCTAAATATGGATAGTTTAGTGATTTTGATGGTCAATGGGTGTTTCAAGAATTAAAAACTTTGCGGTGTCTTTTACCAAAAGAACATAAAACTTTAGATATATTGGCTTACTTGAAGAGGTTGAATAGTTGTCCCAATGTATACATTGTTATAGAATTTTATTGATCATACCTGTTACAGTTGCATCTACAAAGTTGTTATTTATTTATTTATTAAAATCTTACTTGCAATTGAACATGTCAAAAGATTGAATATACTCGCTTTGATATTCATTGAACAAGATTAAAATCAATTATGTACGATTTTCGGACTATAAAATTGATTAAATATTCGAATTGAAAAAAATTGAAAATATGGGCATGATTTTGTTTATTTTGAAAAAGTGCGTCATTTTTTAAAACGTACTCAAAATATAGACATCAAAGTGTAATTTATCCCATTTTATTTATATTTTTAAATTTTAATTTTAATAGATTAGGGACACTATTTTTAGTATTCGCACAGGGCCTTCAAAATCTCAGGCCCTGATTATACATCTTTTGCATTGATTAATTTTTGAATTTGAAGTCGTTATATATAATTAATCCTCAATTTTGCATTCAAAGTTTTGAATTTAAAAAACCCCGAACCTGGGATATTTGATATCACAAAATATTTTTCAAATTAAAGCATACCATCGTACGTATCACCTTGTGGTTGTCTGTTTCTCTCGATGAGGTGGTATTTGAAAAGGTTGTAGGATCAATTTGAACTGAAAATTTATTTACGAAGCAATTATCCTCTATTAAAAGAGATTTTACTTCAAATTTTAACACTGACCAGATTAATCCTTCACATGGTAATCCATCTCATTATAGGATGTGACATAAGAGGACTAAAAATTCAACCTCGTGGATTAATTGAGGATTGTCAAGAAGAATATCATCACGAGTTATAATCTTTTAGGGTAAATTTGAAATTTCGATAACGTTTATAGTTGTAATTATTGACAGGGATGGGATTGTAGATGTAATTAACTTCCACTTTTCAAATACTAAATAAAGCACCCAATTAATTTCAAATATTAGGAGAAACAAAAGTAGAGAGATAACGAATTTTTTTCTTTTCCTCTGCTATTTTCTTGTTGTTCTGTTGCCGGAGTCTTTTATTCTCTCTCTTCTTTGTTGTTTGAATGTGTGAGAGATAACGAATATAAAGAGGGGATAATTAAATAATAAATTTTCTAAATTATGAAAATACCCTCAGTTCAGTAAAAAATCACTATAATTACAGTAATGCCACCGCGTTTTTTAATCTTGGAGTGTATCTTGACCATCCAAATATGCGAGATTAGTGGCTGAAATTGGTTCTTAGTTCTCACATGATCCCATCTTCATGTAGATATATCTTAATATGTAGCTAATTGTTTACTTAATCACGCAATTACATATATATACATACAAACGATAACATATATGTAAAATATTATGGATGCTTATGATCAAGATGTGTATAGAAGTAGGTATATATGAATCAATAATTTTAAATAAAAAGAATATATATCTATATAGGGGTGGGTTAAAGTGTTTACCACCCCCTATGTAGGAAATAGGAACAAAAATAAAACTATAGATCCATCCAAAATAGACGGTCCAGATTGAATCAATATTTTAGGGATTAATTAGCAATTCTTTTACTTTGCTTCATTACTGCCGGTTGAAAGAGGGTAAAAGGGGTAAAAAAAAAATATCCCGCAAATTCAGCGATTCTCATTTCGAAACCGCTCAAATCTATGAGATTTCTCTGGATTTCGAATTAATTTCATTTAGGAGGCAGAAAAAATAGGGTTTTCACGAAACCTAGAGGCGACAATATTTTCCCGTCAACCTACAACGGCGACAGTTACAGCAACGTGAGGATGTCCGGCGGCCATTCAACAATGCGTAATCCAAGTTTTCTTTTCACTTCGGTTGATTGTAATCGTATTTTATTGTGACTGTTTGCTTCGATTGGTGCCATGTTTTTTATTTGTTTGCCCTTTTTTTTGTTGCAGATGAAGTTAGTAGGTTTAATTTTTGCTGGGTTTTTTGTTTGGCAGTGCGAACAGACATGGATATATATCATGCATTTTTTACTGAAAAGTGTTTTTTGAACTATGAATAATTTATAGTGCGAATCTTTGTGGGTTTGGTTGGATTTATTATGTTGAATATGCACACGTGTTTGAGAAAAAGGGGAATGAAATTGAACAATTAGATCGAGGAGAGGGTGGGGGGGACCGCTCAGAATTTGTGTGTGATAATTGTTTTGTCAATTGGTTTTTGCGCCGTGCATATGGATTAAAAAAATTTGAAAGTATGTTGAATTTCATTTATTTGACACAATATTATTATTTATAAAATGTTGGACATTAGTAGCTTTTTCATATTTTACAGTTAGCAAATTTGATTGAACTGATAGCATTGTATTTTTTTGTTTTTTTTTTCTTTATGTTGGGGATTTTTGTATGCATATATAGCAATTAGTTTTTGGTATCGTTATCATATTGATGTGGGTAGTTTTGCAAATATGTGGGAAATTTTATACTCTGTAGCAAGTGTAGTAGCAAAATAGACGTGTCTATTAGCAGATGATGCTGAAGTTGATATAAGTTGTGTTTTGTTTACATTTCTTTTTGCATGGATATGAACTTATTTGGTTATGAATTTGAGTATTTGTGTCTTTTGGTTACATGTTTCAAACATTATGGCGGTTATAGCTTTTAATTGTTTTGATAGCATTGCTATTTTTTCCTATATTATATTTAGCAATTTTAATTGCATCCAAGTAATTGCTTTTTCCTATAATAGCTTTTTCCTATATTATATTTAGCAATTTTAGTTGTACTGGTAGCATTGTTTGTTTTTTTTTGTTACATGTTTCAAACATTATGGTGGTTATTAGCATATTTATTAAATTTCTTTAGCAGAAAGATCTGTGCATGTTTCCTAATTTGTGAGGCTTTATTGTTATGCAGTTTGTGAGTATAAATACCACCAATATCCTATTTATGCATTTTGATTTTTATTAAGATATAACAACTAATTTTTTGTTTTTGATAGCATATTACTCTGATCTATTAGCAAATAATGTTCATTTATTTTACACAATATTATTATTTATACAATGTTGCACGGTAGTAGCTTTTTTATATGTTATAGTTAGCAAATTTCATTGAACTGATATCATTGGATTTTTTTTTGTTTTTTTTCCCTGAAACTTTTGTAGCTAATAATCTCCTTTCATTTAGCTTATTAATTAGTTGTGTTTAGCAAATATCATTGTGTTATATTTCATTGTTTTGATGTGCAGCGGCTGGGAAAAGAAGTGCACCCGAATCTAGTCACGTTGGTCGAGAAAAATGCAAGAAGAGTGTGAACGATGCGCATCCAACGAACGCTATCGAGGTTGGACCATCAGTAGCCGGTGCGTCTTCAAATGCCACAAAAAAGGCAAGGTCTGAGTATTCGAATCTGAAAAACCGAACAAGCCCCGGTGCGTTGACCGACGCAATTAAATTGATGAATGTCGCACAAAGGCAGAGTGTTCGAGATATGGGATTTGGAGATTTGCTGCATTTGAACATCAGTGAGATGTCACTCCAAAGATTGCATACTGGATCCTCGACAACTTTGATGTGAAACGTGGGGAGATTGTGTTTGAGGGGACCGGCGGGTCCATGTGAATGAACCTTCACAAGCAACGCGTTATCAATGAGGCGAGCCTACACTATAGGATGTTGTCCGTCGATGGACACCCAAATATTGAAGCCATTATTACACGGAATGTATAATATACTACATATTTGGATTTTTGTCGTAAGATAGTTTCATAATTACGTTTTGAGTTTTTCAAGATTGATTATTAGGAGATGCATTATTGATTATGTTAAAACTTGAATAATTGTGATATATTTATTCGTAAAGGGATTTGTTATAAATGGAATGAACTCGCAAACATCATTGCAATATGTATGAAATAACAGTACGTTGCATATTATCTAACTGACATGTTAAACACTTACCTTGAAGCCTATCGAGATTGAAATATTGAAATAGCAAATAATTATGAATTAGATAGCAAAGTATATATCACAGGTTAGCCAAATTCTGACAGTTTATTTACTCCATTTGTGACAATGAGAATCTGGAACAATTTATGCGCGGGAACTATTTGGATTAGCAAGAATTATCGAAAACGTTAGCAAATTATATTTTGTTAACAACATTTGCCGGGCATTTTTATTAAAAATAGTCTAATACATATTAAGTACTAGGTTTGAAATGTTGAATGTACGTTGTATAATTGGGGGGAATGGATTACCATATAATTATGATGTAGTTAGCAAACAATATATGGAAAAAGGAGCAAAAATTTGTCAGTTAGTATACTCACATATTAACAATAAGACCCTGCAACAGTTCATGCGTGAAAAATAGGTAAAATAGCCGTAAATATAAAAAGTTTACTAAATTATATTTTGGATATAGCATATTCATAGTAAATATGATTAAAAACAGCAACCAATAAAAGCCTTTTTTGCAATCATATAATTACAGTGTGTAGTAAATATATAAACTTCAACAAAGCCTATCGAAATTTAAAGCGTGTTAACAACTATTGAAATAGCAAATAATTAATATTAGATAGCAAAGCATATATCATAGGTTAGCAAAATTCGGACAGTTCATTTACTCCCATTGTCACAATGAGAATCTGGAACAATTTATGTGCAGAAAAAATTTGGATTAGCACAAATTAGCGAAAACATTAGCAAATTATATTTTGTTAACAACATTTGCCGGGCATTTTTATTAAAAATAGTGTAATACATATTAAGTACTAGTTTTTAAATGTTGAATGTACGTTCTATAATTGGGGAAAAATCGTCCAAATAATTAGGGAAAAACCGTCCAAATAATTAAAAGCGTCCATAATCGAAAATAAAGGATTATGGTAAATTTCTAAAATCGTGGGATTAGATATTCATATAAAAATCACAATTACAAATATAACCCGTCACTAATTAAGTTAATGAAAATTTGCAATCTAATCCTCCCTATAAAACACGAATCCTGACCCTCTAAAAAATCAAATCCTAAGGTTGATATTCATTCTATTTCCTATACAGGTTTTGTGTTCTTATTTGAACTCTGATATATATACACACACACACACATTAGATCACATATGGTAATCGACATTTAATTAGGTCCATAATTTTTCGACTAATTATATACTATTCCTTTGTACTTGCCAAATCATATGACTTCTATATAATCATTGTGATTAGATTATATTTAATTTTGATGATTAAATGGTGATATAATTATGTAATTATGGTGATCATATTTAATTAATGGTAATCACTATTTACTACTATATGGATGGAAGAGATTGCATTGATTTTGTTATAATTTACCATTCAAATAAATTCAAAAATTTTAATTTAATAGCTGTGTTGATCGCTTATCTATAAGCACGGTGGATGACATTTCGTATTTATATGAGATAATTGCATAGTTTTGTACTTTTAAATATACGTTATAGCATATCGTCCTATTTTCACACACTTGCAATTTATGAAATTTTAATTTTCTTGTTTTTCTCTCGCAGAGATTTGTGAAGCACAACTTTCGCTAAAACATGAGATCGGAGGTTCGTAGGATCAATGGGGCAATAGAAGAGCTCCTGGTGAATGATCTCAGGCTGTTAAAGGCCTTCCTTGGCGACGCGGCGGCGCAGCCGTCGTGGAGAGAACTAGACCTGGAGAGGCAGATCAAGGAGGTCGTTTATGATGTTGAAGACGCCCTTGAAGCTTGGTCCATCCACAGGGCGGCCGTGAGGGCGGCGAAGATTAATATCCCACTCCAAATTGATGGCTACAGACTCCGACTAGAGATAAGCTCCATTAGAGATTCTAGGGTAGAGCCCATGTATCGAAGGATGAGGGATGATGGAGATCTGAAACTCGTACAAGAACACCCTGCAAAAGTGAACCAGGTAAACCTTAACCCACCTTATACATGTACCGCTCTAATTTTCTTTTAAGCAGTCATGTGCTGAAATTTGAACTCATATCAATTGAAAGATATAAAAGTGAAAAAAAAAAAAGGAATTAATTATTTGATTGAGCTAGGTCCTTAACTTTCATATTCTGTATTCTTGGAATGCTTTAGTTTAGTTGTTGGGAATTTTGATAAACTCTATTTTAGAGAACAAGATAAGTAAGACAAAGCTACAGCTGTTGCCTTTGATATAATTTATATGTTGGTTGTGATGATCATGATTTGATCCATCTACACATTTCCTCACTAACTATTGAGATCCTAAGACCACATTCAACGAATTGCTTGCTTGGTGGTGTGAATCTAGATGATTGCAAATTGGTCTTCAACATTAGTAAGTTGGAATGAAAAAAGTAATGCCCGCCATTACATGATTACAGGTTCCTTCAGTGCAGCTAAACAAAGGGGTTCCCCCGATCCAACAAAACAACAACATTGAATTTGTTGGTTTCAAAGATGAGGAAGAGACATTAATCAACCGCCTCATGGAAAAAACGGAGGAACTGGATGTTATCTCTATCACTGGAATGCCTGGCATAGGGAAGACAACGCTAGCATCGAGGATTTATCAAAACGAGATGATCCAACATGAGTTCCCCACTCGCATTTGGGTAGAACTCCCTACAGACTTCAGCATCGAGGATTTGTGTGCAAGTATTCTAAAAGAATTTATCACAGAACGCTTTGATGTTTTCAATGATGAGAGGGGCAGGATCAATGATCATGTTCATGCCTGTCTGGAGAAAAGCAGCAGATTCTTGATAGTCATGGATGCTGTATGGTCTGCCGACACCTTGCAGAGCATAAGGCGCTTCTTGCCAAACACAGGTAAAGTCCTAATAACAAGCCGCAACAATCATGTCACTCCGAAGCCTCACGTGCTGCGTTTCCTGAATCAAGAGGAAAGCTGGGAGTTACTCCAGTTGGAAGTTTTCGGGAAGCTCAATTGCTGCCACAAAACGTTGAGATCCACGGGGGAAATTATAGCCAAAAGTTGTGATGGATCGCCACTCGCAATTTCAATAGTTGCAAGTCGTCTCGGTGTTGTTCCTTCAGCAGCAGAGGGCTCGAACAAAGTGTCTGTGGAGGATCTGACTAAGGAGTGGTGGAAGAAAGTGTCTGTGAATTTGACAATGTACATCACCGAGTACGGCGCCCAGCAGAATTTATTCAAAAGTGTGGAGTTAAGTTACATCAGATTGCCACAATGTTTGCAAGATTGCTTCCTGTATTTGGGAGTGTTTCCTGAAGGTCGTGAGATCCCCGTTTGGACACTGACTCGCCTGTGGATTGCGGAAGGACTTGTACAAGATAGCTGGGAACTGACTGTGGAGGAAACTGCAGAGCGGAATCTGTATGATCTTGTCAACAGAAACTTGGTCGTGGTTGGTAAAATTTATCCCAACGGCCAAATCAGAACATGCCGCCTTCATACACTGATATATGGATTCTGCAAATATAAAGCTGCGGAGCAAGATTTTTACCATGAGATCAAAATGTCCAGAGGAGGGGCTCTTGATCGTCCAACGCCTCTCACGCCAAACCATCGTCGTCTCTGTATCCGCTCCTATCTCCCGGAATTCCTCTCTAGTGGAGAAAATGGAAAATGCATCCGTTCTATTCTCTGTCTCGACAAGGAAGACAACAGAGTCCTGGATCCGAAACACAGTTCCAATATCCACAAATCCTTCAAGTTGCTCAAGATTTTGGAGTGCAAGCGCATTAAATTTGCGAAATTTCCCACCAAGTTGAGTAGACTGATGAATCTGAGGTACATCTGTCTATCTTGTGATGATCTTGATGTCATCCCTCAAGCCATATCTTCACTGTGCTACCTAGAAACTCTGGTAGTGGACACCCAGTCGCCTTCCCTCAAACTCAAAGCAAATATATGGAGGATGTTCAAGTTGCAACATTTGGTGACAAAAGCCGCCCTTGTTTTAGCCATACGAGGGAATGGTGAGGCGGGTGAATATCTTCACACACTGACTCGATTGGCACCCAGATGTTGCACGGAAGATGTGTTCGCGAGGGCTCGAAACTTAAAGAGTTTGGGGATTCAGGGGCAATTAGTGCATCTTTCAGATGCCAAGCCCTTGAGCAAATTGGAGCGTCTTGAAAAGTTGAAGCTGATAAATGAATCAGCAGCAGCTGAAGCTGACACTGATATTCATGATCATCAGTTGCATCGCCTCCTTCATCCGGTCTGCAATTTCCCGCGGAATCTAAAGAGGCTCACTCTATCAGCTACAAACTTGGAATGGAAGTGGATGTCTGTGTTGGGGAGGATTGAAAACCTCGAGATCCTTAAATTGAAAAACAATGCATTCACAGGAGAGTCCTGGACTACAGATGAAGGTGGCTTTCGTCGTCTCGGATTCTCGTTGATTGGAACCACGGATTTAGTTTCTTGGGAGGCCTCAGCTGATTGTTTTCCTGCTCTCAAGTGTCTTGTGCTTAAGAATTGTGAAAAACTCCATACAGTTCCACCCGCTCTTGCAGAAATCCTCGCCACACATTGAATGTAGAGAGCGTATCCTAATCTGCAGTTCAGTCTGCCAAAGAAGCAATGGAAACAAAAAGGTAGGTTGCATGAGTTAAATCTTTCCATTCGTGCTCGATGTGAATAGTTTAATGCTTTGTTTTTGACATGAAGAGTAGTTTACTGTTAAGACATCCATGTTTGAACTTCCTCAGTACTTCAAATTTTAGCTGTACTCCAACTCATGTTGGCAAAATTTGAAATAGATCCATTTTCACATAAGATAACGTGAGTTGCACGTGGTCCCTCTCTTTTAACGTAAATTAATTTATATTCATTAACTCTTTGATGAACTAAATTTTGTGAGATCATTTCAAGCCGTGTTAACTAGTCTACCTTAGCTACCCACGTCTTACAAAGCATTCTAGAAGATGTTGAAAAAGGAAAGCCTTACTAGTTACTAGGATTTGATCTCAACAAGGAAAGTGTCTTTACTTCGAAGAAGGAAAGACGTTTCATAGCTTTATAAATAGAGATGATGGGATCATAATTTGAGCGTCGACCAAGTGCAAGAATTTAGATTTATTTTCTTTCTTGTGCTCTACATGTTTTGAGCTTAGGTTTTTGGTTGTAGCTAGAGTTGCTCACTTTAATGCTCAATTTGAAATACTTGAAGTTTAGTGTTCTAGTGTTTAGATATTATTTCTAACAATTCGATTTTTTGAGTGATTTGGATAGAAGTAACTTGTGAGAGTTTACTTGTTAGAACAAGAGGAATCTTGTGTGTGTGAGGGGATCTTACACAAGGACTATGAGTGAATGGGGTTTGAGTACAAATTTGCATTAGATTAGTTTTTCAGTGGACAAATGTCCAGAGTAGTTTTAACCGAACTGGGTTATCACTCCTTAAGTTCTTTACTAGCTTTATTTATTTGTTGATGTTCACAATATCATTCATATAATTTGTATTTTATTTTTTCTTCGATTTCAATTGATTATGCTTTAATTTAATTTTTACACTTATTAATTAGGGTTTACTTTTTCCATTTATGGTATATAATTATTTTTTTTTAAAATTAATCAATTATTAATTAAAAAAATAAATATCAAAAAATAATTATATATCCTAATTGGAAAAAATGGACCTGATGTAACGAGTGTAAAATTGAATTAAAGAACAACCAATTGAAATGAAAGAGAAAAATAGAATTCAAATTAATATTTTTAAAGATGGTATTCCGTGCAACAAGTCTTATTTAAGACTATTTAAGGCGGGCGCCACGTGTCCGTTAATTTTTTAATTTTTTTTGGCGATTTTTCAGTTTTTTTCTGATTTTTTTTTTTCAATTTTTTCTTTGGTTCTTTTGTTTTGTTCCCCAAAAATATATATCATAAAATAACATTAATGAATTCTAAAATTAAAATAAATTGATTTAATTTGTTTGAGATGAGTATGAATTTATATTTTAAAATAGAATTAATAAACCTAAAAAACACAAAATAAACCCCTAAAAACATCCCAAAAAATCCTAAAAAACACAAAATAAACCCCTAAAAACATCCCAAAAAATCCTAAAAAACACAAAATAAACACATAAAAACACCCAAAAAAAACTCTAAAAAACACAAAATATACCCTAAAAAAAACTAAAAAAACCCCTCTAAAAAACCATAAACCCTAAAAAAACCCCTAAAAAACATGAACCCTTTAAAAAAACATAAACCCTAAAAAAACCCTAAACTACTAAGCTTTAAACATTAATTCGAATGTAAAAATCACAATTTGAACTAAATAAACTAGTATAAAATAACTAGCAGACCCATTACTTTTTAATGATACGGATGATACTTTTCGAATTTTTGGTAATATTTTTTAGTGAAACTGTTGATACTGATTTTACCGTTTTTTTTATTTTTTTGCGGGTTGACCCGGCCCATCTTAAATAGCACTATTTAAGACAGTTGCATGGAAGTGTTTGCCATATTTTTAAATGCGTAGCATAAAAATTATTAATTTTTATTCTTTTTTTTCTCAATTTCAATTGGTTTTGCTTTAGTTTAATTTTACGCCGGCTAATTATGGTTCATTTTTTCCAACAAAAGTCTATAATTATTTTCAATATTTAATTTCGTTTTTTAATTAATAATTAATTATTTTTAAAATTTATATATCCGGAAAAAGTGATATCTGATTAAATAAAAATTATAATTTTAAGCCTACAGTACAGTGTTGCAGACGGTGATTTCAGCGACTTGCTACCTCTTTTCAGGGACAAAACCTATCTTGTAAAATAAAGCATCTAATCATACACAAAAACGCCACATCTCCGTTGATAATCTGATCTGATCGACGAGGATCATGGACATGGTGCCTAAACTGCAGAAGCTCTGGAATTCGCTCGAGCTACGGGTGCTGGTCCTTTTAAGCCTCCTCCTCCAAGTCATCCTCATCGCCACCGGAAACCGAAGAAGATACTCCACAAAGAAAAGGGTCGCCGCCGTTCTTTGGCTGGCTTATCTGTCAGCCGACTCCGTCGCAACTCTTGCACTCGGCGTTCTCTCTCAGGCAGGAGGCGACGCCAAGAACGCCTCCGATCCCAAGTACACGATAACGGCGTTGTGGGCGCCTTTCCTTCTGATGCACCTCGGCGGCCCGGACACCATCACCGCCTACGCCTTGGCCGACAATGAGCTCTGGTCCCGCCATTTCCTCGGCCTGCTCGGCCAAGTCTTCGTCGCCGTCTACGTCTTTTTCCGATCTTTCTCCGGCGCGCATTTGAACTTCCTGTGGCTGGTGATCTTCTTCGCCGGAGTTGTCAAGTACGGGGAGAGGACCTGGGTTCTCTTCTCTGCGAGTAAAGATCGGTTTCGTGATTCGATGGTTTCGCTGCCGGATCCGGGCCCCGACTACGCCAAGTTCATGGGTGAGCTGGTTTCGAGGGAGCAGGAGGGCTACACCGTCTCTCTCGGAAAAGCCATTGACATCATCCCGCCGTCGTCGGCACTGAATGGCCGCGCCGCCTCCACCGCCGCCGTTTATGTAAGAATTTCAGATGCCATGGTGCTGCAGAAGGCCTATCGTTTCTTCGGGACATTCAAGAAGCTTTTCGCAGACTTGATTCTGAGCTTCCAGGATCGTGAAACCAGCGTTTCTTACTTTGAGAAATTGCATTGGGATGACGCCTTCAGCATTGTTGAGATTGAACTGGGGTTGGTGTTCGACTTGTTATACACCAAGTCGCCCCTCATCTTCACTAAAACTGGGTTCTTTCTCCGATTGTTCAGCTGCTCGTCCGTCATTGCTGCATTCGTGGCCTTCCTCATCATCGAGAAAAGAGATTACCCAGAAACTGAGGTGATCATCACTTATATCTTGTTGGCTGGAGCTATTTTCCTCGAAATCTATGCTGTTGTGCTACTTTTTCTCTCCGATAGAACGATGATTTGGTTGAATGGGAACTTGACTACGCGGCCTGAAGAAAAGCTCCCCAAACTTGTGTCGATTCTTTACTGTCTTCATTTGGTACCCGCAAGAAAGAGGTGGTCGAATTCAATGGGACAATACAACGTCTTCGAGCATTGCCTTAAATACATGCCGAAGAAGAAGAAGCGCAGTGAAGAGCATTGGTATTGCGATCAGCTTCTTGTGAACTTCCATCAGTATCTTCACAAGTACTTCCTTTGGAGGAGTGAGCCTGTCGAGAAGACCTTAAAGGATCTGATTTTCGAGGAGCTGAAAAGAAGAAACGATGAAGGCGATCGCAAGAAGGTGGACAGTAACTGGAGTGACAAGATTTTGAAAGAAACCAATTGCTTCGACGAGAATGATGAGGTGGAGTTCGATCAGAGCCTTCTTCTCTGGCACATGGCTACTGATTTATGCTATCACACCAAGGTTGACGAGAATATTGAGGTTGAAGATGATGTGAAGTCCAAACGTGAGAGCTGCAGGCTGCTATCTAACTACATGGTGCATTTGCTGATCGTGTCACCTTTCATGCTTCCCAGTGGGATCGGATGGAAGAAGGTGACTCGAGCTTGGCTGGATATGTTGACATTTGCAGCCGCGCACTGCAGTTGGAGTGATCATGCAGAGAAGCTCAGCCAGGGAGGTGAGCTCCTCACTCATGTCTGGCTTCTGATGGCGCATTTTGGCATGACGGATCAGTTCCAGATTTCCAAGGGATACATCAGAGCCAAGTTGGAGCTGAAATAGATGTATTTACCATTTATGTTTGTGTGTAGTTCATCGGGTGTAGCATTGTCACGCACACTAACGTACGTGTGTGCTGACTGACCTTTTTATATATGATGAGAGGGGAAAATTAGAAGGGGATGATTAGTTGATCTGCTTCTGTTAGTCTTTTCATTGTTCTAGTTGATTGCTAATCACTTGTGTTTTGTTGCAGATTCATGTTTCAGTTCTATGGCAGATGAGATAAGAGGATTAATTTTGGTTGGCATCATTGTCTTCCATCTCTTTCTCATGTTCTACCTCATTAGTTCTAGTATGTTGATTTATGTCCAAAGAGCTTCCATTTACTTTGTTTCTCTTCTTATTTACTCCAAATTCATCTTCAATTGTATGTCGGTCGGGAAAACTATATGACGAATATGATGTAGTGTGTTCCTCTCACACAAAATAATAATATATGTGTGAGAGGGACACACTACATGTGCACGCGTTATAGAATTTCCAGTGTCAAGATTCTAAATTGCAAGTGGTATTTTATTGTGTTAATTTCACTTTTGATCGCATTAGAATATGGTCAAAACACTTTGAGTCCCAATTATTACTTTTTTTGTCCCAAAAGAACTTTTCACGGCATTTTCGGTCACAAATGATATGTTTCAACATTTTTCGGTCCCAAATGAAATGTTTCGATATTTTTTCTCCCAAAACTAACCGGATACTTAACGGGCACTAAATTTTAGGACTAAAACCATCGAAACATATTATTTGAGACCAAAAACGTCAGAAAGATTTAAATTCAGGACCAAAAATGTTAGGTTCGAGACAAAAAATGTACATAATAATTTTTTTTAGTTTATTTTTCATTTTTTTTATTTCAATTTATTATATTTTAGTTTAATTTTATACTTGTAATATTAGGGTTCATCCTACCCAATTACAATTTATTATTATTATTATTATTATTATTATTATTATTATTATTATTATTATTTAGCATTTAATTTTCAAATAATCAATTAAATTTTTTTGTTGTTTTCTTTGTTTTTAATTTTTCAAAATATACCAAATAAAATATTTAAAAATAAAGATCGGTGGGTATTTTAGTAATGGTGGCTAAAATAATTTGTTTGATAATAATAAAATGTGTTTAATTTGAATTAAATTACTTGAGTTTGGTGATAAGAAGTGCTAATTGCCTTAAAATACGGGGTTTTTTTTTTTTTTTTTTTAATTTTCACACATCTTCTATCCCATCATTTTAAGTTGGATGAAATCAGCTAATACATTTATCTATTGTGCTATAATTGTTTTTTCTTCAATTTCATTTTTTAGTGCTTTAGTTTAGTTTTTCAGTTATTATATTAGCGTTCATCCTACCAAATTATGATTTGTTATATTTTTTTAGCATTTAATATTAGTTTTTAATTATTAATTGACGGTTTGAAAAATTAATTTTGCCACCCTACTAAAATTCCCCTTGATTTTTATTTTTAAATGTTATATTTGGTATATTTTGAAAAAACTAATTGAGTATGTGAAAAATAAATAATAAAAATTTATAATGAATCATTAATTGAGTAGGGTGAATCCTAAATAATATGTATAAATTAAAATAAGTACAAGATTGAAAACAAAGAAAAAATTATAAAAAATTAAAATTAACATTTTTGGTTCCAACCGTAAGTTCTTATATTCCAAAATAAATTTATCTACGTTTTTGGTCCCAAATGATATATGTTTTGACATTTTTAGTTCCAAAATTTAACGGTTGGTTAGTGTTCGGCTAGTTTTGGGACAAAAACGTAGAACAAATATCATTTGAGACAAAAAGATGTTAGGAAAAATCTATTATAACCAAAAAAATAACAATTGTAACTAAAAGTGTTTTGACCCTATTCTAATGGGACAAAAAATGAAATTTACTCGTATTTTATTTGTCAATAGATGCAATACGCATTATAAAGTATATTGTCATCAACCAAATGGTCGAGCAGAATACATCCTAAAGTGATGTGAATATTTTTTTTTTAAATAAATAAATAATAACAACATTGTTTTTCACTTTCTTCTCTAAAATCATAAGTTTTCATTCCCCTTAATTTTTCATTACCAATCCAATTTGAAGGGGAAAAAATTATTTCTTTTCATTCATTCCAAAATTCATAATTACAACAGAAGGAAAAGAGAAAAATAAATGATTTCTTTCCATTTCTCCCAAAATCTCAATCCGGACACAACCGTCCCAATCTGAAGAAAAAAAATTGTCCTCCCTTCAAATTGAGATTTTATAAAAAAATAAAATTTCACGACACTTTGACACAACTGGCTTTGATATGTCTCATCATTAATCTGATGCCGACAATTAAATCTCATGACATTTTTACATTTAAAAGTAGAAAGTTCATAACTTTTTTGGTATTTTCTGAAGTTCAAGATATTTTTTTTAAAAAAAAAGATCAAAGATCAATATATATTTTGATATTTTTTTTAAATTCAGAATATTTTTAGAAAATAGGACAAAGTTCATGACATAAACATATAGTTGCCTTAATATTTCCATTCTAACTAAATTTAAATAACATTTACAAACAACGAATAAATAAATAAACAATTAAACAACATTAGTCTACGGGCCGTGTTCATTGGTCTATGGGCCCAACGAAATGGACCGGGCTGCATTTTATTTTCTTTGGGTTGTATATACGTCAAATCCCTCGTGCTATCGAAATATTACACTAAATTTCTTTATATTTTTAAAATTATTCTATTCCCCTTGTGCCTCAAAAAATTATGCTCAACTATTTTTTTTTTAAATTTGGACCTAAATACAATTCTTTACTGGTGTTGGGCACTTCAATTTTACTTGGAAATAATGATATTTGATTTTGAACCCAAAAAAAAAAGGGAATTTGTTCTTTTTTTTTTTTTTCTTTTACACCAGGGAGTTTGGTTCAATTTCAAAAACAAAAGATGGTTTATTTCCTAAGAAAAAAAAAAGATGGTTTAGTGCACAGTTTCGATAACACATGGGGTTTGACTTTGACACGATTGACCCTTTCTATTTTAAGATTGCTCTTCATTTTTTTTATTTTTTCATTACCTTTTCATGCTGTGACACCAATAAATTAGTATGAAGGTATGATATTCAAAATATATATCGTACATTGATGATTGCATTCGGCCCGTTTAGTTGGGGTTATTTTACAATTGCTTTAGTGCTAAAAAAATTTCATTAAAAGCAAAATGTTAGCAATGATTTATATGATGGGTAACTCTACTCACAATCCCCGTCTTACTCTTCATAACCTCCTAAATTAATTAAAGTATAAATATATATTTTTAGACATTTTTGTTCCTATAACTCCCGACTAATTTAAAAATATAGTAAAATAAAATACAGCCTCCAACTAATTTAAAGTATAGCAAAATAAAATACAGTTAATTGTCTTGAAAATCATGAACTTTGAGCTTAATTACAAATTTAACATTAACTTTAAAAGTAGACAAGTAAAACATCAACTTCGAATTTGTGTATTATTCAACATCTCCAAATTTTTATAAAATAAATTGACCCTCCAATTCAACATACAATTTGTTCATCTCTTCAAATCCGTCACGACTCGACCATCAATCTTTGAAAATGATGTCAAAGTGGTCATAATTATATGTTAGGTTGAAGGTCAGTTTGTTTTTAAAAGTGTTGGGATGTTGAATAACACACAAATTCAAAATTGGTGTTTTAATTGCCTACTTTTCAAGTTCATATTAAATTTGCAACTACACTCAATGTTCATGATTTTTAAAGTAATTAACCTGATAAAATACTATCCTCAATTTATAGACCACTATTTAAAATATATAATAAAATAAAATACAACCCTCCCCCCCCCCATTTTATAGTCACCACTGCATTAAAAACTCTACCAACCTAAAATATAACCCCAAATTTACAACCCCAAACCATCTTCATAACAGGAAAAGGAAAAAAAAATGAAATGAAAGAATAATACGATTTCTAGGTATTGCTACGAATGAGAGAAAACTTCCTCTTCTTTCTCGTTGCCCCTACATTTAATCCAATATTTAATTATTTTATCACCATCCAATTGTGTTGCTTCTGGGTAGCAGTTTAATTTGTAAAATTGAATGAAGAAAATTGAATATTGTCCGCCACATGTCATCGACTTCTTCTTCACAATCTTTACACTTTTTACTATCATCATCTCCATAAAAATCTTTACACTTTTTACTATCGTCTTCTCCATCAAATTCTCTATCGTTTGTGTGTCCTATCATACTCATGACTCAATACATATATTATCTTTTTCTATGTTTTCTCTTTTTTTCTTCTATCTGGTGTTCTTTTTTTTTTCCTCGTGTCTATGGATTGTTTTAGAGTTTATTTTTGTGTGTGTGTGTTTCCTTTTGTATTATTTAAGGTGGAGGTTATATATTCGGGAGTTGTATTTTAATTTGTTAGGGTTTTTAAGATAATGGGGGTTGTGACTTGTGAGAACAAAAAAAAAATAGAAAAAATATTTATATTTTAATTAATTTATGGGAATGTGAAGAGAAACTTAGGGATTATGATATAATCACCCTTATATGATCTATTAGCCCACTTTTCGGCCAGTGTCACGTATATTTCATTTTAAATTTAATAAATCACGCCATCATATTATTGCCTGTAAAAGAACACGCTTTTATTGCATGAAAAATAAGATCAAAAAATTTAGTACTTTATTTATGATTAATTGTTCCTTAAAGAGATCTTTTGTGTTATGCCATGTTAAGAATGTCAAACAAACTCAAATATAATTGTACTGATAAAAAAACTAAGCTCATAAATATTGAGTTCGAGCTTGATAGACAAAAATGAAGCAAAAAGTATACAAAATATCAAGATATTAATGTTCGGTTTGATTAACGTTCATTTGACTTCGGGTCGATATGTAATCTAACATGCTCGGCATAATTTTAAAATCTATAGATCTATCATTTGATACGCTTCAATAATTATATGTTATGCTCAATTTCAATCATTTACAACCTTAAATGCAACATAAAATTTTTTGTCGGATTATCCGACACGTAAAGATATATCTGATAGTACTCATATATTTACCCAAAGGGTAAATTATATTGTACCCACACTTTGAGCTTTTTTCAAAAATGGCCAACTTGTTCAAAATTTAAAAAATAGTACCACTTTTCTAAAAAAAACTATAAATATAACATTTGATCAATTTTACAGTTCAAAAATCGTGCGTAATTGATTGTATTTTAATATTTTATATTTTCCCAGTCGAATAGAAAAAAAAAATATTTCAATCAAGAAATATTAAAATACAATTAATTACGTACGATTTTCGCACCGTAAAATTGATCAAACATTATTTTTTTTTATTTTTTTTCAAAAAAGTGAGTATTTTTTGTTGATTCTGAAAAAGTGAGTCATTTTTAAAAAAAAAAATTCAAATATAAGTATCAAAATATAATTTATTCTATTTATAATTATGATATATTTACTTGTGTTTGGACTCCATGAAAAATACGAGCCATCAAATAATCTAATATGAAATTATTTATAAACACAAATTATTTTTGTGGTATCGTACTGCCTGTAGTCAAACTGGAATAGAAAAATAATTTTCTAATTCATATCACTAAAAAAATATGTTTTTATCAAAATTGCTTAAAAAACATTTAATTATTTTTTTAACATTTTCTCCAAATATTTTGTACATGCAATTTGCAAATTACTCTACAAGAATAAATTTTTTTTACCTAACAAAATGGGACACTTTTTAAATTTAATGAGGACAAATGCAACTTAGGACAAAAAGTACTAGTAGGCCCCACTCCACACTAATTAATAATAAATAATAAAAAAAGAGGTGTGTTTATTAAATTAAATATTGGGAAGTAAAAACAGTATTGTGTCGGCCACCAAACATGTACCTACAATCAAAGATATGATAGTCCTTTGACAAAATAATCAAGATTTTTGTGGGCCGTCGGATCTTGCTTCACCATGTTTCCTCAGCCGTTGATCTGATCTCCGTGGGCCCCACGTGTTCCATCACGAGGGTTATTTGCAATTAAATTCAAAACGTTTTGAACCCTTTCATCAAATCATTCTTTGTGCATTAAAATTGTTGGTTAATTAAGGAGCAAAGCAACATTCTCTCACAACCTCATTTCTCTCTCTTCTCTCTCTCTCTATGCACCTTAGATTTCAAACATGTTTTGGTCATTTGTCTATTATTGGTATTTAGATGAGATGTAACTAGGGTAAATTCTCGTGCACCGTGTGTTTAGATTCTGATTGTATTGTATGAGTGTTTAAAAATTAACGGATAATTTTACACGTATTCTCCTCGTGCATTTTGTGTTTAGATTCTGATTGTGTTGTACGAATATTTAAAAATGAATGGATAATTTTACACTTGTTCTCTGGTATTGATATCCAAACACTAAACTTGTTTCGTTTGGTCAGATTTTCTCTCTCATCTCATTTCAAAAGTAGAAAACTCTAAAGTGACGACCCTACCCCTTCATTTACCGCCATCAGAGACAAGTTCAATGAAGTCAATGTCTTCCACACCACATCAGATCTCCTGTCTCATTCTTTATAACATTTCATGTACCGAATTTATTTTTTTTCAATTTATTAAGATTTAGATTAATTTAAAATATATGTTTATGGTTTATCCTTGCTCGATTAGGGCATATTAAAAAAATCACAGTTACGAAACATAAGATGTCACAATATTCATAGTAAGAGATCTGATCCGCTTCCACACCACCGGCTCGTCACTTGAGGAAACAAAGACGTTGAACGCGACAACACTTTTTCTCATTCGGTGAGCATAATCAACAATGTTTATTTATTAAGATATTATCTGTTTTGATGGATAAGAGTAAATTAATAAGTTATCCAACTATATTCTATATTTACTTTGCTTGATATTAAAATGGCGGATAAACCAAAACTCGTGATAAATGGTGGAAAATAAATATACTTGTGAATTTCATACCCCTCATGAAGTGTTTAATTATGATCAAATACACAAACCTTAACACAATTTGCAATTTAGACATAAACTTTTAAAGTTTACAATTGAAACATAATGATATGGAAAATACTGTTCACCTCACTGCATAACGACTTCATTTCATGTCTAAACGAAGAATACGTGATTTCTTGACATTTTAATTTTTTTTAGATACAAAATGACTCCGGTTTTGTGATGAGGCAAAAACATTTTCCACCTAAGCACAACATAACATTATTTTTTTCGTCAATCTAATTTTTCATTTGCAAAAAATGTAAGTTTTTATTTCTCTCTAGACTATAAATCGTATCGAAGTTCGTGTATTTAATCGTAATTAACACAACGTCGAAAAATTAAAATAATGTAGTAATCAAAATCGGCCCGGCCCAATAACTACAGTAAAAAGCGGGCCGAAATTGAAACAAAAATCGCCGACCCATTAACCCAATGAAAGGGGGCATCGCCAAAACGACGTCGTGCGTTTGACTAAAAAAGCAAATAAAAAAATATCAGAAATTCCTGCAAATGGCCGAAAACATCGTTTAACAAAACATAGCCTTTACAGGGAGAGAGAGAGAGAGAGAGAGAGAGAGAGAGAGGGAGGGGAAAAGAAGAGAGAGAAAGTAGAAGAATAGGCAAGCTATAATCTTCATTGCCGCCGATCTTTCTCGGAGAAGAAATTCTGAAGAGGAGAGCTTCTTAACTGGGCTCGTTTCTTCCGATCCGATCTGTTTATCGTATGAATGCAAACATTTGCTTGTGATTTTTTTTTTTTTGAAAATATCTTTCCCGTTGTCGAACTAGAGAGAAGCGGATTGGTTGGTGCAAGGACCTGTTGTTTATAAATTTCGTTTCTCGGAAACATCTGCTTGTCATTTGGTGAATTTTAGGGTTTTGTGGTGATGTTTTGGTCTTCTGAGGGGGAAGAGATGTGGATCGTTAGCTAGGGTTAGTGAAGTAGTGTGTAGATTTTTTGGGGTGTATGAGGATTTGCTGCTTTCCATTTTTATGCTTTGGAGAAGAAGCGGAAGACAGCCGTGCTACTATTTGTTGTAATTTATGTTACTTTTATTGTCAAAATAAGGAGGGAAACCACATGAAGGAGGGCCTTTTGGGGAATGAGATCAAGGGAATGGATAATGATGATTCTGAATTAGGGTTTTGGGGTAACTTTCGCAATGGTGGTGGTGGGTTAGGGCTAGAGGTGGATGGCCAGAGAGCAAACGAGAAGGAGGCGAACGGAAGTTGTGATCTTGGTGGTGAATTCAATCAGAAAAGTGAGAATTTCCTGCTGTGGCTAAATGACGCCAAGAATAGGCGTGTTGATAGCGCTAGTGGAAGCGGTGAGTTGAAAGTGGATGTTAATTTAAATTTGGGGTTAGGTGGTGAGCCATCGTCTTCAGCAATGGTTACTACGGGAAGAGACAGTTCTGATCGCGATTCACAGAATAAACGTCCCAAAGTTCATTCTTTTTCTCTGTAAGAACTCCCGCTCTCTCTGTATGAATATGTGTGTGTGTGTGTCTTGCATTGCATGCCTAGGTGCAATGCGCCAATAATCTAGTGTGTATTTATTGATGTAACAGTTGTGTGTTTGCTGCCATTTAATCTATTTCAATGAGCTTATGAGCTAGCCTTTTGAAAATCTGAAGATAGATTATTTACATGTGTTTTAGTCTAGCAACACGAGATCAAGTTATTAAAGAGCCATGATCGCTTTATCAATGAGTTTAAAAGGTTTAAAAACCAATGCCTGAGTGCCCTTTCATAACTAGTGTTCTCAGAGTATGGTGTTGTGTAGTTGGTGTTTTTGTTTTCTGCATCTGCAGGAAAACAAGGAACCTGACTTAATCTTGTTGTCTATTGCAGGGACTGGGGCACTCAGTTTGAAAATGAATTTCATTACCTTCATCCCCATTATGACAAGGTTGATGATGAAGATTTGCCTGATTCTACTATTGGTGATGCAATAAACAATATTGATGCTAATAAGATGGACGATCTGGTAGTTCGGATGGATCTGACTGATGACTTATTGCATATGGTAGGTGTTATTAATGACTCTTTATGTATTTGATTTCTATCTATCTGTCTATCTATCTATCTAATTTAGGTGATGATGCTTATTCATACATTGCAATCCCTTGTAGGTTTTCTCTTTCTTGGACCACCTTGATCTTTGCCGAGCAGCAAGGGTCTGCAGGCAGTGGAGAGATGCAAGTTCTCATGAAGATTTCTGGCGGTACCTGAATTTTGAGAATCGCTACATATCTCTGCAACAATGTTAGTAGAACATACTATGTTCTCTTAGTTTTCTAAATAGCTTTCTAAAACTGGTTATAACTATCACCATTCATAACATAGAGATGTAAATACTTCCAAATAGTATGAGATGTGAATTTTCCTGAAAGATGGTGAAAAAATTACGGTTGATGTGCTTTCAAGCTTTGCATTTCTTGTATTTGTTTTCATCTATTGAAGAAATGATACTACTGTTCTGTGAGGCTAAGTAACTCGGTTTGTTTGGCAGTTTCTACTCTCTAAATCAGACTAAATGTATAAATCTTGAGTTTTGGCAGAACCAGTTTTAGTAACTCAATCTCACCTGACAAATTTTCTAGGCTTTTTGTTTAACTGAGATATCTTTCTAGACTCTAGTTAGTTATTATCCTCATTATAGTCAAAATTATTGACAATTTTATGTGCTACTATATGTTCTTTACTAATAAGTAAATCCATATTCGAACCATATGTGTTATGAAAAAAAAAAATGTTGAACAGATCTGTTCGTCTGACAACTAGCTCTAGCCTCTAGTTGAAAACCTAAAGTGAACCTGGACTTTGAGTATACTTATCATCCGTGGAGCATCTACTACGAAAGATTGTGACCTAGATCTGTTGCACTATGGTCTTTTTGTCTGCTGTTAGGACAGATGCCAATGATGGTTCCTGGAAAGTATGCTCACTTATTTCTGGAATTTAAACTATTTAATCTTTCAACATCTATCTTCTTCTAGGACATGGACTTGTAAATATATGCTGCATGTTCAATTGTTTGTTTGATTAAATATCTGCTGTTTGTGCTCAAATGAAGAATCCTTGTGCCAAGTCAGGTACTTGATGAGAATGCACGACTCAAACATTTCTCCTTGCTAATAAATTATTTGTTTCTACCTACTTGTCTCAGTTTTTGGTCGAATGAAGAAATTAACTTTCTGTATCTTTTTTCCTGATTTAGTTGAGGACATGTGTCATCGATATCCAAATGCTACTGCAGTGAATATTTATGGTACTCCTGCTATCCACCCCCTTGTCATGAAAGCCATGTCTTCACTGAGGTAAAATACATTTTTATTTAACCTGCCAAATTCATAACTTGGTAGACTTTAGATCATTTTTTGATCTTTTGAATTCACAACAGAAATCTTGAGGTTTTGACCCTGGGCAAAGGCCAGTTAGGGGAGACTTTTTTCCAAGCGCTGACAGATTGCCACATGTTGAAGAGTTTAACTGTCAATGATGCTACATTAGGTGTTCAGGAAATCCCCATTTATCATGATAGATTGCGAGATCTTCATATAGTGAAATGCCGTGTGGTCCGCATCTCTATCAGGTATTAATTAATTCCAATTATGTTTTCAAGTTTCTCATTTACTCTTCCTGTGTTTATGAGTCAGTTTTTTCAGGTGTCCCCAGCTCGAGACATTGTCTCTGAAGCGCAGTAGTATGCCGCATGCTGTTCTTAATTGCCCCCTTCTGCGTGAGCTTGATATAGCTTCCTGTCACAAGCTTTCAGATGCTGCAATCCGCTCAGCAGTGACATCATGCCCACTGTTGGAGTCTTTGGATATGTCTAATTGTTCATGTGTCAGTGATGAGACACTACAAGGGATAGCTCAAGCCTGTCTGCATCTCCGTATTCTTGATGCTTCATACTGCCCGAACATATCCCTTGAAGTAAGTTCTCTTCCTCTCACTCCCACTCTTGTTATTTGTGTTTCCAGTAACATTTAGTATGTATAACTGAGTATGCCATCTAACATGTAACATCCTTTGAAGTCCGTCAGACTTCCAATGTTGACAGTTCTGAAGCTTCATAGCTGTGAGGGTATAACATCAGCTTCAATGGTTGCTATAGCTTCTAGTACTCTGCTCGAGGTTTGAATCCCTCTCTTCTACATTTCAGCATTTCATAATTGGGATGTTATTGGATCTGATAGGCTAGATGTTATCAAAGATTGCTGATGCTGTCTATGCATATTTTCTAGGTTCTCGAGCTTGATAATTGCAGTTTATTAACATCAGTATCTTTGGATCTACAACGCCTGAAGAACATAAGGCTTGTACACTGTCGCAAGTATGTCCTACTCTTGAAGATGAACCTTATCATCTGGTTACTCTGCAGAAAATGACTATTTCTTTGCATCTTTGCAGATTTATTGATTTAAATTTAAGAAGCAGTGTGCTGTCTTCAATTACAGTTTCAAATTGCCCCTCTCTCCAAAGAATCAGTATTGCATCAAATGCCCTTAAGGTATTCCGATATTCATAAAATACTTCTTCCTTATCAAATTATGATTCCTCAGTCCTGAAACACTGCTTCTGCTTCTGATTTACTGAGTATTCCATGTCCGATGATTGAGTATACTTAATTAATTTAATTGCAGAAATTAGTTTTGCAAAAGCAAGAAAGCTTAACAGCATTAGCCCTGCAATGCCATTCCTTGCAAGAAGTGGACCTCACCGAATGTGAATCTCTGACGAATTCTGTTTGTGAAGTTTTCGGTAGTGGAGGAGGCTGCCCCATGTTAAGATCTTTAGTTCTTGACAATTGTGAGGTTTGTCATAATAAGTTTCCTTACAGCAGTTCTTTAATACTATCTTCTACTACAATTTCATTAATTGATAAAACTTGATTGTGAGCATGTTAATTCTTGCGTTAACAAGTACGGTTTGCTTTTTGTTATTACTATCTATGGGAGGGAGGATTCATGTTATTCGTATAAAGTTCTTAGTGTTCAAATAATTCATAGGATCGTGTATCCACGAGGATTGCGATTTAAGCCTATAAGTTCTTGTTTTAGTTTAAAATGAAAGTAGGTTTTTACAAATTTAAATTTCTAAATGTCACTATTGGTTAAAAGAAGGCTACCTTCTTAAACAAAATGCTATAGGAAAAATGCTTTCCAGGTTCTTTTGATTTTGGAGCCAGCTGTATCCAATATTATCATCTCTGGACCTACTTTGCTAGCTCTATATTCTTAGAATTCTTGTTACATGTTTGCTATCATACCTGATTATGTTCATTAATCTTTCTCAGAGATTGACGACAGTGAGTTTCCACAGTACATCTTTGGTTAGTCTTTCACTTGGTGGTTGCCGTGCTATAACTTCTCTTGAACTCAAATGTCCTTACCTTGAGTATGTCTCCTTAGATGGTTGTGATCATCTTGAGAGAGCATCATTTTCACCTGTAAGTTTCCATCTTATTGATTGCTTTTCAGTTGTCTGCCTTAAAACCTTCATTCTCTATTTTCCTCTACCGATCAATGCTGTTTCTGATTTTATAAGAATGCTTGTCTGCAACTATCTGAGAATGCTTTAAAGATTTGTTGTTCTCATTCGTTTTTGTATCCTGCTTCATTGGATAATTAGTACATTTTCTTTGTAAGAATGCTAGTCCGTAACTGTTTGAGAAAGCTTGAAAGATTTGTTTCGCACTTCATTTGCCTTTTGCTTATCCTCTGCTCATACATTTCATGACAGGTTGGTCTTAGGTCATTGAATATGGGAATATGCCCCAAATTGAATGTGCTTCATGTTGAAGCACCACTGATGGTTTCACTTGAACTAAAGGGCTGCGGTGTCTTATGTGAAGCGTTCATTTATTGCCCTCTTCTGACATCTTTGGATGCATCTTTCTGCAGGTATTTTTGCTTAGTAAATACCATGGGGATCAAGTTGATACTTCCTATTTGGATATGCATCTTACTTTCTTTCTATTGTTGATTTGCGCAGCCAACTCAAGGATGATTTCTTATCTGCTACAGCATCTTCATGTCCGCTTATTGAATCATTGGTCTTGATGTCATGCCCTTCTGTAGGACCTGATGGACTTTCATCTTTACACTCCCTCGCCAACTTGACTTACCTTGATCTGTCGTACACCTTTTTGGTTAATCTGCAACCTGTTTTTGACTCCTGTTTGTATTTGAAGGTATTTTCTGCATCCCTCACCCTCCTTTTGTCAGATGAATCAGTGATTTTCATGCATTCAGATACTAGGCAATCTGACTTGTTCCCCTTTTACCCTGGTGATTAGTTGAAGGACTTGATGTGTTTATCCTATGAAGTCTATCTAAGCATACTGACTTGGTAATTCAATTATATAGGTTCTGAAATTGCAAGCATGCAAATATCTTAAAGACACATCATTGGAGCCTCTTTACAAAGGCAATGCTCTCCCGGCTCTCTGTGAACTGGACTTGTCTTACGGGACACTCTGCCAGTCAGCAATAGAGGAGTTGCTTGCTGGTTGTAGGCATTTAACTCATGTCAGCTTGAATGGTTGTGTCAACATGCATGACTTGGATTGGGGGTTTCACCGGGATGGACTATCCGAGGTCAGCACTTCTTATGAGTCATTTGGTGTCTCTTCTGTGGAAAATGTGCTCCTGCCCGAACACCAACCTAACCGCCTGCTACAGAATCTGAACTGTGTTGGTTGTCCAAATATTAAGAAGGTGGTTATTCCTCCTGCGGCAAAATGTTTCCATTTATCATCTTTGAACCTTTCATTGTCATCAAACTTGAAGGAAGTTGACATATCATGCATTAATTTGCTCTTTCTCAACTTGAGGTATGTGTATTCACACTATAATTTTCGTTCTTATCCTGTGACATTACGTTTCTGATTATTGCTTGCATTGACTATTCAGCAACTGCAACTCATTGGAAATTTTGAAGCTTGATTGTCCAAGATTAACCAGTCTTTTTCTTCAGGTATGTTTTTATATTATAATTAGTGTATATTTATGGTCTTCTAGGCAAAGTTGTAATCGGGAGTTGAATATGTGTGATGCAAGTATAGTTTATATTTTTAACCTTAAAAGTATCAGTTAGGTATTTGTCAAGATTCCCTTTGTTTTTTGCAAACTTGTTGCTTCAATATTACTACAAAAATTGAAGCCTATTAATAGGACCTATTATTGGATTGGGCTAGCGCGATGATCCCTCCACTCCATGTCCATGCTCCTAGCGTTTAATGATTCTCTTGTCGTGTTTAGAAGATATTACTTGTATGATTTATTCTTAATATGCTATCCCTGCCTTCGTTTTTGCACGTGTGGGAATATCTAGTCTTGTAGCATTGACGAGGAAGCTGTTGAAACTGCCATAACTCATTGCAATGTGCTGGAGACACTTGACGTCCGCTTTTGTCCAAAGGTGGTGAACTTTTTACATACATTTACCCATTGCACACACACACGCACACACTAGTTGGTACGAACATTCCTTGGTTAGGTAAATTCTGTGCACATTCTTGGAAGTATTAAGAATTTTTCTCTACTCAACAGATATGTCCATTGAGCATGGGTACACTACGTCTGGCGTGCCCGAGTTTGAAACGGATCTTCAGCAGCTTAGCACCGACATGATGCAATCAGAGGAACTGTTTATGACATTAATAGAGCACAATTTTTCTCGGTCATAAAAGTAGCACGCCTATCACCACCTTCGCTGCTATGGTGTATATAGTGAGTTTTCTTTGCTAGGATTTAGGACATATTAGGTTGCTTGATGACTAAAAATATTTATAGGTACATTTTGTTGTGTGATTTCTTCACTAATAGTTTTGTGCGCTTTAATTAATCACATCTGCTTTGTGCCGAATTATAACTAGATTAGGTCCTTAATTCTTATCTTTCACTATCTCCCATTTTCATCTTTCTTCAACTTTGATTATGAAGTGTTGAATTGTTGATTATGCTTGAAAGTTTTTTCTATTTTGATTCGGTTCGATTTCGAAGTGGATTTACCATTTGCACACCCTTGTTGTACGCGGCCATATCTTGTAAAGAGTAATGCATATTTTGGCATTGTGGTTTCTATAGCACCATGCCCTAGCATGAGAGTTTAGATGTAGGTTTACGCTCGTTTATTGATGGAGAAATTACACTTCGATACTTATATTTTGGGTTCTTTTTCAAAAATAGCTTACTTTTTGAAAATTAACAAGACATTATCCACATTTTCAAAAGTTTAGGAAATCTAGCATTTAATCAATTTTACGGTTTTGAAAATTGTGTGTGATTATTCGTATTTTAAAATTTATTGATTGCAGTTTGGGAAATAGAAATATGAAAATACAATTAATTATGTATGTAATTTTCGAACCTCAAAATTGATCAAATGTTAAGTTTGTAGACTTTCTGAAAAATTGAGTACTGTTTTGTTAATTTTGAAGTAGTGTACTATTTTTTTTAAAAAAAATGTTTAAAATGTAGGTATTAGAGACTAGTTCACCTTTTATTGATTTATACATCCTCTGTACTTATAAACGAGTAGAGATCCTTTAGTTCTAATTTATGTGTGTTAATCTTGTACTATTGTTAAAATTGTATATTGTCAATAATATTTTTTATAAAAATAAAAGTTATTATATTATAACTAATCATAATTAATATTTATTGCTAAAAATTACAATTTTAAAAAATTATATACCCAAAGTTTGGAATAATCAACCCCAAAAGTCAATTATATTAACTAAAAAATAAAAATTAAATATTAAAAAATAATTATAAACTATAATTAGGTGGAATAAATTTCAAATAATAATATAAAATTATACTAAACAAAAAAAAATTGAAGAAAAAAATTAAAGAAAAAATAATAATTTTGAGATTTAACACACACAAGTTAGGACCAGAGGATCTCAAGTGCTCAAGAACAGTTTTCCTTTTTTTTTTTTTTTTTTTTTTTTTTTGTAAAAGAAGGCTGTGCAAAATTCTCTCTACAACAGATTTCCTTGTCTCAAAAAGTATTAAAACAACAGAAACTCATTGTTTATGAAGAATAGCTGTAGATTTCATTACAGTATTGATTCCAATTGCTTTAACTGGGGGTCGAGGTTTTGAGTTGATGCGTCTTCATCTGGATTAAGGTATGCATCAGCCATGGCCTTTCCCTTATCCAGCACCTCAGCTGGAACAGTTTTCAGAAGACTGCGAAACGAGACGAACAAATACATTAGATCTTCGACTCACCACTCGACTTCTTCCATCTCATCTGCCCGATGACTATGCAGCAGCGATATGCATTCGAATCCGTTACCTGTTCAGTGCATCGAGTGCGGTAGAAACATTCAGTTTCATTGCTTTGATTGAGGTCTCTGAATCTTCTTTTCGTGATGCCCGTAAAAGAAGAGAGTCGAGTTCTTCCAATGCTCTACGGATCATTGACAAGATACGGTCAACATATAATCAAATGGGTTAATTACATATCAGCACCCAATGTTTACATAATTAACACTTTTAGCACTATTTGTAATCTTTCGGCGGGCCAAATATGTAACAAAAATTTTATACAATAGAATGAAAATCAACGTAAGATTTTCAACAATTCACGTAATTATTTGGTCCGCCGAAAAATTATGTCAGTGCTACAAGTCTTAATTATGCAAACGTTGGGTACCGATGTGTAATTAACTCTAAACAATTCTCATAATCTACGAAGGACCCTCAAGAACATGAACGCATATCTTTTGAGTTTCGCGTGTTGGTCTAAAACTACAACGTCGAGTTCAATCTATAAGCTGATCGAAACAATACCTCAAACACTGATCAACCTCGTCGAATGCATATTTACCATTTCCAGCATCAGAGGCGTACTGTGCAACCTGCAGTAAACAATGAAGACAATTGTGGCATGTTGAAGTTACTTGCATAGTGTTATTGAACATTTATCTCGAGAAAATTGTTAGAAATCACTCACTGCTCGAATATTTATGCGCAGAGATGATGCAGGACCGGATCTTAAGAGACTCCGGCAATCAGCAAATCTTGGTTGATCATCTTCAAGATATTGGCCTAAAACAGCAATAATGTCCATGAATATAGATCTGTTACCAACATTCAGTCTCTAAAAAAATCAAAGGGCCGTTTTACTCGTCGTACCTAGGTCTCCTAGACCCGACACCACGTACATTTTCCATCACAACACACACGCACTGTGATGGTGGTGGTAAGAAACATATCAGATGCATTGTGCCATGTGAAGGATCAAATGGACCATCATTCATAAAATTTATGCATGATATGTAGATTCACATACTGCAGCAAGAATATGCCAATTATCTCAGTTGCATCCCCGACGAGAAGATGACAGGACATGAATGAGATTTACCTAATTCCTTGATCTGAATCTCTGTCAATATGACAGCCGGTATATAAGCCTCTAGCGGATCAAGCTTTTTCCTACATACAATACAAGTTAGTAAGGAAATCCACCAGTCAGACAGAACTATGCACATTGATAAAGGGATATACATTAAGCTGCTCTTAGTCGAAATTACTGATGAATTTAGAAGGTGAGGAAGACCACTTCCATCAAATTCAAAGTTACTTTCTTTTGTTTATCTGTTATTTTCTACTTTCCGTGTCCATGTAAATCCTATGAGTTCAGCTGCTGTCACTCAAAATTACAGCTAAAGGGAGAACAAAGAGTCTGATAATGAAGAAGAACCACTTCCATCAGACTCAAAGTTCCATCTCTCTCTCTCTCTCTTGTGATTCTAGAGATGAATACCATAGATAACAACTAAGTTCTTACCACATTGACAGGTCTATAAAAGCAAATATCAAATTTCCTCTCACTCTCTCTTGATTCTAGAGATGACTAACATAGATAATTAACTAAGTTCATACCACATTGACAGGTCTAAAAGAGCAAATATCAAATTTCCTCTCTCTCTCTCTCTCTCTCTCGATTCTAGAAATGACTACCATAGATAATCAACTAAGTTCTTACCACAATGACAGGTCTAAAAAAGCAAATATCAAATTATTTAGGCCACACAAATGGAGAAACAATAAACATAGATAACGAGAGAAGATCCATTCATACTTTTTGACATATTTATCCAATATGTTCGCGCCCAATGCCTCTGCAATTATCAAAGAAACACCGGTCAGATCATCGAAAAGGATTAACAACGTAAATGCAGTCACTCCAAAGCTCCAACCACAACTATTATATAAGCAGAGTTAAACCAAAGCAATACAAAAGAATCAAAATCACAAACAAGAACTGAATAAGCAGAGTTCAACCAAAGCAACACAAACGAATCAAAATCACAAACAAGAACTGAATCCACATCTAGCTTAGATCAAAATTAGTCTATGACTAACTTCTCAACTAATCAGATCGAGCTAAAACATAATTTTATTCCTCATGAAGCTAATCTTTCAGATTAATTTGACGTAATCCTATTCTAGCAACGCAATCACATTCAGATTTGGCCGGGAATTAGTCCGCCATTAATTTTCCATCTAATCAAATCAAGTTAAAACTTGATTTTCATCTAATCTAATGAAATCATATTCTGACAATACACATACATATATTCATAATCTCGCATTGTGAGTGGCAATTTCAGAAAATTGTAGTACAAGAAACCAAATTTAGTATAACCAAAAACTACAATCAATTTACGATTATATATATATATATATATATATATATTGAAACAGAGGAAGTTCACGCACCTTTAGATAGAGAGAAGAAATGGAGAAAAACGAGTGAGAGAGAAACCGATCGTCTGCTCTCGAGCTTCCTCTGCGGGAGCAATGCGCACGTGACACATGAGGTAAAAGCAGTCCGTTTTGACCTCAAGGCACGTGAGAAGCCGGGGCACGATGCGAATTGGGCGGCGGTGCAGCCATGCGCCGCGGCGGTGACGATGCCGGAGGTGGTGGTCATTTCGCGCGACGGCGGCGTTGAGGAAGAGATAGCAGCTGAGTTCTTATCCAGTTGCTCTGTTATAGTATTCAAGCTGAAATGACGAACTTGCCCTTTAGTTAATTACGTCAAAAAAAATTGTTAAAGAATTTTATAATTAATTTAGTAAAATTTGACCTGGCTAATTAGGGTTATACTCGTTTATATATTTTATTTAAACTATATATTATGTATAGGTAGGAAAAAATAAAAACAAAAAAATTAATTAAATATAAACTATTAATAAAATATTACGGAAAACAACAATCAACTATTATGTCATAAAATAGGGGATTTGATAATTTAGAGATTTTTGAATTATTATTGTACCATATAATTATAAAAAAAATTGCATTTGTTTACCCTACTTAATTGAGATCAATTTTGATCATCGAGATTAAATGGAGAACTGGGTTAAATTAGTTTCTAGTTTCTACGGGGAAAATAAGTACACATTTTTAACTTTTATATTATATATATAAGTAATTAAAAGAATGAATTCTCAAACCAAATATAAGAAAAAAATGTTCGTATACATACTATAAAAAATATATGATAAGCATATTCATTGTTGGAATGCATTTTATATCGGTTCCAATTAATTAAATAATTTTTAATTAATTGATGTAGATTTCCATTTATAGATATATCGTCTGGATGGGAAAATCTAGTCTTACTATTTATAGGAATTATCTTGTTTTTACATATAGTATATACAAATATCAAATTTATTGTTAAAATAATTTTTATTATGAAAATAAAAAATATTGTATTATAAACAATCATAATTAACATTTACGGCGGATAATTGAAAATTTTAAAAAATAAATACACTAATTATTGAATAAACAACCACAGTACCCAATCATTATCTAAAACATAAATATTAAATATTAAAAAAAATATTTACAACTCGTAATCGGATGGAATAAATTATAATTAATAACCATAGATTTAAATTAAATCACAATAAATTAAAATTGAAGAAAAAAAAAGAAGGAATCAGATGAAACACAAAAGTGAACTAGATGATTTCATCGGTGTGTTTTGGACCTTTCCTTCAAACTAGGAATATTGTCAAACCACCCCACCTAGTATATACTAATTATAATATAAGCATTTTTATAAGCAAATATTAAATAAGAGTTAGGTGATGTGTTTAATTAGTTGGCTTTGTTTAGAACTACCCACAAGTATACAAACTTGGAAGTTAATTTTAATGACTTAATTAAATCTAAAATCACAACATTTAACCTTTTTTTTATTTTATATGATTTTTAAATCTTAACAATAACATAAAAAAATCCACAATCGAATCAGATTTAAGATTTATTTTAATGACCGCACAAAAATGGTCACATGCCACATCATATCGTCTTAAACATGAAAAGCACAAGTACTTTCAAAATGCACATGATTTATGATCGCATTCATGATTAATTAGTCGGGCACATCAAAATAAATATTCCACATATTCGACTTGATGTTATAATTACAAAAATATGTAATCATCGCTGATATTTAAAAAGTTTAAAATAGGGGGTAACGTTTTTTAGATGCAATTATCTCAATTTTAATTTGAATATAAAATCAATCAAATCATAGGATAGATCTTCAGGGGTTGATTTTGATATAGTGTAAAGTCGAGGGAGCAAATTGCAAAAGTTGTCGGTGGCCATAGTTAACTGAAAAAACCTCAACAACTCTCACTCACTGCAACTATTCCTTCCTTTCACAGCTAAACTCTCTCTCTCTCTCTCTCTCTCTCTAAACTGCAAAAATGGCGAGTCCCATTACCATTTTAGTTCTTTGCATTATTTTCACTTCAGCTTCTGCCACTGTTCAAAGTAAGGTTCTTTGTCAAGAAATCATTGTGCCTCATTTCCATTTATAATGTGCATTACTATTTATTGCAATGTCTATATATAGATTTAGAAGGGTTTTATTTTTTATTTACTTGATCTGTTAGTGGGCTTGGATTTTCTATATGCTTATTTACTAAAAATGAAGTCTTGATCATCGTGAGATCTTAATTTGGCGCTGTTAATGTTTCTTCAATGCTTATGTAATAAATAGAGCTTCATTATTATGCTTAATTTTGTTACTTTCTGAATTTGATAGTTGTTGATTGAGTATTAAATGTTGAGTTGTTTCATTTCAATATTAATTAGAAGCCCAGATCTTGAGATGCTTTTGGTGTTTCTGCTTTATTTATTTATTATTATTATTACTGGCCTTTTTTAGCAGCTTTTTTTGTTGAAGTATTTAGGTAATAGCAATGCTTTGATCAATTTTGACCTACCAAAACTCTTTTGGGCAGAAGCCACTGTTTAAATCTGCCATATTAGAAAAAGAAAAAGAAAAAAGAATAATGTATTCATACACATGCACACACACATAGATTAGTGAGGCTGCATTCTTTATTGGCTGATGATTCCATGATGAAGGTGATGGAGATTTCCTGAAAGGTAATGGGAATGTGTATTTGTTCGTTGTCGTTGCTCGTTTTTAGGCTTGTTTGAAGGGAAAATTTTGGCACACATTCGCATTTTAGATTTACTTGTTTGATATACATCCAGTTATAATTCTTGGACTATGAATCGAATACTTCTTCTGTGCTATGAAATTGAACTCGTTGCTTGCAACTTTCTTCCGCTGCTTTAGGTTGTCGTAGAATGCCTGAGTCGGTCATACAGGATAATGTTCATACTCTTTGATGCTCGATTCCATAGTGCATTTTGTATGCATAGATGTTGAGAGTAACCATGTAGAAAAGTTCAAGAACTAAGATGTTTCTTGCCTTCTGTTTCTCTCCGGTGTAAGCATTAGGCGATTTTTGGCAGCAAGAAAATTTGAGCAGTCATAGTTAAAAACTTGGATGATTCCTTCATGTTGTAATTCCTTCTAAATTTGCCTTTCTTGGTTTAATCTCCGAATCACATGGATCTCGTGGCCGTTATTTTCGAGTAATGATGAACATGTATGTGCTCCGTGCTTCCGGTTTTGGTACGAGGGCTGGAAATCCAAATAAAAAGTAACTTCATGCTAATTCATATTGTTGTTGAAGTTTCAATCCCCTGCCTTTCTGTATTCCCATCCTTCTATTTGGGTTCATGGGCTCGAATAAACTTCTCTTTGTGATTGAAATGTAGATAAAGTGACGGATAACCCTGCTGATGAGCTCGTGGCCACGATCAACAGCAACAGAACTGCTAGTAAATCGACGTCCTTGTACAGCAGCCAAGGCCTCGCGTGCATTGCTCTCCAATACATTAAAGCTTACCAAGGGGACTGTGGTGCCGTGGGCGGACCAAATGCCAAGAAACCGGCTGATTCCGAGTTTGCTGAAACGTTTGCTCCCAACTGCGGTGTTGAGGCCTCGTCCCTTACCCCGATCACCGGTCGTCTACTCGGATGCCAGTCGAAATACGTGAAGCCATCTGAGGCATTTTCGGAGATCTTGATGAAGAATAACAAGAGCATGGAGATACTTCAAAACAAGAACCACACAGAGGTGGGTGCTGCTGTTAGTGCCTCAGACGGGGGCGCTCCGTTCTTTTGGTGCGTTCTGTTTAGCAACGGGAAATCGAACAACAGCTTCGTGTTGGAAGGAACTTCTGCCAAGATAAGCAGACCGGGGTGCTTTAGCGGCGCCAATGATGTGTGTAGTGGCGCTGTTGCTTCATCAAGCACGGTTCGTCTCTGGCCAGCTGCAGTAGCAGGTTTGGTTGCATTGGCTTATTTCTTTGGAATTTGAGTAGTCATCATTCATTTTTGCTTGGGATTTTATAGATGAGCAGATTATGATACTCCACAGTTCTTCGAATTCCTTGTTAGATAACTCCCCCAAGATTTCTCTGTTGATTGATTTATACATTCTTGAATGTAAGTTTGCAAGAACCACAATGAAATACATTTTTTTTCCCTTTCGTTTTTCTCATGATTTGCAATGTCGATTCTCTGAGCTTTTGGGTGTGCATGAGTTAGATGTATTTGTGCTCGTGTTTGTGTTCGTGAACAATTAGCCGGTGATGGGCATACTCATACCGTTATCTTTGTAAATGATTTAAATTGCACAGCTTCTCCTACGTATTCGTGCTTGTGTTTGTGTTGGTGAACAATTAGCCGGTGATGGGCATACTCATACCGTTATCTTTGTAAATGATTTAAATTGCACAACTTCTCCTACGTATTCGTGCTCGTGTTTGTGTTCGTGAACAATTAACCGGTGATGGGCATACTCATACCGTTATCTTTGTAAATGATTTAAATTGGACAACTTCTCCATATTCGTGCTCGTGTTTGTGAACAATTAGTCGGTGATGGGCATACTTGTAAATGATTTAGGTCGCAACACTTCTCCTAAGTATCCGTGCTCGTGAACAATTAGTCGATGATGGGCATACTCATAAGTAGTCATACCGTTGTCTTTGTAAATGATTTAAGTTGCACAACTTCTCCTAAGTATCCATGCACGTGTTTATGTTCATGAACAATTAGCCAATGATGGGGATACTCATAACGTTGTCTTTTTAAAAGATTTAGGTTGCACAACTTCTCCTATAGATGCTTTGACGGGGCATTTTATGCCCGTCAAACACGAAAATCAACGTTGATGAAATTCGAACTTGAAATTCTTCTACTTAAGCTAATAGTTTTTTGACGTGCACGTGGTATTTTGGAATAGACGATCGAGCATCCACGACGTGGCATATTTCCATGTTCTTGGGTTCAAAAGTAAATGGAAAATAGACCACAAGCCATAAAAATTGTTGTAGAAAGTAAACAAAAAGAAGACATATTAAAGTAATACATAAAGAGGGCTCAAACATTTGCCTCTCTCCCACTCATCAAACACTTAAAAAAGAAAAGGTGGGAAAAGGGAGACCCGTTTTTTCGTTTTAAATAACGATCAAACTTCGTTCAACTAATTCTGACAGGTGATGATATTTTCTTCTGTGGTCACTTAAATGAATTCATATACACTCACAACTTACAATAACTCGTCGCGGTCCATAATTATTTTCGAGAATATAATAATTTTCAAGATTCCAACAAACATAAATTAAAATACTGTCTTCCAAATCTCACTAGATTTCAACTTCATAATTCTTACCAACCTTAAAGATGAGGGGTAAAATTGAGATTTTACATTGAAGGTTGTGATAGGGCCAATTCTTAGCTGGACTCAATTATAAAAAAATAATAAAAAAAGCCCAATTTTTTGCCTAAACAGATGTATTTTTCTTCGCCGTATAAAGACAATATAGTGAATATATTATGAATAAACTTTAATTTGAATATTTGATATGATTTTCCTTTTCTCATTTAGGACAAAATGTAATTTTTTTTCCTTTCCTTTTTTTTTAATCAATGCCAAAGTGTAAAATGAATTGATGGACAAAATTAGGTAACTTGACAACAACTTAAAGAATTGTAAAAATTATATATTACTATGTTCTAATAATTTTATGCCTTTCAATGAGAATTAAATTGACAGATTCCAAGTTGGGAATTTGTTTCTAGAACCATTCGAGTTGATAATAAATTTTCAAGTATTTTAAATAGTTATATGTGACATAGACATAAATGCTACATTCATTGAAATATAATGATATAACTCATAATTCATATTAATGGTTTTCTAATTTGTTGGTGTACATTATTAACCTATCTTTTTTAGTATAAATATGAATGTAATATTGGCATGTTTTAAAGGGTTAAGGGCCAATTTGGCCCCTGAACTATATTGGGGGGGCCAATTGGGCCCTTAAACTATTTTGGGTCTCAATTGGGCCCCTGAATCGTGATTTAAGGCTCAATCAAGCCCCTCCGTCAATCCTCACTTAACGCCCGTTAAGTGATAGCCAAAACGACGTCGTTTTGGCCAAAACGACGTCGTTTTGGCTCTGATCCAAAAAAAAAATAAAAAATTAAATGAATGAAAATCCGAACCCGCCCCGCCCACCCATGGAGAATCCGACCCGATCCCTTCTAATTTGGGGATCGATTTCATATACTCCCCCAAAACCAAATTCATTTCAAGAACCCTAAAACCCCAAAATTCTCAGGAGTCGCCTCGTCGTAGGTCTGTTTCAACAGAGAAAGAATTCTCCGAGTGTGGACGACAAGGCCCTGCAGGTGAGACGATAAGTCAGAACTAATTTAGTTAAAAATTGTCACATACAAGCAACAGCTTCAGCTTGATCTCTTTGTTGTCTCGTCTTTCAGTGAAGCCACGCAAAGGGGATGCACTCCTGTTCTACAGTCTTTATCCAGATGCTACTCCAGATACTGCGAGCCTTCATGCTGGCTGCCCCATGGATGAAGGCGAGAAGTGGTCTGCGACGAAGTGGATTCATGTTGATTCTTTCGATAGAGTCGTGGGTGGTGGAAATTGCACAGACGCAAGTGAGAATTGTGAAAGATGGGCTTCTCTTGGAGAATGCAATAAGAATCCTGAATATATGATCGGCTCTTCGGATCTTCCAGGTTACTGTCGGAAGAGTTGCAAAGTTTGTTAAATCTTTTTTTTTCCTTTTTTTGAGAGAAGAAGTATGTTAGATCTTTGAGCTATCGCCTATCTCCCACGAAAATATATACATCACTGAATTCTTGTTCGTTTCACTTTTCTGTATCTTCACAAATCACAATGTAATTTTTTTCCTTCTTGTAGGGTTCTTGAAATGAATTTTGGGGTTTTAGGGTTCTTGAAATGAATTTGGTTTTGGGGGAGTATATGAAATCGATCCCCAAATTAGAAGGGATCGGGTCGGATTCTCCATGGGTGGGCGGGGCGGGTTCGGATTTTCATTCATTTAATTTTTTATTTTTTTTTTGGATCAGAGCCAAAACGACGTCGTTTTGGCCAAAACGACGTCGTTTTGGCTATCACTTAACGGGCGTTAAGTGAGGATTGACGGAGGGGCTTGATTGAGCCTTAAATCACGATTCAGGGGCCCAATTGAGACCCAAAATAGTTTAAGGGCCCAATTGGCCCCCCCAATATAGTTCAGGGGCCAAATTGGCCCTTAACCCTATTTTAAATGATAAAATAACAAAATAAAAAAGTAATCATGGCCACTTTAATGTATGGTTTGAAATTGTTTCCCTTATTTCACATGGTCTTGAGAGGTCTTTTGTCAGGTAGAATAGATGCTTGCCCTTGGAAAAGCATGCCACTATTGTGCCCTTGCAAATAAAATGATGAATGAACCCTAAAATGAAGGTGTTTTGTTCAAGACAGCCATGTAAAAAAGAGACGTTTCGGGATCGAGCTTTCGTCTAACTAAAAAGAAATTGCAATTTCCTAATGCATGTTTTCTTTTAATAATTAAGTGGTATAAAGTTTTGATGAGTGTGGCTCTGCTCGTAAAAACATAGCGAACCACATTAACACGACTTAAAAACTATGGATATAATTGAAAATTAATACGTGTGTGTGTATTAATGTGGAATTTTACTTTTGATCTCATGAAAATATAGGCAAAACACTCCCAATATTTACTTACTCGATGTTTTTTGTGCTAAATTTTATTTTTTGATTTTTTTTGTTTCAAAACTAACAGCTCACCTCACAAGCATTTGGGGATGTTAGTTTTGATATCAAAAAGACAAAAGTTCAAGAAAATAAAACTTGGGACAAAAATTGAATATTGAGACTAAAAATGTAAACTCGAACTAATTTTTATCCTAGTGAGATCTTCGGGTATATTTAAACTTTGAAACTCGTCTCAGTTTGCCCATTCCATTAACGACACGAGTAAATGAGTTTAACAATCTTCTTTTTAGTTAACATACATTATAACACATTGTTATGTGCATTCAGATCAATTCACTTATTAACATACATTTTTTGTACAGGTACGGATAAATACCCATTTTCGAATTTTAAGACATTTTCGTAACTTCAATTAAAAATACTGAAAACTGAAAATACAATCAAACATCCCCTAAAACATTCAAATTTATGTTAAAATTTTTAAAGCACTACTTGTTTAACAAACAATTATTCATAATAAAAAAATACATCTTTATATATATTGTTGCACATTCATCGAACAATGTAATTATATGCGTTGTAATCATCTAGTATAATATATATGACATATCCTATTTCCAATCATATTTTCATTCTCTACACGTTTTCTCGATCTCAACTTTTACATTTTTTGTTCCAAGTTTTATTTTCTTGATTTTTTTATCCTAGTTATTTTTCCTGACTGATTTGATCTCAAAACTAACATCCGCAGAAGGCGGTTAAATGGGCCGTTAGTTTTGGGATAAAAAAAAGTCGAAAAAATAAAATTTGAGATCAAATTATCTAATAACTAAACATTATAACCTAAAAAATTAAATTCGAGATTAAAAGTGTTTTGATCCGATTCGGACCAAAAATTAACATTATCTCTATGAATTAATGTGTGTGCAGTGTGTGTATATATATAGATTATGTATGTATATATGAGCACACGCATTGCAATCCGACTCACCAAGAAAAGCATGAAACGGGGGTAGCTTCCGTAACAGGCAGGTCGACATTAAAACTTCTCTCTCTCTCTCTCTCTCTCTCTCTCTCTCTCTACCGCAATCTGAATCCCTTTTGCTCCACTTTCGCTGTCAAAATTTTCCCAATCTCAAACACTAGTCTTCGTCAATGAATTCAGATTCCTCTATATATACAGCTGCTGCTTTCTTTATTGATATTACGAGCAGAAGCATTTTCTCTCTGACATTACCTAAATGCCCCCATCGTAGAACCCTTTTATACCATGGTGAAACCGTTTCATTTAATCGATTCAATTCATCTTTTTCATCGCCACTACTCTTTCGTGATCCTCCTAATTCTCCACTCCCTGTTTCATTGATTTTTTTTTTTGGGGGCTTTGGATTGTTGCTCATTCTTTATTTATGGGTCTATTCTTTTTGGAAGGGAGATTAGCTTTACTCTCTCTCTCTATCTTTCTCTCTCTTGGCCGAGAATTGCGTGTGATTGTTCTTGATTTTGAGTGGTGAGTGAAATTCTTTGTGGGTTTGATCCTGCCTTTTCTGTGTCGTTCTCGAGGGCGGTGTTGTTTTGCCATAATCGAAAGCGAGGTTTGATTTTCCTTCCCTTCTGTTCTTGCTGTTTCGTTTTTAAGGAAAACCCCTAAAATTTTGTTGGGTTTTGGTTTTAGCTGTGATCTTGATTTTTCTTGGGGGTTTGTTGGAATGAAGAGGGTGAGTGGAAATGTAGAAAATGAAGAGTTGGGGTCGAAGAAAGTTAAATTCTTTAATGAGGTCGATGATAATTTTGTCGACTTAGATAGAAATGAAGGTGAGGAAGAGGGAGTTTTAGCTGAGAATGGAGCTGGGGATTCTGCACAAGTTGATAGGAATGGGAACCTTTTTGGAGAAGTAGTCCCTGATAATCTTGTTGGCCCAAGTTTTGGTGGTGTGGAGGGAGAGGGATCCAATATATGGGACTTCGACATAAATTTTGATATGATTTTTGGTAATGAGGAAGAGCAGAGAGGTTTATTCGATCTTAACTTTCCGGTGTATAATAAATATCCTAACAGGAGGAAAGGCCTTCTGGAATATAATAAATTCCCCATGGTTGATAAGAAAGAAAAGGAGATTGTCGACCTTGTATCGGATGATGATGATAGTGAGGTGGAAATTATAGGGTATACACATGGTTATAATTCAAAGGATAAACAAATAGAATCAGGGATGCCTTCTGATAGGGTGGAAAATTTGGGCCTTGGATTGGGGCTGCTTAGCATGGAAAATGGTGTTGGTGGGAGCAATCTAGTGACCGGCGGTGAGTGGAGATATACTAGTGAAGAAAAGGGGAAGGCCAGTGATATGGATTCGTGGTTATGGCTTAAGGCTAGTTATTTTGTTGATTTGGATTTGGAGACTGATAGTGATGAATCAGTCCGGTCGATTGAGCCTCTAGAAGAGGTTGATGTTGTACCATGGCAGCCAGTGGTATTGGTTGCGAGATCTGAAATGGTTGAAAGAGTGCAACAAGCTGAACTGGAATATCGGAGGAACACTGCTAGGCGACTTGCTCGTATAAACATTTCAGATCAGAATAGTGGAAACCAGTCTTCTAGCCAGAAGCAACAACCACCCACTCATAATCCTATAGAACAGTTGGGAAAATTGCCCGGCCCTTTTTCTGATGCACTAAAGATGGTAAGAGAAAGAACCTCAAAGCGATCAGCTCAGCAGTTGATTGAGTGGAGACCCTCGGTGAAAAATCAGGAAGAGAGCATTACAGCAGCCTTTGTTCCGTCACTGCTGGATCTATCATTAAACGCTCTTGCCAAAAGTGCTGAGGGAATTGTGTCGCTTGAACAGGTTCCAGATAACATCCGTGGGAGACTGGCCAACAAAATGTGCGATATAGGTAAAATGAATGCCTGTTTTTTGAACCTTCTTGTGGAAGGATGTCCAACTGAGATTCGCATAAAGAATTGCTCATGGCTGACCGAAGATCAATTTCAGCAGACAATTGGGAATTGTCAGACAAAGGATTTGCAGGTAATTTATTTATGTCGTCTTGTATTTATATGCATTATGAACTGCCATGTTTATGAAGCTTCTATAGAAATAGACACATCTTATACATTCATGTATGTTTCTGAGCATGCATCTCCTCTGAGACTGTCAATAGGTTATGTTGTTGCTCTACAAATGTGGCTTGTGACAGGTGATGAACTGAACATAGTATGCCTGTAACTCTAATGCTACATTAGGCTCCTTCTTGATGCATGCCATAGCATCCAGTCTTCCAACAACTCCAACAATGGTAGAGACTTATTTATTTTATAGTAAAAGTTGTAAAATCTCTGAATAAAACTACTAAAAACTTCTGGACTACTGTCACCAAAATTTCATGTATATGTATATCTTAGATTCTTAATATTGGATTTATCTATAGACCTTAGAGTACTCGAATTTGAATTAAGATTGCTTATTTTCCTATGGGGATTAGATTAATGTGAAACATAAGTTCTCTCTTATTAGGCATTAGGGCGACTAATATGAAGTGGACTACATGCTGCGAATAATGTTAGTGTGGTTTCACGAGCCTTAGCATACTTTATCAATTGTGAGTTCAAAAGTAAGGATTGGCTGTTGAACTCTGTGTTTATCTTCTGATATGTCTGAATTGATGCGTGGTTTAAATATTTCGTTTGTAAGGTTTTGTAATTTTTTTGTTCTCCTGCTGAAATGAGCCTGAGAAATTCTAACTCATTCATGTTATGCTTCTTCTCTTACTGCTAATCTTTATGTGATTATCACGGTTAAAAAAATTACTTATGATGCAAAATGGTTGCAGGTGCTTCAACTTGACCTATGCGGGCAATGCATGCTTGATATTGCATTCAGGAAAATATTAGATAGATGTTCGGGTAGTTTTTCTAGATTGGCTATTGTGTCCCTTAGAGGCGCCTGTCGTTTATCTGATAACGGGCTCAGAATCTTTATTGAGTCAGCACCTGTACTCCGGTCTATTAATTTGGGTCAGTGCACCCTCCTAACCTCCGATGCCATCATCTTTATAGCTGATCTTTTGGGATCAGATTTGAGGGAGTTATACATAGATGAGTGCCCTAAAATTGACACAATGCGGATTCTACCTGTATTTAAGAAGTTCAGGCATTTGGAAGTGTTATCAGTTGCTGGAATTCCTACTGTAAATGATCAGTTTGTCAGTGAAATAGTTTCTGCATGCGGTCAAAGTCTCAAGGAGCTTGACTTTGCCAATTGCCTGTAAGTTGTTTTGGTTAGTACCTCTTACTGAACCTTTCATTGATTATGTTCTAACTATCTTCTACTCTACACCGTCTGCAGCCAACTGACCGATGACTCTCTCAAAGCCATTGGTAAAAGTTGTGCTGATTTATGTTCGTTGAACATTTCAAACCTGAATAAGTTGACAGATTTGGGAATTGAGGCTCTTGCCAATGGTTGTAAATCAATTCAAAAGTTCAAACTTTGCCGCAATGAATTCAGGTTTATATTAGTTCTGCATTTTCAGTTTCTTGTAAAGCTCTGCAGCTTCACTGAATTAAGATTCTCTCATATGGAAAAAAATACGCACAGAATATCAGGTTAAACATATTTTTTTGAATTGGTACAAAACTATGCTTGATGATGGTAGCATTTGGTTGAGAAATTTACTTTTTAATCCTTCTTTTTCTGTTTTAACATACAATACATTAATTATAGTGGATAAACCTCACTATCCATTTCTGCCCATGATCATCTAAATTCTCGGCAACCTTCTACCTAGACGAAGCATGAGAAATTAAAACTCATAATTCATATACCAGCATTGCCATTCAAGTCTCTGTATCTAAATTGACCTACTTTTCACTGTTATGGAGCCGCCTCCTTTACTTCAAGAAGCTCTGGTATTAAGAAGGATTTATTGATCTCTGTTGTTCATTCATTATGGCGAATACGTGATTATGTCAGTAACTGTAGTGTGGAAGCCTCTCCAGTGTCGTTAAAGTCTGTCCTAGATCAATAGGACTTCCTAACTCTTTAACAAACGATACAATGGAAGCTCCCCACCTAGTTTTCACTTCATTTTGCATCAGTTACAGCAATCTTGACTATCATGGTCTTTTGTGAATGTGATGCGATTAGAGGGTCTATGGCATCTTTTAATTTCATTCATTTGGACCTGTTTCATTTACTTCTATCGTTTGCCTTTTTAGCAATTGTCAGGCCTATTAAACTTCTTCTCCTCTCTTCTTCATATATCAGTAATAGACTTATGTCTTTTCATCTATATGCAGTGATGAGGCCGTGGCAGCATTTTTAGAAAGCTCTGGAGAGTCTTTGTTGGAACTTTTACTGAACAATATGACAAAGGTATCGTGATCTAGAACTCAGCTACCTGATCCTCACACTACTGATGGTTCCTCTTCTTGTCCTCTTTTGATACTTGTAATCAACTTGTTATATTTGGTAGGTTGGACCCCATACTGCCTTGTCACTCGCCAAACGTTCAAGAAAGTTGTTAAATCTGGATGTATCATGGTGTCGCGGAATTACTAACGAAGCTCTAGGATTGATTGTTGATAGTTGCTCATCACTGAAGCTGCTCAAAATCTTTGGTTGTAGGCAGGTATGGCTGCAGCATTAATTATTTCCAGTGATCACAAATCTCATGGAACATGTGTGTATGGTCCTAAATAACTTGGTTAGCAAAATTGAGAAATCTATACCAGAATCATTTTGATGCATGAGCTTTTCAGAAATATTAATAAAAAAATAAATTCCTGATTTATTTGGCTTACTAGATGAGAGCAAATGTAACTATATTGGTTGGTTTGATGATAATTTATAATCCTCAATTTTTTCCTACACTATTGTAGTGAACATAACTAAGTTTTTTAACATTTCAGAATCATAACTGAAATGAAGAGTTGAAGATATGGTGGTTAAATTCTTCATGAATAAACTCTAATAAATTTGGAGTTTGAAGATAATTATTTGATCCTCATTGAAGCTCAGTCACTATTTCCTTCACAAAGGAAGAGTGTGGTTAATCGAATGACTGCAGTTCACTGCGTTAGCATAGCTCGTGGAAAGTTCAATCTGAAGGTTCAATATGATGCCACACGATTCTCGTTTTATACGGATTCAATGGCAATACTATTTAGTATCCATTTTATGATTGAAAAGGAAAGATCTAATGCTCGAAATGGGCATTATTCGAGCATAGTGTTTGCTTGCTCTGAACAGAGTTTCCTGCTGCAAGAACATGACCTTTTACTTCATGTTATCACCCCACCTCCGTCTTTCTTGAGTCATGTCGTATCACTTCTTTTGCGGGAGATCGAATGCTTTCCTTTGTCTAATGACTGAGTGTAATATCTGGATGTGTTTTTGTTTGTGCAGATCACACAAGTGTTTCTGGAAGGACACTCAAATCGACTCGTGAGGATAATCGGGTCGAACTTCACTCCGATTATGGATCATTTAGATTTGCTCGAACCTGAGGAAATGTTCTTGCGGTATTCACCTCTGCCAGTTTTCATGGAAGGTTGAAATGGAGAGACTGCAGCTGCAAGAGCCATCGTACGTATAGCCCCGACGATGACACGCCCTTCTCTATAACATTTTGTAAACACTTTCTTGGGTTGGGATGGTGCAGTTTTCTTCATTGATAGATCATTCTATGGCAATTCTTTCTTTTTTTTTTCTTCTAATCTTCATTAACCTTGTGTATTTAGTAACATAAAATATACTTCCCCTTTGGATTTCTGGATGAGATATATATATATATATATATATTAAGATATTAATTCCATATATTGATCTATCTTGGTAACTGTCTTCTGCTTTCTTTTTCATGTTCATGTGTGTGATGTGTGTATGAGAGAGAGAGATGATATATATATATATATATTCATGTTGCTTGGTAACTGTCATCTGCTTTCTTTTTCATGTTCATATCTGTGTATTCGTGTGTGTGTGTGTGTGTGTGAGAGAGAGAGAGAGAGAGAAGACTTCAGCTGAACTATGGAACAAAGATTTGAAACAGACACTTATGTGAATACATTTGTTTGGAAGTTTCAGAAGGAAAAAAAAGCTGCAAAAGCTATAACAAACCTTAAACTTCCTAATAAAGATTTGAAGTTGAAACAAGCTAGTAAGTCTTCCACTTCAGCACGAACATGAGGATGACCAACACGACGATGATCCCAGTCGAAGAGCCACCCGCCCGATGAATCCAGTAAGGATCCAACCCGGTGAAGCCGCGCTCCATGAAACCCGAGACAACTGTGGCCACTATCAGCACCAGCTGCAAGAGGGGGAGGTAGGACGAGAAATATACGGGTTCTTCCTCGAGCTCTGGCTCAGGGACCGACCTACGATCAATGTAGAGAGGCGAAAGCACGGCAAGAACTGCAAACCCTATGGCCAAAAGCCTCTTGTCATGAGCAGAAAACCTGCTGTTCCTTCCTCTTATTGCTCCTTGCTCCATTCAAAGTGCCTTTTTTCTGAGAGCTTTTTTTTTTTTAATGCAATAGAGTTTTGACATAATAAAACAAGATGTTGGGATTTAGAGAGAGAAGATAAGAATAAGTAGAGAGATAGGAGAAGCATGGAGCATTCTCAACCTGTGGTAGAGATGTGTAGGATTCTGATTCTTGCAGCACTAGAAGTTCAATTCTTGGACAACTTGATTGGAAATAAAATATTGTTGGGAAGAAAGAAGAAAGTTCTTGTGTTTTGGACCTTTTGGTTAGGGCAATATGTTACTAATTTGGAACTTTTATTGCAAGATTGTGCATTTGTATAAATGAGGCATGCACTTGTATGAATTATTGGGGAAATTACATTTTGATACTTACAGATTGGGATTTTTTTTTCAAAAATAGCTCACTTTTTTAAAATTAACAAAATAGTACCCACTTTTTCAAAAAAATTACAAATCTAATATTTGATCAATTTTTCGGCCCTAAATCATATGTAATTCATTGTATTTTAATATTTATATTTCTCAGTCGTATGAAAAGAATCCTCCAATTAAAATTTTTTCAAATACAATCAATCACGTATAATTTTATGGCTGTAAAATCGATCAAATGTTAGATTTATGAATTTTTGAAAAACTTGGTAATATTTCGTTAATTTTGAAAAAAAAAGAGTTATTTTTGAAAAAGAATTTAAAATATAGATATCAAAGTGTAATTTATCCTAAATTATTTCAAGATAAATAATCCAAATTGAAATATGTAAAAACAAATATAGTTGTACATGAATTTACACAAATATGAACTTGTCAACTAACATATTCAAAGAATGTGGATTTGCATCAAAATGGAAGAGTAACAACTAGACATTTTGAAGTTTGATTGGAACATCTTGACTTGTTTCTAGAAAGCTTTCTCATCCAATTCTTCCATGAATATGTTCAAGTAAGGTTCACATAAAGTGCTGAAAAGCAATGAATTACAAAATATAGTGGGGTAGCAAAAATATCTCCATTTAGTATTTCTAATAATATTAAATATTAATTACAAACTTTGCCTCTTGAGCACGCTTAAATGGTGAGGACATCTATTTATTGAACAGAAGACGTTTGTGATTCGAGACCCACACTACTCCGATTCCCCCTAACTAAAAAATAATAATAAATTTTGATAAAATATTTACAAGTAGGCATATATATATATATATATATATAGGAGTTGGTTCAAATAAAAACTTATCTTGGTGTGTAAACTGCGGAATGTGCTTGTTTAGTGTATTTTTAGTGCTAATTTTTTTTAATATTTTTCTTATTGTGTTTTCGTACTAGATGTTTTTAGCACCAAAATACAGTAAGAAAAGTACTAAAGTATACTAAACAAGCACAGTGCTTCCGCACGTTTACACACCAAGATAAGTTTTTATTATAACCAACTTCTATATATATATATATATATATATATATATATATATATATAGGGTTGGGTTCCAAGAGGAACCACACCCTAGGTGAGAACTGAGAACCAATCTGAGTCATATATCCAGTATATTTGGACGGTCAAGATATGCTCCAGATTTTAAAAAATGCGGTGGCAATCTCGTAATAACGTCCAACTTCGCTGCCCTTGAATCATAGTAAGGGTAGAATCGGAAATTTTAAAAATATATGAAGACTCAGAATTTACGTGTATATTTTTCAATTTAGGGTTTTAGCAATGTCATTTCTTATTTTAGCACTGTCATGATCTTTTTTAGCATTGTCATGACTTATTTTAGCACGTCTTTTTTTTAGCATTAACATAAAAAATGTCACCGACATTGCAAAAAAATCACGAACAAACAATGTTACAAGTTGAATTATCAATATAGTGTAACCACTATTAGTATTGCAATCTCTCATTTTTAGCATTAACATAATCCTTTATTTAGCATTGTGATTAAAAACTTGTCACATTCCTTACAAACCAACAAATATTTTGTGTACTAGCATCATTGTTAACTGTATTTAATTAAAGCAGCTCCAAAGGTGACAAGCCTCCCATGATTATCATTTCCAATAAATGGTCGAAAACTTATTAAATACCTGCCAACATCTAAAATATCACAAATCTCTGTTATTATAATGTCTTTCTCATCGTAAATAAAAGACTAGTGCTAAAATAAGATTACAACGGTGCTAAAGTAGGTAATACTAGTGCTAAAATATATGTTAACAACATGTTCTTATAATACTCATTTGTTTTTGCAATGCTGATAACTAGTTCCCTAATTCTGCATTCATCGTGCAAAATACTCTATTAACGAGATATTTTTATGATACTAAATTAGCAATGCTAATAATTCATATTGTGATGCTTATAAATCTGCATATATACAAAGTGCGTATTCATACAAAAACACATAATATGCAGCCCTAAAAATACACGATGATCGTGAAAAGTTCAAAATTTCAAATTCATCAGCTTCGCCAACCTTGTTGAACAAATTTAAAATAAACGATAAAAAAATTGCAGGAAAACTACACCAATTTTTTTTTTTACCCGACGTCTTCATCAAATAACAGCGAACATCACAAACTCCAGGTAAAAAATCGCGTGAACACCGATTGAGATGAATACAATTCGAAGAGAATCGACTGAAATTTCAATTAAATAAACACAAAGGAAATCGTATGTACAAAGAAAGAGATTTCGAATGCAAAACATATTACAAACGGGAAGAGATTTCATTACAAAAATAATAGAATTCTTAAATTACAAAAATACCCTTGGTTCATTAAAAAGTCGGTAATATTACAATTATGCCACCATGTTTTTTCCATCTTGAAACAAATCTTGACAGTAAAAAAAAGAGAGATCTATGGCTAAAATTGGTTCTCAGTCTCACAGGGGGTGTGGTTCTCACATGATCCCATCTCTATCTCTCTCTCTCTACACACACATATATATTACCATCATAGTAGATCACTGAAAATAAAATCATTCTACAGTTACTTAAAATTACAATTTGTATTTTTTTTGTTCATATAACATTTTTGTTATCCTCATTTAGTAGCAACAGGTATACTGCATTTATTTTAGAGTATTTCATTAGTGATAACTACATATAATTAAATACCGATTAAATTAAATTCTAAACATTTATTATCTTTTTTGGAAGATAAATACAAAATAAATAAAGAGTGTCTTTTACGGTTGAATATTTAAGTTATTCTTTATTTTCTACACTTATAATTAACCAAATATGAAATAATTTATAAATTGTTCATCATTTAATTTAAGAAATTATTGAAAATAATAAACATTATGATAAGAATAAAATAAAATGTAAAATACACTTATTAAGAATTTATTTGTTGAAATCTCAACATTTTTTTACACTCCTGATTATCTTATATCAGTTGTTACAATTTAAAAAATAAAATACACTATTTAAAATCATTGAATCAAGATCATCGCCTAATCAAAATTTTCTTTTTAAATTTAGATCAATTCAAATATTTTTGTTTCTATATGAAATTTTATATTCTAATTCACATATAATGAATTGAAACAGTATTTAGAAAGAAAAATACACACACAAACACACACACAATATTCAACATGAAATTTAACACAATAATAGTAATATACGTTATAACTTTTAATTTCATCGTTTGAAAAAGTTGATTTGACAGATCATAATATTTTTTAATAAAATCACACAAATTACGTTGATAAACTCATGGTTTTCATGTCTTTTGAGGGTCATTTAGATGGTAGTTGATGAGCAATACCTGCATTAGTTGAGAAGTTGCGCATAGTTTTTCATATTTTGTGTAGTATCACGTGTTTGCTTATTTTGAAGGGATTTGATTCCATTTATTTTATAAGACTCAATTGAGCTAAGAAGATAGAAAATCGAGTGAGTAGCATGCTGCAATTTGAATCGGGTCAATCGGACATGAAACGAGCAAGAACAGAGCAAAACGGCGAAGCGTATTGGGAGACTGCAAAATGCACGGACCAAGCAATGTGAAAGGACGATGAAAACTCTCGATATCAAGAGCACGGACCGTGCTCCTTGCAAATTGAAGATTCGAGCCGACTTACAGGTTGCACGGACCATGCAACCTAGTGCATGGACTGTGCAATTGGCTACGAAAATTTAGGTTTCCTTCCTTCAATGGACTTATGTGTTCCCCAGCTACATAAGGCTCTGTTTGGATGAAATTTGGACAACTTTTCACCCTATAATAGAGCAGAGAAGAGCAAGAGACGACAGAGAACGACAGAGAGCACTTGAGATTAAAGATTCAACTCGGCATAGGTTGCATTTATAATTTCTAATTTATGTTTATCATGTTAGCTTTAATTATCACTTTATTTTCTATGGATTGTAATTTGATGATGAGAGGCTAAACACTTAGAGATTTTAGGGTTTGAACACAAATATGGATTCTTGTGATTTCAGTTAATATTATTATTCAATTCCTTTTCTTTATCTGCTTTGTGCTTTCTTGTTTTAAGTGTCTTGTGAATTTGTTTGGCCATCAAATGCACATGTTTAGTTAATTAATTATCACCCGAGAGAGATTAATTAGTTGACGGATTAGGAATACATAACATGAGCTTGCTAGATCAAGAGATTGATAGGTTATGTGAGGAGAAGAAATCCTATGAGCATTTAGGAGTTAAACAATAATTTGCGATCGAGAGATGATTTTTGGTGTTTAATCTACTTTTAGAACTTACTCGAGAGAGAAGGACTAGATAATTTAGTGATTCTCCTGCAGATTTAAGAATTAAATTTGGTTTAATTTGTTAATTGAATTCACAAAATCCATAGGCATATAGACCCTATAATTTATTTTTCTCCATGAAATCCCCATCTGATTCTTGTGTTCTTGTTATTTATTATTTATTTCTTAGTTTTATTTAGTTTAAAAACTCCAACCTTTTGATTTGGTCATCTAGATAAAGTAGGATAATTAAAATTGAGTTCTTAGTTGGTTCACATAGCTAGTCTTTATGGATGCGACATCTGTTCTCACCCATATTTTACTGCAATTTACCTCGTACACTTGCGAGTTATTTTTAAGTGAAATAAAAGAGCGAACATACGTGCAACGCACGTGATCTCTGCTAATTATTCCAAAAGTATAGTATACAATTTTTAAAAATTTTAATTTTTAGCAATGAAAGTTTCTATTTGCACCGCTATCTTTACTCTTTGCGCCACAAATTATTTTTTATTTTCTTTTATTAGTTATAAATTTACCTGAAAGCCCTTGCTAATAAAAAAATAAATAAATTCATGTTCCGCTTGAAGTCGTGTGTTTGAACATTCTGAAATGTTCGAAGTCTTGTGTTCGAACATGATGAATATTTTCGAAGTCGTGTGTTCGAACATTACTTAAAAAAATTCATGGAGTCCGTTCGAAAATGAATTTTTGAACACTTTCGAACAAACATGATATGTTCGAAAATTCATTTTCGAATGAGACTTATTTTAAAAATCATGCATGTTCGAAAATGGAATTTTGAACAAACATGGTGAGTTCGAAATTTCATTTTCGAACCACACTTGATTTTTTTTCTTTTTAAGTAAATGACATTTAAGTAACTTCAAAATTATTTTATTTTTTCTGTTGTGGTGCAAATAGTAATTTTAATTGTGTAAATAGAAATTCCCTTTAGTAATAAAGATTGATTATGATTTATAATACTATAATAAATTTTATTTTTGTAATAAATATTTTTAAAACATTAAATATTATAGTGGGACACGAAAAATTGAACTAGAGTATTAAGTAAATGGCGAACATGATGTGGCCCCAAATATCTCAATTATTTGGGAAAAGGCCCGCATATTTGAATTGAAGATAAATGCATTGTTTCCACCGATAATCTCATCCACAGATGCTTATGTGAATGATCAGCAAGAAAAAAAGAAACACAATGGCTTACGCTGCTGTGATTTCTCTCAAGAATACAATCCATCGCCTCAAAAATCTCACCAATTTTCCACGAATCACAAACGCTGCGTGTGATAAGGAGCTGGATTACTTAATATATATGCTGAAAGAATTGGATGATGAAAGCAGAAGAGGCATTGATAGGAGTGTGATTAGTGAAGTGGATGCAAAGATAAGAGATGCTGTTTGGAAAGTAGAAGATGTTCTTGATAAATCATATCACTCTCTAAATATTTCACCATCTCAAGGCGGCCTTGATGAGAAGGGCGTGGAGGAAGAGATGAATTCGTTCTTCAAGAAAGTGAAGATTTTGAGAGAGGAGTATGACAGAGCGCTACTACAAAACCCATTGCCTGCAGAAGAAGAAGATGAGGCATTATCTTTATCTGGTGCAGTTCCGCCAGTAAACAACTCAACCACGGTTGGCTTATCAGATCTATCTTTATTTTCTTGCAATGATAGAGCGCTTAGTTGTCTCAGTTGTGGGGATGGCAGGCATTGGTAAGACCCATCTTGCTGCACTAATTTATCACCACCCACGCATCGTTCAACATTTCCATGTTAGAGTGTGGGTGAGAGCAGGCCCTAAATATCAAGCAAGCGATATCTATGCGGATATTCTTTCTCAATTACTGGGTAAGCCTAGAGATCTATTTAAAGAAAAAAAAAAGGATACATTAATGGATCTTATAGGAAGCAGTTGGATTAGTGGTCAGAGATACTTAATTGTATTGGATGATATATGGATAATAGGAGTCTTGGATTACCTTGATTTAAGCAACACCCGATTCTTAATCACAACAAGGCTACAGGAAGTCGCTGAACATCGGTGCCCTCCAGATAGAATTCACCGGATTCCATTTCTGAACAATGAAGAAAGTTGGAATCTACTCTGGCAGAATGTGTTTGTAGCTGAGAAGTCATTCCCTTCTCATCTCGAGAAACCGGGAAGGAAGATTGCGGACAAGTGTGAAGGTCTTCCTCTTTTGATCCTTGCAGTTGCCGACATCCTCCGTGGTCTCGACAAGACGGAAGAGTTCTGGATCGAGGTAGCAGAGGATAAAACCACTACCTTTACAGATGCGTATGAAAACATTTACGAGGTGCTGCTCTCAAGCTACGAGTACTTACCTCAACGTTTAAAACCGTGTTTTCTGTACATGGGAGTTTTCCCTCAGAGTTGTGAGATTCGCATCTCCAAGCTCTTTAACTTGTGGGCTGTAGAGGATTTTCTTCAACCACGTCTGCGTATAGAAGTTGAGACAAGAAGTCAGGAACAGAAGTTGGAAGAGTTTGCAATTGAATGTCTGGATGATCTTGTCTGGAATAGTCTTGCTATTGTCTGCGAGCAGAGATTCTTAAGCTTATTCAGGGAGGTTGCAAAAATCATATCCTCAAAGCTCCATTGTGCCTATTGGTACTTGTGCGTTAAAGAAGCTAGGAAGAGCAACTTCTTACATGTCTTAAACAAGTTAACCGATGTTTCCAAAGATAATATTGAAAAGCAGCGTCGGTTGTCAGTCCAAAACAACATATTATTAGGCCTAAAAGAGGTGTATGACACAATGGCTGCAGCCACATCAACAACACGTTCGCTCCTGTGTACCGGTGAAGATCATCAGTATCCAGTACCGATATGTTTTGATATGATGTTACTAATGAGGGTGTTGGATGCTCTGGCAATCCGTTTCTATGAGTTTCCGAATGAGGTAGTGAAACTATTACAGTTAAGGTACCTCTCCCTCACTCATAATGGGGAACTCCCTTCTTCCATCAACAAGCTCCAACAGCTGCAGTGCCTGATTCTCCGTCGACATCATAACATCAAATTCCTGACAGCTCCAACAACTTATTTGCCTGATGAGATTTGGGATATGGAAGAATTGAGGCATCTTCGGATCACGGGAAGCAACCTACCAGACCCAAGTGAGGGAAAAAAACTATCAAAACTCTTAACACTTTATGTGAATGCTCATAGTTGCAGCAAGGCTGTTTTCAGAGGCATCCCTAATCTGAAGAGTCTAGGAATTAGAATTGAGTTAGAGCCAGACGCTGCTGCTGAAACCGTAAGATGCTTGGAGCATATTAAGCTTCTTCGTGAATTAGAGTCAGTTAAATGTGTGGTTGTGAATCCTCGACTGAGGTCTCAATTAGCTGTTGCCCCACCAGATCACATTTCAAATTTGCCTGAGAGTCTGAAGAAGTTGAGCTTGGATGGGTTAGGATATCCTTGGAAGTACATGAGAGTAATTGGTTTACTGCCAAACCTCAAAGTGCTGAAGTTGCGACGCTCTGCCTTTCAAGGTCCCCACTGGGAAACAGAGGATCCAAGACAATTCAGGAGTCTTAAATTTCTGCTACTTGAAGATATTGATCTGGTGCATTGGACAAATAAATATTACTGTTTCCTAAGGCTCCGCCACCTAAGTGTTCGACACTGCTACAAATTAAAGAAGATACCTTCAGAAATCGGACATATCCAAAGTCTGGAGATGATGGAGGTAGATGATTGCAGTCCTTCAGTTGTGGCTTCTGCGCACCAAATAAAGGGGAAAACAAATTCTTCTCATCTTAAAGTTGTCATCAATTCTTCATGGAGTCTTTGATGATTAGCTGCCGGATCATTGGATCAAAAGGTAAGTGAAGGAATGATAAAATTATAATCACTTGGATTTTGGTCAATGCTGGTCGAACCAGGTGGTGAATTTGAAGTAAACAGCAGATGCATTATTGTTTTGGCGATTGTGCATTCTACTTTGTTTTGGATTAATTGTTTGGGATGAATTGATGATGGTTTGGAACTTTGAAATATATGTTGTGCCATTCAAGTAAAATGAGCTAATGTGGTCTGTTTTGATCTACACAAAGAATATGTTAGTTGAAATTAGAAACTTATACACAAACGCACATATCAAATTGAGATACAAATCGAACATGAACTTGTAGTTCATGTTATCACCCCACCTCCGTCTTTCCCGTGTCATGCCGTATCACTTATTTGCATGAGATCGAATGGTTTCCTTTGTCTAGTGACTGAGTGTAATCTCTGGATGTGTTTTTGTTTGTGCAGATCACACAAGTATTTCTGGAAGGACACTCAAATCGACTTGTGAGGATAATCGGGACGAACTTCACTCCGATTATGGATCATTTAGATTTGCTTGAACCTGAGGAAATGTTCTTGCGGTATTCACCTTTGCCAGTTTTCATGGAACATTGAAATGGAGAGACTGCAGCTGCAAGATCCATCATACATATAGCCCTGACGCCGTTCTCTGTAACATTTTGTAAACACTTTCTTGGGCTGGGGTGGTGCAGTTTTCTTCATTGATAGATCATTTCTATGGCAATTCTTTTTTTTTTCCCCTAATCTTCATTAACCTTGTGTATTTAGTAAACATAAGATATACTTCCCCTCTGGATTTCTGGATGTGATATATATATTAAGATATCACTTCCATATATTGATCTATTTGGTAACTGTCTTCTGCTTTCCTTTTCATGTCCATATGTGTGTGATGTGTGTATGAGAGAGAGAGAGAGAGAGAGAGAGAGAGATGAGATATATATATTAAGATATTACTTCCATGTATTCATCTATCTTGCTAACTGTCCTCTGATTTCTTTTTCATGTTCATATCTGTGTAATGTGTGTATGACATAGAGAGAGAGAGAGAGAGAGAACTTCAGCTGAACTATGGAACAAAGATTTGAAACAGACACTAAGTGAATACATTTGTTTGAAAGTTTCAAAAGGAAAAAAAAAGCTATCACAAACCTTAACCTTTTCCTGGTAAAGATTTGAAGTTGAAACTCATATCACCTGTGCTCCACAAGCTAGTAAGCCTTCCACTTCAGCACAAACATGAGGATGATCAACACGACGATGATCCCAGTCGAAGAGCCACCCGCCCGATGAATCCAGTAAGGATCCAACCCGGTGAAGCCGCGCTCCATGAAACCCGAGACAGCTATGGCCATTATCAGCACCAGCTGCAAGAGGGGGAGGTAGGACGAGAAATATACGGGTTCTTCCTCGAGCTCTGGCTCGGGGACCGACCTACGATCAATGTAGAGAGGCGAAAGCACGGCAAGAACTGCAAAACCTATGGCCAAAAGCCTCTTGTCATGAGCAGAAAACCTGCTGTTCCTTCTTATTGCTCCTTGCTCCATTCAAAGTGCCTTTCTTCTTAGAGCTTGCTTCTTTTTTCTAATGCAATAGAGTTTTGACATGTTTAGTAAAACAAGATGTTGGGATTTAGAGAGAGAAGATAAGAATAAGTAGAGAGATTGGAGGAAGCATGAAGCATTTCTCCACCTGTGGTAGAGATATGTAGGAATCTGATTCTTGCAGCACTAGAAGTTCAATTCTTAGACAAACTGATTGGAAATCAAACTAGAGAATAAACAAAATAAAATATTGTTGGGAAGAAAGAAAATCAAAGTTCTTGTGTTTTGGACCTTTTGGTTTGGGCAATGTGTCACTAATTTGGATCTTTTATTGCAAGATTGTGCCTTTGTATAAATGAGACATGCACTTGTATAAATTATTGGGGAAACTACACTTTGATACCTACATATTGAGATCTTTTTTAAAATTAACAAAAGGGTATCCACTTTTTAAAAAAAAATTACAAATCTAATATTTGATTAATTTTTCGGCCCAAAAAATCATATGTAATTCATTGTATTTTAATATTTATATTTCTCAATCGTGTAAAAAAATCCTCCAATTAAATTTTTTTCAAATACAATCAATCAAACATAATTTTCGGGCTATAAAATCGACCGAATGTTAGATTTACAAATTTTTTAAAAAGTGGTTACTATTACGTTAATTATTGGAGAAATTCCACTTTGATACCTACATATTGGGATTTTTTTTCTAAATTAACAAAGCAATACTCACTTTTTCATAAAAATTACAAATCTAATATTTGATTAATTTTTCGACCCAAAAATCATATGTAATTCATTGTATTTTAATATTTATATTTCTCAATCGTGTAAAAAAATCTTCCAATTAACATTTTTTCAAATACAATCAATCACGTATAATTTTCGGGCTATAAAATCGATCGAATGTTGATTTACAATTTTTTGAAAAAGTGAGTACTATTTCATTATTTTTGAAAAAGAATTCAAAATATAAATATCAAAGTGTAATTTATCCTAAATTATTACAAGACAAATAATCCAAATTGAAATATGTAAAAAACAAATATAGTTATATATGAATTTACACAAATATGAACTTGTCAACTAACATATTCAAAGAATGTGGATCTGCATCAAAATGGAAGAGTAACAACTAAACATTTTGAAGTTTGATTGGAACATCTTGACTTTTTTCTAGAAAGCCTTCTCATCAACTTCTTCCCAATGTTTTTAAACCCGGACCGGACATCGAACCGGTCAATCAAATGGGTCATTGGGTTACTGGTTCGATCGGTTGAACCGTTTTAAAAAAAACGGACGACCCGCTATATGATATTTATATATAATATATTTATATACCCACAATAAAATATAATAAAAATAAGACAAGTGATTATTAGGATAAAAATATTGAATTAAATTTAACAAACACATAAGTAATTATACACGTGCAAGTCTAAGACCCTAACCTAGATAAAATCATAAAATTATGGGTGATTAACAATTATAGGGATATACTATATAGGACGGCTTATTATGGGTGATTAACTATTATGTGGATAATATAGTATAAAGGTCAGCCGTCGCCCGTCAGAGGGTAATTAAATTTCCTTTTCAATTTTTTTTTGGAATTGAACTGGTTCAACCGAAATAATCGGTTTTGACTGGTTGAACCCGATTTTGACTGGGTCACACCGGGTCAACTATAAATCAGATTTTTGATATAACCGGACCGGACCAATTATCGGTTCGCGGTTAAACCGGTCGAACCGGCCGGTCCGATCCCGGTTTAACAACACTGCTTCTTCCATGAATATGTTCAAGTAAGGGTCACATAAAGTGCTTGAAAGCAATGAATTACATATTAGAGCATCTCCAATCATTTTTGTCCGTCTGCCTCTATTCTGAAGGAAAATATATTGTGGGAACAAAAATATCTTCAATCATCAACTCTACAATGAAATATTTCACTTTTATGCTTGCTAATATTGAATTTTTTTTTATCAAATTATCATGTAGCATATTTTTTTTTTCAAATATATTTACGTTTAACATTTAAATTATTTAATAATGATAAAAAATAATATAATATAAATTAATTTACAAAATTATATTTTTTTGAACGTAAAACCAACATTCCTGATATAAAAGAACAATTACATTATAAAAATGAACTGACATTAATAAATGCATGAATTGTATTTCAATAACAATTAACACTCAAAATTTGAAAATATTGTTATTTTGGACCGTACTAGAAAAATATTGTTATTAAATTACATTTTAATTTTAATAACAATCCTCATTTTAGACCGTACTAGAAAAATATTGTATTGCATGTGTTGAGTTGTATGTTTCTTTATTATTATTGTTATTGTAGTTTTATGTTAATGTAATGTATTTTATGTTATTTTTATGTACTATTAATTTCAACTTAATGTAATATATTTTATGTTATTTGTTGTAATTTAAGTTTTTAATCTTTTATGATTACATAATATTTTTTATTATATTAAGTGAAATTAAAAATAATATTAGACCTAAAAATAATATAATTTATAGTGTTATATTAATAAAAAAAATAAAGAATAAAGTTAGTACAAAAAATAAAAATAAAAATACAAAAATGGTAGAGGTAAAGTAGGGTTGGAGGATGATTTTTGATGAAATTTGGTGTTGGACACTAAGGGAGAGGAGGGTTGGAGATATCCTTAGCACTTTTCATCTCTTTTTTACCACACACTTTTCATGTAGTGATTTGAAATTTGTAGAAGATGATATTGCAATAGAGTGATTGGATAAATTTGGACATAAGTATACAAATTAAATTACCATCAAAATGCATTATGCATTTCACATAATCACTGATAAATTGAGGAAGAAAATGAAGTGTAGGTAGAAATGAGCAACTTCACTAATAGAGGTCAAAACTAAAGAAATGAGGAATTTTTTTGTCTTTTTCTTAGAAGACCAAACTATGAAGATTAGAAAGCTAAAAAGTGAGAAATTGTGATATCCCAAATTGATGAGAGAATGAAAATATGATAAATATATATAGTCTCGGTGGGGATTGTTATAGAGTTTAATCAAGTAGTCAACATTACTAAATGGATTTGTATTGCAACAAAAAAAAAAAGAGTTTAATCAAGTAGTCAAAATTACTAAATGGATTTGTATTGCAACAAAAAAAAAATCAACTATTTTCAACAACATTGAACAATACAAAACTCTCGAGCCTCATTATACCACAACATTCTTTATGATTTGAGGGCAAAAACAGTAAGATGATACAAAACTCTTGAGCCTCGTTCCACCACAAAAAGTTCTTTATGTTTTGAGGGGGAAAAACATTAAGTTTATACAAAACTCTCCAGCCTCATATTCTTTATGTTTTGAGGGCAAAAATAGTGAGTTGATACAAAACTCTTGAGCTTCATTCTACCACAAAAAGTTCTTTATGTTTTGAGGACAAAAATAGTGAGTTGATGACACACAGTCATTTCGCGATCAAAATAAATTTATTGTCATGTGCCCACAGCAAGCGTAGCTAGCTATGAGTAAGGGTCGATTCCAGAGAAAGCTAATGCAATCTTACTTGCGGATCACTAATCACAAAATGGAGGTTTGGATTGTGTTATCACTTAATTGTAATTTAAAATTGCAAAAGTAAAGAAGAAAAATATCAAATAACAAAAGTTTCTGGAATTTGAACTATAATCCAGTTTAAATCACACTTACTCGATCGTGGGTACACTGATCTTCCTACACAATTAAGTCACCCAGTTATGGAAATTGAATTTCTCGCTATGTCTCATTATTTATCCTTTCATGATTAAATCCCTAACCTATCACCCACCTCCTCGTTCCCCCGAGAGATATAGGCGAACAAACAACCTTACATTCTAAACGAATCCAATTTATTGTGTTTATTGATTCCTCGTGTACCCACAACAATCCACCGAATTCTCAGTTACCTTTGGATTAACACACAGTCACGATTCATTAATCATTTTAATTCTAGTGTGCATATTATAACTAAAGAGTAATAAGTCACATTAGCCATATTAAACACACTCACTTAGAATAAGAACAGAAATCGGCAGAAACTTATTCATGCAGTATGATGCCCATAAGGCTTTACGAGTGCTTAAGTGTGTTTTAAACCTTTATATGCCGTTCAAACCGTGGAATAAGGATCTAGCCACTCATGCCAAATAGAATAGAAATTGCAGAAATTAAAGACATTGCAAATATTAAAACTTACTAGAATTAAACTTGAAGATGTTTAACACTAATGTTGAACATTTAACAGTATTTTAAACATAAACTTACTTCCCACAGGCATAGGGCCTGATATTGTTCTTGCTGCTGAAGCAGCTTTAAAACTAAAACGAAGCGCAGAAAGTAAAATTGTAGAAAAATAAAAAAGTCTAAGCGCGTTGTTTCCAAAATAGAACTAGCTTAAATATGTAGTGCCATTTCCAATCTGACAGGATAAGCTTTATATTCAAGTTGTTGGCTTAATCTCAAAAATTCAGGATTCACTTATCTTCATTCACTGATTCAATCTTACCTCTCTAGCGACCCTTATCTGCATCAACAACCTTCAACTTGATCTAATCGTCACTAGCTTTATCTTTTCCAACAGATTCCCACTTTTCCGCGAATGCTCTTCCTGCTATCTTAGTCAAATTTTCACGAGTATTGTGGGCACGACATCTTTTAGTCAGCTCAATCCTTATCCAATATGCCCACATTGTTTCTCTTTTGTATGGATCTAATTGAAGAAGTTCCTGGGTGCCCTTTAAAGCTTTGATTTGGTTGAAATATGTAGGCAAAATGCCTCTTTCACCAGATTTGACTCTTATCATACCTAAACTGACTCCCCGATTATTTTCTGACACAAAAACACTAAAAAAGACATTTATACAGACTAAAATATCCAGAAAAATACTAAATAAATGGACTCATTAGTTGACAAGTTATGTCGATGCAAATTTAACATCAAGTGATCTTGATAAAAATGAGAAGTACTACCAGGTGGGTGGTACAACTATTTCTTGAGCATTAAAATTGTGGTGAATGGCAGAGCATCCTAATCATGTAGTGAAAGTTATGTATTTTTAACCTTTTGATTTGGGCAATGTGTCACTAATTTAGATCTTTTATTGCAAGATTGTGCATTTGTATAAATGTGACATGCACTTGTATAATTTTTTTCAAGATAAATCATCCAAATTGCAAGAACAAATGCAATTATACAAGAATTTATACAAATTGAACTTGTTAACTAACCAACATATTCAAAAAATTGGATTTATATCAAAATGGAAAATGGAGAAGTAGCAATTGAATAAAACTAACGGAACATTTTCTTAACTACAGTTAGCATTGGCAAAAGAAAATTATATAAAAAAATAATCTACTAAGCTCGTGGGGATCGTGCGACGACGGCTAGTGCTGCTCATACAGAAGCTTGTGCATCCTTAGTCTCGGCTACCATGATCATGACATTGGTATGTGCTATGTTGGAATGGACCAATTGATCCTTGGCATCAACAACCGCTGGGCAGGGGCTGGAAAGCCTAGGTTGCTCTATGTAACTCTAATGATTACTATAACCTCTTGAGCTCTGTTGCCCGAGAGTACAACAAAATTGGTTTTATTGTGAAATTCTTAAGCCACATCTATTTTAAGTTGAGCGGATGTGGCTACTACTCGAAAGCCCATATTAACTGCGTGGCGAGCCATGACATCTATAGCTCAATGCTCAAATTGGGCCATTCTGAAGGATAGATGGGCTTTGATGTCATCATCAATGCCCTTTACCCGATCTAGCTGCAACTGTATGAATGATTGACAACTATGTATTTTACACAATTTTTGGACATGAATTGATTTCTTGTACATTGAGAAGTTGTGTAATTTACTAGCTATTATGCTTAATTTTCTATCATTTAGTGTTTTTGATGTGTTTGTGAGTTTTGCAGCTAAAGTGACAAATATATTGAATAATTGACGCAAAATGGTCAATTAAAGTGGTGGAGAGTTCCAGCGCAAAAAGGAAGTGGGTCGACTCGGAAAGGCTCGATCGACCTATTCATGAATAAGTTATAAAGGCCTGGGTCTTTCCTGTGTAAAATTAGCCCTCTAGATCGACCTGGGTATTTTACTCGACCTATGTGGGTAGCTTTGCAGATTGATGAGTTTTTCATCTATAATTAGAGTTTCAAACCTAAAAATATAGAGGGACATGAAGGAGAGAAGAGAAGAGACACCACACACACCTGGAACCACTCTCAATACACTATTCACACCATTGCTACACTTCTACACACCCCAAGAAGATGGAGAAGGCTATCGGTACCATCTATACTCGGGAAGAACATCAAACCATTGGAGAGGAGGATTCCAGCATTGTTGAAGTTGGAGAGAGAATTCATTATAGAAGATGATTAGATGCTACAGAGGATTATCGGTGTCATCTTTATTTATTTTATGATATTTCAAACTCCGTTTTATTTCATTTCATTTATGTCTATCTAAATTAATTTAGGGATTCTAGGGTTTGCACATATTATGAATTGAATAATTTAATTTATTGACTTATGTTTTCTGTTCAGTATTGGGCATTTGATTACCAGTTTGGATTTCTCATATATATGTTGATAGTCACAATATGTGTATGCTAGCTAATTAATTTGAAGATTCTCATCCGTGACTGATTAATAAGTGGGATAAAATATTTTAATCATTTTATGTAATACTTGGAAGAACCAACCAAGTGAACATTGCATAGGAATTTAAGTCTAAGGAATGTGGTTGTGAGTAATAACGTGTACGAAAAACTGACCCTGTGAAGTGCATGATTATTATTTCTATGTTATGACATGTGTTCTATAAATAGTCTGATAATGAATTAGTGATTTTCCAAAATTAATAAATTAAAGAATGTTAAACAAATAATAAATCAATCAGAAGTCTGTTGTATGTGCACTGTGCTAGAATCCTCTGTTTCTATTATTTGTTAAGTGCTAGGTTTTAATTATTGAGTTTTATGTTATTGTTCTGTTTTTTATTTTATTACTTATTTGCTACTTTAAATCCAAAGTCTATATATTAATAAGGTATCTGTGTTTTAGTTTGGTGATTTATTCAAGCTTCAGTCCTTATGGATACGATACTCTTGCTCACTACATATTGCATTAACATTGTGCACTTGCGGTCACTTATTTGTTAATAAATAGCATGTCAATGATGAATTGGAAATTCTTGCTTTATTATACTTTTTCATTTCCTCCATCAATTACTCATTGTATTTTTTTGTATGAGGTAAGAGACTACACTATACATAAACTATATAGGAAATTTCTTGAAATTATATCCAATAATGATTTCTCATAAAAAATGTGTCTGCAAATTAGTATCGGCATTGCAAAATTCATTCGGGGATGAAATTTTAAGGAATTTAGAAGAACTAGTTTTGAAAGCAATATTATTGAACTTGAGGTAATGATGAATTATTCACGGTAGTAAAATGAATATTAATATCAATTGGATAACTCGGCTGAAACTTCTAAAAAAATGTAGTTAACATATTTGAAAACAATGTTGATGAATGAAGTTCTAGACGATATAATTACACATAAGGAAGCACTTGTAGTGTCTAGAACTCTCCTCACTCTTTTATTGTCTAGTTCGAGAACACAATAATATAAATTTTGAATGTATTAAGAAAAGTTATATATGATCTCCAACAAGATTTAAGTTTTAAGAAAAAAACTAAAACTAACATTAGACTCATATTTTACTGAAATCTCTTAATTACGTTTGTAGTTTTAAATAATTATTAATTTATGAAATTAAAAAACCATATATTTTTATATGTTTTTCAAAAATATATTACCTTATTATTTTACCGATATCAATGATTTTTTCAAATGATCCAAGTTGGGATCAGAGAAAAATATCACCCGTGCTAATGAATTTGCACACGATCAATCAACGAATCCACCATATCGCTTGAGAAAGCTGGTGTCAGGGTAGTAAAATGTTATTCACGGTAGTAAAATGAATGCTAATATCAATTGGATAACTCGGCTGAAACTTCTAAAAGAATGTAGTTAGCATCTTTGAAAATAATGTTGATGAATGAAGTTCTAGATGATATAATTGCGCATAAGGAAGCACTTGTAGTGTTTAGAACTCTCCTCACTCTTTTATGATCCAGTTCGAGAACACAATAATATAAATTTTTAAAATAATTAACTCAAATTTCTAGAGAGTCCATTAAGCCCAGGTTTATAATAGCAAGAACTAATTTTTAAATTTGGGAAGAGTTTTTAAAAAAAAAAAAACTTGAATTTGGGGGGTTTTAATCGAAATAGTGTTTTTTTTTAAAAAAAAAAAACTTGAATGTGGGGGGTTTTGATCGAAATCATCGAATCGTGAATGGCTGAATGGTAAATTAGAAAAATCTTGTTTTATCATCTTTTTTCATTTCTCCCATCAATTATTTCAGTGAACATTTTAGGATGATCTACCATTCACTACAACTTTGAAATTGTTTCAAGTTATGTCAAGTTACATTATAACTTTTAGAAGTTATGTTATGTTGATGCAGAGTGAACTTTCACTTATGTCATGTAATGTTATAACTTTCAGAAGTTATGCCAAGTTATGTTATGTTGTTACAAAGTGAAATTTCATAAAATTGTTTTAAGTTATGTCACGTTTTGTTGATGCAAAGTGAACTTTCATTGATTAGGATGATCTACCATTCACTACAATTTTGAAAACTTTGAATGTTTCAAGTGATGAGCGAACTTTCTCTGATTAGAATGATCTACCATGCACTATAACTTTGAAAACTTTGAATGATTAGATCGTAGAAAGCTTAAACCGCGTTCAATTTGACTTGAGTGGCTACAAGAACAGCATCCGCGGCAGCTCTTCGAAAACCCACCCTCTTTGCATGGCGCAACACGACATCTGCAGCTCGATGCTCCGATTCGGCTGTGATTAAGAGCACATGGGCCAGCATGTTGTCATCAATATCCTTCGCCCGAGCTAGCTACAACTGGGAGAATGATTCACTCGGAAATTTTTACCTTGTCATTCTCTTCCACTTCTCCATCAAACTTTTCGGCGTGAAATGGAGATCCACAAAAAATGGCTCATTTTTTATCTCAGTCCACTTGTAGCGATGGATCTACACACGATCAATCAGCGCATCCACCATTTCGCTTGAAAAAACTGGTGTCGGGGTAGTAAAATGAATGATAATCATGAATTATTCACGGTAGTAAAATGAATGCTAATATCAATTGGATAACTCGGCTGAAACTTCTAAAAGAATGTAGTTAGCATCTTTAAAAATAATGTTGATGAATGAAGTTCTAGATGATATAATTGCGCATAAGGAAGTACTTGTAGTGTTTAGAACTCTCCTCACTCTTTTATAGTCCAGTTCGAGAACACAATAACATAAATTTTTAAAATAATTAACCCAAGTTTCTAGAGTGTCCATTAAGCCCAGGTTTATAATAGCAAGAACTAATTTTTAAATTTGGGGAGAGTTTTTTTAAAAAAAAAAATGAATTTGGGGGGTTTTGATCGAAATAGGGTTTTTTTTTTTTAAAAAAAAAGATGAATGTGGGGGGTTTTGATCGAAATCATCGAATCGTGAATGGCTGAATGGTAAATTAGAAAAATCTTGTTTTATCATCTTTTTTCATTTCTTCCATCAATTATTTTAGTGAACATTTTAGGATGATCTACCATTCACTACAAGTTTGAAATTGTTTCAAGTTATGTCAAGTTACATTATAACTTTTAGAAGTTATGTTATGTTGATGCAGAGTGAACTTTCACTTATGTCAAGTTATGTTATAACTTTCAGAAGTTATGCCAAGTTATGTTATGTTGTTACAAAGTGAAATTTCACAAAATTGTTTTAAGTTATGTCACGTTTTGTTGATGCAAAGTGAACTTTCATTGATTAGGATGATCTACCATTCACTACAATTTTGAAAACTTTGAATGTTTCAAGTGATGAGTGAACTTTCTCTGATTAGAATGATCTACCATGCACTACAACTTCGAAAACTTTGAATGATTAGATTGTAGAAAGCTTGAGCCGCGTTCAATTTGACTTGAGCGGCTACAAGAGCAGCATCCGCGGCAGCTCTTCGAAAACCCACCTTGTTTGCATGGCGCAACACGACATCTGCAGCTCGATGCTCCGATTCGGCCGTGATTAAGAGCACATGGGCCAGCATGTTGTTATCAATATCCTTCGCCCGATCTAGCTACAACTGGGAGAATGATTCACTCGGAAATTTTTGCTTTGTCATTCTCTTCCACTTCTCCATCAAACTTTTCGGTGTGAAATAGAGATCCACAAAAAATGGCTCATTTTTTATCTCAGTCCACTTGTACCGATGGATCTGCACACGATCAATCAGAGCATCCACCATTTCACTTGAAAAAACTGGTGTCGGGGTAGTAAAATGAATTTTAATAATGAATTATTCACGGTAGTAAAATGAATGCTAATATCAATTGGATAACTCGACTGAAACTTCTAAAAGAATGTAGTTAGCATCTTTGAAAATAATGTTGATGAATGAAGTTATAGATGATATAATTGTGCATAAGGAAACACTTGTAGTGTTTAGAACTCTCCTCACTCTTTTATGATCCAGTTCGAGAACACAATAATATAAATTTTTAAAATAATTAACCCAAATTTCTAGAGAGTCCATTAAGCCCAGGTTTATAATAGCAAGAACTAATTTTAAAATTTGGGGAGAGTTTTTTTTAAAAAAAAAAACTTGAATTTGGGGGGTTTTGATCGAAATAGTGTTTTTTTTTTTTAAAAAAAAAAGATGAATGTGGGGGGTTTTGATCGAAATCATCGAATCGTGAATGGCTGAATGGTAAATTAGAAAAATCTTGTTTTATCATCTTTTTTCATTTCTCCCATCAATTATTTCAGTGAACATTTTAGGATGATCTACCATTCACTACAACTTTGAAATTGTTTCAAGTTATGTCAAGTTACATTATAACTTTTAGAAGTTATGTTATGTTGATGCAGAGTGAACTTTCACTTATGTCATGTAATGTTATAACTTTCAGAAGTTATGCCAAGTTATGTTATGTTGTTACAAAGTGAAATTTCATAAAATTGTTTTAAGTTATGTCACGTTTTGTTGATGCAAAGTGAACTTTCATTGATTAGGATGATCTACCATTCACTACAATTTTGAAAACTTTGAATGTTTCAAGTGATGAGCGAACTTTCTCTGATTAGAATGATCTACCATGCACTATAACTTTGAAAACTTTGAATGATTAGATCGTAGAAAGCTTAAGCCGCGTTTAATTTGACTTGAGTGGCTACAAGAGCAGCATCCGCGGCAGCTCTTCGAAAACCCACCCTCTTTGCATGGCGCAACACAACATCTGCAGCTCGATGCTCCGATTCGGCTGTGATTAAGAGCACATGGACCAGCATGTTGTCATCAATATCCTTCGCCCGAGCTCGCTACAACTGGGAGAATTATTCACTCGGAAATTTTTACCTTGTCATTCTCTTCCACTTCTCCATCAAACTTTTCGGTGTGAAATGGAGATCCACAAAAAATGGCTCATTTTTTATCTCAGTCCACTTGTAGCGATGGATCTACACACGATCAATCAGCGCATCCACCATTTCGCTTGAAAAAACTAGTGTCGGGGTAGTAAAATGAATGTTAATCATGAATTATTCACGGTAGTAAAATGAATGCTAATATCAATTGGATAACTCGGCTGAAACTTCTAAAAGAATGTAGTTAGCATCTTTAAAAATAATGTTGATGAATGAAGTTCTAGATGATATAATTGCGCATAAGGAAGTACTTGTAGTGTTTAGAACTCTCCTCACTCTTTTATAGTCCAGTTCGAGAACACAATAACATAAATTTTTAAAATAATTAACCCAATTTTCTAGAGTGTCCATTAAGCCCAGGTTTATAATAGCAAGAACTAATTTTTAAATTTGGGGAGAGTTTTTTTAAAAAAAAAATGAATTTGGGGGGTTTTGATCGAAATAGGGTTTTTTTTTTTTAAAAAAAAGATGAATGTGGGGGCTTTTGATCGAAATCATCGAATCGTGAATGGCTGAATGGTAAATTAGAAAAATCTTGTTTTATCATCTTTTTTCATTTCTTCCATCAATTATTTTAGTGAACATTTTAGGATGATCTACCATTCACTACAACTTTGAAATTTTTTCAAGTTATGTCAAGTTACATTATAACTTTTAGAAGTTATGTTATGTTGATGCAGAGTGAACTTTCACTTATGTCAAGTTATGTTATAACTTTCAGAAGTTATGCCAAGTTATGTTATGTTGTTACAAAGTGAAATTTCACAAAATTGTTTTAAGTTATGTCACGTTTTGTTGATGCAAAGTGAACTTTCATTGATTAGGATGATCTACCATTCACTACAATTTTGAAAACTTTGAATGTTTCAAGTGATGAGTGAACTTTCTCTGATTAGAATGATCTACCATGCACTACAACTTTGAAAACTTTGAATGATTAGATCGTAGAAAGCTTGAGCCGCGTTCAATTTGACTTGAGCGGCTACAAGAGCAGCATCCGCGGCAGCTCTTCGAAAACCCACCTTGTTTGCATGGCGCAACACGACATCTGCAGCTCGATGCTCCGATTCGGCCGTGATTAAGAGCACATGGGCCAGCATGTTGTTATCAATATCCTTCGCCCGATCTAGCTACAACTGGGAGAATGATTCACTCGGAAATTTTTGCTTTGTCATTCTCTTCCACTTCTCTATCAAACTTTTCGGTGTGAAATAAAGATCCACAAAAATGGCTCATTTTTTATCTCAGTCCACTTGTACCGAGGATCTGCACACGATCAATCAAAGCATCCACCATTTCACTTGAAAAAACTGGTGTCGGGGTAGTAAAATGAATTTTAATAATGAATTATTCACGGTAGTAAAATGAATGCTAATATCAATTGGATAACTCGACTGAAACTTCTAAAAGAATGTAGTTAGCATCTTTGAAAATAATGTTGATGAATGAAGTTATAGATGATATAATTGTGCATAAGGAAACACTTGTAGTGTTTAGAACTCTCCTCACTCTTTTATGATCCAGTTCGAGAACACAATAATATAAATTTTTAAAATAATAACCCAAATTTCTAGAGAGTCCATTAAGCCCAGGTTTATAATAGCAAGAACTAATTTTGAAATTTGGGGAGAGTTTTTTTTTAAAAAAAAAAAACTTGAATTTGGGGGGTTTTGATCGAAATAGTGTTTTTTTTTTAAAAAAAAAACTTGAATGTTGGGGGTTTTGATCGAAATCATCGAATCGTGAATGGCTGAATGGTAAATTAGAAAAATCTTGTTTTATCATCTTTTTTCATTTCTCCCATCAATTATTTCAGTGAACATTTTAGGATGATCTACCATTCACTACAACTTTGAAATTGTTTCAAGTTATGTCAAGTTACATTATAATTTTTAGAAGTTATGTTATGTTGATGCAGAGTAAACTTTCACTTATGTCATGTAATGTTATAACTTTCAGAAGTTATGCCAAGTTATGTTATGTTGTTACAAAGTGAAATTTCATAAAATTGTTTTAAGTTATGTCACGTTTTGTTGATGCAAAGTGAACTTTCATTGATTAGGATGATCTACCATTCACTACAATTTTGAAAACTTTGAATGTTTCAAGTGATGAGCGAACTTTCTCTGATTAGAATGATCTACCATGCACTATAACTTTGAAAACTTTGAATGATTAGATCGTAGAAAGCTTAAGCCGCGTTCAATTTGACTTGAGTGGCTACAAGAGCAGCATCCGCGGCAGCTCTTCGAAAACCCACCCTCTTTGCATGGCACAACACGACATCTGCAGCTCGATGCTCTGATTCGGCTGTGATTAAGAGCACATGGGCCAGCATGTTGTCATCAATATCCTTCGCCCGAGCTAGCTACAACTGGGAGAATGATTCACTCGGAAATTTTTACCTTGTCATTCTCTTCCACTTCTCCATCAAACTTTTCGGCGTGAAATGGAGATCCACAAAAAATGGCTCATTTTTTATCTCAGTCCACTTGTAGCGATGGATCTACACACGATCAATCAGCGCATCCACCATTTCGCTTGAAAAAACTGGTGTCGGGGTAGTAAAATGAATGATAATCATGAATTATTCACGGTAGTAAAATGAATGCTAATATCAATTGGATAACTCGGCTGAAACTTCTAAAAGAATGTAGTTAGCATCTTTAAAAATAATGTTGATGAATGAAGTTCTAGATGATATAATTGCGCATAAGGAAGTACTTGTAGTGTTTAGAACTCTCCTCACTCTTTTATAGTCCAGTTCGAGAACACAATAACATAAATTTTTAAAATAATTAACCCAAGTTTCTAGAGTGTCCATTAAGCCCAGGTTTATAATAGCAAGAACTAATTTTTAAATTTGGGGAGAGTTTTTTTAAAAAAAAAATGAATTTGGGGGGTTTTGATCGAAATAGGGTTTTTTTTTTTAAAAAAAAAGATGAATGTGGGGGGTTTTGATCGAAATCATCGAATCGTGAATGGCTGAATGGTAAATTAGAAAAATCTTGTTTTATCATCTTTTTTCATTTCTCCCATCAATTATTTCAGTGAACATTTTAGGATGATCTACCATTCACTACAACTTTGAAATTGTTTCAAGTTATGTCAAGTTACATTATAACTTTTAGAAGTTATGTTATGTTGATGCAGAGTGAACTTTCACTTATGTCATGTAATGTTATAACTTTCAGAAGTTATGCCAAGTTATGTTATGTTGTTACAAAGTGAAATTTCATAAAATTGTTTTAAGTTATGTCACGTTTTGTTGATGCAAAGTGAACTTTCATTGATTAGGATGATCTACCATTCACTACAATTTTGAAAACTTTGAATGTTTCAAGTGATGAGCGAACTTTCTCTGATTAGAATGATCTACCATGCACTATAACTTTGAAAACTTTGAATGATTAGATCGTAGAAAGCTTAAGCCGCGTTCAATTTGACTTGAGTGGCTACAAGAGCAGCATCCGCGGCAGCTCTTCGAAAACCCACCCTCTTTGCATGGCGCAACACGACATCTGCAGCTCGATGCTCCGATTCGGCTGTGATTAAGAGCACATGGGCCAGCATGTTGTCATCAATATCCTTCGCCCGAGCTAGCTACAACTGGGAGAATGATTCACTCGGAAATTTTTGCCTTGTCATTCTCTTCCACTTCTCCATCAAACTTTTCAGCGTGAAATGGAGATCCACAAAAAATGGCTCATTTTTTATCTCAGTCCACTTGTAGCGATGGATCTACACACGATCAATCAGCGCATCCACCATTTCGCTTGAAAAAACTGGTGTCGGGGTAGTAAAATGAATGTTAATCATGAATTATTCACGGTAGTAAAATGAATGCTAATATCAATTGGATAACTCGGCTGAAACTTCTAAAGGAATGTAGTTAGCATCTTTAAAAATAATGTTTATGAATGAAGTTCTAGATGATATAATTGCGCATAAGGAAGTACTTGTAGTGTTTAGAACTCTCCTCACTCTTTTATAGTCCAGTTCGAGAACACAATAACATAAATTTTTAAAATAATTAACCCAAGTTTCTAGAGTGTCCATTAAGCCCAGGTTTATAATAGCAAGAACTAATTTTTAAATTTGGGGAGAGTTTTTTTAAAAAAAAAATGAATTTGGGGGTTTTTGATCGAAATAGGGGTTTTTTTTTTAAAAAAAAAAAGCTGAATGTGGGGGGTTTTGATCGAAATCATCGAATCGTGAATGGCTGAATGGTAAATTAGAAAAATCTTGTTTTATCATCTTTTTTCATTTCTTCCATCAATTATTTTAGTGAACATTTTAGGATGATCTACCATTCACTACAACTTTGAAATTGTTTCAAGTTATGTCAAGTTACATTATAACTTTTAGAAGTTATGTTATGTTGATGCAGAGTGAACTTTCACTTATGTCAAGTTATGTTATAACTTTCAGAAGTTATGCCAAGTTATGTTATGTTGTTACAAAGTGAAATTTCACAAAATTGTTTTAAGTTATGTCACGTTTTGTTGATGCAAAGTGAACTTTCATTGATTAGGATGATCTACCATTCACTACAATTTTGAAAACTTTGAATGTTTCAAGTGATGAGTGAACTTTCTCTGATTAGAATGATCTACCATGCACTACAACTTCGAAAACTTTGAATGATTAGATTGTAGAAAGCTTGAGCCGCGTTCAATTTGACTTGAGCGGCTACAAGAGCAGCATCCGCGGCAGCTCTTCGAAAACCCACCTTGTTTGCATGGCGCAACACGACATCTGCAGCTCGATGCTCCGATTCGGCCGTGATTAAGAGCACATGGGCCAGCATGTTGTTATCAATATCCTTCGCCCGATCTCGCTACAACTGGGAGAATGATTCACTCGGAAATTTTTGCTTTGTCATTCTCTTCCACTTCTCCATCAAACTTTTCGGTGTGAAATAGAGATCCACAAAAAATGGCTCATTTTTTATCTCAGTCCACTTGTACCGATGGATCTGCACACGATCAATCAGAGCATCCACCATTTCACTTGAAAAAACTGGTGTCGGGGTAGTAAAATGAATTTTAATAATGAATTATTCACGGTAGTAAAATGAATGCTAATATCAATTGGATAACTCGACTGAAACTTCTAAAAGAATGTAGTTAGCATCTTTGAAAATAATGTTGATGAATGAAGTTATAGATGATATAATTGTGCATAAGGAAACACTTGTAGTGTTTAGAACTCTCCTCACTCTTTTATGATCCAATTCGAGAACACAATAATATAAATTTTTAAAATAATTAACCCAAATTTCTAGAGAGTCCATTAAGCCCAGGTTTATAATAGCAAGAACTAATTTTAAAATTTGGGGAGAGTTTTTTTTAAAAAAAAAAACTTGAATTTGGGGGGTTTTGATCGAAATAGTGTTTTTTTTTTTTAAAAAAAAAAGATGAATGTGGGGGGTTTTGATCGAAATCATCGAATCGTGAATGGCTGAATGGTAAATTAGAAAAATCTTGTTTTATCATCTTTTTTCATTTCTCCCATCAATTATTTCAGTGAACATTTTAGGATGATCTACCATTCACTACAACTTTGAAATTGTTTCAAGTTATGTCAAGTTACATTATAACTTTTAGAAGTTATGTTATGTTGATGCAGAGTGAACTTTCACTTATGTCATGTAATGTTATAACTTTCAGAAGTTATGCCAAGTTATGTTATGTTGTTACAAAGTGAAATTTCATAAAATTGTTTTAAGTTATGTCACGTTTTGTTGATGCAAAGTGAACTTTCATTGATTAGGATGATCTACCATTCACTACAATTTTGAAAACTTTGAATGTTTCAAGTGATGAGCGAACTTTCTCTGATTAGAATGATCTACCATGCACTATAACTTTAAAAACTTTGAATGATTAGCTCGTAGAAAGCTTAAGCCGCGTTCAATTTGACTTGAGTGGCTACAAGAGCAGCATCCGCGGCAGCTCTTCGAAAACCCACCCTCTTTGCATGGCGCAACACGACATCTGCAGCTCGATGCTCCGATTCGGCTGTGATTAAGAGCACATGGGCCAGCATGTTGTCATCAATATCCTTCGCCCGAGCTAGCTACAACTGGGAGAATGATTCACTCGGAAATTTTTGCCTTGTCATTCTCTTCCACTTCTCCATCAAACTTTTCGGCGTGAAATGGAGATCCACAAAAAATGGCTCATTTTTTATCTCAGTCCACTTGTAGCGATGGATCTACACACGATCAATCATCGCATCCACCATTTCGCTTGAAAAAACTGGTGTCGGGGTAGTAAAATGAATGTTAATCATGAATTATTCACGGTAGTAAAATGAATGCTAATATCAATTGGATAACTCGGCTGAAACTTCTAAAAGAATGTAGTTAGCATCTTTAAAAATAATGTTGATGAATGAAGTTCTAGATGATATAATTGCGCATAAGGAAGTACTTGTAGTGTTTAGAACTCTCCTCACTCTTTTATAGTCCAGTTCGAGAACACAATAACATAAATTTTTAAAATAATTAACCCAATTTTCTAGAGTGTCCATTAAGCCCAGGTTTATAATAGCAAGAACTAATTTTTAAATTTGGGGAGAGTTTTTTTAAAAAAAAAATGAATTTGGGGGGTTTTGATCGAAATAGGGTTTTTTTTTTTTAAAAAAAAGATGAATGTGGGGGGTTTTGATCGAAATCATCGAATCGTGAATGGCTGAATGGTAAATTAGAAAAATCTTGTTTTATCATCTTTTTTCATTTCTTCCATCAGTTATTTTAGTGAACATTTTAGGATGATCTACCATTCACTACAACTTTGAAATTTTTTCAAGTTATGTCAAGTTACATTATAACTTTTAGAAGTTATGTTATGTTGATGCAGAGTGAACTTTCACTTATGTCAAGTTATGTTATAACTTTCAGAAGTTATGCCAAGTTATGTTATGTTGTTACAAAGTGAAATTTCACAAAATTGTTTTAAGTTATGTCACGTTTTGTTGATGCAAAGTGAACTTTCATTGATTAGGATGATCTACCATTCACTACAATTTTGAAAACTTTGAATGTTTCAAGTGATGAGTGAACTTTCTCTGATTAGAATGATCTACCATGCACTACAACTTTGAAAACTTTGAATGATTAGATCGTAGAAAGCTTGAGCCGCGTTCAATTTGACTTGAGCGGCTACAAGAGCAGCATCCGCGGCAGCTCTTCGAAAACCCACCTTGTTTGCATGGCGCAACACGACATCTGCAGCTCGATGCTCCGATTCGGCCGTGATTAAGAGCACATGGGCCAGCATGTTGTTATCAATATCCTTCGCCCGATCTAGCTACAACTGGGAGAATGATTCACTCGGAAATTTTTGCTTTGTCATTCTCTTCCACTTCTCTATCAAACTTTTCGGTGTGAAATAGAGATCCACAAAAATGGCTCATTTTTTATCTCAGTCCACTTGTACCGATGGATCTGCACACGATCAATCAAAGCATCCACCATTTCACTTGAAAAAACTGGTGTCGGGATAGTAAAATGAATTTTAATAATGAATTATTCACGGTAGTAAAATGAATGCTAATATCAATTGGATAACTCGACTGAAACTTCTAAAAGAATGTAGTTAGCATCTTTGAAAATAATGTTGATGAATGAAGTTATAGATGATATAATTGTGCATAAGGAAACACTTGTAGTGTTTAGAACTCTCCTCACTCTTTTATGATCCAGTTCGAGAACACAATAATATAAATTTTTAAAATAATAACCCAAATTTCTAGAGAGTCCATTAAGCCCAGGTTTATAATAGCAAGAACTAATTTTGAAATTTGGGAGAGTTTTTTTTTAAAAAAAAAAACTTGAATTTGGGGGGTTTTGATCGAAATAGTGTTTTTTTTTTTAAAAAAAAAACTTGAATGTGGGGGGTTTTGATCGAAATCATCGAATCGTGAATGGCTGAATGGTAAATTAGAAAAATCTTGTTTTATCATCTTTTTTCATTTCTCCCATCAATTATTTCAGTGAACATTTTAGGATGATCTACCATTCACTACAACTTTGAAATTGTTTCAAGTTATGTCAAGTTACATTATAACTTTTAGAAGTTATGTTATGTTGATGCAGAGTAAACTTTCACTTATGTCATGTAATGTTATAACTTTCAGAAGTTATGCCAAGTTATGTTATGTTGTTACAAAGTGAAATTTCATAAAATTGTTTTAAGTTATGTCACGTTTTGTTGATGCAAAGTGAACTTTCATTGATTAGGATGATCTACCATTCACTACAATTTTGAAAACTTTGAATGTTTCAAGTGATGAGCGAACTTTCTCTGATTAGAATGATCTACCATGCACTATAACTTTGAAAACTTTGAATGATTAGATCGTAGAAAGCTTAAGCCGCGTTCAATTTGACTTGAGTGGCTACAAGAGCAGCATCCGCGGCAGCTCTTCGAAAACCCACCCTCTTTGCATGGCACAACACGACATCTGCAGCTCGATGCTCTGATTCGGCTGTGATTAAGAGCACATGGGCCAGCATGTTGTCATCAATATCCTTCGCCCGAGCTAGCTACAACTGGGAGAATGATTCACTCGGAAATTTTTACCTTGTCATTCTCTTCCACTTCTCCATCAAACTTTTCGGCGTGAAATGGAGATCCACAAAAAATGGCTCATTTTTTATCTCAGTCCACTTGTAGCGATGGATCTACACACGATCAATCAGCGCATCCACCATTTCGCTTGAAAAAACTGGTGTCGGGGTAGTAAAATGAATGATAATCATGAATTATTCACGGTAGTAAAATGAATGCTAATATCAATTGGATAACTCGGCTGAAACTTCTAAAAGAATGTAGTTAGCATCTTTAAAAATAATGTTGATGAATGAAGTTCTAGATGATATAATTGCGCATAAGGAAGTACTTGTAGTGTTTAGAACTTTCCTCACTCTTTTATAGTCCAGTTCGAGAACACAATAACATAAATTTTTAAAATAATTAACCCAAGTTTCTAGAGTGTCCATTAAGCCCAGGTTTATAATAGCAAGAACTAATTTTTAAATTTGGGGAGAGTTTTTTTAAAAAAAAAATGAATTTGGGGGGTTTTGATCGAAATAGGGTTTTTTTTTTTTAAAAAAAAAGATGAATGTGGGGGGTTTTGATCGAAATCATCGAATCGTGAATGGCTGAATGGTAAATTAGAAAAATCTTGTTTTATCATCTTTTTTCATTTCTCCCATCAATTATTTCAGTGAACATTTTAGGATGATCTACCATTCACTACAACTTTGAAATTGTTTCAAGTTATGTCAAGTTACATTATAACTTTTAGAAGTTATGTTATGTTGATGCAGAGTGAACTTTCACTTATGTCATGTAATGTTATAACTTTCAGAAGTTATGCCAAGTTATGTTATGTTGTTACAAAGTGAAATTTCATAAAATTGTTTTAAGTTATGTCACGTTTTGTTGATGCAAAGTGAACTTTCATTGATTAGGATGATCTACCATTCACTACAATTTTGAAAACTTTGAATGTTTCAAGTGATGAGCGAACTTTCTCTGATTAGAATGATCTACCATGCACTATAACTTTGAAAACTTTGAATGATTAGATCGTAGAAAGCTTAAGCCGCGTTCAATTTGACTTGAGTGGCTACAAGAGCAGCATCCGCGGCAGCTCTTCGAAAACCCACCCTCTTTGCATGGCGCAACACGACATCTGCAGCTCGATACTCCGATTCGGCTGTGATTAAGAGCACATGGGCCAGCATGTTGTCATCAATATCCTTCGCCCGAGCTAGCTACAACTGGGAGAATGATTCACTCGGAAATTTTTGCCTTGTCATTCTCTTCCACTTCTCCATCAAACTTTTCAGCGTGAAATGGAGATCCACAAAAAATGGCTCATTTTTTATCTCAGTCCACTTGTAGCGATGGATCTACACACGATCAATCAGCGCATCCACCATTTCGCTTGAAAAAACTGGTGTCGGGGTAGTAAAATGAATGATAATCATGAATTATTCACGGTAGTAAAATGAATGCTAATATCAATTGGATAACTCGGCTGAAACTTCTAAAAGAATGTAGTTAGCATCTTTAAAAATAATGTTGATGAATGAAGTTCTAGATGATATAATTGCGCATAAGGAAGTACTTGTAGTGTTTAGAACTTTCCTCACTCTTTTATAGTCCAGTTCGAGAACACAATAACATAAATTTTTAAAATAATTAACCCAAGTTTCTAGAGTGTCCATTAAGCCCAGGTTTATAATAGCAAGAACTAATTTTTAAATTTGGGGAGAGTTTTTTTAAAAAAAAAATGAATTTGGGGGGTTTTGATCGAAATAGGGTTTTTTTTTTTTAAAAAAAAAGATGAATGTGGGGGGTTTTGATCGAAATCATCGAATCGTGAATGGCTGAATGGTAAATTAGAAAAATCTTGTTTTATCATCTTTTTTCATTTCTCCCATCAATTATTTCAGTGAACATTTTAGGATGATCTACCATTCACTACAACTTTGAAATTGTTTCAAGTTATGTCAAGTTACATTATAACTTTTAGAAGTTATGTTATGTTGATGCAGAGTGAACTTTCACTTATGTCATGTAATGTTATAACTTTCAGAAGTTATGCCAAGTTATGTTATGTTGTTACAAAGTGAAATTTCATAAAATTGTTTTAAGTTATGTCACGTTTTGTTGATGCAAAGTGAACTTTCATTGATTAGGATGATCTACCATTCACTACAATTTTGAAAACTTTGAATGTTTCAAGTGATGAGCGAACTTTCTCTGATTAGAATGATCTACCATGCACTATAACTTTGAAAACTTTGAATGATTAGATCGTAGAAAGCTTAAGCCGCGTTCAATTTGACTTGAGTGGCTACAAGAGCAGCATCCGCGGCAGCTCTTCGAAAACCCACCCTCTTTGCATGGCGCAACACGACATCTGCAGCTCGATACTCCGATTCGGCTGTGATTAAGAGCACATGGGCCAGCATGTTGTCATCAATATCCTTCGCCCGAGCTAGCTACAACTGGGAGAATGATTCACTCGGAAATTTTTGCCTTGTCATTCTCTTCCACTTCTCCATCAAACTTTTCAGCGTGAAATGGAGATCCACAAAAAATGGCTCATTTTTTATCTCAGTCCACTTGTAGCGATGGATCTACACACGATCAATCAGCGCATCCACCATTTCGCTTGAAAAAACTGGTGTCGGGGTAGTAAAATGAATGATAATCATGAATTATTCACGGTAGTAAAATGAATGCTAATATCAATTGGATAACTCGGCTGAAACTTCTAAAAGAATGTAGTTAGCATCTTTAAAAATAATGTTGATGAATGAAGTTCTAGATGATATAATTGCGCATAAGGAAGTACTTGTAGTGTTTAGAACTTTCCTCACTCTTTTATAGTCCAGTTCGAGAACACAATAACATAAATTTTTAAAATAATTAACCCAAGTTTCTAGAGTGTCCATTAAGCCCAGGTTTATAATAGCAAGAACTAATTTTTAAATTTGGGGAGAGTTTTTTTAAAAAAAAAATGAATTTGGGGGGTTTTGATCGAAATAGGGTTTTTTTTTTTTAAAAAAAAAGATGAATGTGGGGGGTTTTGATCGAAATCATCGAATCGTGAATGGCTGAATGGTAAATTAGAAAAATCTTGTTTTATCATCTTTTTTCATTTCTCCCATCAATTATTTCAGTGAACATTTTAGGATGATCTACCATTCACTACAACTTTGAAATTGTTTCAAGTTATGTCAAGTTACATTATAACTTTTAGAAGTTATGTTATGTTGATGCAGAGTGAACTTTCACTTATGTCATGTAATGTTATAACTTTCAGAAGTTATGCCAAGTTATGTTATGTTGTTACAAAGTGAAATTTCATAAAATTGTTTTAAGTTATGTCACGTTTTGTTGATGCAAAGTGAACTTTCATTGATTAGGATGATCTACCATTCACTACAATTTTGAAAACTTTGAATGTTTCAAGTGATGAGCGAACTTTCTCTGATTAGAATGATCTACCATGCACTATAACTTTGAAAACTTTGAATGATTAGATCGTAGAAAGCTTAAGCCGCGTTCAATTTGACTTGAGTGGCTACAAGAGCAGCATCCGCGGCAGCTCTTCGAAAACCCACCCTCTTTGCATGGCGCAACACGACATCTGCAGCTCGATACTCCGATTCGGCTGTGATTAAGAGCACATGGGCCAGCATGTTGTCATCAATATCCTTCGCCCGAGCTAGCTACAACTGGGAGAATGATTCACTCGGAAATTTTTGCCTTGTCATTCTCTTCCACTTCTCCATCAAACTTTTCAGCGTGAAATGGAGATCCACAAAAAATGGCTCATTTTTTATCTCAGTCCACTTGTAGCGATGGATCTACACACGATCAATCAGCGCATCCACCATTTCGCTTGAAAAAACTGGTGTCGGGGTAGTAAAATGAATGTTAATCATGAATTATTCACGGTAGTAAAATGAATGCTAATATCAATTGGATAACTCGGCTGAAACTTCTAAAGGAATGTAGTTAGCATCTTTAAAAATAATGTTTATGAATGAAGTTCTAGATGATATAATTGCGCATAAGGAAGTACTTGTAGTGTTTAGAACTCTCCTCACTCTTTTATAGTCCAGTTCGAGAACACAATAACATAAATTTTTAAAATAATTAACCCAAGTTTCTAGAGTGTCCATTAAGCCCAGGTTTATAATAGCAAGAACTAATTTTTAAATTTGGGGAGAGTTTTTTTTTAAAAAAAATGAATTTGGGGGTTTTTGATCGAAATAGGGGTTTTTTTTTTAAAAAAAAAAAGATGAATGTGGGGGGTTTTGATCGAAATCATCGAATCGTGAATGGCTGAATGGTAAATTAGAAAAATCTTGTTTTATCATCTTTTTTCATTTCTTCCATCAATTATTTTAGTGAACATTTTAGGATGATCTACCATTCACTACAACTTTGAAATTGTTTCAAGTTATGTCAAGTTACATTATAACTTTTAGAAGTTATGTTATGTTGATGCAGAGTGAACTTTCACTTATGTCAAGTTATGTTATAACTTTCAGAAGTTATGCCAAGTTATGTTATGTTGTTACAAAGTGAAATTTCACAAAATTGTTTTAAGTTATGTCACGTTTTGTTGATGCAAAGTGAACTTTCATTGATTAGGATGATCTACCATTCACTACAATTTTGAAAACTTTGAATGTTTCAAGTGATGAGTGAACTTTCTCTGATTAGAATGATCTACCATGCACTACAACTTTGAAAACTTTGAATGATTAGATCGTAGAAAGCTTGAGCCGCGTTCAATTTGACTTGAGCGGCTACAAGAGCAGCATCCGCGGCAGCTCTTCGAAAACCCACCTTGTTTGCATGGCGCAACACTACATCTGCAGGTCGATGCTCCGATTCGGCCGTGATTAAGAGCACATGGGCCAACATGTTGTCATCAATATCCTTCGCCCGATCTAGCTACAAGAAGGAGAATGATTCACTCAGAAATTTTTGCCTTGTCATTCTCTTCCACTTCTCCATCAAGCTTTTCGGTGTGAAATGGAGATCCACAAAAAATGGCTCAATTTTTATCTCAGTCCACTTGCAACGATGGATCTGCACACGATCAATCAGCGCATCCACCATTTCACTTGAAAAAACTGGTGTCGGGGTAGGCGGCGACGGCGTAAGAGCAATGATGTGGCTGGCGTTGAGCTCTTCTCCTTCATCGTGTAGTCTCTTTAACTCCGTAACAAAATGCCTGAGATTCTTCTTCAAAAATCATGTTGGTGTTGGGAGGCAAGACGACTCGAATGGATATAGATCTGTCTCCTCCTACTAAACCTAAGTCGATATCTAGTTCGGCAACAGCAGGAGATTCAGCCATTTTTTGAAAATCAACGACGATGAATATGGGGGGTTTTCTGGAAATTGACGGCCGTTAGGGGATGAATATGGGGGGAAATCGACGGCTGTACAAGGATGAATGAGGGGGGAAATCGACGACCGTGCAAGGATGAATGTGGGGTTTTTTTATCGAAATAGGGGTTTTGATCAAAATTGTGAATGATGAATGTTGTTTACCCTTTTTCTTTTTCTTTAATTATGTTTATTTTTCTTTTATATATATTTTTATTAATTACTTTACTGGTTTAATTCTGAATTTGTAATGATGTTAATAAAGTAGTGATTTAGTCAATTTATTGATATTTTATTTCAAAGTTTTTTTTTCTTATATAATTTACGTATATACATTTTTTTACTAAAGAATACACCAAATTTATATCAATGCAAAGAAATAAAGTGTTTAATTTATCGATAGTTATTCCATAAGTTAAGTAGTTAAAATTATAATATTTATAAAAATAAATATTGAACATCAAATATAGAAATACTGAAATTTGAGAAAATACATAATTACATGTTAAATAATTAAATATTAATTTTAATTACAAAGAATACTACACAATAACAATTAAAAACATTGTTAATCATTATTTCACAAGCCACTATTTTAGATTTTAGTTATTCTCCCCATTTATATTAATTCAAAAAATGTTAAATTATATATTGTTAAATATTTATTTTAATTACATGCTGAATATTGATTTTTATTAAAATAGAGATTTGTTATTTTCAATGTGTGTGTGTGTTATTAATATTCAAATAATAACATAAAAATGTATTGTCCCAATTGGTTGAGCACATGGTATAAATACCAATATTTTTAAAATCGGATCGAACATTGAACCGGTCAAATTACCGGGTCAGTGGGTCACTGGTTCAACCGGTTGAACCATTTTAAAAAAATCGGATAAACCGTTATATGGTATTTATATGTATATATACATAATAAAACATAGTAAAATTATACAAAATTAATATCATGATTAATATATTAAATAAGTTTAAAGAATACAGCAAATTTATATCAATGCAAAGAAATAAAGTGTTTAATTTATCGATAGTTATTCCATAAGTTAAGTAGTTAAAATTATAATATTTATAAAAATAAATATTGAACATCAAATATAGAAATACTAAAATTTGAGAAAATATATAATTACATGTCAAATAATTAAATATTAATTTTAATTACAAAGAATACTGTAAGGCAAATTCATGTTTCTTTCCTTTTTATTTTACCACTTTTCTAATGTATATCAATTTATAATCATATGATATATTAATTTATAAATCAATCTATTTATAATAATATATTATTTACACTTGAATACATATATAGCCATATCTTCTTACTCATTCACTTGTGTGTATATCATAATATATATACACTACTTGACATGTATAATTACTCAAAAGTGATTTATGTTATTAAATAAAAGTATATTATAACTTATATAACTTTTATCTCTATGGCATAAAATCATAATCATGTTAACACATATATCTATATAAATGCAATTTCATGAAAATAGGCGCATAAGATTTATATAAAACTTATATAAATTAAGGTAAGTATTGAGTAGTGAGAGGCACGAATACTACATCCTTCACCCCTTATAAAAATTTCGTCCTCGAAATTATACTTACCTGAATAGCTCTGGATAGCTCTGGGTATTTAGCTCTCATTTCCTCTTCTCTTTTTCATGTAGCCTCTTCCACTAACTGATTCCTCCATAACACCTTAACTAATGGGATGCTTTTATTTCTAAGTATGCTCGGTGAACTAGATTTACCAAAATAATTATATTGGCTCAAAGATTTATTTTCGATCGATATCATGGGCGTTCAAAAAATATCAAAATTTGTGTGTTTAGAAATTGAGATGATCGAATAAATGCATATCGATGAAAACGAGATCATAAATATATGCAATCAAAATTTAATAATAATAATAATAATAATAATAATAATAATAATAATAAATACATACATACATGCATATATTAAATAAAAGGTAAAAGGTTGGTTTGGGTTGAGACCCTTAAACCCTTGCCAACCCATTAAGGTCATTAAGGTCAGACTACAAGATGTATAAGTTTAAACAATTTCTGTTGATCCGGTTTGGTTGGTTGATTTGATCGGCCTATAGATGTTCAAGTGTAGCTAACCACTGTGTATTGTTCGGTATTTTATTTCACTAAAAATACTATTCGCAAGTGTACGAGGTAAATGTAGTAAAACTATGGTGAGCAAGGTCGTATCCACAGAGACTGGCTATGTAATGCAGCTAAGTACCCAATCCTATTGTCCTACTTTATCTAGAGAACCGATTTAAAAATGATTTCAACTAACTAAATACTGCAAAAGGAATTAAATAGATTAAACACGAAAAAACTGGATAAACAAATAAAAGACGGATCCCAGGGTGTTTCTATTAACTAGATTTCTCGATTTTCAAATAATTTATTAAACCAATTTAATTCTAAATCTATTAGGAGAATCACAAATATAATTACAACCTCTCTCTCGAGTAAGCTATAACAGTAGGTTAGATTATAATTCTTATCTCTCGATCTCGAATTATTATCTAACTCCAATTAGTACCTCAGATTTATTCTCCTCACGACACCTACCAATCTTTTGATCTAGCAGACTCGTGTTATGCAATCCTAATCTGTTAATCTATTAACCTCTCTAGAGTTAATAACAAATTAACTACACATGTGCAAAAGCTGATCAATTCAATCACACAAAACAACAATAAACAATGATGCACAAACAAGAAATAGAAGGGAACAATATATTACTTCAAATCAAAAAATTCGATAACATCCACAACCCTAGGATCTCAAATAATTTAGTTACTCATGTTATATTCAAAATGCAAAGGAAATAAATAAACAAAAGCATTCAACATGATAGTTCTAATTGAATAAAACATAAAATAAATTTAGTCTATGATGCGCTTCTTCAATCTCTCTGTAGTTTTTGCTCTCTCTTCTCCACGATGTCTCTGCTCTCTCTATAGGGTAAAAACTGTCTGAATTTTCGTGCAAAGAAGAGCCTTAAATAGTTAGGTCGAGTTTACGTGGGTGTTGGAGTCGAATAAGGAAAGAGAGAAAAATCCGCCCAAAATTGACTCTTCACGCACGGGTCGTGGTTCTAGCGCACGGGCCGTGCACCAATTCTGGACCAATTTTGCCTAGACGCGCACGGTCCGTGCGCTAAGGTGGCTTCCTGCACGGGCCATGCGCCAGCTTCTATCGCTCGACACTCCTCACTGTTTTGCTCCATTCTCACTTGTTTCTCATCCGATTGACCCGATTCAAGTTGCAGCGCGCTCCTCACTCGATCCTCCATCTTCTTGGGTAATTTTCAAACTCAATTGAGTCTCATAAAATAAATTGCATCAAATCTCTTCAAAATGAGTAAATACGTGACACTGCACAAAATATGGAAAACTATGCGCAACTTGTTAATTTATGCAAGCAGTACACATGAACAACCATCCAACAAGACCTCAAAATATATGAAAACCATTGAAAAACAAGGGTTTATCATATATTTTACATACTTTTTGGATATGAATTGATGATGGTTAAAATACTAAGCTGTGTGATTTTCATAGCTTTTGTGATTGATTAATTATCATTTAGAGTTTTTGATTCGTCTACTAGTTTTGCAGTAGTAGTAGTGATTTTATTGATTATTTGATGCAAAACTATCAAATATGCACTTGGAGAGTCAAAGGGGGATCTGATTATGATTTTGGGTGCAATTACTTAATTAAGGTTTATTGGGTTGGATTAAAAGAACAAAGCTTGCGAAAATCCGAAGCCCAGCGAAGAACCGATCTCGATTGACCTATTTATGTGTGAAATATGAAGGCTTGGATCGACTCAAACATATTTCACCTAGGTTGACCCTATGTAAAAACACAATACTGGATCGTGTGGTGTCGATCGACCCACGCCCAATCGACACAGCCCCGGGAGTTCAGAGGATGGACGAATTTCTATCTCCATTTAGGGTTTATACCTAACCTATTTAAAACCTTCACGAGGAGGTGTCAAGATTGCTATAATATATGTCATAGTAGAGAAGAAATAGATAGCTAAATTATATTGTTGAACTTTCCATGAGCATCACAACTATTTGTTTTTGTTATTTATTTTAGGAAAAATGTCCAAATTAGCCCTTAAACTATTTCCCGGGGTGCATTATGTCCCTCGAATTAATTTTGGTCCCAGTTAGACCCTTTAACTATTAAATTCGGTCCAATTAAATCCTTCAACTATCAAACTCACCTAGTTAAGTGACACTCCTAACGCCGTTAAATCTGCGTTACGTTGGTTGTTTATTGAGATTTTTCGAGGGATTTAGATAGGTTTCATACTATTTTTTTGTCCAAATTAATCATCTCCATTTTCTCTCTATTTTTCATTGCGGTTCAAAACTTTATTTTTTTTCAATCTTTCCTTCAATAATTTATTCTTAGTTTAATAAATATATTCATTGAAGTTTATTTCGATCTTTTTCAATTTTTCGTTCAACAATTTAAAACAACAAAGAAGGTTACTCCCACAAATAAGTTCAATTATAATAAAGATCCATTTATTTATTGCGTTTAGGAGTGTCACTAACGGAAGTGTCTAACTGGGCGAGTTTGATAATTGAAGAGTCTAACTAGGCTGAGTTTAATAGTTAAAGGGTCTAATTGGGACCAAAATTAGTTCGAGGGTCAGAATGCACCCCGGGAAATAGTTTAGGGGCTAATTTGGACCTTTTGCCTTTATTTTATTATGTAGAAGCTAAGTTTCTAACTAAATTATAGAGTGTGGAATATTGTGGATTTTATTTATATGAATTAATCCAACATATATATTTTTTTTACTTTGTGATGCATTGAGAATTTTTCGTGTTGTAAGAAAGTAAATTAAAAGACATTTACATAAGTTCAAAATTATTTTACTTTCTCATTTTTTTCATTTGTGGTGGAAAGAGTGGAAATCGCAATGTAAATAACAACTCTCGTATTATATTACACTAGCCAGGGTTGCACTTATGTACACTCATATGGCATAATACTTATATAGAATCGATTCGTGATCATTAAAAAAATAATTCAAATGAATTTTGTTTGTATAACATGTGATACTTTGAGTATATATGTGTGACATATTTTTCTTGTATTTGAGCCATTTTATTGAATGCTAAATTATGGATTACAAAAAGAAAATGAAATTTTCATTCATCCCCAATCATGTTTATGGGCTTTTAGGTTTTGGAAATCAAAATTCTTATTTATTATTATTATTAATAAAGAATATTTTATCTTTTTTGAACTAGTATGATTGGTATCCAAAGTTTGACGTGCTGAAAAACGTGCACTATCATAAAATTTATTATTTCACCTAACCCAAAAAAATTATATAAAAATCGCTATCCACATCATCCCGTTACGATCACATTTTTTTCAATACATATATTGATATCATATTACACATTTGCATGTATGGATGGTATGTGATTGAATGTCAATTTTATAATTAAAAAAAAAGGTTAAATTGATACTTTGTATATTAATAATGGTTGCAAATTATCCTACGAGAGTTGTTAAATACACCACTAAAATCACTCTTTGCATCATAAAAAAAATAAAAAATTATGGAGCTACTTAAATGTCATTTCCTTAAAAAGAAAAAGTCTAAGAGTGGTTCGAAAATGAAATTTTGAACTCACCATATTTATTCGAAATTTAATTTTCGAACCAACATGATTTTTAAAATAGTCTTGTTCGAACAACCATGATGTGTGGCGTGTTCGAACAAATATGGTGTATTTGAAAGTTTATTTTTAAACAGGTTCCGTAAGTTTTTATTAAGTACCATTCGAAAATAGGAGTTCGAACACAGAAATTCGAACGGAATGCGATTTTTTTTTCATTAGGGATTTTTAAGTAAAATTTATAACTAATAAAAATAAAAAATAATTTATGATGCAAAAGAATAAAAATAGCAGTGCAATTCCTTATTTTATTTATGCAAGTCTAAAATAAAATTGAAAGTTTACTATTTAATTGGATAAAGTGTTGAGATTTGCGTGTCTAATTACAATTTAACCTTTTTTTAGAATTGTTTATTACAAATTGTCAATTTCCATGTTTGACCTCATTCCACATGCACCACATCTCGCACGTGTCTCCGATTTTAAGATCAAATCCACACGCGCCATTTTAGCCGGCGTGCTTTCTCTCTCTACTCCTCTCTCTACAACCATGTCCACCACCGGTCTCCTCCGTTTCTCTCTCTCACCTCACCGCTCATCTCTCCACCGCCGCCGCAATGAGCTCCTCCCTCTCCACTACAACCGACGCCGCTCGGTCGCTCCACCGCATTCGCCGAAATTGCAAGCATTTCCCCGCGTTTCTTCTAAGGCGGTCGAGTTCGAATCGCCTCTCGAAGTCCGGCAGCAGGAGAAGACAGCTCAGGAAGAGCACAATCCGACTGTGCTGCTCGATGTTTCCGGAATGATGTGCGGCGCGTGCGTGACGCGCGTCAAGTCGATCCTCTCCGGCGACGAGCGCGTCGACTCGGTCGTGGTCAACATGTTGACCGAGACCGCGGCGATCAAGCTGAAGGAAGGAGCCGTGGGGGACTTCCCCGCCGTGGCGGATGAGCTGGCGGGGAGAGTGTCGGCGAGTGGATTCGACGCGCGGCGGAGGGTGTCGGGGATGGGGGTGGAGGAGAAGGTGCGGAAGTGGAGGGAGACGGTGGAGAAGAAGGAGGCGCTGCTCGTGAAGAGCAGGAATCGGGTGGCGTTTGCTTGGACTCTGGTGGCGCTCTGCTGCGGCGCTCACGCATCTCATGTTTTACACTCCCTCGGTATTCATGTTCATGGTGAGAGCTGTTGACGATTTTCTCAGCTTCTAAGTTTGGTAGAACTGCTTGTAATCTGAGTAAAATGTTTGTGTGTTTGTGCTTCAAATACTGCTTCACCTTTTTTTCTGATCATCGTTGCCCGCTGTATTAAGTGATTTTAGTTTTTTTTCTCCTTTCTGTTTTTACGCGTTTACACTTTTCTGAGACGCTGCTTTTGCACGAGTAATGCTTCTATGCTCAGTTCATCAGTTTTTTTGCAACTACTGTAGTTCCTTAGGCATGGAGGACTTGTGTCGGATTACTTAATGATTGGATTAGTATGTTGGTAGATGGTACTTGAAAATTTCGCCTTTTGATTTAGTATGTAGTAATGCGGCTGTTTGATAAGTTTGTTTTTATCTTTTTTTTCGTTTCACTATTTTATTGCTGAAACTGGTTGGGGTTGTGTACTTGTGTTATTCATTTATTTATTTATGTTTGTATAGGATCATTCTTGGATATTCTGCACAATTCTTATGTGAAAGGTGGTTTGGCATTGGGCGCTCTGTTAGGACCTGGACGAGGTTAGTTCATTTTTATCAGCCATACTGGTTTTTTCTTGTTAATTTGTTGCACGTGGACTTGATACAACTGCAAGATTTATATGGTCTTATTATCTAGTGTTTGTCACACTTTTATTCTGCAAACTAAGTTACTTGCTACTTGCTTTGTGGTCCAGATTTGCTTGTTGATGGATTAAGGGCTTTTAGGAAGGGCTCACCCAATATGAACTCCCTTGTTGGCTTTGGATCAATTGCTGCATTTGCAATAAGTTCGGTAAGGATGTAATTAATGTTGAGTTATTCTTTTCTCAAAAGTATTTTTTAATTTCTATTTTGATGCTTGTTTGTAACCTTAATTCATTAATTAATTTGCGTCTTTTTAGGTGTCACTTCTCAACCCTGAACTTCAATGGAATGCTGCATTTTTTGATGAACCGGTATGGTTTGCTGTAACTTGAATTTAGTATTTCCAACTGATATAAAGTGTAGTTCACAGTGGGTACGGGTCTCCATGAAAATTGCCGTTTACTTCATGGGTGCTTTTTCAAGTTTCTCACTGAAATTAATGGACTTTTAGCGTGCAGGTTATGCTTCTTGGTTTTATCCTACTGGGACGTTCGCTTGAAGAAAGAGCCAGGCTCAAAGCATCCAGTGACATGAATGAGCTATTAGTAAGTCTTAACTTTACAGTTAAAACCTTTTAGGAGAGCTTTCTCCTACTCCATGATGCTTATTGCTTAGTTCCTGTGTGTGAAACCCTCTATAAGAATATATTGGTGCTAATTTCAGGTTGAACATACAGTTGTATGAAACTATCCTGTGTATTTTGTTACGTCTTGATAATTGCTGATTTGGTTGTGCTGCAGTCACTTATATCAACTAAATCAAGACTTGTGATTGCTCCCTCTGGAAGTGATATCTCATCAGACAGCGTTCTCTGCTCCGATGCAATGTGCATTGAAGTTCCCACTGATGATATTCGACTCGGTGATGCAGTCTTGGTCTTGCCTGGTGAAACAATTCCTGTAGATGTAAGTGATTCTCCGTTCTCTTTTTCTGGCTGCATCCATAAACATTGATCTACTTGAACTACTTCAATCTCATTTCGTACGAATGTGCAGTACTTTGTTGCTCATCCATCAGTTACTTGAACTACTTCAATCTCATTTCGTACGAATGTGCAGTACTTTGTTGCTCATCCATCAGTTTCTATTTATAATAAATGCTAAGGATCTCAAACCTGACACTTTCCTGAATGTAGCAGAACGGAGAAACTCTTCAATAGATTATTAAAGAATATTCACAACCACGTTAATGGTTGGAATCAGTAAATAAGATGTGATTAGTGGTTACATCTTTGTAAAGATCCTTTTCCTGGTGCTGGATAGCGTAAAGTTTAGAGTTTCTTGGTGGGTCTCAAATCACAAAGAATTCAAGAATTTTATTTTATTTTTAGTTAGGATGTCATCACTTTTTTGAGGATTACTAATCCCTTTGTAATGACTAAAAGAAGACTTCATAAAGATTGCATGTATTTACAGAATTTGTTGATAAGTTTGTGTTAGATCTTCTTGGAAAAACTATTTCTTGGACATGATCATTTTCTGCTATATACTTTTTGAATTTCAATGAAATTCTAGTTTATATATGTCAGTACATATATTGCATATGGTTTTGTGTGTATTGTCTGTTTGCACAAGTAAAAATATATTTCTTTACTGGATAACTTAAAATGCCAAATTGTCCCCACAGGGAAAAGTTCTTGCAGGTCGAAGTGTGGTGGATGAGTCTATGCTTACTGGTGAATCCCTTCCTGTATTCAAGGAAAAGGGTGTTTCTGTTTCAGCTGGAACAATTAATTGGGTATGAGGCTACTTAATTGTATGTTGATTTTTATAGTATTTTTATTTTTCTTTAATCTTCTAAAAAAGAAAAAAAAAAGAAGATGAAGGAAAAAAGGAAATTGTTCTTGTCCTGTATGTTCGTGTTTAACACTTGGTTCCTATGTTTGGTTACCTATGACTTTGTTATATTTACATACCACTTAGAAAATCCTATATGTAGGACAACCAACAATGTATCCCACTCAAGTAAAGTGTACCTTTCTGAATCAGATTATTTCTGGGACTTGCTTGTCCTGTCTTTTTACTTGTTTGTGTACAATTTTTTACTGCTCGACTTCTCCAGGTTCTGGAGTCACAGTAAGAAATTAGATGTGCAGTTATTTCTATGTGGACCCATCGTTACTTTACAATCATAGCTATTTTAGCATAAAGTATCATATAGCTGATGCCTTTACATTCATAGTCATTGCTAGACTGATGCTTTTATTGCAACATTTTCCAGGATGGTCCTTTAAGGATAGAGGCCACGTCGACTGGTTCAAACTCAACAATATCCAAGATTGTTAACTTGGTGATCTCTCTCTCCCTCTCTCTCTCTCTCTGCATGTGCACTTTCAAGCTGTGGCAGGACTTTTAGTTGAAAATAATAATCACTCTCAGAACATGATATCTGGATATAAGAAATAAAATCATTCAACCTTTAGACACCATGAATATGATTTTATCCATTTGTTTTGAAGTCGGGCTATCAAACTTTTCTTTTATGTGAAGACAATTATAATTCAAGATCTCTCCTTATGGTCCTTGCATTGAGGATTCAAATTAACATGCCTAGCTTCCAGTCTAGAACTTATTCTTGAAGAGATTTTTAAAAATGTTTTTTCCCTTCATTTTGAAGGTTGAGGATGCTCAAGGACGTGAAGCACCTATTCAAAGGCTTGCAGATTCCATTGCTGGCCCATTTGTATATAGTGTCATGACACTGTCAGCAGCCACATTTGCTTTTTGGTTGGTTTCTACATCTTCATTTTCATAATATGAAGTGTTAAATTCTTAAAATGTATCTCTGGAGCTGCCTGAATTAGCACTAACACAATCTGATACAAACTTGATTGTGGTCAAATGGGTGATCATCAAAATAATTACTCCTTTATAAAGCAAATATCTTAAATCAAAAGTTGTTGCCAGAATTTATCCATGAAAGTGTTAATGAGGTCTCAAATAGAAGTATTGTGATTTCGTGGCTTATATTTGTCAGAAACTGTTGGAAATGGTAACATACATAAAAAATAACAAAGAAGTTGAGATAAGGAATTAGATTAAGTTCAAATCAACAAACAGAATGTGAATATTATTTATTATGGCAACAATATATTGTTTGAAAGCCAGAAATGGCTTCAATCAGCTAAAACTGACTGAACTTCTCTATTGCTATCATGCTGTGTCCACCATTTTCAAAGGAAATTATTAACTATCTTCTCCCTGTTCTACCTGAGTTTCAACTCATGGGCAAAGATATTTGGGCCATACTTCATCTGCTGCTCTTTTATGTCATGGGGAAGTTTAAGCAGTTTCGTACTATTTTTTTTGCATTCCATGTGTGTCATCTGTGTTTTTGTTCTATGCTATTTTCAAGTACAGGTTAGTTTAATGTTGGTACGCAGGTGAAGGTGTCTTACTCATTTTAAGATTTGCTTTGCTGATTGAGTCTGTTTCCTCTCAGGTACTATATTGGAACTAATATCTTTCCAGATGTGTTGCTTAATGACATAGCTGGCCCTGATGGAAATTCACTGTTATTAAGCATGAAGCTTGCTGTGGATGTTTTGGTGAGTAATTATGTGTTATTTGTATTATATGCTAGTCTTTGATGTTTCCTCTATTCTCTTGTTATGTCCGCTTTCTGACTTTTGTAGGCATAATTAGTTTGATTGATCACTTTCTCTATGCTTTTCTGTGTGCAGTGAAAGATGTGGCTATGCATATTAGTTAGTCTTGTTTCTCACCTTGTCCGCATACCATGCTCTTTTCCAGGTTGTGTCCTGTCCTTGTGCTTTGGGCCTTGCAACACCAACGGCGATTTTAGTTGGCACTTCCCTTGGTACAGTTTTGCAGAATTATGTTTTTACTCTTTAGCTTTAGGAACCTTCTATTTTTTTTATTTTTTTTTTGCAACTCCAATAGATTTGCTGATGCAATTGTGTCTTTAGTCTTGGCTAGATAGTTAGGCATCAGGTGATAACTCATTATATACCTAAACTGAGAAGAAATGTATTCATGTTGAATGAAACTTTCTTCGCTAGGGCGGACATAAGCTTGATGATTTTATTTGCAATTATTATAATCTTTATCGACATTCAGTTTGTAATAACCTGTCTAAAGTTCAGCATGAAGTTGGGTCAAGTTGAGTGATTTCTAATAAATGCTCGGGAAAGTAAGTTTTAGGTCTCACTGCACCTTCAGGCACCTTGCAACACATTACATAACTAATTCAGGTTTGAAATTTGGCCGTGGGTTACTTCTTTCTATTTGACCTTTGTTCCAGAAGATTTACTTTTCTCCATTCCCCATCAGGAGCAAAACAGGGATTGCTTATTAGAGGAGGAGATGTTCTGGAACGCTTGGCCGGGATAGATTACATCACCCTGGATAAAGTAAGTATCCGAGAATATAATTTTTTTTTTTTCTGGTATTCCTGTACATCTTACCTGTATAACAAAATAAGATATGACAAAAAGGAAAAGTGCAATTCTATCACTCTCCGATTTATATCTTTGCTATTTTCTACCGTCAGACGGGGACTCTCACTGAAGGAAGACCTGCTGTATCAGCTGTTTCTTCATTCGGTCATGAACAGTCTGAAATACTTCAAATTGCTGCTGCTGTGGAAAAAACAGCTTCACATCCACTTGCAAAGGCTATTATAGCTAAAGCAGAGTCAATGAATTTGAATATTCCTAGTACAAGAGGGCAATTAGTTGAACCCGGTTCTGGAACTTTAGCAGAAGTAGATGGACTCCTTGTGGCTGTAGGAAAATTAAGTTGGGTTTATGAGCGTTTCCAGCAAAGAACTAGCCTCTCAGATATAAAGAAACTTGAGCAGTCAGTGATACATCAGTCATCAGCGGATTATTCATCTTCTGACCATTCAAGAACAGTTGTTTACGTTGGTAGGGAAGGAGAAGGTGTAATTGGTGCTATTGCAATCTCTGACAATTTGCGGCCTGATGCTAAATCTACTATAACTAGGTATTCTTGACTCTCCTAGGCCAATTTTCTGTGAAAAGCTACTAGTGAGTAGGGAGCCCTCTGAAACAAAAATATGCTTGAAATTGCAATCGGCTTATGGATTATTTCTATTTTCCTTATTTCGTTTTATCTTTTAAATGTTTGAAAGGCTTCAGCAAAAGGGAATTCGTACAGTGCTCTTGTCAGGAGACAGGGAAGAGGCAGTTGCAGCTATAGCAAAATCAATTGGGGTTGAAGATAAATATGTCAATGGTTCTTTAACACCGGAGCAGAAATCTGGTGTTATTTCAAGTCTTCAAGCATCAGGCCATCGTGTTGCTATGGTAATTATCTGTTTTTCTTTTGAATTGTAACTATGAAAATGCTTATGCAACTGCACTTAAGATGATGTGGAAGATTGCCACCTTTAACCTGTAGTTATAACTGATTGCCACCATTTGATGAATTGCTATTTCTAGTGAAAATATGGATGTGAAATGTGTATTGATCAGTTGATAATCTCACAATTATGTGATAAATTGGAAGTGCTGAACTAACTCGTATTTTAAAGGTTGGCGATGGTATCAATGATGCTCCTTCGCTAGCACTTGCTGATGTTGGGATTGCCTTGCAAATTGAAGGACAAGAAAATGCTGCATCAAATGCATCATCTATCATACTCCTGGGAAATAAGCTGTCACAGGTATGCATTTCCCTCTCATCATGCTATACATCCTTTATCCTGTCGTACTGCCATGGCCCGAGTTCATCAGTTTTCTACAATGGTTATTTACGATAAAACAGTGTATCTCTTGTAGTATATGAAAACCAAAATAGAAGCAATTCTTGGAAATTTGGATGTATAAGCAATTCTGTTAGATGGAAAGTGGACAGTGGCTCTTTTTGGTATAAGCCACGGATATTTTCTTCTGGCAGGTGGTAGAAGCAATTGATCTCGCGAGAGCAACAATGTCTAAAGTTCGTCAAAATCTGACGTGGGCAGTTGGGTATAATGCCGTTGCAATTCCAATGGCTGCCGGAGTTCTACTTCCCCATTTTGATTTTGCTATGACGCCTTCACTCTCAGGTTTGTGCTCCAGTTTCTCTTGCTAACTCTCTGAACTTCGACCAAATATTCACAAAACCATGAGTAGGCCTTATTAGAGCCCGTTTTTCGTCTAAGTGATCATTTGAATTGGAACGCTCTTTCAATGACACATTCGTTTTGGCAGGGGGCATGATGGCTATGAGCTCAGTTTTTGTTGTCACGAACTCGCTGCTTCTGCAGTTCCATGGCCTTCAAAAGAAGAAGGAAAAGGTTGAAAGAAGCATATTTTCTCAATCTCAACAGCTGGAATAGAAGAGAGCAAAACATTCATATATGATCATATTCTCAATAAAAAGTACATTTCTGATTAGTTATCTACATAAATATGTGTGTGTATATATAGGGGTTCGTTATAATAGGAACTGCGCTTCGCGTGTAAACGTGAAAACAAGCTTGTTTACTGCAAGTTCAGCGCTTTTCTTATTGTTAGACCAAAATACAATAAGAAAAGCACTAAAATTACTGTAAACAAATATGTTTTCACGTTTACGCACCAAGCACTAGTCCTCGTTTGAACCAAATTCTATAATATATATATATATATGATTTTCTCTTTTTGTCACTTTTCTCTGAAAAGAGCAGAAATGGAGAATCTCTTCACATTCAATTGATTGAAAAAACACTACAATGCAGGGCCCCACCGCGAGGAAGACAACGCTCGTCCCGTCCCGTCGTATCATCCCACAATAACGTGCCCAACGCTGATGTGGATTTAGTATATAGAGGTGAATTTCCACATGATTATGTAATATGTATAATGGCAAAGCATAAGAATCAATGTTGTTTGTATTGTTCCACTTACTAGTCCTCTTTTAGCATTTTATTCAAAGGTGTAACTGTAACATTCGCTTTAAGCAGTGTGATTTTTGTATTATTTTTGTGTTTCCCAATTTCAAATGATGTAATTTGCATTTTATAGGGTTATACACTCGTGATAAATGTGATAATACATGCTAACAAATTTGTTCATTATAATATTAGGTGGGATCATGTTTGGGCATTTGCATGTGATGATGGGTCCCACTTCCTCTCTCTACCTCAAAACAGAGGAAGGAAAGGAAAAAAGAATCCACTTTTTAGCAATTAATTTCATTAAAAAGGGATTATTATTTTAAAATATACGAAGTTTGTACTAATTTTGATTTATTTTCAAATGATTTTAAAATCGTATTTTTAATAATATAAATTCAAGACCTTTTGCAATTACAATAGGGTTAATTGCAAAAAAAAAAAAATCACCACCTTTGAATGGATTTTACAATTTAAACATCATTTTAAAATGTTGTAATAATAACTTAACATTTTGATTTGTAGCAAATTTAATGCTCTTATTTTTTTTTCCTGATGATCAGAATCAGGATGTAAGAACATTTTTTCGCCATATACAAATTAATTCATATTGGGGTGTCGAATAAGAGATTCTTATTGTGCAGCGCCAATTTCCAGTCATTGAAATTCTTTTGGGATGTCTATTTTGTTACAAATAAAAAGATTAGGTTATTATTACAATGTTTTAAAAATCATGTACAAATTACAAATTCATTTAAAAGTGATGATTTTTTTAGCAATTAACCCGTTACAATATTATTCGCACTTCTGGTTAATTGAAGACCATGTTGCTTTAACATTATTGAAACTACTTGAAAAATAAAACAGCACGATTACAATTGATTCGGAAAAAACATGTTATAATTATAAAAGTCATTAAGTTTATGCAATTGAAATTATATTTTTAAAATCGCTACAAATCAAAATTGGTGTCAAGTTTGTGTACTTTTAAAATAATTATCACTTAAAAAAGGATAATTATCGATTCAAAACCTAAAAGATGGTTAACAAATTCATTTAGGATATGAAAAATGAAAACTCTCAATTCAAGACCCGAAAAATGAAAATTCTAAATTCAGCACCTCAAAACTCACGAATTTTGATTTCTTTTTTACTTTTTAATTAATTTTAACAATTTCTTTATTAGATTTAATAGATGATTAATAAGGGAATTTTCATTGAGAATTTTTATCTTTCGATATCTGAATTGAAAGTTTTCATCCTTTAAATTCTGCATCGATATATTACTCATCTTTCAGGTCCTTAATTGATAATTCTCCTAAAAAACTATTAAAATGGCTTAAAAATGTAATTGAACACATTTGTTTGTATGGATTTGGATAAAGGAAAAGGTTGATCACGTGGTGGGCCCACTGGTTTTGAAATGACAATTTACTTGCAATTAATATCGGCCCACTGGGCTCTGCATGAAGCCCAATTTGAAGTGAAAGGTTATGCCTTTTCTTTTCTTTTTTCTTTTCTTTTTTGTCACCTTTCTTGAATTTCTTATTATTTGATTCTTTTAGAATTTTCATTTTTCATGTTAATTAAATTTTAATCAGGAGTAGTTCATGTTTCACTTTTAATTAAATTTAACGTATGATCTAGTACTATATTTTGCAGTCTTCAAGCGATAAAAATCTTTATGTAAAAAAATAGATTTCGAGTTTGAGATTCACTCTCACGTAACTTTATAATACATATGTGCACGTCTAAAAGATACATGAGTACTAAAGATGCTAGATTGTGTAATAATACATTGGTTGTGATTTCTTCATATTTACTTATATGTAATAATTATATAAAAATATAAGATAGATATCTTTGGGAAATTCCACCATAAATTGTGTCATATCAAAAAATTATTAACGTTTCACAATCTATGTGGTCCGCAGATACTAGATCTAAAAAAATACAGAGAAAGATCTTAAAATAATCATTTTTGTTATCACAAAAACATATATTACCAAATTTCAAAAAAACATTCAAGAAATATCCACTCTTAATTGATATTGTGGATGACTCGTGTAATTTTTTATCATTTTTCAATATTTCCAAATACATGTCATAATTTTTTTAGAGTGTCAGAAGCGTGATTCCTATTGTGATTGTGACTTCGGTTAGAATACAATTTTTAGTATGATGAATATAATAACTCAAAGATGATGAATGTTTTTTTTATCTAAGCCTAACAAATGTGAACACAAATTTCATAGTGTTAAAATACAAAAATAGAGCGTTAGGAGCGTGATTCCTATTGTGATTGTGATTTCGTTTGGAATACAATTTTCAGTGTGACAGACATAATAACTCCAAGGTGATGAGCTTTTTTTTTTTTATCTAAGCATAACAAATGTGAACACAAACTTCGTAGTGTTAAAATATAAAAATTGAGTACACTTTTATTTGAAAATTTGATCACTATAAGTAGAGGTGGCAAAAGGTTCCGGAACCAACAGTTAAAATCGGAACCGGAACCGCCTCCCCACGTTGCGGTTTCGATTCCCAAAAACTGGAACCACGTAACCGGTGGTTTTGAATTTATTTTATTTTTTAAATATTATAATCGCTGAGACGATCAACGGTCGAGATGAAATTACCATTGAAGATCAACGGATGAGATTAAATTAAAAAAAGAAACACAACACGGACCGTGCTATAGTAGCACAACCCGTGCGAAATAAAATTCCCCACAAAGGGCACGAGGCTGAGTGCAAAGCACGACACGTGCTTTGTATAGCACGGTCTGTGCATATCTAGCACGACCCGTGCTATACCAAGCACGGACCGTGTTATTTTTCACGGTTATAACCGTATAACCGGCAGCTCTTACGGTTCCAGAGCCATCCCGTAACTGTGATTACACAGTGCGGTTCTGGTTCCCGATTTTTGAAATTAGAAACTGACGGTTCCGGAACTGTCGCCACCTCTAACTATAACTACGTGAAAAAAAAATCCATCAATTTATCTATCAAATCACTTCATTTTTTTAAATACACTAAAATTGGGTATTTAATTTCTTGAATATTTTTCTTAATTCGGGTAATAATGTGAATCTTGTCCTCACAAAAACGCCTATTTTCATATATCGTGACTTTATTGTTATTTATTTACAACTACACGAAAACAAAACATAAATATTTTACCTGAAAAAATAAACAAAATCTAAGCTAGATTACACCAATCCACGTAATATTTATTTAATTATGCCACAAATGAAAGAGACAAGACTTGATTGACAGTTAAAAACGTTAGATTTAAACATTCTTTTAAAAAAATGCTGAAAAAGACAGCGTGGACAGCGACGCTAACTCCGTTAGTAGAGCCGTTAAGTGTCAGCCTTTTGAAGAAACGTGGGGCCACAAAACTGTTTATTTCAGAATTTTTTTTTAATTTTTATTTTTTTTATATAGAAATAATTAATAGTGAATTATTATGAATAGACGAGTTGGCCTTCCCGAGGTGAGAAAATTAGAAGGAAAAGTAAACTTCCATTTGACGGCAGCTATGATGTAATCATCATAGCCAATAACTTTTGGGGGCATTTTTGACAATTATGATACTTGAGGGGGAGAACATTAAATAAATAAGGTTTAATTGCAAAAAGAAAATATAAAATGCCTTGAAATTTTGGGATTTTTTTTTATATATCTTACACGTTTTAAAAAATGTAATTTTAATAGCATGAACTAAGCACTTGTTTGATTTTTTCACATATTTTCAAATTTCGATCAACTAAAACTGATATGACTGTAGGAGATTTTCACGTGGGACATCTATGTAGGCACTAAATTATCTTAAAATATATGAACTTTTGATTGATTTTAGTCAGATTAGAATTTCGAGATTCGAAAATCATGAGAAATACCATGTAATGCTAAATTCATGTTATTAAAATCGTATTTTTTAAAACGTGTGAAAAATAAAAACAACTCAAAGTTTGCGTATTTTAAGGGAAGTAACCAAAAATAATAATTGAACTTCAAACGGATTTGCATTTTAGTCTCGCAACTTTTAAAATGTTGGAAGAGTAAATTACACTTTGATATTAATATTTTTATTTTTTTTATTGGTTCATTTTTTCAATATTAATAAAATAGTACTCATTTTTTAAAAAAATTTATAAATCTAGCATTTGATCAAATTTGCGATCCGAAAATCGTATGTAATTTATTATAATTTAAAATTTCTTAATTGGGGGATTTTTTACGCAGTTAGGAAAAGAAAGATGTGAAAGTATAATCAATTACGTACGATTTTCAGGACGTAAAATTGATCAAATGTTAGATTTATATTTTTTTTTAAAAAATGGGTACTGTTTTGTAATTTTGAAAGAGTTGTTAGTTTTTGGAAAAATCCCAAATTGTAGGTATCAAAATGTAATTTACTTATGTTGCGATAATAATCCAACTTTTTTATTTACAGTAAATTTAACACCTTCAATTTTTTTCATGATTGAAATTATGACGTGGTAATATTTTTATACATGTACATATTAATTCAATTTTAAAATATTGAATATGTGGATTTTTATTGTACAGTGTCAGTGTCAGTTCTTCAATAGCTGATTTTACTTGAAAATGTATGTTTTGCAACAAATAAGATTTATAGTTGACTCAATAAATAATTAAGGATTGAGGTTAAAAGATTATTTTTGCAATATAGATTTAAAAGCATCCAAACATGAAATTGACACATTTCTTATTGGGTTAATAGCGACTATTATTGTGTTTTTATATAATGTTTTAGTTTTTGTAATAATATTTTTTTTTTTGTAATTAAGTCATTGATATAACTGAATCATAATTTTTTGGTCTGGTCAGCTCAATTTTTTTATTTAACTAAATTTTATGTAATTATTATTCTATTTTTCTAAATAATTTTATCTAAAATAAAACAACATTGAAACTCGAGAAATAGTCGGTAATATATTAAATAAGTAACAACAAAATATACATTAGTTCAATATAAAAATGTTTAACTGATATATTATAAATATAAATGATAAAATAAAAAAATACAATATTTATACTTTGGCTAGTCCAATTTGGATCAAAATATTTTTGACCAAAATCAAAACAAAACCAATCTATAGTTTGGTTTCTACATCCAAAATCAATTAAAAACTATCGAACAAATTAAATCAAATAGCTCGATTAAGTTTAGTTTTCCACACTACTACTATTTTTATCTAAAAAAGTTCCAATGTACTTATAATATTCACGAGTGTAATGCATACACCCTATTTCATGAAATAATAACAATAATTATTTTCGAAATTAGGTATATTTTGTTGTTACCACAATTCGATAGTAACACCAAATACACCAAGGAAAAGGGTGTTTGGCTTTGTATTTAGATATTATTATGAGGCAATTAATAGGGTTGGCTTGTGGCAATTTTAGCCAAACTCTAAAAAAAGGTACATTTTTAATTCTTTCTCTAAAAAAACAGTATATTTTGTAATTAATTCAAACACATGAGTATAGCAGGTTGTATTTCATTATTCCCATCAAAATATGATTTGTTAATATTAAAAATATAATAAAACTTAAATGATATTAATTAATGTATTTTTCATAGAGAAAACCATGAGAAATAATTGTAATATTTTATAATTTTGTGTTGCAGAGCGAGATGATTTAATTTACATCACAAGAAATGTAGCTATTAACATTAATTATCATCCGTCAAAATTTTCGGTGACTGAAAATTAACTCAACTGCCAGAATCTTATATGAATTTTTTTTATTAAAAAAATCCACATAAGGTAAAATAACTGTGTTTTAGCTTATGCTGATCCCCCCCCCCCCCCATCTTCACTTCACATCTTCTTCTCCAATTTTTTTTTTTTAAATATTAAAAAAAAGGTCAAAAACGTCGTAGTTTTAGTTTATGTGTAGTTAGTTTTTTCATGTTGTATTCCGACAACTGAATCAACTTCCAGTCATTGTATATTTTGACGGGGGCGAAATTATTGTGGAAATGAAACTATGAAGGTAACACATGTTATTAAGTATAAGTCGTGATATAATTGTGATAAGTTGCAAACATTAAGTATTGAGTATCGTATATCCGTATATATAACTAAACCTTAATTTTGGTGTATATATAAATCATTCACAACAGTCATAATTAATAGAATATAACAAAAAATTACGTGAGATCATTCTACGAATAAAAAATTTGGATCTAATTAAACTAATATTCAATGACATATTTATAAATTTATTAGTATTTGATTGTAGTTGGATTCGAATTATTGACCCGAAAAATGATGTCAAATAAGACTCTCTAAAAATATACGTATTTAATTTGTTCACACTCCATCTTTGGTGAAAATTGCTATTTCAGACTGAGCTTCTGCAAATGCAAGAATTTGTAATTAATTCATGAAGGCTGGTCCCCTTCACATTATTTCCTACCAAATTTATGGCTGTACTACATCAATCATTCATGAAGCCTACATAATGTACCTTTTCTTGATATTTCTTAGTAGATTGCACTCGCATTGAGTGAATCGAGCTTAAACGAATTGTTAACATCGAATACTATAATTTTAAGGAATTGAAACGTGACTTTGTTTTGAAGATTTAATGCCCTCAAAGCTCTACCAAGCTCTAATAAATCGCGTTCGAATTGAGATTATAAGAAAATATCAAGAATCGAGCTTAAACGGGCATTTCACAAACAATATAATTTTAAGGGATTCAAGTGTGACTTTGTTTTGAAAATTTGACGCCCTCAAAGTTCTATCAAATACTTTCTCTAGTAAATCGCGCTCGAATTGATATTATAAGAAAATATCAAGAATCGAGCTTAAACGAGTTTTTCACGAATAATGTAATTTTAAGGGGTTGTAGTGTGACTTTATTTTGAAGATTTGATGCCCTCAAAGTTCTCCCAAATGCTTTATCTAGTAAATCGCGCTCGAATTGAGATTATAAGAAAATATCAAGAATTGAGCTTAAACGAGCTTTTTATGAATTATGTAATTTTAAGGGGTTGAAATGTGACATTGTTTTAAATATTTGATACCCTCAAAGTTATACCAATTGTTTTCTCTAGTAAATCGTGCTCGAATTGAGATTATAAGAAAATATCAAGAATTGATCTTGAACAAGCTTTTCACGGATGATGTAATTTAAGGGATTGAAATGTGACTTTATTTGTAAGATTTAATGCTCTCAAAGCTCTACCAAATGCTTTCTCTAGTAAATCACACTTGAATTGAGATTATAAGAAAATATCAAGAATCGAGCTTAAACGAGTTTTTCACGACATATGTAAGTTTAAGGGATTAAAATGTGACTTTGTTTTAAAGATTTGATGCCCTCAAAGTTCTACCAAATGCTTTCTCAAAGGGGTGAAATATCAAAATTTATGAAAAATGATTAATTAATTTTTGTAGTTTTCTTTATATATAGAAGTTTGGTGAAATTTGTTGTCAAAACATTTACTCCACAACTGTGCAAATGAAGTTGTAATTGAGTTCCTCCCAAAAAATAAAATAAAGTAAAGTAGTGATTGAGAATTTAAATTTATTTATTAATTGGGCCTCAGATATATCCACAAATCAAAGAATGACGACAAAATACATATTTCATTTATTAAAAAAAAATCATAATTCATGCAATATCAAACAAAACTCAATATTTAACGAGTTCAAATTCCTTGTTATACTTTTTGTATATAATATTAATGAATATTTATTATAAAAATAAAAATATTTATACGATAATAATCCTAATCAACGTCTATTTAATTAAAAATTATTAAAAATATAATTATGAAATAATCAGGTGTAATAATAAATTATTAATTGAAATTCAAAAATTAAATACGAAATAAATTTATAAGACCCGAATTAATAATTATAAAATTAAATTAAAACATAATAAATTGAAATAGAAGAAAAATACAAATAAATTAAACTCATAATTTAATGATGAAATACGAAATAAAATCCAAAAAGCTTAATAGAAAAAATATCATACTTCCTTGTGTTTGTGATGTTTTCCCTCCCACATATATACATACCTCATTTAACAAAATCATGATAATTTTTTCTCTTCTTTATTCGTTTCTAAGTAGTTTTAAATATTCAGAATAAAAAAAAAAAGATGGAAGCTTGCTAATTAATTAAATCTCAACTCCAATGGTGAAAGAGGAAACTGCAGTTGGAAAAGAAGAGGGCAAAAATCATGAGTTTGCGCTGTATATTCTCTCTCTAGTTGGAAAAAGAGTGATATGCCTTAACAAGAAAACAAACAAAAAACTTTCACTTTTTCTCCATTAACTCACCAGAATAATTACATGCACAAAGGTTAAATGAAATAGATAAAAAAGAAAAAAAAGGTATGATTTTTAGAGAGAGAATAGCGATCTTCTGAGTGGTAGTATATTGTATGGGCGTGATAATGTGATATGTACATCAAAATAAAAAATGTGTTACACCTAAATAGATGAAATTTGGTTAAAGAGTATAAAAGTGTTATTTTGTCAACTGAAGTAAGGATTGCAATCACTTGTGTTAAAGAAAGCGACTTGTTATGGTGAGAAGCCTTATAAAACTCAATAAAGATTTAGTTTTTGCGACTTTTTTATGCACCCTTTAGTTTTTACAGTTATTTGGGATCATTTTTGGATTGATGGGTGTGTTTGTATTTCGTATTTGTATATGTTTATCTTGTGTGTATTGAGAGAGAGAGAGGTTAGTTGTAAATTAAGAGAGAGAGAGAGAGAGAGAGAGAGAGAGAGAGAGAGGTTTAGTTGTAAATTATCAACAAAACTCAATAAAGATTTAGTTTTTGCGACTTTTTTTATGCTCCCTTTAGTTTTTGCAGGCATTTGGGATCATTTTGGATTGATGGGTGTGTTTGTATTTCGTATTTGTATGTTTTATTGTGTGTATTGAGAGAGAGAGAGAGGTTTAGTTGTAAATTATGATTTATCAACAAATATGAAGCTTTATACTCTTTAATTATGTACAGAAAGAGAGAGTCTTGGGTTGGAAATACATGTAGAGATACTTGCTTGTATGTATAGATGGAGGGAGAAAGCGATGGAATACTATGAGAGAGAAAGCTGTCAAGTGAGAGTAGTGATCTATTTTTGCAGAAGGGCTACTATCAGAACCTGGCAGGCTCTTTTAACTTTTCTTCTATCTTCAAATAATTCTCCAATTTCTTCCAGCAAGTGCATATATACATACGGACTAAAATAAATACATATATATCACCTCCCTCTCTCTCTCTCTCTCCACAATTTACTTACATGCATTTTATTTTCCTCTGTCACACACTTACAGACTGCAGAGCTCCATTGCAGAACGATGTGATTGAACATCACAACAAAGCCTTAACCCAGCTCCTTCTCCTCCTCTTGTCACATTTTTCCACATCTTTTCAGTAATTATATTCCCCTTCTTCTTCTCCCTCTCTCCCTCTCTCTCTCTCTCTCTCACACACACACACACACACACAGCCTCTGATACTAGTAGCATCATAAAACTTCGACCTTTCATCACATCCCATTTCATTTTCAAGTAAAAACTTGTCCTCTCTCTCTCTCTCTCACTCTCACTCTCAGATAGAGGATCTCATGATTAAGTAGAGCTTTGCATATATACGGTTATGATTATTCTGTAATTTGATTTGTTACAAGTTTGCCATGGCCAATCCTTGGAAAAGAACTATTCTTTTTGGATTTGTGGCAGTGTGCTTGAGCTTTGCTTCTGTAGTTTGTGATGAGAGTAAGTTGTTTCGGCTGCTGTTCCCCCTTATTCTTGGCTTATTAAGACATGTTCTTGGAGTTTAGTATTATTAACATTTAATTATTTTATTAATCTTTTCAATGAAGTTCCCCTCCATTTGTCTTTATTATGATTGACTATCATAATCACGTCATTATCCCTCCTAAGAAACACCATTTTCAGCATATTTCTTCTGGCTAGCTAGTAATTTTGTTGAGATTCATATATAGTCTCACTGATTTATGCACTTTGATTTTTTTTTTTTTGTGAAATTATGTGGAAAAGAAACTATTTTGCTGGAGTTGAAGAAATCGTTTAGAGACGTAGACAACGTGCTCTATGACTGGACTGATTCTCCATCTTCAGATTGCTGTTTGTGGAGAGGTGTTACCTGTGATAATGCTAATGTGGTTTCACTGTGAGTTTTTAATTTTTAATTTTTGGGGTATAAATTCAGGCACATTGCTCTTTTTCTGATTAATTTGGGATTATATTGAGTTAACGTTTACTGTTCTTGGAGTTGGGTTTGTTTATCTTGAATTATGGTTGTCAAAGATTTGATCTTTTCTTGAAATGCAGTAATTTCTCGGGTTTCAATCTTGATGGTGAAATTCCAACTGCTATAGGCCAGCTTAGAGCCCTTCAATCCATGTAAAACCACTATTTTATTCTAGTTTTATATGTTTAGTAGATCATATTATCTGTTTGAAAGATTTGTGTTGATATGGAAATTGACTTTGTGTGTCGAATCAGTGATTTTCGGGGGAATCGGCTCTCTGGACAGATCCCAGATGAGATAGGGGACTGCTCAGCTTTGATAAGCTTGTGAGTTAACATTTGGTTTTGTTAGTTTATTCGAGATTTGGTCACCGAATTATTTGAGAACATTGAAGTTCCTTGATTATCAGGGATTTATCGTTCAACGATCTTCGTGGAGATATCCCCTTCTCAATTTCGAAGCTGAAGCAACTCGAGGCATTGTAAGTTAGAACAGTCTGATATGATCTTGTTTTCACTGTTCCATTGATTTGATTCGATTTATCAGTAATCTTGTGCTGCTATCTTCACAGGATTCTGAAAAATAACCAGCTTATTGGTCAGATCCCCTCAACACTTTCTCAGATTCCTAACTTAAAATTTTTGTGAGTAACATTGTTGTTCTCTATTAATTTTTTTACTTCATTTCAATCTTGCATGAGGTAAGATCACGAGAATCTTCGAATTCATTGCTGTAGGGACTTAGCTCAGAATAAGTTCAGTGGAGAGATACCGAGACTAATTTATTGGAATGAAGTTTTACAATATATGTGAGTTCGATTAGCTTCCTGAAATGTAGCTATTTTCAGTAGTGATTAGCTAAGTTGTGCTCTTAATTTCCTATTTCTTCCGAGTAGGGGGCTACGGGGTAACAATCTACAAGGCTCTCTCTCCCCCGATATCTGTCAGCTAACGGGGTTGTGGTACTTGTAAGTTTTCTTACTAAGTTTCAAATACTATCATCTGTCACTTTAAGCTCCTTAAGTGATGCATTTTAGAGTAATTGGTGTCTGAACCTGATCTGCTCTTGCAGTGATGTAAGAAATAATAGCTTGAGCGGTTCAATACCTGAAAGTATTGGCAACTGCACCGGTTTCCAGGTTCTGTAAGTACCTTAAACCGATAGCATGAACGGGGTTTGACGAGTCTTTCACATGAATGTCTAACATGCAGTTTTTGTGTGCATGTTAAGGGATTTGTCGTACAACAATTTCTCTGGCGAGATTCCCTTCAACATTGGATTTCTTCAAGTTGCTACCTTGTACGTGTCTTCTATCTTTCACTCTGTGAAGTAGTGTAGCACCTTTAGACATGAACTCGGATGTGATGCTGCTTGAGTTTCGTGTGTATTAGGTCGTTGCAAGGTAACCAGTTTACTGGGCAAATCCCATTAGTTATTGGGCTGATGCAAGCACTTACAGTGTTGTGAGTTAGTTTTTTCCCCCCATTTTATTAACAGCATTTCGTTTCTGGATATTGTTCTCTGACATTTACGATATTCTTTATTATCATGGTACTGTCCTTCACGTCTTCTTCTCTCTAGAGATCTAAGTTGCAACATGTTGAGTGGAACAATTCCTTCAATTCTGGGAAATTTAACTTACACTGAAAAACTGTGAGTATTTTATACCGTTTTAAGCTCTGTTCTTGATAGATCAAGCTATGAGTAGGCATTATGTATGATATTAATGTACTTATTAATCAAACTTTAATGACATGTTGCATTATATTACATTTTTGATCGGGGTTTTATGAAAACCAATCATCTTCCTTGAAGGTATCTACATGGGAACAGGCTAACTGGGTCCATTCCTGCTAAGCTCGGGGATATGTCAAAGCTCCACTATCTGTACGGTTCTTTTCCACTTTTCCTTTCTCTCTTTAATCATGTTTTGCTTGATACTTGACGATTATAATGTTTAAAGAATGGCATGCATCATGCATGGACAATATCCGTTACTGTTGTTAAATGCACTCGGTTCTCCACCTTAATCCCGTCTAAATGGCTTTCCCATTTTCAGGGAATTGAACGATAATCTTCTCACCGGGCTTATCCCGCCTGAACTTGGAAAGCTGACTGATTTGTTCGACCTGTAAGATTTACGAATTAACCTTCTCATATTGATATTTACTAATTTGTACAGTTAAGTTATTTTTTAACACGTTACACAGTAATGTCGCCAACAACCACTTGGAAGGGCACATACCTGAGAGTCTTAGCTCGTGCACGAATCTTAATAGCCTGTGAGCATCTCGTCCCGTTTAAAAATTCAGTTTTCTGTTAATGGATCGTCTCTCTCAGATATTTGAAGTTCTTTAGTGCTTGATGACAGTAATGTGCATGGAAATAAGTTGAACGGGACTATTCCTCGAGCATTTCAAAAGCTGGAAAGTATGACATATCTGTGAGTCTAGACAAGTTGTGCTTTAAACTTGTTAGATAAAATTCAGTTGCAGGAATCTTCTTGTCGGAATACGCAATTTGTGTTTGTTTATTTTTTCTTTACAAAGATTCTCTGAATTTAGGAATTTATCTTCCAACAATCTCAAGGGCTCCATTCCAGTTGAGCTATCACGCATTGGTAATCTAGACACTTTGTAAGTGCTTTATTTACGAGTTGGATTCATTTTTCTTCATCAAGGCATTACACTACAACTAATATGCTGTTTTTCTCTTTCTGTTTGGAACAGAGATCTCTCCAATAATAGGATCAACGGTTATATGACACCCTCTCTCGGAGACTTGGAACATCTCCTCAAATTGTGAGCGCTTCTCATTCTGAGTCTTGTTATCGGTGCTTCTTTTGTGTATCTCACTTTCTTCTGCTATCGAACAGGAATTTAAGCTTCAATGAGTTGACTGGACCCGTACCTGCCGAGTTTGGCAACTTGAGAAGTATTATGGAAATGTAAGGAAATACAATGTGGAGAAAGGAGTCTCAATTGCTCATCCCTTTTCCTTCTCGTTTCTATAGTTTTATGTACCGTTTGCTTGCAGCGATCTTTCGAACAATCACATTTCCGGGTCACTTCCTGAGGAACTCGGTCAGCTTCAGAATATCTTCTTGCTGTAAGAACTCTCTCTCTCTCTCTCTCTCTCTCTCCCTCTTTCTCATTAACATGATATTTCCATATGTTTTTCTTGAAAATGAGTTGAAGCAATGTTTTTTCGAGTTGCTGACAGGAAGCTGGACAACAACAATTTATCGGGTGGTGTGATGTCGCTGGCCAATTGCCTCAGTCTTACAGTGTTGTAGGTTCTCAGCCAAAGTTCATTCGACTTTGATGTACACTAACAGTCGGTTCTCAACAATGTTTTTCGACTCTTCGCAGGAATGTATCATACAACAATCTTGCTGGTTACATTCCTACAGGAAACAACTTCTCTAGATTTTCACCTGACAGGTAGGCTGTCTGCTGATTCACAGCGTGTTTTTTTACTGATTCTTCGTGATTTTATATCAATCCTACTCTCCCCTTCAGCTTCTTAGGGAATCCAGGTCTTTGTGGGTACTGGCTCAGCTCTTCTTGCAATGCACGTCATTCCTCTGAACGAGGTGAGTGTCGGACTGGTATCTGATGTCCGACTGCAATGATTTATCGAGTTTATTGGTGCTCGACTGCTTGTTATGCTATTCCTTATGAGCTCGTTTCCTTCGTATATCTTTGTAGCTTCACTATCAAAAGCGGCTATTCTTGGAATTGCTCTGGGCTCTTTGGCTATTCTTCTTATGATCTTAGTTGCTGTGTGCTGGCCGCACAACCCGAAACCATTTTTTGACGGGCCGATTGATAAACCAGGTTCCTTACAGCTCGTGGCACGTTAGCTCTACTAGCTATAACTGCAGCTTTCTTACATTTTCATGTTGTTTACAGTCAACTACTCGTCTCCGAAGCTCGTGATCCTTCACATGAACATGGCGCTTCATGTTTATGAAGACATTCTGAGGGTGACTGAAAACTTGAGTGAGAAGTATATAATCGGCTATGGCGCCTCCAGCACTGTTTACAAGTGCGTTCTCAAGAACTGCAAGCCCGTCGCTGTTAAGAAACTCTATTCTCATTACCCTCACTGTCTGAAAGAGTTCGAAACGGAGCTAGAGACTGTCGGGAGCATCAAGCACCGCAACCTAGTCAGTCTGCAGGGCTACTCTCTTTCTCAAACCGGAAACCTCCTGTTTTACGACTACATGGAAAATGGAAGCCTCTGGGACCTCCTTCACGGTGAGTCCTTGCACGCAACTCGTCATGTACGAGGCCTTTAACCTCGTTTTAGCATGAGCATTCGATTCTACAGATTGAAATGTTGCGTTTTCCAGGAACGACGAAGAAGAAAAGGATGGACTGGGGTAGGCGCCTCAATGTAGCACTAGGTGCTGCGCAAGGGCTTGCGTATCTGCACCATGATTGTAGCCCTCGGATAATCCACCGGGACGTGAAGTCGTCGAACATTTTGTTGGACCGGGATTACGAGGCTCATCTTACTGATTTCGGCATTGCTAAGAGCTTGTGCACGTCTAGGAGCCATACCTCTACTTACGTAATGGGGACTATTGGCTATATTGATCCTGAATATGCTCGAACTTCCCGTCTCACGGAGAAGTCCGACGTCTACAGCTACGGAATCGTGCTGCTGGAGTTGCTTACCGGAAGAAAAGCAGTGGACGGTGAATCCAACCTCCATCAGCTGGTTAGTTTTCTGCGATTTTAAACATATTTTCATGCCAAACGTTTGAAGACTGCACTCGAGAGAATTCGAGTTTTTGCCTGTGCATTGTTTTGAATGTATGCATCATTTAAGATTTAGATGAACTCCAACCAAAATTAGACTGAGAATTCTAACACTTCATTACTTCTTGGTCGTGAATATCTGAACTGGTTGTTTGTTGTTCGAGAATTCTTTTTTAGGCTGTTCGTACCATCCATGCATAGCGTTTTGATCTTAGATTTCAATTCTTTCGTGTTTCAATAGCTACATATACGGAGTAAACGACTGTCCCGCCTCATCATCCCTCTCTCTCTCTCTCTGCAGATATTAACCAAGGCAGCAAACGATGCAGTAATGGAAACTGTGGATCCCGAGATAAACGAGACATGCAGAGATCTGGGAGAAGTGAAGAAGGTCTTTCAACTTGCTCTCTTATGCACCAAAAGACAGCCGGCTGACCGGCCAACCATGCACGAGGTGGTCCGGGTGCTCGGGTCGCTTGTGCCGCCTCCAGAAGGTAAATCTTCCGACCCTACACCGACGGCTCAGCCCCCGTCTGCCTGCTACGTGGACGAGTACGCCAACCTCAGAGCGCCTCATTCCATCAACTGTTCATCCATGAGCACCTCAGATGCTCAACTATTCCTCAAATTTGGTGAGGTAATCTCAGACAACACTGTTTGAAGTTGCTACTTGATGATCATGATGTAGTGAACTAGGAAAGAAATCTCAAGAAATGGAAATTGGTTGTGTATAAAAATGTTGCACTACCAAGTAATTAATGTGGTTATTAAGTTTTTGACAGGCATTTTTTGTTGCCATTATAATTTGAAGGCCTGCAACATATGTGTATATATAATGCCATGTGTGATTTTATGGAGTGTTTGGATTTTGTGGTGTTTGAGTTAATAAGGGACCATTGCAACAATTGGATGTGGTCCTTGCATGGCTTGATAAATTTCACCACACATTATTTGACTATATTTGGTCCTCCTGAGTTAATGTGAAGTAGAGTTGTCGATTGGGCTTGGCCGACGATGAGGTGGCCCGGCCCGAATGTGTTTAGGGCCTCTAAAATTGCGACCTGAAATTTTGAGCCAGTCTGAGCCATTTGTGGACAAAGGCTTATTTTGCCCTTTTTTTTACTACGGCCCGACCCATTTAGGTTAATGTCTTTTTTAGGTCGGGCTAGCTTGGCCCGAATTTGTTTCAGACCTTGTAAAATTATGGCCTAGTCCGACTCAAAATCGAGCTGCATAGGCCGAGCCACTTTTGCCACCTACTATTGTGAAGAGTATGTACTTAAAACTTGGAAGTTATGTCCCATGGGGTTAGAACTGACAAATCGGGCCGCACTGGCTTGACCCGAAAATTTTGATTCTTTGTTTTTTGAGGGCCGGCTCAGTCTGAAAGTATTTTGAATCAATTTTTTTTAGGCCTGACTCGGGCCTGAAATGAGGGTCGGGCCGTCCCGCGGGCCTATTGTATTTTTAGCTTTTGGGCCAAAAGTCAGCTCGTTCGGGCCTCACTCATTTTCAGCCCGACCAGCCCCAAAATTATTTCGGGCCTATTGTTTAGCCTGACCCAGCCCGAAAAGCGATTCGGCCCAAAATTGTCAGCCCTCCATGGGGTGTATCGTGAGGCATTGAGGCTCTGACTGAGAAATCATGAATTCATGATTTCGAATTTTATCGGGTTCTACATTCACAAATGTGATTCTCATATTAGGATTTGCTCGAAAAGTAGATAGAATATACAATGTAACACCATATCTTTAAGGATTACGAAGCGCATGTACAAGGGCTCTCGCTAATCGTTATTGGCACTACGTAGAGGATATAAATTGCAAGATTCTCAATGCGCTCGAGTTCAAAGTAATATGCGTATCATCATTCATCATATACAATCTAGTTTTAAAAAGACTAAAATTGTTAGCGGCACAAATATGGATTGGAGCATTAATTATTGTTATAAATTACAAACGTTGGGTATTAAGTATAATTTGCCCTTATACATGTTATTGTCATATTAGGATTTACTAAAAAAGTAGATGACATTTATAACATAGGGTCATGACTTTAAGGATTACGAAGTGCATCTACAAGGGCTCCACTAGTCGTTATTAGCACTCTGTAGTGGATGTAAATCGCTAGATTTTCAATTTGTTAGGGGTCCAAAGTAATACGCTATAATCTATCTCATTAATAATCACACAATGTCCAATTCTAAAATTGTTACCGACCGACCCGATTCCGGGCCATACCAAGTTTTTTTCTAGCTCAAAATGATTTTGCACCGGGTCATACCGGCTCGAAAAAATGAATGACCCGAACGGGCCGAGCTCATTTAGCGCAAAAATAGAAAAATACACTGTGGCCCACACAAATAATTTCAGCCCATTTTGCCACCCCTAGTTATCGACATAAATACATCGTGGCTCCTACAAATATAGAGACTTACCTCACTCTGGTTCTCATGCTAACTAAAATAACATCGTAACTTCTGTATGAAAATTATATGTTGCACCATGGATTTATATCCTAACAACATTGGATCCTTTGACATGTATGTTTTTGCTTTTATTTTCCTTTTGTTTAAATGTTAATTATAGGTAGAACCAATGAGGTAGCATATAATCTCCCGATAATCGCGTCGGGAAAATATCGGGAAAATGCATACATGGGCCCGAATAAAAATGTTTCAATTTGAAGCCTAACTTATTCGGGCCCAAATAAATTAGGCCCGTTCAAAAGCTCACTAGTGAAGCCCGCATTCCTTTTCTTGAAAATGGCTTTTCACCCACAAATTGACACAATTTCCGAAATCGGCCCAAAGTTTAGCATAAACCCGTTTCCAAACAAGGGCAATTCAATTGTTAGATTGTTATATTTGTGCCTTTTTTTTTAATAATCGATAGAGACTATTCTAAAAAATAAATAAAAAAATTATTGAGACATTAAATTTCAGACGTAACAAGTAACCATCGGCATGCATTTGACGTGTCGCTTAAGGAATTAAATGAAAGGTGTATAAATATTTAAATATGTATATATATAAATTTATTTATTTTGGGTAATCCTAAACATTTTAGTAATACTTGCTCTGACTTTTTTTTTAGTTGACATATTCAATTAATTCTTTTTATTGAAGTGGGGATAATGTGGATTTAAAAAATAAATTGTTTGGATATTTTCGAGTTACGATAAATTTATGAATTATTACATAGTCGTTTTATTACATTTTATTATTTTATTATATGAAAGTTGTGTTTTCTATTGGTAGACTTATCGTATTTAATTAATACTGCTACCGATCCCATTCCTACATTTAATTTCGTTTATTTTATTTATTTATTTATTTTTCGTTTATTTTATCGTTGGTGGCACATATTTGTTTTAATAAAAATAAATAAATTAAATCGTAATATAAGATTGAAGAAAATTCATATTCGTACTGTATTATTATAGATATAAATTTAGTAGCAATCTTAATTGGTTTCGTCTAAACAAAATTAAATTTTAATTATTTCATAAATTTATCATTGGGAATTTTTTTTTCCTTTCAATATTTAACTAATTAATTTCTATGGATATCTACGTGCATCATGAAATTTATAAAGTAAATTTATACACACACACACACTAAACATTTGCTAATGTAACTCATACCATATTCATTGAGAAAATATAAATACATGAAAATCATATATTTAAAATAGTGAAAATTGGTCACACATCGAATTTTATTTATATTTAACATATATACCTTCACATTTTTATAATGCGCTATCATCAAAATAACATAAAAAGAGAATTGTTGATTTAGTATCTGAAAGATAGTTAATCATCAATTCAACACCTCAGAAATTATGAATTTCAGTTTTTATTTTTATTTTTTTAACTATTATATGTTATTTTTTTAAAAAAAATCCATATTAAATCTAATAAAGAAATTATTAAAAATATTTTTAAAATAAAAATGGATCGAAATTCGTAAGTTTTGAGGTCCTATAATGAAAATATTAATCTTTCAGATCGTGGATTAATAATTTTCATATATAAAGTCTTGAATTAATATATTACTCATATTTCAAATTCTGAAATGATAATTTTTCTAAAATAAATTATATTATCAACTTAGATATAAAAAAATGTATGAAAAATAAAAACTATCAATTCAAATAAAAATGGAAGTTTGATGAGAGAAGTAGAAAACTAACAAATTTGAACTGTTTTTTATTTCAATATTTCCTTTTTTCTTTGACATAAATATATATATATAGTAATTTTTATTATAATTTTTTTTTTGTTTTTACCTTCAATTTTTTGAAAAACGTGGCAAAGCAACAGAGAGATTTATTTTTTAGTGCAAAAATTCAAAAATGGTTTAAACTTCAAGAAATAGTAGAGCAATAAGCAAAAATTCAAAACTGTTTAATAAATTTGGGTGATTTTTGAGTTTTTTTTGACTATGAATCTTCCCCTTCTCTTCGGGCGGGAAGCTGAAAATCCTCAAAAATTTCACTCCATGGAAAATTAGGGCTTGTAAATTCCTCTGAAGTTCATCAAGTTCAAATTTCTGGTGCTCCTAATATTTGCTGAATTTTTGGAATTACATGAAAGAAGAAGTGAAAATTGGGAGAAATTGCTGAAACATGACTCTTCGCAAAGGCTTCAAAGTGTGGGTGGAAGATAGGGACTCGGCTTGGGTTGCGGCGGAGGTCGTTGATTTTGTCGGGAAGCAAGTTCAGGTTCTCACCGCCTCCGGGAAAAAGGTGAGTTTGGTTTTTATTTTTGGTGATTCATGTTCTGTTGCAGTTGAATTTCTGCTGGAAAGTTTCGTATTTTTTTTTTAATTTTTTGGAATTATGAGTTGCACGGTGCGTGAGAGTTTATTTTCTAATTTTTGGTTCTGTTGTGGAAATTGGATGTTTTTTTTTTTTTTTTTGTTTGGAATAGGTGTTGGCGGCGCCGGAGAAGTTGCAGCCGTGCGATGGGGAGTCGGAGCTCGGAGGAGTGGATGATATGACCAAATTGACTTATTTGAATGAGCCTAGTGTTCTTGACAATCTTCAGAGAAGATATGGTCTTAATGAAATTTATGTAAGTGGCTTAGAACTTAGTAGTGCTTTTTGGATGTCTGCTGAATCGTACATTGTCGTGGAATGTTCTCTTTAGGAGGCTATTTGTTTACTTGTTGGCTTCTCTTCTGTTTAGTTGTGCATCTGTTTTGGAAATAAGTTAATATGTTGAAAATTATTAGACAATTATGGTTAAGCTAGGCATGCTTTAATTTGTTCATGTTATAAACTGGTGCTGATATGTAGCTTGTCTGAGTTGTTGAATACAGGTGATTTTCTGAAAGGATTTTTTATTTTATTTTATTGCACCAATCTTTTGATATGACGGGCTATGTGCTAAAAGAATGTAGGATAGAGTTTTGTTTAATGAATTTGTTGTGGACATGCAAAGCAAATCTTCTTTGTAAATTATGTAAGCATAGCTGATTTAGGGGAGTATTATGGTTTGTCATCTTCATATAACCAAGATACTATGTATAAGATATGCTGTATCAACTGTTAATGGTCAGTCCTGAAGCAATAATGAGATTATTTGTAGAATTCTTACAGTTTAATTTTCTTAAATTAATTGTGCTTGCTCTCCTAAAGGAGGGTTTTTTTTGGCTTGCAGTTGTTTTTTGGAGCTTTTTTTTTGAGTCTGTACTCTTTATATAGTCAAGTATCCGTAAACTGTAAAAAGGCTCATTCTCTCCCTCCCTCCCCTTTTCCTATGCATGTTGCATCTTTGTTTGGAACTCAATCTCGAAGGCAAATGACTGCTTGAAGCTGTGTTTTTTATACATGAGAAAGCTTGATAATTACTTTGCTTGATTTTTTTCTTTTATTTTTACTTATGGTTAGTTTTATATGGTTTTTCTTGTTTCATTCTTACTTTTATTCTTGTAGTGCTAAGCTATTCTAGCTAATTGTAAACCACGACCAAATCATGAGATTGGCCCCTTTGAACAGTGTATACCATAAATATGATCTTACTGTGTTAAAATTTATTAGAGTGCCCTCTATATTTAAGTTGGTTAAATTTATTGGAAAGGCATTTATGATTTTACAATTCATATTTTCCTGCATATTCATTTTTAAAATGTTTCCTTAGATTTGGACTGATACATGCTTTATTCCTCTACTAGACATACACTGGAAGTATTTTGATTGCAGTTAACCCGTTCACCAAGCTTCCCCATCTATATAATATGTACATGATGGAGCAGTATAAAGGGGCTCCATTTGGTGAATTGAGCCCCCATGTCTTTGCTGTCGCTGATGCCTCTTACAGGTTTGTCTAGTTCTAATTGTCATCTTGCATTTGAATACAAACAAGTTTACATTTTGACCTGATTCTTATGGCACAGAGCGATGATGAGTGAGGGACGTAGTCAGTCTATTCTGGTCAGTGGAGAAAGTGGTGCCGGGAAAACAGAGACGACAAAGTTGATAATGCGTTATCTCACTTATGTTGGTGGTCGTGCTGTAGAGGATGAAAGAAATGTCGAAAAGCAAGTTTTGGAGGTATATTTTGTACCCTATTACGCAGTTAATTATGCATCGCTGGGTGAACCGAGACTTGTAACAAAAATAAAAATAAGTAAAATGCTTTGATAGTAATTTTGCCCATGTCAAGTAGAACTTTCTTGAGATGTAACCTGTATCTTGTTTGTATCCATAAATATAATGTATGAAATGGACACCACATATTGGTATGTCTTGACGTCTTAATTTAATAATACATGGTCTCACTTTTGTGTTTATTTTCTGTGGGGATGGAAACTATGTATTGAACATTAGCTAATCCTTATTCTATTTCAATCTTGAAGTTATTGAGCAACCTGATGGAAAAGCTAACAACTTGTTTTTCTCCATTTTAGTCAAACCCACTTTTAGAGGCATTTGGCAATGCGAGAACCATTAGGAATGATAATTCAAGGTATTGCACGATTCTTTTCACTTTTAATACCTGTAAATGATTCCGCTAATATTTCATTGGCTGGAATAAATAATTCTTTTGAGCAATATTTGACTTTGCCTTTCCAGAATGTGGTATATCCTAATAACCGTTGTTTTTTTTTTCTTTTGATAAAATGTTTGTTCTTATCTTTTGTTTCTCTATGTGTACTGAATCCTTGCAGTTTGCACCTTTAGCAAATCTTTATCTTTCAAATTCACTTGGGCGGCTAGCTTTCTCATCCAAATTGCATATCTAATTTTCGAAAGTAGAAAAATCAACCCAGTAGAGTACTAGAATGCAATGTCTCGTGATCTTTTGGCCTGTAAAAACAATGTGTGAACAATTGCCTTATGATTTACTGGAATTAGATATTCTTTTGTCAAAGGTTTCCAAGTAAGCTCTCAATCGATTCCTGAAGCCCAGAGTTCATTCACATTCTTTAGTCTGATCTTGTTGCTTTTGCATATTGATGCTTTATCTGATTTGTGTAAGTGAGGCTACGATCCACTGGATCAATTCAATTTATGCATCTGATTGCTGTCAAAACATGCGGTGATTGAACTTCCCAGCAAATGATATGAAGCTTGACTATTCAGCTGGACTCTACTTAATTTCCATTCAATCTTTTCTCAATGTGGGGGGGGGGGGGGTGGAATTTTTTTTGAATCTTTGAGGAAGATGAAACTTGCTACACAACTTGGCCTCAACTCAACTATGTAATGACTTGCCTTTTATGCTCACTATGCAGTCGCTTTGGCAAGTTCGTTGAGATCCAGTTTGATTCCAATGGCAGAATTTCCGGGGCCGCAATCAGAACATACCTCCTGGAGCGGTCTCGTGTTGTCCAAATAACAGACCCCGAGAGAAATTATCATTGTTTCTATCAGTTGTGTGCATCTGCCAGGGTACTCCCCCAAGTTACTTCACATGCATGCTTGCCTTAATAAAAAGTATATTTTGTTAATATCACTAGTGACATCTGTCTACACTATATGTTTATTATGCTTAATATACAGCTTGCCAGTGAATTAAGGGTGACTGCAAATAGTGGTGTGGAATAAGATTATTCATATGACAATATTCTAGTAAAATATTTGGTTAACATTTTGTTAGATTTGTATTGTGTATGGCTTTGATAGACTGATGAAGAAACAAACTCATTTATTTATTCATGTGGGCTGATTCTTGACTAATTGTAATTTTTGCTCTGAATGGTTTACTTATGAATGCATTCACTGCTAATGATACCTAGGTTTTCATATTTCTTGCTGCTTTTTTGTTGTGTGTTGATGGTAAGTTTTGTGGTGATGGAACTCTGCTTATCCATGATTTCTCTGGTAGCTTGCAAATTTTATTTTAACTAACTGTATGATGGCATGTTGGAGGTGAATGTTGGTTAATATTCATATTATTTCATATGAATTCTTTGACGATTGATGTGCCTTCATAACTTAATGAGCATGCTCCTACCAGTGAACTACAATTTGAAATTAGTTGATAGAAAGTGTGCGTTTTGGCTATATTTATCATATTATTTTTTGGACTCTCAACCTCCAGGTGTTGTATTTGAGGATGCTATTCTGTTATTCAGGACACTGAAACGTACAAGCTAGGTCATCCCAGCAACTTCCATTACTTGAATCAGAGTAAGACTTATGAGTTAGATGGAGTAAACAATGCTGAAGAATATGTGAAGACAAGAAGTGCAATGGATATTGTTGGTATTAGTGATGACGAACAGGTGTGTTGATTAAGTTTTTGTTTTATCATACACCTTCATTTGTGTAACTCTTGGTCTTGTCGTTATGCATTCTTCATATGTTTCACCAGGAAGCGATATTTCGAACCTTGGCTGGGATTTTACATCTTGGAAATGTAGAGTTTTCTCCCGGCAGAGAACATGATTCATCAGTTGTCAAGGATCAGAAGTCTAATTTCCATTTAGAGATGGCTGCTGACCTCTTTAGGTTTGTTACTCCGAAGCCTTCTTTCCACTGTGGATGGCTTTTAACGCCCAATGTTTCTTAGAACTTCAATTTTTTTTTCTCTCTAACTCTGCTGTGATGTCAATCTTTTGTGGAATTTTTTCTCGACTCAGGTGTGATATTAATCTTTTGCTAGCCACACTTACAACACGTTCAATTCAAACTCGTGAGGGGATAATTGTCAAAGCTCTAGACTGTAATGCTGCTGTAGCTGGTCGGGATGCATTGGCTAAGACAGTTTATGCTCGGCTGTTTGACTGGTCTGTTTGATTATTTATGACTTGTTTGAAATGAGCTATCCCTCTTGATTAAACTAGTAATCTTAAGGTAAAATAACAAAATATATTTGTTTCAGGCTTGTTGAAAAGATTAACAGATCTGTTGGACAGGATCGTGAGTCTAAGATACAAATTGGAGTTCTGGATATTTATGGATTTGAATGCTTTAAGATAAACAGGTAAATTTTTATCAGATTGTGTCCTCCACTTTTTTTTTTTTCAACTTATCTTCAGATTCTACTTATTATTTCCATGAGGTAGAATTGAGTTCTCTGGGAATTCGATTGAAAAAGAAAGGAACCCACCAAATTCCTGGAGTCTTGGTCTGATTGACCTTGTATGGCTGTTATCTTTAATATCTAGTTAAGAGGCAGACTTAGTAGCTATTTAATAATTTTAGGTCACATTGAAACCAAGGCACTGGAGCTTTGACGAGAGCGTCCCTTTTTTGGAGTTGATAAGTCTGCTTCGTTCTGACTACTTATTGATTCTTCATTTTATTGGAAAATTTGCTAGGTGTTCATTTTAGATCTAAGTTCATTCATTATCAAGTACCTAAAAGTGCAACATCATCCTTTGTCGTTCTTGAAAATTACGTATACAAGTTACTTTCTGTGTATGCTGTCGTATTTACTCAATTCCATGCGGGCTCTGGCAACTTATTGGTTGGTCTCTCCATTTACACAGTTTTGAGCAATTTTGCATCAACTTTGCAAATGAGAAACTTCAACAACATTTTAATGAGGTGATTTTATGTTTTATGGTGCTATTTTTGGTAATTTACTTCTTATGCAGAACCTATTTGTTAATTTAGCTGTTTTCCTTTTCTGTTGGGGCTGTTTTCCAGCATGTTTTTAAGATGGAGCAGGAAGAGTATCAGAAGGAAGAAATCAATTGGAGCTACATTGAATTTATTGACAACCAAGATGTTCTGGATTTAATAGAGAAGGTCTTCTCTTGCAACCTTGTCTGATGTGATATTAACCTGCATTGAAGTACCCGCCAATCCGGCTGTTAATATAAAACAAAAAGTTTTACACTGTAGGATGATGTTGAGAATTTCTAGTTAGTTGTGATTAATTTGATACTGATCTTGTCAGGAACCATAACTCAACTTTTTTCCAGTCAGTAGTATGTCAGCAAAGTTGATATTCTAAAGTTTGCAAATGATGCAGATGATTTTGAAATCTCACTGTCTCTAAATGTCACATGATACCCGCTTGTATTTGAGATATGCTGTTGTGGATTTTGAATGGGTTTGTCCCATTGGCAATTTTTAAAAATTATTATTATCTGAAACAATACTAAACTTTGTTTTCTAAAAGATCAGGGGTTCCCCAGTGCACTAAACCCCCCAAACCTTACTGAAATGGAAATGTTAAGTGTGGAATTGGATCTTCTGTTTTAATAATCTTTTTAGAAATTGGTTTTGGTTCAGTTTCAGTTTGCCTAATCATACCAAGTAATGATCTTCATGCTTATATAAATATGATTATCCTAATTCTCAAATTTCAAAACCTGAGAAAAGAATTATGAATAAGAATTCTGTTGTCCAATGTGGCTCAGTATACTGTATACATGCCTGATAAAAGTATGTGATGCTTGGTTGATTGAATTCAAGCAGTAGCAGAAGTTTTAGAATCTTTAGAAAAAGTAAAATGCAGACTTGTGCAAAAATTTTATAGGAAATTATTTTAAAAATAAATCTTCTTTGTATCTTGCAATTAACAATTAATTCCCAGAAAGGTTATCTGCTCACCATAGAAAAAAATTCTTTAACTGTCCTTTTGCTTCAAGCATGGCCTATTTTCATTTAATCTAATTCCATGGGGATGTCCTTCTGCAGAAACCCATAGGCATAATTGCTCTTCTGGATGAAGCTTGGTATATTCTGAGTTCTCTCCTATTATTTGATGTCTTATTTTTCTTTACTTGTTGGTTCTTACTTATCCATAATTCCCCTGCCCTGATGTCTGTAGCATGTTTCCAAAATCAACACACGAAACATTTTCAAACAAGCTATTCCAGAATTTTCGCTCCCACCGACGATTGGAAAAGGCAAAATTTTCTGAAACAGATTTTATTATTTCTCACTATGCTGGCAAGGTATGTATATTCTGTGTAATGTACCCTTTATTGCCAGGTTAGTATGGTGTCCTATATAGTAACAGTTATTGACTATTTGCTTTCTTGTTTCTTCTCTAGGTGAACTATCAAACAGAGACATTTATAGACAAAAATCGTGATTATGTTGTGGTTGAACATTGCAATTTATTAGCTTCTTCCAGATGCTCATTTATAGCGGGTCTTTTTCCACCTTTACCTGAAGAATCTTCTCGATCTTCATACAAGTTTTCATCAGTATCCTCTCGATTTAAGGTACCAAATTTTTCTGCTTTGCAACTTGTTCAGCTGTCCTACCTTGTTGGTGTTTCTGTTCCAAAGTTCCATGAAACTAGAAGTAGACTGCCTTTTTGGGAGTTGGAACTGGGAATTTCTTGTAGCTATTAATTTTGTATTGGTTTAATATGTTTGATATTGCTAATAGATGCTATGATGCTTCTATATAAGATAAATAGCCTCCTCTGCATCCTGTATCCTGTTGGTTTATTTGGGTTACTTGTGAACTCTTGACAACATACATATAGTAATTGTATTTTCAAGTACTTCAGTGTGGTGTCTTAGTAATTTACCACTTTGCTTGCAGCAACAACTTCAAGCTCTTATGGAAACACTCAGCTCAACAGAGCCTCACTACATTCGATGTGTGAAGCCCAACTCACTAAATAAGCCTAACAGATTTGAGAATTCGAGCATCTTACATCAGCTGCGCTGTGGGGTCAGTATCAGTGTATCACTTTCCATTACCAGTTTAATCATCCAAGCCTTTTTCCATGTTTTTTGGTTGATTACGTATCTGGATCTTGAGAAGCTATTTCTACTGTGGGTTATCAGTCTTAGACTCCAACTTAAGTTGTGAAAAAAGACCTTATTGGTATTGACGTATTGTGTTTGCACTAAATAAAGAAAGGCTTAATGGGATGTAGGACCTAAATAGGTGTAAACAAAATATTTTCTGAGAGTCAAATGATAAACACTGTGTAAAATGATTGTTCTATGATTCTATTCAATGTTCCTTTTTTCTGCAAATGAGCATTAGTATCATATGTTTTTGTCTATTGATAAATCAGATGCATATGCTAGAATTACTTCTGGTTTGCCAGGAGTGTGAACAATAAGGATAACATAAACTAATTAAGCTTCTTTGAAGTGACATTTTTTAAAGTAAGCCATTATACTTTGTATAATATGTTCTCTTCTGATTTTCTGCAGGGTGTATTAGAAGCTGTTCGCATAAGCTTGGCAGGATATCCCACACGCAAGACATATCATGAATTTGTTGACCGATTTGGGATTATTTGCTTAGATATTATGGATATGGGGTAGCATTCTCAGAGTCCTTTTTTATCCACTTTTGCCCATGATATATGCTTTTCGGAATAAATGTTAAATTGGGTGTCAGAATTTTGGAACAATGACCATTTACTTGGTTGTTTTATTATCTTGTATTCGGTTTAACTCTGTGCTCTAGCTGTGTAGTGCTTGGCTGGTTCTTGGACTTTTCCTCTTTAGTGGTTAATGTTGTAGGTCACCTAGTATTTACCAGGGTTAAAGCATTATATTTGGTTAAAGTTGTGGGTCAGTTAGTATGTATTATGCTGTTACTTGAGATTTACTGCTGTGTTGATTGGCACTTAATTGAATAGTATCTGTTTACTGTTGTGTTGAATTAAAAGTACTTGCTGATTAAGTGTTCTTATCTTGCTCTTGTTATTGTGACATTTAATTTGCTTTTGTGTTTGATATTGAATTTACTTGCTTAAGGGTTTGTTTGTTCATTGTGATGTTTTTTCAGTTATGATGATAAAACCATCACCGAGAAAATACTCCAGAGACTAGGGCTTGTGAACTATCAGGTCTGTTATGACAAGTCTCTGTTTGAAGTTTTGGGTTGATTAAGTTTTTCTCAATGTTCTTTTTCTGTTTACATACTTTAACACGGTTTGGTTTCTCTTTTGCAGTTAGGAAAAACCAAAGTTTTTCTTAGGGCTGGCCAGATTGCTATATTAGATTCGCGCCGAGCTGAGGTCTTGGATGCTGCAGCCAAGCGCATTCAGGGTCGCCTGCGGACATATCTTGCTCACAGAGAGTTTGTTACAAAGCGTGCTGCTGCAATTTCTCTACAAGCATGTTGTAGAGGTATATTCTCTTGCTTAGAATCTATGGCTTTTAGAAAGTGACTCAGTCATACATTGCATCATCACATCATTTATGCAATGGATTTTCTATGCAAGAGTCTTAGCTTCACTTGCTGCTTGCTGGTTTTTGTCATTGATGGGCAGTGAGGCATAAATGCCTCTAATTCTTCGGAAAGTGTTGGGCTAAATTTTTATCAATTCTTAAATTAGATTCTTCGTGTGATACCATATATAGAACTTCTGTTTGTGTATGTTTACAATCTGCAATCTAAGAGAATGAGTTCCTTGGAAACATTGTGCTGAAAAGTGCTGAAAGCTGCCGGAATTTTGTTTGCAGCTGGCAAAGCTAATACAGTATCTGGGAAAACCAATCATTTCCTGATCATTTAGGTACCCTTACTCGATCAAGTAGATTAACACAATTTTAATTTATTTGGCAGGTTATCTTTCTCGAAATAAATTCGCTGTCATGCGTGATACAGCCGCTGCCATCATAATTCAGAAATATTTTCGATCCTGGTTTTTCAGACATTCATATATGCAACTTCATTATGCTTCTGTGCTCATACAGTCTAGTGTCCGTGGCTTTTCTACTCGCCGGAAGTTTATGCACAGGAAAGAAGACAGAGCTGCCACTCTTATTCAGGTAAATGCATGGGGTTGTGTTATGTTCCTCTGGGTTTTCTGTTGTATTTGATATGCATAGAAAACATTCTAGTGATCCTTTTGTGGTGCACATTATTTTGAATGGTGTATATTGGGTGATGAGTTTCATAATTTTTGTATTTGTATTGGGGGGTTTTTTCTGTTTCTGTTGTTCTTCAAGGTTCAGAAGTGAACCATGTTTAACATTGAATTTCTGATTGTTTTATGTCTTATGCAGGACAAACACATGCCATACGTTTTTTATCTGTCATTTTGAAAATTAAGAAACTTTGTTCAATATTGATAATGTTCTTAGAATTTTTATGTTATCTTAATAAAATGGATTTTATTTTGGACGGGTAGTATACAGATCAAAACTAAATGGTTTAGCAGACTGAATATGCTGCTTGTAGTTTTTGATAGTGAGGCTGGAGTACTTAATGCTGCAATTTTTTTGATCCTCTTGGCTCATATGTTCTTGGTTGGCTTTTGTTATTTGGGGTATGCTCTACCTAACCATTGGCTTCTGTATTAGGCTTATTGGAGGATGTTCAAGGTCCGCTCTATCTATCACAATCGTCAACATAATATTGTTGCGATACAATGTCTCTGGAGGCGAAAGTTGGCAAAACGAGAATTTCGGAGGCTTAAGAAGGTGAGGATGAGTTGGAGTAGCGTAATCTGGCACTGATTTGGAAGTGATACAGCAGAATAAGTACTGCATTTTATTTTTGTTCTCCTGTATATGGCAGCAATTGCCTGCCCCAGGTCAACATGTAGTGCTTTGTCTGCTTTGATGTTAAGCAATTGAGGAAAGAGCCTATGTAGTTCTTTGCATGGTGGTCTCACCAGATCTTACAATTTATTGCTAGGTGTTTCTGTTTATAATTCTTTTACAGGTTTTGATTAGTAGGTTGCTGAATGAAGGTACATAAGGTGGTGTATTCATGAGTGAAATATCTCCCTTTTGTTATTCTGTCTTAGAAGGCAATTTTGGCCACAATCTGCACATATTTTGTTCAAAACATCTCTACTTTCCGGCTGATGCATTGTTTTCTTTCTTATACAGGAGGCTAATGAGGCTGGAGCATTACGTTTAGCAAAAAGCAAGCTTGAAAAGCAGTTGGAGGACCTGACTTGGCGATTGAGTCTAGAGAAAAAAATACGGGTAAACATAAGGATTAAATTAATGTATTCTGATACCTGTTGTTGCCAGTTATGTTCTTCTGGCAGTTCTGTAATTAAAAAATAATACCCCCCCCCAGATAGTGATGCTTGACTTATTATAAGTATCTGCATTAGATTACTTACCTAGATGCCCAAAATTGTTCCTAGCTATCCAAGTCTTATCTCTTTCCCTTGTAAAATGTGTTAGTAAGGTCATTGGTTAGAACATCACTTCGACAAATTATGCTAGGGATGTGTGGTTTGCATTCCCACAAACTGAAGGCATTAAGAACGGACACTTTCAGCTCTATGAGATGGCTGCACTTTTTTAATATCCTTGGGCCATGCAGGGCTATATTTTTGTTGTTGATTCTTGGCACTGCATTCTTCCTGTCTATTTGAATGAATACCTATCAATTCTAACTTTATAACTTCTGGTCTGGTTATCGTGTGGATTTTTGTGATTATGATGATGTTTTTGTTTTTTTTTTTGTTTTTTTTTTGAGTTGCATGGTTCTTTGCAGTTTTTATTTCTTGCATCTGATTCCACATTCTTATATAAAAATATTTGCTTTATTTATTGCGAAGTCTGGATTGTCGAATTGTTAGAGCATTCACTTTCATGCATCTATATTCAATTTTTCCCTTTTAAGTTGTCTTTTTTTTTTTTGGTCCTGTTTGGAATCGGTTTCCCTATGTCTTGTTAACAGCCGGTTTTGAATTGCAGACGTCCAGTGACGATACTAAATCAGTTGAAATCTCAAAACTTCAGAAGACTGTGGAGTCCCTGACATTGGAGTTAGATGCAGCCAAACTAAGAGCTCTTAATGACCACAATAAGAACATGGACCTACAAAGACAGCTTGATTTATCAGTTAAGGAAAAATCTGCCTCTGAAAGAGAAGTAGTCTCTTTGAGTGAACTGAGGAATGAAAACTCAGTCTTAAAGGTAATTCTTCGTGACATATACTTCGACTTCCTGTCATCTTAATTTTCAGCTTATTGATCTGTCAGTTGTAGTTCTTGCCTGAGCATTTAACTTTCTATGCACGCCATGCATCTAAGAAGAAAATGTATATAGCAAATAAGAACACACCATCAACTTTTTGATAATTAGCACATGGAAGCTTTGCGCTCATGTTTCTAAGATTGAGTTTCATGCTATGATTCTGGGACAAACTGATCCCTTAACAAATTGAGTTCCTATCTTGCCTCCTATATTCCATTGTTTGCCTCAAACCCTGTAGCAAATTGTCCATTACTTCCATCTTGATCTTGATATTTTGCGAGACGTCCTGAATCTCTTCCTGGTTAGTGCAAAAAAATAACATGAAATCTTGATAATGAATTTTTCCATTAGAACTCATCGACTTCAATAATTTATTTTTGCAGAGTTCCCTTGCTGCATTAGAAGCGAAAAACTCAATGCTGGAATCTGAGCTTGCCCGAACCAAAGAAGAGGCTAATAGTACCATCAAGAAGTTGCGGGAAGTTGAAAAAACGTGTTTGCAACTACAACAAAATTTGCGGAGGTAACCTGAAATGATTGAACACCTTCCCTGTACCAAAATAAATTATAGAAAGCATAATGATTTACCTCCCTAAGCCCAGAAGAAAACAGAAAAGAAAGAAATAAGCTGCCTTGTGATTTTGCAAAATGATACTAGTGACGGAAAAAACGATCTGCCATAGTTTTGATTCCATCTGGAAGTACTTTTCTGATGCTTGGGTTATACACTAATCTATTTCTTTTGCATCAGCATGGAAGAGAAGCTGTCGAACCTAGAGAATGAGAATCATATCCTGCGCCAGAAGACATTGACTGTGTCTCCAAGGAGCAATCGGGCAGGATTCGTCAAACCTTTCCTTGACGTAAGCAGCAGTCTTCATCAGCCTCCTTCCATCATCTGTTGACCTCTGTAAAAGAATTACTGAGGCTAACATGCTTACAACTAAAATTAAATAAACTTCAACATTATCATCAAATTGTAGCTGAAGGACAGTTGCATGCAATTGTGCTCTAATATATTCTTTCCCTTTGGAACAGAAATTCACTGGTGCCATGGTTCTTTCGTCTGCTGATCAGAAATCCTATGTAAGTTTCTGCCCTGTGTATGATGTAATAAGTAACTAAATTACTGTGCTGACTTTCTTGCTTTGTGATTTGCAGGAATCACCTACTCCATCCAAATTTATTGCACCACTCTCACAAGGCTTTTCCGATTCCCGCAGAGCAAAATCAGGGATTGAAAAGCATCAGGTTTTTCTTCTTTTAACTTTTAGTTAACATGACATGCAACTTGAGTGATTTTGCTTGGGCCGTTGATTATATGGCTTCAAGTGAATGTATCTTTAGTTATTAGATGATTTTCTTCATACCGTTTTATGCTTGTATCCTTTTGTTAAGCTGTAAAGATGGTTGCAGGGGAACATAGAAATCCTTTTACGTTGCATTAAAGAAAATTTGGGCTTCAAAGATGGAAAACCAATAGCTGCTTGTGTTATCTACAAATGCCTACTTCATTGGCATGCCTTTGAATCTGAGAGGACTGCTATTTTTGACTCCATCATTGAGAGCATCAATGACGAATTGAAGGTTATTTTTCACTTACATCATAAATTTTATTGCTTTTAATTTTGTTTTTAGTGCTGTTACAAGATGGAAATTAGTTCCTGAGTGACTGCAAGTAATGAGATTGTTTATTGACCTTGTAATTTTAGAACTTATGCTGTGATATAAATGTCGCATGGGTGATGACAATATCTAATCTTATTATTTCAGGAGGGTGATGAGAATGCTATTTTGCCCTACTGGTTATCTAATGCATCTGCACTTTTATGCCTTTTGCAAAGAAATCTGCGGTCCAATGGGTTCTTGACAGCTGGTTCTCAGCGTTCTGCAGGGTCAGCAGGGCTGAATGGGAGACTTGCGCAAGTAAGTTGGGGGGTGGGCCTCAATTTGCTAGGCTTAACGTGATGTAGTCTAAGACTAAGATTGGCATCATCTGAGATATTTATGCTCTCTTACATTTAACACACATTGTTCTACCTTAATAGCACTGGGATGACCTCTTGGCTGAAAAGATTGACACTCAGACCTTAAGATTAGCATGAGTTTCTAATTTGGCTTGGTTGAATCACAGGCTATTGGTTTTGCAATTATTTCATCTGTGCAAGTATCCTGGATAGGTTGTTTCACACAGCAATTGTATTTGTCCTGGTTTAAGTGAAAACTGGATATCTGCAAAACCAATACGTATCCCATTTAGCCATCAAGCATATGCTTTTATGAGAAATGCCAGAGTTATAACGAGATTCTGGATAGAATATGCCAGAACTCACTATTAGTCATTTCAGAACTTGAACAATGTACTAATAGTGTGACGGAGTTATCCTATCTTGTTCTGAAGGTTTAACCATTTAAGTGAAACCCATTCAAGATGTAGCTATAAAGAAAGGCTACATGAATTAGTTTTAATGGTAAAATGGGGGAAATTTTGTCCTAAAACCCAATGGTAGAGGTGGCTGAAAGGATCTGGTGGAGATTGACTTGATAGTGTAGAGTGTAAGAGAGAGATGAAATCATACACCATATTAACTATAAAATGCTAGCATTCAGCATATAATTTGAACTATTGTTTATGCAGCTCTAATAAATTTGATGACTCCTAATATCAGAAATACTTCACACTTGCTAATTTTGTAACTAACATAGAGCTTTTTTTTCTTCATAGGGCCCACGGTCATCTTTCAAATATCATGGTCTGGATGATGGTTTATCCCACATGGAAGCTAAATATCCTGCTCTATTATTCAAACAACAGTTGACTGCTTGTGTTGAGAAGATATTTGGTTTGATCCGTGATAATCTGAAGAAAGAAATATCTCCATTGTTGGGACAATGTATTCAGGTAACTAATCTTTGCCCTCTTCACTTGGCACTTGTATCTAAATTGCTGCACAATGGATGTCCCATTTGATGGGGCTTTTTTTTTTTTTTTTTGGCTCAACCGAGAATGGCTATGCATCCCTAACTCAAATGGCGTCCTATAAAAAAAAAACTAAATGCATTGCTCAATCTTATATGCTCTGTAGCTTTTAACTGTTGGAAAGTGTTTTGAGGACCGAGAGTTGCTCCTCTTATTTGGTCATCATTGTCTCACTTTTCTGTTGGTGCATTATTCAGTCTCTATTTAACGTATGTAACCATATCTGGGAATTTCCTCTTTTATGAAATGAACTAAACTATGTTCATTATTCAGTCTATATTGAAGGTGCCTTACCATATCAGGGAGATACCCTCTTCATTACAATGCACTAAAATTGCATTGACTGATGTATTCTGATTATGAGTTTCTGTAATTGCATCTTATGTTTGCCGTCCTTTAAACAGGCACCAAAAAACCAGCGAGTTCATGGTGGGAAGTCATCCAGATCGCCTGGCAGTGTTCCCCAGCTATCACCAAGCAGTGAGTGGGATAGTATCATCAGTTTCTTGGATTCGCTGATGAGTCGATTACGTGGAAATTATGTAAGCTACAATATGTTCCTTGTGTCTTCCCATTCTTTCTCATTTAATTTATATGCTCATGGCAAGTGAATTTATGAATTCCCAGGTTCCTTCGTTTTTCATTAGGAAGCTCACCACACAGGTTTTCTGCTTCATCAATATACAATTATTTAATAGGTATTTTATCTAATTTGGATGCTTGCACATATCTCCTTACAATTCTATGAGGGTATCTTTAATAAAATTCACTGGCAGTTTGCTGCTGCGACGTGAATGCTGCACATTCTCAAATGGTGAATATGTCAAATCTGGCCTGGCTGAATTGGATAAATGGATATTGAATGCAACAGAGGAGGTATTCATTTTGTTTTCTCTGACTCTATCTCTATCACAAAATGATTATTAGTTCTTGTAGTCTGAGCCATTCTAGTATGCAGTTTGCAGGAACTTCGTGGCACGAGCTAAATTACATTAGACAAGCTGTTGGATTTTTGGTATATATACTTTATTTTCTAGTGATGTTGATCCTTGAGAATATAGTAACTGACGTATCTTGCTATTTAAATAGGTAATACATCAAAAGAGGAGGAAATCTTTGGAAGAGATAAGACAGGATCTCTGTCCGGTAGGACTTCACAGTTCACTGAAATACTTTATTACACACGCTATTCTGCACTTCCTCTGTTGTCTTTTTTTCTCGACGTGGATGAATTAATCTGGTCTCATGTCTGACTATATTTGTCTTATTGAAAATATTTTGCAGAAATTGACAGTGAGGCAGATCTATCGAATAAGCACCATGTACTGGGATGATAAGTATGGGACTCAGAGTGTGTCAAACGAGGCAAGTGGTTTAAATTGCTGTATTTTTTTTCGGCATTTCAGTACTAAGTTACTATGGCAACCTCCACACTTCCATGGATAGTTGGCCGTTCTGTTATGGCTCCATGTATCCCCCTCGAGTGTGAAAAAATGGAACTATCGATCTTGCCAGTTCACTTTATTGCAAAATTTAGTCTCTAAAATGAACGAAATGTTAAAAAGAATGTAGAAGTGCTGTTACATTGCTTCGAGTCTTGCTTCTGCACCTTCATTTTTTTTGACTCGTGCCTCCAGACCCTCCCATGGGTAGTAATTCAAGAGATGAACGGATTTCCACATTTGGCACAATATATCCTAAAAATTATTCAACTTGAATAGCCAGGAATAAAGTAACTCTAAGCAAATCTCTGGTCTTCCACCTCTTTTTTTTTTGTTTTTTTTTTTTGTAAATTCAAATACCTGGAGCCAGCATGAAGTAAAATGAATCATATAATGTCTGAACTGATATGGTTACCTTTGAATTTGTGGCATTGGTTGTGTTCGGCACTGAACTTTTTCCTCGTGGTTTTCGGCAGGTGGTGTCTCAGATGAGGGAGATAGTAAATAAGGATTCCCAGAATTTGTCCTCATCAAATTCGTTCTTATTGGATGATGACCTGAGGTAAAGCCATTACCTTGTGTGCTAAAACTATGATTTGCATGTCAAAGGGAATGATTATCTTGTATTCTACGGGTAGAGCGACCTTCAATTTCTTCACCGAAATTCATGTCATAATTTATAAAGCATATCCATGTTTAGGCTTTCACTAAGATTCCCTTACAACAATCATATGATAATATGCTCTGAATACTGAACCTATGCAATAATTTTCCTTATTTAGTCGGTATTATATTGATAAAGTTCCAACTCTATGTTTCTGCTTGACTAGTGAGAAAGCTTCTGTGTAACATGAATTCCTTAGACAACAACTGACCAGTGACCATTAACCCGTGTTTTGATAAGATGTTCTTGAACCAAAACTACGAAATATGAGTTAGACATTTAAATTGCTCTACCGAACCCCCTCCATCTTGTCATACTGGCATTCTTACTATTTTCTTCGTTTATTTGTAGTGACTAATTTATCGTCTCCAGAAATGTCTCTCTATGTAGCTCTATAATCTTCGTTATATTGCATTCGTGTTATCTTCATTGCAGCATCCCGTTCTCCACCGAAGATGTATATATGGCCATTCCTGCAATGGACCCTTCAGATATAGAGCCACCAAAATTCTTCTCCGAATACCCTTCTGCCCAGCTGCTGTTGCAGAATGTGAAGTAAATGATCCCCACCACGCGTTGCATAGCAGTACGTAATCTCTCTTGCTCGTCTATGCTCGTTTTTCTGTTTCCTCTGTGGAGCTGATTAACTGTACATTACTGCAGAGCGCAAACACCTTGGTTTCCGATTGCTTGTGCCCTGTTTCCATGGAATGTCGAGTGACCAACTGTAAATGAGGTAGTCGAAGATGATGTTAAAGTAAAATTTAGTCATGCCCGTTCCCGTTCGACTCTGTTAGCCGTTTCTGGCTCACACGCAGGTTAGGATGTTGGATTGCTTGTACAAAAGGAAAAATAGTAGGTAGCAAAAATCTCTCAAAAGGCTAGAGTTTAGTTTTGTTGAAGCTTGGGCCCTTTGTTGAGGGATGTACACTATTCATTTAGCTGTTAATGCATCGTGTTGTATAATTGTATTCATCTATCTCTTCAATCTCCCTCTCTTCGTGTTGCTTGTTTCGACATAGATTGGTTCGCTTATCGACTTAAACGAGCCTAGCTCGGCCTTGTGCTCGTGAATAGGCTTGAAAGAAAATAAACGAGTCAAGTTCAAGCTTAATATCATGTTCGCTGGTCATAAATGGGAGTTTTTTTTAGCTTACAAGTTGAATACCTTTAGATTCGAGTTTGACTAGAAAATAAAGATCAAATTCATCTCATTTATTTAAGGGTTAATTGTAGGAATTTACATAATATTTTACCCTCTTTTGTAATTTTCGCTTAACATTTGTAATGTTACATTTTAACCATAATCTTTCATTTTTTTTTTCTTTTTGCAATTTCAACACAATTTAAGTTTTCGAAAGACTTGATTTTCAATGGCCAAATTCTTCAATGTTGGTGTGTCGTCGATTCTTATACCAAATTGCTCGTCTCATCGAATTTAAATTTTTACCTTATTAAACGTACTATCTACTACTATAATAAAAGGGCAATGTTTTACAAATTTTGGTTTAACTATTAATCTATTATATCCTTATCATAACTTTAATTTAAGGGTAGTTATGTCATATAATATATAATATATTATATTAGTTTCCATATGAATCAAAACAAGTTCACTTTACTTGAATGACAGAACAACATACATTCCAAAGCTCCAAAGCATCATAAAATTCATCCGAAACAATTCAATTCAACACATATGCATCTGCTGTTTACTTCAAATTCACCATCTGGTTCGACCTGCATTAACCAAAATCCAAGTAATGATAATTTTATCATTCCTTCACTTACCTTTTGATCCAATGATCCCGCTGCTAATCATCAAAGATTCCATGAAGAATTGATCACAACTTGAAAACGAGAATATGTTTTTTTCAACTTTATTTGGTGCGCAGAAGCCACAACTGAAGGACTGCAATCATCTACCTCCATCATTTCCAGATTTGAGATATCTCCCATTTCCGAAGGTATCTTCTTTAATTTGTAGCAGTGTCGAACACTTAGGTGGCCGAGCTGTCGGAAAAAGTTAGCTTCAGCTGTCCAATGCACCAGATCAATATCTTCAAGTAGCAGAAATTCGAGACTCTGGAATTGTCGAGCCTTTGTCTCCCAGTGTGAACCTTGAAAGGCAGAGCATCGCAGCTTCAGCACATAAAGGTCTGGCAGTGAAGCAATTGCAGTCATGTCCTTCCATGAATATTCTAATCCATTCAAGCTCAACTTCGTCAGTCTCCTCGGCAGTTTTGAAAAGTGATCTGGTGGGGCAACAGCTAATTGAGACCTCAGTCGAGGATTCACAACCACACATTTAACTGACTCTAATCTTTCGAGAAGTCCAATATGCCGGAAGCATCTTATGGTTTCAGCAACAGCGTCAGGCTGTAACTCAATTCTAATTCCTAACTTCTTCAGATTAGGGATGCCTCTGAAAACAGCCATGCTGCAACTATGAGCATTCACATAAAGTGTTAAGAGTTTTGATAGACCTTTTCCCTTACTTGGGTCTGGTAGGTTGCTTCCCGTGATCCGAAGATGCCTCAATTCTTCCATATCCCAAATCTCATCAGGCAAATAAGTTGTTGGAGCTGTCAGGAATTTGATGTTATGATGTCGACGGAGAATCAAGCTCTGCAGCTGTTGGAGGTTGGAGATGGAAGAAGGGAGTTCCCCATTATGAGTGAGGGAGAGATACCTTAACTGTAAAAGTTTCAATACCTCATTCGGAAACTCATAGAAACGGATTGCCAGAGCATCCAACACCCTCATAAGTAACATCATATGAAAACATATGGGTACTGGATACTGATGATCTTCACCGGTACAAAGGAGTGAACGTGTTGTTGATGTGGCTGCAGCCATTGTGTCATACACCTCTTTTAGGCCTAATAATATGTTGTTTTGGACTGACAACCGACGCTGCTTTTCAATATTATCTTCGGAAACATCGGTTAACTTGTTTAAGACATGTAAGAACTTGCTCTTCCTAGCTTCTTTAACGCACAAGTACCAATAGGCACAATGGAGCTTTGAGGATATGATTTTTCTAACCATCCTTGATAAGCTGAAGAATCTCTGCTTGCAGACAATAACAAGATTATTTGAGACAAGACCCTCCACACATTCAATTGCTAAGTCTTCCAACTTTTGTTCCTCACTAACAGGCACCAAATATATACTCTGATGGTGCAGAGTTGGTTCAAGAAAATCCTCTACAGCCCACAAGTTAAAGAGCTTGGATATGCGAATCTGACAACTCTGAGGGAAAACTCCCATGTACAGAAAACATGGTTTTAATTGTTGAGGTAAGTACTTGTAGCTTGAGAGCAGCACCTCGTAAATGTTTTCATACGCATCTGTAAAGGCAGTGGTTTTATTCTCTGCTACCTTCATCCAGTACTCTTCGGTCTTGTCGAGACCACGGAGGATGTCGGCAACTGCCAGGATCAAAAGAGGAAGACCTTCACACTTGTCCGCAATCTTCCTTCCCGGTTTCTCGAGTTGAGAAGGGAATGACTTTTCAGCTACAAACACATTCTGCCAAAGTAGATTCCAACTTTCTTCATTGTTCAGAAATGGCATCTGGTGAATACTCTCCGTATAGCACTCATTAGCGACTTGCTGTAGCCTTGTTGTGATTAAGAATCGGATATTCTCGAAACTATGAAGGTAATCCAAGACTCTTGTGGCCCATATATCATCCAATACAATTAAGTATCTCTCATTACTTTTCAAACTGCTTCCTATAAGATCTATTAATTTATCCTCATCCATTTCTTCCTTAAATAGATCTCTAGGCTTATGCAGTAATTGAGAAAGAATATCCGCAAAGATATTGTTTGGTTGATATTTAGGGCCTGCTCTCACCCACACTCTTACATGGAAATGTTGAACAATGCGTGGGTGGTGATAAATTAGTGCAGCAAGATGGGTCTTACCAATGCCTGCCATCCCCACAAGCGAGAAAACAAAGCTGTAAAGCAACATACCTTCAACGCTTCCGCTTCGTAGAAGCTGATCTATGATTTTATGAGATAGATCTGATGAGCCGACCGTGGTTGAGTTGTTTACTGGAGGAACTGCAGCAGATAAAGATAATGCCTCATCTTCTACTTCTGTAGGCAATGGTTTTTTTCGTAGCGCTCTGTAATACTCCTTTTTCAACATCTTCACTTTCTTCAAGAACGAATTCACCTCTTCCTCCACGCCCTTCTCATTTAGAGAGTGATATGATTTATCAAGAACATCTTCTACTTTCCAAACTTCATCTCTTATCTTTGCATCCACTTCATTAATCACACTCCTATCCATCATTCTGCTCCTTTCATGATCATCCAATCTTCTCAGCATAGTGATTAATGAACCCAGCTCCTCATCACACACAGCTTCTGTGATTCGTGGAAAATTGGTGAGATTTTTGAGGCGGCGGATTGTATTCTTGAGAGAAATCACAGCAGCGTAAGCCATAATGTTTCTTTTTTCTTGCTGATCATTCACATAAGCATCTGGATGAGATTATTGGTGGAAGCAATGCATTTATCTTCCAGGTTTGAACCAGTCAAATATGCGGGCCTTTTCCCAAATAATTGAGATATTTGGGGCCACATCATGTCCCCCATTTACTTATTACTCTACTTCACTTTTCGTTTCCACCCTAAAATTTAATGTTTTAAAAATATTTATTTCAAAAATAAATTTTATTATAATATTACAAATCATAATTAACATTTATTGTTAAAGAAAGTTTCTAATTGAACAATGTGAATTTAATATATTTTGAATAATTGAGGAGACCGATTATACTTTTTAAATAGTTTAGATGTGTATTCGGACAAAAAAAATAGTTCATACGCCTACGTAAGACTTGTCATATAGTTCGGATGTTTATTTGACCATTTGCCCTACTATATAATAATATTAGGACTAGAAATGGCAGGTACAACTTTCCTTTCCAAAATTAATATTTTAAAAAACCTTATTGCTTGTTCACATAAGCAACTCATTTCGTCAATGATAATGACAAATGCAGCTTCTCCCTTTCTTCTGAATCGTCCTTTGTGTTTATATTTAATTTAATTTGTAATATAAAACAATTTAGTTGTTTTCTAGTCATTAGATATATAGACTATATATAGTCGATATTTCCACGTAATTATATTATTAAATTGATATTAATTAGCTGAGAAATTTTATTATAGTTGAATAATTATAGACTGCTAATTCATGGAGGAGCGAGAAACCTAAAAAATTTGGGCGATGATCATCGAAGTGAGGGCCATAATTTTTTTTTTTTCTCACTCACGCACGCAAACGATAACAACGTTCAAACGCAATTAACATAAGCATTCGTTGAACTCAATTGCAGATTAGAACTAATTAATTTGTTTATTTCAAGTTTATGGAAAGCAGACATAATGTCAAGTAGCAGGCTTGCACATGATAAGTCAATGCATGTTTGCCATTTATTTAAAACTTATATTAAGATGATCTAAATTTTTAAATAGTCATTTTGACTTAGTAAAAAATATTTCTAATCACTTGGACAAAATAATCCTCTATTTTGCAAAAATGATACCACAAAGGGCTAGAATTTCATTCGGAAATTCATGATCCCAAACTCCAATATTTTAAAAATTTGACTTAAATGATGTTCTAGATGGAATACTAGAGGACGAATATATAGTATTTTCCAATATTTTAGGGAAAAATCTTGGTTTTATGATATGGATGGAGGGGGTGGGGCTATGGTGTGTAAGAAGTTTTAAATTTGGGGGTTAAAGACAAAAAAGTTTTATTGTATTAATATTAATATTTTATAAAATAATGAGGCTATCAAGAGCCAAATAGAGGCTATGTTTAGAATTTTCCAATTATATATTCCAATATATGATTCAAAACTAATATACTTTTCCAACTATTTGTTTAGTAAATATTTTGTAATCTATTGAGAAATGTCATTAAGATTTATAAGTAGGAATTAATATATGGGGCAAAAGGCCAAAAACCCACACGAACTATATACTCAATCCCACCTAGACTTGTGAATTATTTTTTGATCCAAATACACACCTAAATTATTTAAAAATCACAATCGGCCTCCTAAACTATTCAAGGTGCATGTTAACACCGTTAGTTTTTCCGTTAATTAAAATGTGTCAAGTTCAATTCCATCACCTTTGAATGTCGATCGGACAAATTGAAACCACAGCTGCATAGCCCTCGTTATGGAGTTTCAATTCGAACCCATCTTTTAATTTCAAAATCCAACATCGAATTGGTATCTATATTTAAAATCTAATTCGTAATATAAACCCTTGTCATCGATATATCTCCATGTAATTATTCTATCGTTTGACACCTGATTGACAAATTGAGAATATAATTAGAAAGCCCTTGACGAGTGCTTTCTAAACACGCCACATTACATGGTATCATCGTCCAAATCGATCATAATTAAGTCAAAGATTTTATGCACAATTTATTTAATGAAGAAAACTAAAGATGTTAAACGAAAAGTGTGAATTTAATATATTTTGAATAATTGAGGAGACCGATTATACTTTTTAAATAGTTTAAGTATGTATTCGAACAAAAAAAATAGTTCATACTCTACCTAAGACTTATCATATAATTCGGGTGTTTATTTGGCCATCTACCCTACTATATAATAATATTAGGACTAGAAATGGTAGGTACAACTTTCCTTTCCAAAATTAATATTTTAAAAAACCTTATTGCTTCTTCACAGAAGCAACTCATTTCGTCAATGATAATGACAAATGCAGCTTCTCCTTTTTTACTTTAAAAGATAAAAATTGAGAATTGGAGTTAACTATAAATAAAGATGCTTTTTTTTTTCTTGGTTATGTTGCAATTGGGCCCGATTTTACCGTATTTTATCTATTGAAAAAGCTTCATAACCGTTTTGAGAGCATCAATGACGAAATTGAAGGCTATTTTTCACTCACATCATAAATTTTATTGCATTTAATTTTGTTTTCAGTGCTGTTAGAAGATGGAAATTAGTTCCTGAGTGACTGCAAGTAATGAGTTTGTTTATTGACCTTGTAATGAATGTTGATAACAATATCTCATCTTGTTATTTCAGGAGATGTAGGAGATATTTACATTTAACACACACTGTTCTACCTTAATAGCACTGGGATGACCTCTTGGCTGAAAAGATTGAAAACTCAGAGCTTAAGATTAGCATGAGTTCCTAATTTGGCTTGGTTGAATCACAGACTATTGGTTTTGCAATTATTTCATCTCTATCCAAATCTTTGTAGGTGCAGGCTAAGCTCCAACCCACTAACTGTTTATTAAAATTCCTGAAAGAAATTCTGGAAGTGGGAGGGAAGAAATGAAACATGGCAATGTGAATGCTAAATCCATGAGCAAGATCGACCATCTGAAAAATCTAGCATTGTGGGCGGCCTGCGTTCCTTCACTTGGCGCTTTCTTTGTCGCCACAAGCGAAGCATTGGGCCTTTGCGCTGACCTGTCTTTGTTTGTTTGTGAAAGGTTAAGTTTTGAGTGGTTTATATTGTTAACATTTTGGAATTGCTTGGTTTTATTTTGTTCTTGTTTCGGTTACTCATCCATTCTATTTTTATCAAGAGTTACTATGTGTCTCTGGTTCAGCAATATGCATAAGTTTCTTTGGCTAGCTTAGGGATTTAGGAGTTAATTTTGATGGTTGAACAATGAAATCAAGCATTTAATTGTGCCCATTTCTTGAAAACTTTAGTGAACTTGTCCAAGATTATATGTTGATAGCATTATTGATGAAGATTGGAGATGACAACCTAAAAAGATGAGAATGATTGGAAGGTTTGAAGAGTGAGCAGCTTGGTTCTTGCAAATCTAATAAGAATAGCTCCAACTTTCTGTAATTATAGTTCCATAATAATTTGCTTGAGTAACTTAGTTTTGCTCATTCAACTTGTGATTTGCATGTGTTTTCTATTTTTGGATGAACCTCGTCCGAGAGTGCTCCTACTGCTCCGTTCCTATGAATTAGTTGTAAAAAGTAAATCGTGGCTTGTGACTCAATGTAGGTTTCAAGAGTTTGCATGTGTACTATGTCAGGCAAGGGTTTCTACTTGAAACTTGAAAGGTTGATGTTTAACCTTTTTGTATAGATCCATGGGCTATTATTCCACCTTGTTACTTTCTTCAAGTTTAGAGCATTGAATATGAGATAACTTCTTGTGTAGTCGGTGTAGATCCTTGGTTTCACTTGTGCTACTTTTACATGTTTATTCGGTGTTTCTTTAAGATTCCTCTCTTAGAAAGTTTTCATATATTTTTAGAATGTGTAGCAGACATTTGAAAATGATGAGGTTTAGATAGTAGAAATATTCATGGTCCATGACAATGCTATGTTGTTCAACAGTTGTGAATCTATTCTGCAACCTGGTAACAATTGCACTGCCCGGATTGAGAAGAACAAGTCAAAAGGGAGGCGTAGACGAAAGAAATCAAATCCAAAGGCACAAAATTATGTTGTTTCCAGATGCCACTCTTGTTCTCATCAAAATATGATGAGAGGAACACCAAATGGATATGTCAAAGAAATGTGTCCACCAAAGCCTAAACCGGCATTGAAATTAAAGAAAGCCAGAGAGACTGCAACGACTACCGAGCATGAGAAGGTGGATTCCGATGCTTTGTTGCCTTTAGATAGCAGAATCTTGAAACAAGCTCTCCAGCAACACCATTGCCAGCAACTGGTCTTTCATTGTTGGATTCGAAGCGGAGGAAACGGAACAGATCATATGCAAAGAAAGTAGCTGAACCTCAAATTAGTTCAGCTGCAGTGGATTTAGAAAAGAGTATCCAATCTTCAAGTAAGAGAAGGAAAAAGTCATGGACAAGTTTGAAGCAGATTGCTGATAGCAGTGGGCAAAAAGATATTGGCAAGAAGTTGCTAGATTTAACCATTCCATTATTTATTTGAGACGAAACATGTACAATGAAGCCCTTGAATAACTATGTAAGCTACAATATGCTCCTTGTGTCTTCCCATTCTTTCTCGTTTAATTTATATGCTCATGGAAATTGAATTAATGAATTCCCAGGTTCCTTTGTTTTTCATTAGGAAGCTCACCACACAGGTTTTCTGCTTCATCAATATACAATTATTTAATAGGTATTTTATCTAATTTGGATGCTTGCACATATCTCCTTACAATTCTATGAGGGTATCTTTAATAAAATTCACTGGCAGTTTGCTGCTGCGACGTGAATGCTGCACATTCTCCAATGGTGAATATGTCAAATCTGGCCTGGCTGAATTGGATAAATGGATATTGAATGCAACAGATGAGGTATTCATTTTGTTTTCTTTGACTCTATCTCTATCACAAAATGATTATTAGTTCTTGTAGTCTGAGCCATTCTAGTATGCAGTTTGCAGGAACTTCTTGGCACGAGCTAAATTACATTAGACAAGCCGTTGGATTTTTGGTATATGTGCTTTATTTTCTAGTGACGTTGATCCTTGAGAACATAGTAACTGACGTATCTTGCTATTTAAATAGGTAATACATCAAAAGAGGAGGAAATCTTTGGAAGAAATACGACAGGATCTCTGTCCAGTAGGACTTCATTGAAATAGTTTATTACACGCGCTGTTCTGCACTTCCTCTGTTGTCCCTTTTTCTTGATGTGGATGAATTAATCTGGTCTCTTGTCTGACTATATTTCTCTTATTGAAAATATTTTGCAGAAATTGACAGTGAGGCAGATCTATCGAATAAGCACAATGTACTGGGATGATAAGTACAGGACTCAGAGCGTATCAAACGAGGCAAGTGGTTTAAATAGCTATATTTTTTTTTTTTGGCAATTCAGTACTAAGTTACTATGGCAGCCTCCGTACTTCCATGGATGGTTGGCCGTTGTGTTATGGCTCCATATATCCCTCTCGAGTGTGAAAAAATGGAACTATTGGGTCTTGCCAGTTCATTTTATTGCAAAATTTTGTCTCTAAAATGAACAGAATGTCAAAAGAATGTATAACTGCTCTCAGTGACAACTTGTTACTCCTGGCAGCCTGTTACACATTTGTCACAGCACAGAACGATTCAATACAGAATCATTGTTTCGAGTTTTGCTTCTGCGCCTTCATTTTTTTGACTCATGCCTCCAGACCCTCCCATGGGTAGTAATTGAAGAGATGATCAGATTTCCACATTTGGCCCAATATATCCTAAAATCCTTTAACTTGAATAGACAGGAATAAAGTCACTCATAAGCAAATATCTAGTCTTCCACCTTTTTTTAAAATTTTTTTAAACTGAATTACTTGGAGCCGGCATGAAGTAAAATGCATCATATAATGTCAGAACTCAGAACTGATATGATTAGCTTTGAATTTGTGGGATTGGTTGTGTTCGGCACTGAACTTTTTCCTTGTGGTTTTCGGCAGGTGGTGTCTCAGATGAGGGAGATAGTAAATAAGGATGATTCTCAGAATTTGTCCTCATCAAATTCATTCTTATTGGATGATGACCTGAGGTAAAAATGTGTTTTGCATATCAAATGAATGAGTATCTTCTTGTATTCTATGGCTAGAGCAACCTTCAATTTCTTCACCGAAATCCATGTCATAATTTGTAAAGCATATCCATGCTTAGGCTTTCACTAAGATTCCCTTGCAACAATCATATGATAATATGCTCTGAATACTGAATCTATGCAATAATTTCCTTATTTAGTCGGTATTATCTTGATAATGTTCCAACTCTATGTTTCTGCTTGATTACTGAGAAAGCTTTGGTGTAACATTAACCCGTATTTTGATAAGATGTTCTCGAACCAAAACTACGAAATTTGAGTTAGATATTTAAATTGCTCTACCTACCCTCCTCCCATCTTGTCATGCTAGCATTCTTACGATTTTCTGCGCTGATTTGTAGAGGCTGATTAATCATCTCCAGAAATGTCTCTCTATGTAGCTCTATAATCTTCCTTACATTTCATCTGTGTTATCGTTCTTGCAGCATCCCGTTCTCCACCGAAGATGTATATATGGCGATTCCTGCAATGGACCCTTCAGATATCGAGCCACCGAAGTTCTTCTCCGAATACCCTTCTGCCCAGCTGCTGTTGCAGAATGTGAAGTAAATGATCCCCACCACGCGTTGCATAGCAGTACGTTATCTCTCTTGCTCGTGCATGCATGTTTTTCTGTTTCCTCTGTGGAGCTGATTAACTGTACATTACTGCAGAGCGCAAACACCTTGGTTTCCGATTGCTTGTGCCCTGTTTCCATGGAATGTCGAGTGACCAACTGTAAATGAGGTAGTCGAAGATGATGTAAAAGTAAAATTTAGTCGTGCCAGTGACCGTTCCCGTTCGACTCTGTTAGCCGTTTCTGGATCACACGCAGGTTAGGATGTTGGATTGCTTGTACAAAAGGAAGAATAGTAGGTAGCTAAATTCTCTCAAAAGGCTAGAGTTTAGTTTTGTTGAAGCTTTGGCCCTTTGTTGAGCGATGTACACTATTCATTTAGCTGTTAATGCATCGTGTTGCATAATTGTATATTTGTATTCATCTATCTCTTCAATGGCCCAATTGTAGTCGATTCTTACACCAAAATGCTTATCTCTTCGAATTTAAAATTTTACTTTATTAAATCTACTATCTGCTACTATAATAAAAGGATAATGTTTTATAAATTTTGGTTTATCTATTATATCTCTATCATAACTTTAATTTAAAGATAGTTGTGTAATATAATATACTATCTCCGTTTCAAAATGTTTGTTCTTTTGTTTTTTTTTATCTGAAATTAAGAATTAATTTTGTGAACAAATATACCCATCCTTATGCCAAAAAATCTAATCCATCTATATTTTCCTAAAAAATAACAATATTTTCTCTCTCCATATATTTTTCTCTCTTCATATATTATAGGTAAGTTAGAATCAAGAAATCTTATAGAATTTGAGAGGTTAAAATTGGAGAGAGGATGTCAAATTATATAAAACAACAAACATTTTGAAAAAAAAAAAACCTAAAACAACAAATATTTTGAAACGGAGGTAGTATAATACTACCTCCGTTTCATAATGTTTGTTGTTTTGTTTTTTTTATCTGGAATTAAGAATTAATTTTGTGGACAAATATACCCATCCCTTATATATGCCATAAAATCTAATTCATCTATATTTTCCTAAAAAATAACAATATTTTCTCTCTCCATATATTTTTCTCTCTTCATATATTATAGATAAGTTAGAATAAAAAAATCTTGTAGGATTTGAGAGGGTTAAAATTGGGGGAGAGGATGTCAAATTATATAAAACAACAAACATTTTGAAACTAAAAAAAAAACCTTAAACAACAAACATTATGAAATGGAGGTAGTATATTATATTAGTTTCCATATTAATCTACTACTATATATAAAAAAATACTTAATATATCTCTATAATATATTTAAATTAAGAATAATAGGGTAATATAATAAATCTACATACACTTTTTATTATCATATAGTAATAGATATAAAATTTATTGCATGATTTTTATGCAAATGATCATTCATTTGACATGCATACATATGGTAACAATAATATCATATTAAAATAGATATATAATTTCGATTTGTGCCTCAATTTGATATGTGTATGTGTGTATAAATTTCTAATTTCAACTAACATATTCTTTTTTAATTAACACGACACTGTACCGAATTCTAGGAGAACAAGTTCAAATGTGTAGATCAAAACAGAACACATTAGTTCACTTATATTCCAAAGTTCCAAACCATCATCAGTTCATTCCAAACAATTAATTCAAAACAAAGTAGAATGCACAATCTCCAAAACAAAAATGCATCTGCTGTTTACTTCAAACTCACCATCTGGTTCGACCTGCGTAAACCAAAATCCAAGTGATTATAATTCTACCATTCCTTCACTTACCTTTTGATCCAATGATCCGGCTGCTAATCATCAAAGATTCCATGAAGAATTGATCACAACTTGAAGATTAGAATATTTTCTTTTCTCCTTTATTTGGTGCGCAGAAGCCACAACTGAAGGACTGCAATCATCTACCTCCATCGTTTCCAGAGTTTCGTGTCCGATTTCCCAAGGTATCTTCTTTAATTTGTAGCAGTGTCGAACACTTAGGTGCCGGAGACTTCGGAAACAATTATCATATTCAGAATCATGAGCTGTCCAATGCACCAGATCGATATCTTCAAGTAACAGAAATTCGAGAAACCTGAATTGTCCAACCTCTGTTTCCCACTCTGCCCCTTGAAAGGCAGAGCATCGCAGCTTCAGCACTTCAAGGTATGTCAGTGAAGCAATTGCAGTCATGTCCGTCCATGAATATCCTAACCCATTCAAGCTCAACTTCGTCAGTCTCCTCAGCAGTTTTGAAAGGTGATCTGGTGGGGCAACAGCTAATTGAGACCTCAGTCGAGGATTCACCACCACACATTTAACTGACTCTAAACTTTCGAGAAGCCCAATATGCTCCAAGCATCTTACGGTTTCAGCAGCAGCGTCAGGCTGTAACTCAGTTCTAATTCCTAACTTCTTCAGATAAGGGATGCCTCTGAAAACAGCCATGCTGCAACTATGAGCATTCACATAAAGTGTTAAAGAGTTTTGATAGTTTTTTTCCCTCACTTGGGTCTGGTAGGTTGCTTCCCATGATCCTAAGATGCCTCAATTCTTCCATATCCCAAATCTCATCAGGCAAATAAGTTGTTGGAGCTGTCAGGAATTTGATGTTATGATGTCGACGGAGAATCAGGCACTGCAGCTGTTGGAGGTTGGAGATGGAAGAAGGGAGTTCACCATTATGAGTGAGGGAGAGATACCTTAACTGTAAAAGTTTCAATACCTCATTCGGAAACTCATAGAAACGGATTGCCAGAGCATCCAACACCCTCATAAGTAACATCTTATTAAAACATATCGGTACTGGATACTGATGATCTTCACCGGTACAAAGGAGTGAACGTGTTGTTGATGTGGCTGCAGCCATTGTGTCATACACCTCTTTTAGGCCTAATAATATGTTGTTCTGGACTGACAACCGACGCTGCTTTTCAATACTATCTTCGAAAGCATCGGTTAACTTGTTTAAGACATGTAAGAACTTGCTCTTCCTAGCTTCTTTAACGCACACGTACCAATAGGCACAATGGAGCTTTGAGGATTTGATTTTTCTAACCTCCCTGAAGACGCTGATAAACCTCAAGATGCTCTCCTCGCAGACAATAGCAAGACTTTTCGAGACAAGATCATTCACACATTCAATTGCAAACTCTTCCAACGCCTGTTCCTCACTCTCTGTCTGAAGAAAATCCTCTACAGCCCACAATTTAATGAGTTTTGAGGAGCGAATCTCAGATATTTAGGGCCTGCTCTCACCCACAGTCTAACATGGAAATGTTGAACAATGAGTGGGTGGTGATAAATTAGTGCAGCAAGATGGGTCTTACCAATGCCTGCCATCCCCACAACTGAGACTGAGACCTTGAAGTGAGACTCACGTCGTAGTTGATCTATGATTTTATGAGATAGATCTGATAAGCCGACCGTGGTTGAGTTGCTTACTGGCGGAACTGCAACAGATAAAGATAATACCTCATCTTCTTCTTCTGCAGGCAATGGTTTTTTTCGTAGCACTCTGTAATACTCCTTTTTCAACATCTTCACTTTCTGCAAGAACGAATTCACCTCTTCCTCCACGGCCTTCTCATTTAGAGAGTGATATGATTTATCAAGAACATCTTCTACTTTCCAAACAGCATCTCTTATCTTTGCATCCACTTCATTAATCACACTCCTATCCATCATTCTGCTCCTTTTATGATCATCCAATCTTCTCAGCATAGTGATTAATGAACCCAGCTCCTCATCACACGCAGCGTTTGTGATTCGTGGAAAATTGATGAGATTTTTGAGGCGGTGGATTGTATTCTGGAGAGAAATCACAGCAGCGTAAGCCATAATGCTTCTTTTTTCTTGCTGATCATTCACATAAGCATCTGTGGATGAGATTATTGGTGGAAGCAATGCATTTATCTTCCAAGTTTGAACCATTCAAATTGCGGGCCTTTTCCCAAATAATTGAGATATTTGGGGCCAAATCATGTTCGCCATTTATTTATTATTCTAGTTTTCTTTTCATGTCCCATTATAATTTTTTTTTAAATATTTATTTCAAAAATAAATTTTATTATAGTATTACAAATTATAATTAACATTTTTTGCTAAAATGAGTTTCTAATTGCACAACTATAATTACTCTTTGCACCATAAAAAAAAAAAAAAATCCTGTAGTTACTTAAATACCCTTTACTTAAAAAGAAAAAAATCAGTGTGGTTTGAAAATGAAATTTCGAACTCACCATATTTGTTCAAAATTCCATTTGCGAACCTCCATGATTTTTAAAATAAGTCTTTTTTTTTTTTTTTTTTGAGAAAATAAATAAAGAAATCACTGACATAAGCATTTGTGGTGAGATTATTGGTGGAAACAATGCATTTATCTTCAATTGAAATATGCGGGCCTTTTCCCAAATAATTGAGATATTTGGGGCCACACCATGTTTGCCATTTGCTTAAATACTTTCTATAATAAGGGATAAAATTCTTTAGTCCATTTTTCATGAGAGGGGATCATTTATTTCAGATTTAATGTTTTAATTTCTATTCCACGTTCGAATTCACAAGTTTAACAAAAATAAAAATTAATTATAACATAATTGATTTAGTCACTTTTATCAACAAAAGATTGAAATTTTAAAAATTACTAGTATTTCACTCGCGCGTTGCGCAGTGGCTACCGACCAGTATAACGCTATTTAGTCCACAATTGATATCACACTTAATATCTCATCTTATGTTTGAATTTTTTTTATTATAATTGTTTTATATATAATATTTCTTTCATTGTATTATAATTTTTTTTAAACACCATATTAGATACGGATTAGGTCAATAAAATCTAATAATAATAATTCTATCTAATAATAATCACTCTAATAAGCACAAGTTGTTTTGCATTAACATGTTGTGTTGCAACTTGCAAGAAGAGCAATTTTTATAAAATATCAGTATTTTAATTGGTATAAAATTTATAAAATATTAGCATAATTATTAATTTTATCCACATAATTATTAAGACAATTTTTTTATGACATATATATGATTAAATAATAATAATAATAATAATAATATTATTAAACTATGGAAAAATTACGCAGCATATTATTATTATTATTATTATTATTTATTTGGACAACAATTATTTTGTACTATGAATAACTAATATTTTTTGGGCCACAATTGATGTTGCCAATTTTACTTGGGCCACAAAAATAAAAATTAATTATAACATAATCGATCTAGTTACTTTTATCAACAAAAGATTGAAATTTTAAAAATTATTATAAATCATATTTTAAAAATAATCAACCATGATAATCATTTATTTGAAAATTAAATACTAAAAATTAATTATAAAGGGTAGGGTGAACCCTAAAAAATCATAAAATTAAACTAAAGCATAATAAATTAAAATTGACGAAAAATGGAAGAAAAACTTAGTAAATTTGATTGTGGAACATGGCTTGAAACATTAAGTCTGGAATAGAGGATCTCATCCGACTTTTATGTCCCACAATAAAATTTAATATTTTAAAAATATTTATTACAAAAATAAATTTCATTATAGTATTACAAATCATAGTCAACATTTATTCTTAAAAAATAATTTTTTTAAAAATTATATATCATACTTCTGGAATAATCAACCATATTAATCAATTATATTAACTAAAAATAAGAAATAAATATTAAAAAATAAATATAAATCCTAATTGGGTGGAATAAACCATAAATAATAATTATAAAATTAAACTAAGTCATAACAAATTGAAATTGAAAAAAAAATTGAATAAAGACAAAATGAGACACCAAATCGGATAGAGAAAAGTGTGATAGAGGATTGCACTTGCTATAATACCAATCTTTTTTTTTTTTTTTTTACTAATTCGAGACCCAACCCCATTTTCCACACTTAAAGGTTGTTTTTTTTTTCTTGATCAATTTATACGAATTCAAACATGGGCAATAAAATTCCATTTGTAGAATGCAAATTGATGAGTTAATCATTATCTTGTCTTTTTTAAGCATATTTTGAATAACTAGTGTAGATGACGTTGCACGTGCAGTCTATTATTTAGTACTATCAAATTCATAAAAAAATTAATTTTATTAAATATATAATTTATACATATAATAATTCTAAAATAATTAAAAAAAAGCAAAATTGACCGAGAAAAGACCTAGCAGAAGAACAAAAATTGAGATCGTAATAAGCTACTTGCTAGGTTTAATTTACCTTTACAAAATATATGCAATGATGCAAAGATACTAATTTGGACATTCACTTTGAGAGTTACATTTTATTTATAGTTATATTGCTTTAAGAACTAAAGATATAATAAAAATTAAGGTATACCGACGTATACTGAAAATTCGGTATATTAATAAATCGATAAATACAGTCTATATCAAAGTGGAGATATATCTCGTCATAACTGTATATATCGAAGTGGAGGTATATGCCGTACTTCAATATATACCGAATTTCAATATATTTCTTTTATTAATTTTTTTTGCGCATTTATAATACAATGCAATAATATAATATTTAGTAAGTTTATCATAAAACCTTAACAATAATTTTATATTTTATTTAATACCTAAATTATAACTAAAAATGAACAATTCAAAATTAAATGTAGGAAATAATAATCTTCTATTTTTCTTTAATCAATAAAAATTAAAATAAAATTATATATACGTAAATTATAAGATATTAAATTATTTCAATACAATAAAAGATAAATTAAATTATATAATACATAATAATCTTATATTCTTCTTCAATCTTTAAAACTAAAAGTTAAGAAGAATTATAGAAAAGATTAAAAAGTAAATAGATATATTATACAATAATAATAAAATACTTAATTTGAATTGCTCTACGTAACCTCCTCCATCTTGTCATGCTGGCATTCTTACTATTTTCTTGGTTTATTTGTAGTGACTAATTTATCGTCTCCAGAAATGTCTCTCGATGTAGCTCTATAATCTTCCTTACTTTTCATCTGTGTTATCGTTCTTGCAGCATCCCGTTCTCCACCGAAGATGTATATATGGCGATTTCTGTAATCAGTGGCGGATCCACAAATAATTCTTTAGGGGAGGCGAAATTGTATTGTAAAAAGAAAAATTCCACACAATCAAAGTAAATATAAATCAACACATAAATTATCAAATAAAAATCACAAATTTAAATAAGATGGAACTGTATAAATATTTAGTACATTAAACATGTGCTAAAAATTGACACTCAATTGGTTTTCGCAACCCCGGATCACTAACAATATCAATTGGATTTAATTCTACTTGTATCCGAGGTTGTTTTTCCACTGATTCATTAGCAATAGGTACATCATGAGAGGCGGAGGAAGATGCACCATTACTAATTTTTGAAAAAAACCTCTTCATATTCTACATTTAACAAATAAATCAATTATTCCATTAATAACAAGCACACTACTGTCAATAACAAATATGCCAACAATTCAACAAACAATGACCAAAAATAAATATGCCACCAAACAAATATTGCATGTAATCTGAAAAACAAAAGCAAAACCAGTATAATATTATTCACCGAGACTCTCAAAGCAAGATGTTAGTGTTATTCAAAATGCCTAAATCTCTCAAAGCAAGTTCAAAATAATATTATTCACCATACAAAGCACTGAAGCAGCCGAGACACAGTCACAGCTAAATGCATGCCTAAATCCCTAATTTCATAATCACAACCTAAATAAATCCCCTAAATAAATCCCTAATTTCACAACCTAAATAAATTCCTATTCACAACCTAAAATAAGTGTTATAGTGTTACCTTTTCACCGAGACGCAGCTGGAGGAGCCTGGACGGACGGTTGAGTCACCGCCTCGTTCCTACACTCTAGCCCAACTGTCTAGAAGCCCAATAACTATAAGTATCTACATTTAGCCCACTTACCCAGCTACTGTTGCAGAATGTGAAGTAAATGATCCCCACCATGCGTTGCATAGCAGTGCGTTATCTCTCTTGCTCGTGTATGCTCGTTTTTCTGTTTCCTCTGCAGAGGTGATTAACTGTACATTACTGCAGAGCGCAAACACCTTGGTTTCTGATTGCTTGTGCCTGTTTCCATGGAATGTCGAGTGAGAAACTGTAAATGAGGTAGTCGAAGATGATGTAAAAGTAAAATTTAGTCGTGCCCGTGCCCGTTCGACTCTGGTAGCTGTTTTTGGATCACACGCAGGTTAGGATGTTGGATTGCTTGTACAAAAGGAAGAATAGTAGGTAGCTAAATTCTCTCAAAAGGCTAGAGTTTAGTTTTGTTGAAGCTTGGGCCCTTTGTTGAGCGATGTACACACTATTCATTTTGTTGAGTTTCTGAAATTACAAGCCACACAATATTATTTGACTGCATGCATGGATACATCTCTCACGTGAATTTTATATGCATGGGTATGCAGTCACAAAGCCATCACTCCAGCAGCAGCTTGCGCGCAGGATTATGGGAGATACAGTGTAATGACGTCCACGTGTCAAGCCTCTCTTGTATCTGATCATGGACCACAGCTCAATGTATAGGGATCGTTCGATCCTTCTTTACTGTAATAGCCGTAGATCATTTTAGCTTAACTCGCAGCTACTTGTTTGTATAAATACTTAAGCCAGCTGATAAGCAGTGGTTAACAATTTGATAATAAAAATTTTACTTAAGTTTATGAATATTTCTTTGCAACTTTTACACTTTGAACATGGTATCTAGAGCCATTTAGCTCTTGATTTCTCTGCACAAACATTGATTTACCGAAATTATACCAATTGATCGATTGTGTACGACGAAATGACAAAAAAGAATCAAAGTTTTTCATGGCGCAACGCTAGAGATGAGGAATTAGGGTTTCATAACCATGGAAATCCAACAATGCAAGCTGTTTCGAGCGGCACGAAGGAAGATCAACGTGAGAATTCGCATAATTCTCATGCAGACAATCATGCTTCACCACAGCATAGTACTGCAACTAATGGAGGAAATCAGGAAGCTTTACAAATTGGATATCCTAAAAATGAGGTTAGCTGCACTCGAATTCTAGCTAATGATGTTCTCTATATAAATCCAAATGAGAATCCTGGAATGATGCTTACCACAGATTTATTCGATGGTACCAATTTTCATAATTGGGTTAGATCTATTAAAAGAGGGTTAATTTCTAGGAACAAGCTTAGCATTGTTGATGGTACACTAAGAAAACCTATGATTGGATCGATAGACTACATGCAATGGCTAAAAGTTGATTACCTGGTCTTCAACTGGATTAGCAACTCTATGATCAAAGAGGTGTCTAGGGGATTTCAAAACATTGAAACTTCTAGGGGTTTATGGGAGGAACTACATAAGAGATTCGGTAAAAAGAATGGACCGTGTGTGTACAAACTTAGGAGAGATATTGCTACATATTCACAGAATAACCAATCTGTGATGATGTATTTCACTAATCTGTCAAACCTGTGGGATGAGTTTTCCTTGTTGAAGACCTCCAGGCCTTGCACTTGTGAAACAATGGAAGATGCTGTCAAGGACCTTGAGAAAGAGCACATGATGGCCTTTCTTATGGGCCTAAATGACTGTTTCGAAGCAATACGACAACGGATTCTTATACTTAATCCTCTTCCATCTGTGAGCCAAGCATATAGCATGGTTTTGCAAGTTGAGGAACAGATGACTGTTTCCACACTCTTTGCTGAACCTGCAGAACAAAATGCTATGTATTCTAGTCAGAAGGGTGGTTATATGACTGATTTCTATAAGAAACGACTTACTAGATGATAAGTCCATTTATTTTGTGTTTTTATGGGCATTTTGTTCGTTATAAATGTCCTTTTTAATGTGTTTTGAGTCAAAAAGAACCAGGATGAGGTCATGGGGCATTGCGGAGGTCAAGTCTGGCGAAAGAGGCATTTTATGCCCGGTTATCCAAGCAAAATCCAAGCTTAAGATTCAGTCAGAGGCACATGGGACTTCTTTCAGCACTCATCCTATATTCGGGTGACGGAATGGGCATATCAGAGATGGATGAGGCTGACTGTAAGATGCCGTGCCCACTTTGCTCGTGCAGACTTGACAAAAAGGGCTAGACTAGGTCGAATGCGAGAAACACGGGATCAGTTGAAGAGAGAGAGATGAGAAGGATAGATACATTATCCGAAGAAGAGTTGGAGGAGGACTGGACTCTTGGAGGCGTTGCAAAGAAGAGATAAGCCCAATCCCTAAAAAATAGGGATTTGGTCAACTTATGCTTATCCAGTCAGATCAGCGAGGGCACGCCAGCTCCGGAAATCCAGTGAAGACCCCAATTTGTTGGGGAGTCTCTGATTCAGAAATGTAACTATTTAATCTCCTTTTAATTCTGGAAACACAAGCTTTTACAGTCAGAAACATTGCTACATTTTACGTTTTTGCATTTTCATTTTCGTACGCTGCTTTGCAGCAAGAAACAATCCATTGGCCTTAAGCCTTTGGGAATTAGGATTATGTTTCAAACTCAACGTTTATGTTGAGTATTTTTGCATATTAAATTCAGTAAGTTTTCTTTACAATTATGTTCTTTATTTCTGCAATTTTAATTATGTCTAGCATGCTTGGCTAGACCTTTAATTATGGTGTTTGAACAACGAAAATGGTTTGAATATAAATCTGGACTCGTGAGGCTAAAATGGGCATAGCAATGCATGATAGGTTTCTGTTGATTCTTGTGCCTTGTTCCACGTGAGTGTGTGTCTGAAATGCCCAATGTGGTTAATCACTCGTTAGGTAAAAAGGGCACACCACTATTAATTGAATTGACGAATCGTGACTGTGTGTTGGTTCATATAGTAATAAGGGAATCAATAGGTTGTTGTGGGCACAAGAGGGATTGGTAAACACAATAGATCTGGGTTCGTCTAGGGCACACTGCTGTTTGTTCGCTTACATCTCTTTGGGGAACCGGGGGGTGGGTGACTGATTAGGGATTTGATTGACGAGGAATTTCTTTTAAGTCTATACTGAAAGGATGAATGAGGAGACACAGAGAGGAATCCGGTCTCCATAACTAGATGATTTATCATGTATGAAAATCAGTGTGCCCATGATCGAGTTGATATATATTTAAACCAAATTCAAGTTCAAATGCCAGGACCCTTTGTTATTTGATATTGTCTTTTAATTTTCTTTTGCAGATTTAATTTCCAGTAGTGACAACAAACCAAATCCCCTTTTATGATTGGTTATTTGAAGATGGAATCACAACAGCTCTCTGTGGGATCGACCCGTACTCATTAGCTGGCTACGCCGCTGTGGGCACATGAGTTACAAATTTATTTTGAGTGCGAAATAACCGCGCGTCACTAGAGAAGAGAAAGCCAAGCTCAGATGTGAGCACTGTGGTGGTATTGGACACCTCAAAACAGACTACTTTGAGTTGGTAGGTGTACCAGAGTGGTACAAAAAGTTTAAAACTGCTAAGAATTCAGACAGAGCTGCACACTATGCTTTGGATCCATCTTTCGAGGCTCAATCTGATCAGAATTCCTCACAGATTAGTTATAAAACTGACAGAGAAGGAGAAGGCTTTCCAGATGTGACTAAATTGGTACAATCAGAAATTGCAAAACACATGGCTGCTTATTTCAAGCAAGGTGTGAATATAGATCCTAATGTTAGCTCAGGTAACTTGGTAGTGGTGGATTTAGGTACAGATGGTGTCAATTACACTGGGCACTATGCTTTTGGAGTTAATGTGGGGATTAAAGGGAATGAATGTATTGTTGACTCTGGTGCCAGTAGTCATATGTGTAGTCAAATAAGCTTGATGACTAATTTGAAGAGGCTAAAACATCCTATACAGATATATTTACCAGATGGTAGTATAGTTTGGGTTTTTCTCACTGGAGATGCTATATTGAACAAGGAAATTACTTTGCAAAATGTGTTGTTTGCCCCTGCATTCACACACAACTTGCTTTCAGTAGGACAGTTGACAAAAGATATTGATGGCAAGGTTGAGTATCTAGCTTCTCATTGTCTCATACAGAGAAAGAAGGATACTCAAACTCTTGGAATCTGTAGCCTCAGAGGCTTTTTATACATCTTTCCACCAGAAGCTCAAAATGTGCATACAGCCAATAATGCATCCCACAGTCCTGTTGATTTACAGGATCTTCACCAAAGATTAGGCCATCCTTCAATTACAACAATGAAGCATCTTCATATATCTCATAAAAGATTCAGAACTGAAGATTTCAATGAGTTATAGAGTTGCAAGATTTGCTTTGAAGCAAAGCAACAAACGGACCCCTTTTCTATTATGCACAGAAGGAGTTCTTGCTTGTTTGCCCTTATCCATATAGATGTCTGGGGCCCCTGTAAGGATGAAAATCTATCTCATACTCCATATTTCTTGACCATTGTGGAAGATTATTCCAGAAATACTTGGACTTTTCTTTTCAAAACCAAGTCTCAGGTTTGGTGTATTGTTAGAAGTTTTATTCATATGGTTAAAACAAGATTCCACACCTCTATTCAAACCATTAGAACTGATAATGGTAGTGAATTTGTTAATCTCCAGATGCAGACATTACTCCTTGAACATGGAATTCATCATCAGAGGTCCTGTCCATACACACCACAACAGAATAGTGTGGTTGAAAGAAAGCACAAGCATCTTCTTCAAGTTGCTCGAGCACTCATGTTCCAGAGTCAGCTCCCTACTAGATTTTGGAATTTCTCTATTCTTCATGCAACATGGCTGATTAATAGGCTTCCTACTGCAGTACTGAATTGGGATTTTCCATATCAGGTACTTTTTGGTTCTTTACCTGATTACCAGCAACTTTATCCTTTTGGTTGTTTGGTTTATAAGGCTACTACTCACCCAATGCATTCCAAGTTTGATAAAAGGAGCTCTGAGTGTCTGCTCCTGGGAATTAGTTCACAGCACAAGGGATTATTACTGTATTACTTACACACACACAAAGTGCTTGTTGGGAGAGATGTTAAGGTTTTCCCTTCTCAGTTTCCTCTCACACATGATACTATTGCAAAGCTTCCTTTTGACAGTTTCATAGATTCCTCTTCTGCACATTCTGAGAATCTTGACATGTCTGATCAAGCATCTCCTCCCATTCATGTTCCTTCTTCAAACACTAGTCCAGCCTCTTCTCATTTTGATCATCCCTCTCCTATGGTTGATCCTCTTCCTCAGCCTCCTAGTCCTTTTTCTGTGATTCCACTGAGGAAGAGTTCTAGGATCAGTAAACCTCCTTCTTATTTGAAGGATTATGTTTGCTCTTCCATCAATAAGACTACTTTTACTCCCAAAACATTTCCTTTTCACATTAGTCACTCCCCTACTCCAGCCTACACAACCTTTTTATCTCATGTTACTTCTCTTAAGGAGCCACAATCCTATAAAGAAGCTTCTCAGTACACTGAATGGGTGGAGGCCATGGACAAGGAACTTCTTGCTTTGCAGACCAATTAGACTTGGGATTTGGTCACATTGCCCCCTGGAAAGTATGTCATAGGTTGTAAGTGGGTGTACAAGGTTAAATTGCATTCTGATGGCCAAGTAGAAAGGTTTAAAGCCAGATTAGTAGCCAAGGGCTACAATCAAGAGTATGGTGTTGATTATAAGGAAGTATTTTCTCTAGTTGCCAAGCTGGTTAATTACAATCAAAATTTTCTTTGCCCTTGCTGTTTAGTTCTCCTGGTACATTCATCATTCATTAGGTTGATGTAAATAATGCATTTCTCCATGGAGTGCTTACTGATGAGATATATATGTAGATACCACAAGGCTTTCATGGAGATCATGCTGGGAAGGTCTGTAAGCTTAAGAAGAGCCTGTATGGGTTGAAACAGGCCTCTAGGGAATGGAACCATGAGTTTTGCGAACTCCTCCTTGATGATGGATTTGTGCAGTCTGAGAATGACCATTGCCTGTTCATCAAAGGTACCCCTCCTTCCTTCATTGCCCTTTTGGTCTATGTTGATGATATATTGATCTTGAGTCCCTCCATAGCTGCTATTGATACTCTTAAGGCTACACTTCACTTAGCTTTTACCATTAAAGATTTGGGTGAGACAAAGTTCTTTCTTGGGATGGAGGTTGCTCATGATTCTTCTGGTTTCTATCTGTGCCAAAGAAAATATGTGCTTGATCTACTCACTCATACTGGTATGCTTGGTTGTAAGCCTGCCCTCACCCCTCTTCCACCTGGTTTATCCCTTTCCCAGCACGGGGATCCTTTACCTGCTCCAGATTCTTATAGACAGCTTATAGGGAAACTTCTATACCTTAATCTTACCAGGCCTGATTTATCATTTGCCATCCAGCTGTTAAGTCAATTTGTGAATAAGCCTCACAAACATCACTGGGAAGCTGCTATACATGTTCTCAAATATCTCAAGAATTCTCCATCACTCAGTCTGCATTATTCTCATTCTTCAAGCTTTGAAGTTTCATCCTATTGTGATGCAGACTGGGGCTCTTGTTTGGACACTCGAAAGTTACTTTCTGGATACTGTGTTTCTTAGACAACTGTCTAGTCTTATGGAAATGCAAGAAACAGTCCACCATATCTCTTTCCACAACCGAGGCAGAGTACAGGAGTTTGAGTTATGTAGTTAAAGAGCTACTCTGGTTATCTTATGTCTTGGCAGATTTCCACATCTCAATTTCCTTGCCTATTTATATTCTATGTGACAACAATGCAGCCATACAGATGACTAAGAATCAAGTGTTCCACGAGAGAACCAAACACCTTGACTTAGACTGTCACTTTGCCCGGTTGCATTACAAGAAAGGTTTTATTCTTCCTACTTTTGTCTCCTCCAACATGCAGCTTGCAGACATCTTTACTAAATCCTTAGCTCGGCCGCAATTTGAGCTCTTACTTTCCAAACTCTCCATAGTTGATTTGCACCGTGGTTAAGTTTGCGGGGGGTGTTGAGTTTCTGAAATTACAAGCCACAAATTATTATTTGACTGCATGCATGGATACATCTCTCACGTGAATTTTATATGCATGGGTATGCAGTCACAAAGCCATCACTCCAGCAGCAGCTTGCGCGTAGGATTATGAGAGATACAGTGTATGACGTCCACGTGTCAAGCCTCTCTTGTATCTAATCATGTACCACAGCTCAATGTATAGGGATCGTTCGATCCTACTTTACTGTAATAGCCGTAGATCATTTTAGCTTAACTCACACGCTACTTGTTTGTATAAATATCTAAGCTAGCTGATAAGCAGTGGTTAACAATTTGATAATAAAAATTTTACTTCAGTTTATGAATATTTCTATGCAACTTTTACACTTTGAACACGTTTAGCTGTTAATGCATCGTGTTGTATAATTGTATTCATCTATCTCTTCAATCTCCCTCTCTTCGTGTTGCTTGTTTCGATATAGAATGGTTCGCTTATCGACTTAAACGAGCCTAGCTCGGCCTTGTGCTCGTGAATAGGCTTGAAAGAAAATAAACGAGTCAAGTTCAAGCGTATTATCAGGTTCGCTGGTCATAAATGAGAGTTTTTGAGCTTACAGATTTGAGTTTGACTTGAAAATAAAGATCAAAATCATCTCGTTTATTTAAGGGTTAATTGTAGGAATTTACAGAATTTTTTTACCATCTTTTGTAATTTTCACTTTAATGTTTATAATGTTACATTTTAATCATAATTTTTCCTTTTTTTTTCTTTTTGCAATTTCAAACAATTTAAGTTTTCGAAAGATTGGATTTTCAATGGCCAAATTCTTCGTTGGTGTGCTTCGTCGATTTTTATTCCAAATTGCTCATCTCTTCGAATTTAAAATTTTACCTTATTATATCTACTACTATAATAAAAGTGCGATGCTTTATAAATTTTGATTTACCTATTAATCTATTATATCCTTATTACAATTTTACTTGTATAATATAATATATAATATACTATATTAATTTCCATATGAATTTACTACTATATATAAAAAAAGCTTATTTTATACAATTAAATTTACTTAATATATCCCTATAATATATTTAAATTAAGGACAATAGGGTAATATAATAAATCTACATGCCCTTTTTTTTTTATCATATAGTAATAGATATAAAATTTATTGCTTAATTTTTACGCAATTGGTCATTCATTTGATATCCATGTATATGGTAACAATAATAACATATTAAAATAGATATATAATTTTAATTTGTGTCTCAATTTCATATGTGCGTGTGTGTATAAGTTTTTAGGAGAACAAGTTCAAATGTGTAGATCAAAATAGAACACATTAATTACTTCACTTTACTTGAATGACACAACAACATATATTTCAAAGTTCCAAACCATCATCAATTCATCCCAAACAAATTAATTCAAAACAAAGTAGAATGCAGAATCTCCAAAACAAAAATGCATATGCTGTTTACTTCAAATTCACCATCTGGATCGACCTGCATTAACCAAAATCCAAGTGATTATAATTTTATCATTCCTTCACTTACCTTTTGATCCAATGATCCGGCTGCTAATCATCAAAGATTCCATGAAGAATTGATCACAACTTGAAGATGATAATATTTTGCTTTCGACATATGGTGCGCAGAAGCCACAACTGAAGGACTGCAATCATCAACCTCCATCATTTCCAGACTTCGGATAAATGCGATTTCCAAAGGTATCTTCTTTAATTTGTAGCAGTGTCGAACACTTAGGTGGCGGAGCTTTGGGAAATAGTTATATTTATATGTCCAATGCACAAGATCAATATCTTCAAGTAGCAAAAATTCGAGACTCTCGAATTGTCGAGCCTCTGTTTCCCACTTTGCCCCTTGAAAGGCAGAGCATCGCAGCTTCAGCACTTTGAGGTTTGGGAGTGAACCAATTGCAGTCATGTCCTTCCATGAATATCCTAGCCCATTCAAGCTCAACTTCTTCAGACTCTCAGGCAAATTTGAAAGGTGATCTGGTGGGGCAACAGATAATTTAGACCCCAGTCGAGGATTCACAACCACATATTTAAGTGACTGTAATCTATGGAGAAGCTTAATATGCTCCAAGCATCTTACAGTTTCCGCAGCAATGTCAGGCTGTAACTCAATTCTAATTCCTAACTTCTTCAGATTAGGGATGCGTCTGAAAACAGCCTTGCTGCAACTATGAGCATTCACATAAAGTGTTAAGAGGTTTGATAGTTTTTTTCCCTTACTTGGGTCTGGTAGGTTGCTTCCCATGATCCGAAGATGCCTCAATTCTTTCATATCCCAAATCTCATCCGGCAAATAAGTTGTTGGAGCTGTTAGGATTTTGATGTTATGATGTGGACGGAGAATCAGGCACTGCAGCTGTTGGAGCTTGTTGATGGAAGAAGGGAGTTCCCCATTATGAGTGAGGGAGAGGTACCTTAACTGTAATAGTTTCAATACCTTATTTGGAAACTCATAGAAACGGATTGCGAAAGCATCCAGCACCCTCATAAGTAACATCGTATTAAAACATATCGGTACTGGATACTGATGATCTTCACCGGTACAAAGGATTGAACGTGTTGTTGATATGGCTGCAGCCATTGTGTCATATACCTCTTTTATGCCTAATAATATGTTGTTTTGGATTGACAACCGACGCTGCTTTTCAATATAATCTTTGGAAACATCAGTTAACTTGTTTAAGACATGTAAGAAGTTGCTCTTCCTAGCTTCTTTAACGCACAAGTACCAATAGGCAGAATGGAGCTTTGAGGATTTGATTTTTCTAACCTCCCTGAAGAAGCTGTAGAAGCTCTGCTCGCAGACAATAGCAAGACTTTTCGAGACAAGATCCTCCACACATTCAATTGCAAACTCTTCCAACATTTGTTCGTGACTTTTTGTCATAACAAAATTTATCAAAATTGTAGACAGATTTTTCGGAGTTGGATCAAGAAAATCCTCTACAGCCCACAAGTTAATGAGCTTGGAGATGCGAATCTCACAACTCTGAGGGAAAACTCCCATGTACAGAAAACATGCTTTTAAATGTTGAGGTAAGTACTCGTAGCTTGAGAGCAGCACCTCGTAAATGTTATCATATGCATCTGTAAAGGTAGTGTTTTTATTCTCTGCTACCTTGATCCAGTACTCTTCGGTCTTGTCGCGACCACGGAGAATGTTGGCAACTGCAAGGATCAAAAGAGGAAGACCTTCACATTTCTCCGCAATCTTCCTTCCCGGTTTCTCGAGTTGAGAAGGGAAAGACTTTTCAGCTACAAACACATTCTGCCAAAGTAGATTCCAACTTTCTTCATTGTTCAAAAATGGAATCGGGTGAATTCTATCTGGAGGGCACTCATGTTCAGCGACTTCCTGTAGCCTTGTTGTGATTAAGAATCGGGTGTTGCTTAAATCAATCCGTCTGAGGGAATCCATGACTCTTTTGGTCCATATATCATCCAATACAATTAAGTATCTCCGAGTCCTACTCAAACTGCTTCCTATAAGACCTTTTAATGTATACTCACTTTTTTCCTTAAATAGATCTCTAGGCTTATGCAGTAATTGAGAAAGAATATCCGCAAAGATATTGTTTGGTTGATATTTAGGGCCTGCTCTCACCCACACTCTTACATGGAAATGTTGAACAATGCGTGGGTGGTGATAAATTAGTGCAGCAAGATGGGTCTTACCAATGCCTGCCATCCCCACCATTGAGACAACAAAGCGCTTCTGATCAGAATGCAAACCTGGAAGGAATCATAGAAGATGAATAAGGATTATTTTATTAGATAGATCTCATAAATTTGTGTACGTAGCAAGATGGGTCTTACCCATTGAAAATAGAAGCTTTGTGTACGGCCGTCGTAGAAGCTGATTTATGATACTTTGAGATAGATCCGATAAGCTGACCGTGGTCGGCTTGTTTTCTGGCGGAACTACAGCAGATAAAGATAATGCCTCATCTTCTTCTTCTTCTGCAGGCAATGGGTTTTGTAGTAGCGCTCTGTCATACTCCTCCCTCAAAATCTTCACTTTCTTCAAGAACGAGTTCATCTCTTCCTCCACGCCCTTCTCGTCAAGGCCATGAGAAGGTGGAATCAGAGAGTAATATGATTCAAGAACATCTTCTACTTTCCAAACTTCATCTCTTATTTTTGCATCCAATTCATGAATCACACTCCTATCAATGCCTCTTCTGCTTTCCTTATCCAATTCTTTCAGCATAGATAGTAAGGAATTCAGCTCCTCATACGCAGATCTTGTCATTTGTGGTTTATTGATGAGATTTTTGAGGCGGTGGATTGTGTTCTTGAGAGAAATCACAGCAGCAAAAGCCATAATGTTTTTTTTTTCTCACTCACGCACACAAACAACAACAACGTTCAGAAGCAATTTGTTCATTTCAAGTTTCTGGAAAGCAGACATGCGATGAACCATCAAAATATGTCGCCCTATTTCTGGGAAAATTCACGAGGCAAACAACACAGACCAAAAACAGAACTCAAAGCTTGTTCCAAATACACTATAATGATGTTTCCTTCTACCTCTACCTAAAGCTCAATCGGCAATTAAAAACTTAAACTTACTCGGAGTTGAACTTCAAAACCACTTCGCAGTGGCTCACGGCACGACGGCGGCAATGGAATTCGACGGCGGACGAGCGAGAAACCTAAAAAATTTGGGCGATGGTCATCGAAGTGATGGCCATAATTTTTTTTATTTATTTTTTTCTCACTCACGCACGCAAACGATAACAACGTTCAAACGCAATTAACATAAGCATTCGTTGAACTCAATAGCAGATTAGAACTAATTAATTTGTTTATTTCAAGTTTATGGAAAGCAGACATGTGATAAACCATTAAAATATGTCAAGTAGCAGGTTTGCACATGATGAAGTCAATGCATGTTTGCCATTTATTTAAAACTTATATTAAGATGATCTAAATTTTTAAATAGTCATTTTGACTTAGTAAAAAATGTTTCTAATTACTTAGGCAAAATAACACTCTATTTTGTAAAAATGATACCTCAAGCGGCTAGAATTTCATTCAGAAATTCATGATCCCAAACTCCAATATTTCAAAAATTTGAAATATTTTAGGTAAAAATCTTGGTTTTATGATATGGATGGAAGGGGCGGGGCTATGGTGTGTATAAGAAGTTTTAAATTTGGGGGTTAAAGACAAAAAAGTTTTATCGTATTAGTATTAATATTTTATAAAATAATGAGGCTATAAAGAGCTAAATAGAGGTTATGTTTAGAATTTTCCAATTATATATTCCAATATATGATTCAAAACTAATATACTTTTCAAACTATTTGTTTCGTAAATATTTTGTAATCTATTGAGAAATGTCAATAAGATTTATAAGTAGGAATTAATATATGGGGCAAAAGGCCAAAAACACACCCGAATTATATACTCAATCCCACCTAGATTTGTGAATTATTTTATGGCCCAAATACATACCTAAACTATTTAAAAATTACAATCGGTCTCCTAAACTATTCAAGGTGCATGTTAACACCGTTAGTTTTTTTGTTAATTAAAATGTGTCAAGTTCAATTCCATCACCTTTGAATGTCGATCGGACAAATTGAAACCGCGGCTAAATAGCCGACATTATGGAGTTTCGAACCCTTTTTTTAATTTCAAAATCCAACATCGAATTGGTATCTAGATTTAAAATCTAATTCGTATTACAAACTCTTGTCATCGATATTTTTGCATGTAAATTTCCTATCGTTTAACACCTGATTGACAAATTGAGAGAGAAAAATGCAATTCCAGTCACACACAAACTAATTTGGTACCATTGGACCACGATATGCGAAAATGGTCCTCACATCACGTTTTTCTTTAAATTGTCATGCAAATTTAGTCCCAAAACTTTATGCAATTTTAGTCCCACACAAAACATTATTCCTAACAGTGAATTGGAGGGAAAATTCAACCGTTTAGAGGGCATTTATGCCCCATACCTACCTGCATTCAAGCAGAGAAAACAACAAAAAAGTTTGCTGCTAAACAATGTCTGTTAAACGTGTGGAATATGCCAATTAATAGTATGTCTGTTAAAAGAGAACAATGTCTGCTACTATCATCCAATTAGAATATGCCAGAACTCACTATTAGTCATTTCAGAACTTGAACAATGTATTAATAGTATGACGGAGTCCTATCTTCTTCTGAAGGTTTAACCATTTAAGTGAAACCCATTCAAGATGTAGCTATAAAGAAATGCTAGTTAGTTTTAATGGTAAAATGGGGGAAATTTTGTCCTAAAACCCTCTGGTAGAGGTGGCTGAAAGGATCTGGTGGAGATTGCCTTGATAGTGTAGAGTGTAAGAGATGAAATCATACACCATATTAAGTATAAAATGCTAGCATTCAACATATAATTTGAACTATTGTTTATGCAACTCTAATAAATTTGATGACTTCTAATATCAGAAATACTTCACACTTGCTAACATAGAGTTTTTTTTTTCTTCATAGGGCCCACGGCCATCTTTCAAATATCATGGTTTGGATGATGGTTCATCCCACATGGAAGCTAAATATCCTGCTCCATTATTTAAACAACAGTTGACTGCTTGTGTTGAGAAGATATTTGGTTTGATCCGTGATAATCTGAAGAAAGAAATATCTCCATTGTTGGGACAATGTATTCAGGTAACTAATCTTTGCCCTCTTCACTTGGCACTTGTATCTAAATTGCTGCACAATGGAGGTCCCATTTGATGTTTTTTTTTTCCTGGCTCAACCGAGAACGGGTATGCATCCCTAACTCAAATGGCGTCCTAGAAAAAAAAACTAAATGCATTGCTCAATCTTATATGCTCTGTAGCTTTTAACTGTTGGAAAGTGTTTTGAGGACCGAGAGTTGCTCCTCTTATTTGGTCATCATTGTCTCACTTTTCTGTTGGTGCATTATTCAGTCTCTATTTAACGTATGTATCCATATCAGGGAATTTCCTCTTTTATGAAATGAACTAAAATATGTTCATTATTCAGTCTATATTGAAGGTGCCTTACCATATCAGGGAGATACCCTCTTCATTTCAATGCACTAAAATTGCATCGACTGATGTATTTTGATTATGAGTTTCTGTAATTGCATCTTATGTTTGCCGTCCTTTAAACAGGCACCAAAAAACCAACGAGTTCATGTTGGGAAGTCATCCAGATCGCCTGGCAGTGTACCCCAGCTATCACCAAGCAGTGAGTGGGATAGTGTCATCAGTTTCTTGGATTCGCTGATGAATCGATTAAGTGGAAATTATGTAAGCTACAATATGCTCCTTGTGTCTTCCCATTCTCTCATTTAATTTATATGCTCATGGCAAGTGAATTAATGAATTCCCAGGTTCCTTCATTTTCTGCTTCATCAATATACAATTATTTAATAGGTATTTTATCTGATTTGGATGCTTGCACATCTCTCCTTTCAATTCTATGAGGGTATCTTTAATAAAATTCACTGGCAGTTTGCTGCTGCGACGTGAATGCTGCACATTCTCAAATGGTGAATATGTCAAATCTGGCCTGGCTAAATTGGATAAATGGATATTGAATGCAACAGAGGTTCATTTTGTTTTCTCTGACTCTATCTTTGGAAGAGATAAAACAGGAACTCTGTCCGGTAGGACTTCATTGAAATAGTTTATTAGACGCGCTATTCTGCACTTCCTCTGTTGTCTTTTTTTCTCGATGTGGATGAATTAATCTGGTCTCATGTCTGACTATATTTCTCTTATTGAACATGTTTTGCAGAAATTGACAGTGAGGCAGATCTATCGAATAAGCACAATATACTGGGATGATAAGTATGGGACTCAGAGTGTGTCAAATGAGGCAAGTGGTGTAAATAGCTATATATTTTTTTGGCCCCATGTATTCCCCTCGAGTGTGAAAAAAAGGAACTATCGGGTCTTGCACCTTCATTTTTTTTTTGACTCGTGCCTCCAGACCCTCCCATGGGTAGTAATTCTAGAGATAATCGGATTTCCACGTTTGGCCCAATATAGCCTAAAATCCTTTAACTTAAAAGCAAGGAATAAAGTAACTCAAAGCAAATAACTGGTCTTCTATCTTTTAATTCAAAACAAAGTAGAATGCACAATCTCCATAACAAAAATGCATCTGCTGTTTACTTCAAATTCACCATTGGTTCGACCTGCATTAACCAAAATTCACGTATACTAATTTTACTCTTTGCATCACAAAAGAAATAAATGAAAAATAAAATAATTTTGAAGTTACTTCAATATTCTTTTATTGCTTATTTAAATCACTAAAATTTACTCAATGCACCACAAATTCAAAACTTAAAAAAAAGGAAATAAATTAAAAATCATTTATTAAACATATTAAAAATCATTATTCATCGACTTCTAATAATTTATTAGAAGTATTAGATGTTAGTATGTGTGTATTGATCGAAAATAATCGAGTTTCGAATATGTTGTGGAGTTTTTTTTGTCCAGATCATGATTCGTTCGAACTGGAAATCTCAAACATTTTAGAGTGGTTCGAACTTCATTTTTCGAATAACACTTGAGAGAAAAATGGAGTTCAGGGTGTTCGAATTTAAGTTTTCAATCTCCAATTTTCGAACATAATTTGTTTAGGAAAACATTTTGTGAACAAATGAAGGTTGTTCAAAAAATCAACTTTGAACACCTTGTACTCTGAAATTTTCTAAGTGCTGTTCGAAAAATGTTTTAGTTTCCGAACCAACTTTGTTTTTCTAAGTATTGGAGTTGTTCGAATTAATATTCTCGAACAAAATAAACGCATTCAAAAATGTGTTTCCGAACAATTTTTTTAAGTAAAACAAATATTTTTAGACTGAAGGGCATTAATGTAAATATGCGTGGTGCAAAGAGTAAAATTAGTAGTGCATTGACCAACTGAAATGCAAAGAGTAAAATCAGTAGTGCATTCCTTCACTTACCTTTTGATCCAATGATCCGGCTGCTAATCATCAAAGATTCCATGAAGAATTGATCACAACTTGAAGATGAGAAGAATTTGTTCTCTCCTTTATTTGCTGCGCAGAAGTCACAACTGAAGGACTGCAATCATCTACCTCGATCATTTCCAGACTTTGGATATCTGTGATTTTCCAAGGTATCTTCTTTAATTTGTAGCAGTGTCCAACGATTAGGTGGCGGAGACGTGGAAAACACTTATCTTGAGCTGTCCAGTGCACCAGATCAATATCTTCAAGTAGCAGATATTCGAGTTTCGCAAATTGTCCAGCCTTATTTCCCCAGTCTGGACCTTGAAATCGGAGATCCTCTGCAGCCCCTGTTTCCCAATGTGGGCCTTGAAAGGCAGAGCATCGCAGCTTCAGCACTTGAAGGTATGGCAGTGAACCAATTGCAGTCATGTCCTTCCATGAATATCCTAATCCATTCAAGCTCAACTTCGTCAATCTCCTCGGCAGTTTTGAAAGATGATCTGGTGGGGCAACAGCTAATTGAGACCTCAGTCGAGGATTCACAACCACACATTTAACTGACTCTAATTTTTCGAGAAGCCCAATATGCTCCAAGCATCTTATGGTTTCAGCAGCAGCGTCAGGCTGTAACTCAATTCTAATTCCTAACTTCTTCAGATTAGGGATGCCTCTGAAAACAGCCTTGCTGCAACTATGAGCATTCACATAAAGTGTTAAGAGGTTTGATAGTTTTTTTCCCTTACTTGGGTCTGGTAGGTTGCTTCCCATGATCTGAATATGCCTCAATTCTTTCATATCCCAAATCTGCTCTGGCAAATAAGTTGTTGGAGTTGTCAGGAATTTGATGTTATGATGTCGACGGAGAATCAGGCACTGCAGCTGTTGGAGTTTGTTGATGGAAGAAGGGAGTTCCCCATTATGAGTGAGGGAGAGGTACCTTAACTGTAATAGTTTCACCACCTCATTCGGAAACTCATAGAAACGGATTGCCTGAGCATGCAACACCCTCATAAGCAACATCATATTAAAACATATCGGTACTGGATACTGATGATCTTCACCAGTACACAGGAGTGAACGTGTTGTTGATGTGGCTGCAGCCATTGTGTCATACACCTCTTTTATGCCTAATAATATGTGGTTTTGGACTGACAGCCGACGCTGCTTTTCAATATAATCTTTGGAAACATCGGTTAACTTGTTTAAGACATGTAAGAAGTTGCTCTTCCTAGCTTCTTTAACGCACAAGTACCAATAGGCACAATGGAGCTTTGAGGATTTGATTTTTCCAACCTTCCTGAATAAGCTTAAGAATCTTTGCTTGCAGACAATAGCAAGACTTTTCGAGACAAGATCCTCCACACATCCAATTTCAAACTCTTCCAACATTTGTTCGTGACTTTTTGTACGCAGAGGGTGCAGAGGTGGTTGAAGAAAATCCTCTACAGCCCACAAGTTAAAGAGCTTGGAGATGCGAATCTCACAACTCTGAGGGAAAACTCCCATGTACAGAAAACATGGTTTTAAATGTTGAGGTGAGTACTGGTAGCTTGAGAGCAGTACCTCGTAAATGTTTTCATATGCATCTGTAAAGGTAGTGGTTTTATTCTCTGCTACCTTGATCCAGTACTCTTTGGTCTTGTCGAGACCACGGAGGATGTTGGCAACTGCAAGGATCAAAAGAGGAAGACCTTCACACTTCTCCGCAATCTTCCTTCCTGCTCTCTCGAGTTGAGGAGGGCAAGAATTTTCAGCAACAAACACATTCTTCCGTAGTAAATTCCAACTTTCTTCATTGTTCAGAAATGGCATCTGGTGAACTCTCTCTGTATTGCGCGCATGTTTAGTGACTTCATGTAGCCTTGTTGTGATTAAGAATTGGCTCTCATTTCCGGGGCCTGTACAAAGCCGTCTGAGGTAATCCATGACTCTTGTGGTCCATATATCATCCAATACAATTAAGTATCTCTCATTACTTTTCAACCTGCTTCCTATAAGATCTATTAATTTATCCTGACTTTCTTCCTTAAATAGATGTCTAGGCTTATGCAGTAATTGAGAAAGAATATCCACATAGATATTGGTTGGATGATATTTAGGGCCTGCTGTCACCCACAGTCTAACATGGAAATGTTGAAGAATGAGTGGGTGGTGATAAATTAGTGCAGCAAGATGGGTCTTACCAATGCCTGCCATCCCCACCATTGAGACAACAAAGCTCTCAAATATTAGAAGCTTATAAAGACTTCGTCCAAGAAGCTGATTTATGATTTTCTGAGATAGATCTGATAAGCCGACCGTGGTTGAGTTGTTTACTGGCGGAACTGCAACAGATAAAGATAATACCTCATCTTCTTCTTCTGCAGGCAATGGGTTTTGTAGTAGCACTCTGTTGTACTCCTCCCTCAAAATCTTCACTTTCTTCAAGAACAAATTCATCTCTTGCTCCACGCCCTTCTCGTCAAGGCCTTGAGAAGGTGGAATCAGAGAGTAATATGATTCAAGAACATTTTCTACTTTCCAAACTTCATCTCTTATCTTTGCATCCAATTCATGAATCACACTCCTATAAATGCCTCTTCTGCTTTCCTTATCCAATTCTTTCAGCATAGATAGTAAGGAATTTAGCTCCTCATACGCAGATCTTGTCATTTGTGGTTTACTGATGGGATTTTCGAGGCGGCGAATGGTATGCTTGAGAGAAATCACAGCAGCAAAAGCCATGATGTTTCTTTTTTTACTCACTCGCGCAGACAGACAACAACAACGTTCAAAAGCAATTTGTTCATTTCAAGTTTATGGAAAGCAGACATGCGATAAACCATCAAAATATGTCGCCCTATTTCTGGGAAAATTCACGAGGCAAATAACACAGACAAAAAAAGAAGTCAAAGCTTGTTCCAAATACACTATAATGATGTTTCCTTCTACCTCTTCCTAAAGCTCAATCGGCAATCAAAAACTTAAAACTTACTCGGAGTTGAACTTCAAAACCACTTCGCAGTGGCTCACGGCACGACGGCGCCAATGGAATTCGCCGGCGGAGGAGCGAGGAACCTAAAAAATTTGGGCGATGATCATCGAAGTGAGGGCCATAATTTTTTTTATTTATTTTTTTTCTCACTCACGCACGCAAACGATAATAACGTTCAAACGCAATTAACATAAGCATTCGTTGAACTCAATAGCAGATTAGAACTAATTAATTTGTTTATTTCAAGTTTATGGAAAGCAGACTGCATGTGATAAACCATTAAAATATGTCAAGTAGCAGGTTTGCACATGATGAAGTCAATGCATGTTTGCCATTTCTAAGTGTTAATCTATATCTATATCTAAATCTATGCTAATATAAAAAATGTGTTATCTTACAATTTTGGATTTACCCAGTATAGTCTTATTTTATATTTTATTTAAGGGCAATAATGTAATCATCTAATATTATTTAATATCTTAATATATTTGTATTATAATTATTTTATAATTTTGAGTTTACCTTTTATATCCTTATTTTAAATTTTATTTAAGGGTAATAATGTAATCATCTTATATTATTAAATATTTTATTATTCTTTGTATTCCAATAACTAATCTATGATTATCATTCTAATATTCTAACACTAAAAATTCTAATTCGTTAAAAACTTATCTAGATAGCATAATCATTAAAATAATTAATTTAAAAATCATAATTTTATACACGTTTAGGATAAAAAAAAAGGTTAAATAATTTTTCAGGATCATGTCACTTAATGATTTCAAAATACACCCAATAATCTGTGAAGTTCAATTTATTTCTATAAATTAATAGCAAACCCACATGAATACTAAACATTGTAATTTGTAAACAACAAGTTAATGAAAAGAAAATCCTAATTAAAATCTTTTTTTTTTTTACTTTAAAGAAAGGATTAATAGTGTACCAAATCAAAAGGGAAAAATCGATATATTTATAATTTACTACCATTTTTTACATAAAATATGTCACATTCTTAATTAATAATATAAGTTAATCATTAAATAGAATTCATAAAATGCTATCATATTCTTTAAAATGTAACAACCAAGATATTAAATGCACATAGTGATAGACAAAATGCGATAAGAAGCTTGCACTTTATTTACATTTTTTATTATTTTTTTAATAATATCAAAATATAATCACAATTGATATGGAATAATATAATATATTTACATGTACATTTTATTAAAAAAAATTCACGTACTTTTTATTGAGAAAAAAATACACTGCACATATATCCATGTAAAAAAACTTTATTTTTTTATTGAGAAATTAAATATATTTTTAATATCAATTCTTGAATGTTGAATTTTCATACTAATGTTAAATTGCAAAATAGGTCAAATATATTAATTATTTGAAAATTATATATCCTTATAATTTTTTCAATATACTTCCTATATGTGTTCGTGCTTCATATATGTGTTCGTGTCATGCTATTGTGTCGTGTCAAAAATTGATAGCCCTACTCAACACGAATTTTAAAATGATATACCCGACCTATAACACACTTATATTTTTTGTAATTACAATATTCATTCGAAATTGGGTGTAATTAAGTCTGGCGTGACCATCGGAAGATAATTTTTTGTTGCAGGGGTATTCATACATAGTTCGTGATATTTAAACTTATTAATCCATAAACTTCAGATAATTTTATATTTGATATAATTTTAACGACATAGATGTTAGTATTCAAATAATATACAGATTAGTTAAAAAGATAATTATTTAAATATTATTTGTAAGAGAATATATTCATTTGAATTTTACCCCATAAGTAATTATATACGTATAGCATGTAAATCTAGAATATATACTTTTATGTTATCATTTATACTATAGTGATGATCAATACATACTAATGATAGACACGTTATTAATTCAAAATATTAATGTACTTGTTGATATAATTATATCATATACTGATAAAAAGTTCATTTTACTCAGATGGTAATTTTTTTCATATCCATGTACTTTTATGTTTTGTTTTGATATGACTTTATATTTTTTCATAAGTCATTCTACTTCTATATTTCATATAGTATTTAACGTGAAAACATATTTGTTAACTTTTTTTATTATTTTAAATAATGCTTAAGTTATTTAAATAATCTTGTATTTTATTTATTTTTACATTTACATATGTAGTGATATATTTAAAATATAAAAACTGAGAACTATTATTGTATAATCTATTAATATTGCATCGATATTTTGAATTTCTTCAATTTAGAATTTAGAGGTTATGTCTATTTTTTAAGATGAGATAGGTGATTCTCTATCTTACTCTAGCTCGAGGTCAAAGTGTAGAGGTTCCGGTCCTACTAATAACAATTTAGATTGAACTTGTAGCTCGACATGCAAGTTATTGACAACTATGCACTGAGACTCATAGTTTATCTCTCCTACTAAAACTCCAGGGACGAAACAATATGGGCCCTATTAAAGCAGTTCATCCAGAAATATTTCACTTTTAAATACTATTACCTTTTCAATTACTATTTTAATTATATATTAGGGGAACATTTAATTTAGAATATTGTGTTATAGTCTAATAATAAGTTTATAATACTATGTACGACATGATATAATAAGAATGTAAATTTTAGTTGCAAAACTTGGACGTATAATATTTTTTTAATTACGTTAATTGTACTTTTTCATAATAACTAAATCCAAAATCAATTAATTAAGAGGGATGTACTATTTTATTCATTCTTTATTTTGTACACTCATTGATAAAATAACATATGAAATGGATTGCTTGTACAAAGGGAAGAATAGTAGGTAGCTAAATTCTCTCAAAAGGCTAGAGTTTAGTTTTGTTGAAGCTTTGGCCCTTTGTTGAGCGATGTATACACTATTCATTTAGCTGTGTAATGCATCGTGTTGTATAATTGTATTCATCTATCTCTTCAATCTCCCTCTCTTCGTTTTGCTTGTTTCGACATAGAATGGTTCGTTTATCGACTTAAACGTTTAAGCCTAGCTTTAGATTCGAGTTTGACTCGAAATAAATAAGAGTTTTTGAGTTTACAAGTCGAATACCTTTAGATTCGAGTTTGACTCGAAAATAAAGATCAAAATCATCTCATTTATTTAAGGGTTAATTGTAGGAATTTACATAATTTTTAACCGTCTTTTGTAATTTTCAATTTTTTTCTTTTTGCAATTTCAACACAGTTTAAGTTTTCGAAAGATTAGGTTTTCATTGGCCAAATTCTTCTTTCGTCAATTCTTATATCAAAATGCTATCTCTTCAACTTTAAAATTTTATCTTATTAAATCTACTATCTATTACTATTGATCTATTATATCCCAATCACAATTTTAATTAAGGGTAGTTGTGTAATATAATATATAATAAACTATATTAATATAATATATAATATACTATCTTAGTTTCTATATGAATCTACCGCTATATATAAAAAAAGCCTTATTTTACAAAATTAAATTTACCCAATATATCCCTATAATATATTTAAATTAAGGATAATAGAGTAATATAATATATCTACTTGCATTTTTTTTTATTATCATTTAATAATAGATATAAAATTTATTGCATGAATTTTACGCAAATGATCATTTATTTGATGTGCATACATATGGTAACAATAATATCATATTAAAATAGATATATAATTTCGATTTCTGCCTCAATTTGATATGTGCTTGCGTGTATAAATTTCTAATTTCAACTAACATATTCTTTTTTAATTAACATGTAACGAATTTTAGGAGAACAAGTTCAAATGTGTAGATCAAAACAGAACACATTAGTTCACTTTACTTGAATGACACAACATCATACATTCCAAAGTTCCAAACCATCATCAATTAATTCAAAACAAAGTACAATGTACAATATCCAAAACAAAAATGCATCTGCTGTTTACTTCAAATTCACCATCTGGTTCGACCTGCATCAACCAAAATCCAAGTGATTATAATTTTATCATTCCTTCACTTACCTTTTGATCCAATGATCCAGCTGCTAATCATCAAAGATTCCATGAAGAATTGATGACAACTTGAAGACTAGAAATATATTCATTTGCAGAATTTCTGTTCTCCTTTATTTGCTGTGCAGAAGCCACAACTGAAGGACTGCAATCATCTACCTCCAGATATAGGATATCTCCGATTTCTGAAGGTATCTTCTTTAATTTGTAGCAGTGTCGAACACTTAGGTGGCGGAGAAATGGGAAAGAGTCGTCTTCAGCCGTCCAATGCACCAGATCAATATCTTCAAGTAGCAGAAATTCGAGACTCCTGAATTGTCTTGCAGTTTCCCAGTATGGACCTTGAAAGGCAGAGCGTCGCAACTTCAGCACTTGGAGGTCTGGCAGTGAACCAATTACACTCATGTACTTCCAATGATATCCTAACCCATTCAAGCTCAACTTCTTCAGACTCTCAGGCAAATTTGAAAGGTGATCTGGGGGGGCAACAGCTAATTGAGATGACTTCAGTCGAGGATTCACGACCACACATTTAAGTGACTTCAATCTATCGAGAAGCTTAATATGCTCCAAGCATCTTACAGTTTCAGCAGCAGCATCTGGCTCTAACTCAATTGTAATTCCTAGACTCTTCAGATTAGGGATGCCTCTGAAAACAGCCTTGCTGCAACTATGAGCATTCACATAAAGGGTTAAGAGTTTTGATAGTTGTTTTCCCTCACTTGGGTCTGGTAGGTTGCTTCCCATGATCCGAAGATGCCTCAATTCTTCCATATCCCAAATCTCATCTGGAAAATAAGTTGGAGCTGTCAGGAATTTGATGTTATGATGTCGACAGAGAATCAAGCACCGCAGCTGTTGGAGCTTGTTGATCGAAGAAGGGAGTTCCCCATTATGAGTGAGGGAGAGATACCTTAACTGTAAAAGTTTCAATACCTCATTCGGAAACTCATAGAAACGGATTGCCAGAGCATCCAACACCCTCATAAGTAACATCATATTAAAACATATCGGTACTGGATACTGATGATCTTCACCGGTACAAAGGAGTGAACGTGTTGTTGATGTGGCTGCAGCCATTGTGTCATACACCTCTTTTAGGCCTAATAATATGTTGTTTTGGACTGACAAACGGCGTGGCCTTTCAATGGAAATAACATCGGTAAACTTGTTTAAGACATGTAAGAACTTGCTCTTCCCAGCTTCTTTAACGCACACATACCAATAGGCAGAATGGAGCTTTGAGGATTTGATTTTTCTATCAGTGCTGATGAAGCCGCAGAACCTCTGCTCGCAGACAATAGCAAGACTTTTCGAGACAAGACCCTCCACACATTCAATTGCAAACTCTTCCAACTTTTGTTCCTCACTTTCTGTCTTAACAAACCTTCGTGACTTTGAACGCGGATGGTTCAGAGGTGGTTCAAGAAAATCCTCTACAGCCCACAAGTTAGAGAGCTTGGAGATGCGAATCTGACAACTCTGAGGGAAAACTCCCATGTACAGAAAACATGGTTTTAATTGTTGAGGTAAGTACTCGTAGCTTGAAAGCAGCACCTCGTAAATGTTATCATACGCATCCGTAAAGGTAGTGGTTTTATTCTCTGCTACCTTGATCCAGTACTCTTCCGTCTTGTTGAGACCACAGAGGATGTCGGCAACTGCGAGGATCAAAAGAGGAAGACCTTCACACTTGTCTGCAATCTTCCTTCCTGCTCTCTCGAGTTGAGAAGGGAAAGACTTTTCAGCTACAAACACATTCTGCCAAAGAAGATTCCAACTTTCTTCATTGCTCAAAAATGGAATCTGGTGAAGTCTCAGTCTATTGCACACATGTTTAGCGACTTCCTGTAGCCTTGTTGTGATTAAGAATCGGATCTTCTGGAAACTATGAAGGTAATTCAAGACTCCTGTGGTCCATATATCATCCAATACAATTAAGTATCTCTCATTACTTTTCAAACTGCTTCCTAAAAGATCTTTTAACGTATCCACACTTTCCTCCTTAAATAGATGTCTATGCTTATGCAGTAATTGAGAAAGAATATCCACATAGATATTGTTTGGTTGATATTTAGGGCCTGCTGTCACCCAGAGTCTAACATGGAAATGTTGAAGAATGAGTGGGTGGTGATAAATTAGTGCAGCAAGATGTGTCTTACCAATGCCTGCCATCCCCACAAGTGAGACAACAAAGCGCTGAAACTCAAAATTTAGAAGCGAATGAAGTGATTGTAGAAGCTGATTTATGATACTTTGAGATAGATCCGATAAGCCGACTGTGGTTGAGTTGTTTACTGGCGGAACTGCACCAGATAAAGATAATGCCTCATCTTCTCCTTCTTCTGCAGGCAATGTGTTTTGTAGTAGCGCTCTGTCATACTCCTCTCTCAAAATCTTCACTGTCTTCAAGAGCGAATTGATCTCTTCCTCCATGCCCTTCTCATCAAGGCCGCCTTGAGATGGTGAAATCAGAGAGTAATATGATTTATCAAGAACATCTTCTACTCTCCAAACAGCATCTTTTATCTTTGCATCCAGTTCATTAATCACACTCCTATCAATCATTCTGCTCCTTTCATCATCCAATCTTTTCAGCACAGCGATTAATGAATCCAGCTCCTTATCACACGCAGCGTTTGTGATTCGTGGAAAATTGATGAGACTTTTGAGGCGGTGGATTGTATTCTTGAGAGAAATCACAGCAGCAAAAGCCATAATGCTTCTTCTTCTTCTTCTTCTTCTTCTTCTTCTTCTTCTTCTCCTCTCTCTCTCTCTCTCTCTCTCACACACACACACACTCACGCACACAAACAACAACAACGTTCAAACGCAATTAACATAAGCATTCATTTGTTCATTTCAAGTTTATGGAAAGCAGACTGCATGTGATAAGCCATTAAAATATGTCAAGTAGCAGGTTTGCACATGATGAAGTCAATGCATGTTTGCCATTTATTTAAAACTTTCCATCTTATCCACCTACAATATTAATTTAATACTTTCCCAACTTCATCTCTTATTTTTGCATCCAGTTCATTAATCACACTCCTATCAATCATTCTGCTGCTTTCATCATCCAATCCTCTCAGCATAGAGATTAATGAATTCAACTGTGGAAAATTGGTGAGATTTTTGAGGCGGTGAATTGTATTCTTGAGAGAAATCACAGCAGCATAAGCCATAATATATTTTTTTTTCACTCACACACACAAACCTTCAAAAGCAATTCGTTCATTTCAAGTTTATGGAAAACAGACATGCGATAAACCATTAAAACATGTCACCCTATTTCTGGGAAAATTCACGAGGCAAACAACACAGACCAAAAACAGAACTCAAAGCTTGCTCCAAATAAACTATAATGATGTTTCCTTCTACCTCTACCTAAAGCTCAATCGGCAATTAAAAACTTAAACTTACTCGGAGTTGAATTTCAAAACCACTTCGCAGTGGCTCACGGCAACGACGGCGGCAATGGAATTCGACGGCGGAGGAGCGAGAAACCTAAAAAATTTGGGCGATGATCATCGAAGTGAGGGCCATAATTTTTTTTTTTTCTCACTCACGCACGCAAACGATAACAACGTTCAAACGCAATTAACATAAGCATTCGTTGAACTCAATTGCAGATTAGAACTAATTAATTTGTTTATTTCAAGTTTATGGAAAGCAGACATAATGTCAAGTAGCAGGCTTGCACATGATAAGTCAATGCATGTTTGCCATTTATTTAAAACTTATATTAAGATGATCTAAATTTTTAAATAGTCATTTTGACTTAGTAAAAAATATTTCTAATCACTTGGACAAAATAATCCTCTATTTTGCAAAAATGATACCACAAAGGGCTAGAATTTCATTCGGAAATTCATGATCCCAAACTCCAATATTTTAAAAATTTGACTTAAATGATGTTCTAGATGGAATACTAGAGGACGAATATATAGTATTTTCCAATATTTTAGGGAAAAATCTTGGTTTTATGATATGGATGGAGGGGGTGGGGCTATGGTGTGTAAGAAGTTTTAAATTTGGGGGTTAAAGACAAAAAAGTTTTATCATATTAATATTAATATTTTATAAAATAACGAGGCTATCAAAAGCCAAATAGAGGCTATGTTTAGAATTTTCCAATTATATATTCCAATATATGATTCAAAACTAAAATACTTTTTGAACTATTTGTTTCGTAAATATTTTGTAATCTATTGAGAAATGTCATTAAGATTTATTTGTAGGAATTAATATACGAGGCAAAAGGCCAAAAACCCACACGAACTATATACTCAATCCCACCTAGACTTGTGAATTATTTTTTGATCCAAATACACACCTAAATTATTTAAAAATCACAATCGGCCTCCTAAACTATTCAAGGTGCATGTTAACACCGTTAGTTTTTCCGTTAATTAAAATGTGTCAAGTTCAATTCCATCACCTTTGAATGTCGATCGGACAAATTGAAACCACAGCTGCATAGCCCTCGTTATGGAGTTTCGAACCCCACTTTTAATATCAAAATCCAACATCGAATTGGTATCCATATGAATATTTCCAACGTCATGATTTTATAAATAACAATGTATCATTGTCCATGATTATAGAACATTTGATTTCTTTGAATATATGATTCGTATAAAAAATATAATTATTTAATTATTTTAAATGATAAAATTAAAATACAAAAAATAATAAATTATTGCAAATTATTATTATTATTATTATTATTATTATTATAGTACAACACAAATGAAAGTTATTTTTTAGGCGATAAATGTAGACTACTATAAATCAACCACCTATGCATAAAAAAATAAAATAAAAAATGTTACAAATCTCAAATTTTCAAGTAAGAAAATAATAAATAAGATTGCAAAAATTTCTCAACGCTTGTTATCTAAATTGTCATGAAAAATGCAAAAAAAAAGGAGAAAATGTTACAACAATAAATATCACTACAGTTGTCTGTAACTCAAAATTGTTGTCTATTATTCAAAAACTGTTGTCTAAGACAAAATGTGTAATAGACAATGGCTTATATCAGAACCGTTGTCTATCACACGATTTTACCTTAATATATGTATAGATACTATTTGTATCTATATATTTTGAACTATTGTTTATCCAACTCTAATAACTTTGATGACTCCTAATATCAGAATTACTTCGCAATATCATGGTCTGGATGATGGTTTATCCCACATGGAAGCTAAATATCCTGCTCTATTATTCAAACAACAGTTGACTGCTTGTGTCCTAAAAAAGAACAAAATGCATTGCTCAATCTTATATGCTTTGTAGCTTTTATTGCTTGCTTTTTTATGCAAATGATCATTCATTTGATATGTATACATATGGTAAAAATAATATCATATTAAAATAGATATATAATTTCGACTAACATATTCTTTTTTAATTAACATGACACTGTACAGAATTCTAGGAGAACAAGTTCGAATGTGTAGATCAAAACAGAACACATTAGTTCACTTTACTTGAATGACACAACAACATATATTCCAAAATTCCAAACTATCGTCAATTCATCCCAAACAAATTAATTCAAAATAAAGTAGAATGCACAATCTCCAAAACAAAAATGCATCTGCTGTTTACTTCAAATTCACCATATGGTTCGACCTGCATCAACCAAAATCCAAGTGATTATAATTTTATCATTCCTTCACTTACCTTTTGATCCAATGATCCGGTTGCTAATCATCAAAGATTCCATGAAGAATTGATGACAACTTGAAGACTAGAATATCTCGTTATTTTCAACTTTATTTGCTGCGCAGAAGCCACAACTGAAGGACTGCAATCATCTACCTCCATCATTTCCAGAGTTGAGATATCTCCGATTTCCGAAGGTATCTTCTTTAATTTGTAGCAGTGTCGAACACGTAGGTGGCGGAGCTTTCGGAAACAGTTATATTTATCTGTCCAATGCACCAGATCAATATCTTCAAGTAGCAGAAATTCAAGACTCCTGAATTGTCCTGCAGCATCTGTTTCCCACTTTGCCCCTCGAAAGGCAGAGCATCGCAGCTTCAGCACTTGAAGGTATGGCAGTGAAGCAATTATAGTCATGTCCTTCCATGAATATCCTAATCCATTCAAGCTCAACTTCTTAAGTCTCCTCGACAGTTTTGAAAGGTGATCTGGTGGGGCAACAGCTAATTGAGACCTTAGTCGAGGATTCACCACCACACATTTAACTGACTCTAATCTTTCGAGAAGCCCAATATGCTCCAAGCATCTTACGGTTTCAGCAGCAGCGTCAGGCTGTAACTCAATTCTAATTCCTAACTTCTTCAGATTAGGGATGCCTCTCAAAACAGCCTTGCTGCAACTATGAGCATTCACATAAAGTGTTAAGAGTTCTGATAGTTTTTTTCCCTCACTTGGGTATGGTAGGTTGCTTCCCATGATCCGAAGATGCCTCAATTCTTTCATATCCCAAATATCATTTGGCAAATAAGTTGTTGGAGTTGTTAGGAATTTGATGTTATGATGTGGACGGAGAATCAGGCACTGCAGCTGTTGGAGCTTGTTGATGGAAGAAGGGAGTTCCCCATTATGAGTGAGGGAGAGGTACCTTAACTGTAATAGTTTGAATACCTCATTCGGAAACTCATAGAAACGGATTGCCAGAGCATCCAACACCCTCATAAGTAACATCATATTAAAACATATCGGTACTGGATACTGATGATCTTCACCGGTGCAAAGGAGTGAACGTGTTGTTGATGTGGCTGCAACCATTATGTCATGTACCTCTTTTAGGCCTAATAATATGTTGTTTTGGACTGACAACCGACGCTGCTTTTCAATATTATCTTTGGAAACATCGGTTAACTTGTTTAAGACATGTAAGAACCTGCTCTTCCTAGCTTCTTTAACGCACACATACCAATAGACAGAATGGAGCTTTGAGGATTTGATTTTTCCAACCTTCCTTGATAAGCTGAAGAATCTCTGCTTGCAGAAAATACCAAGACTTTTTGAGACAAGATCCTCCACACATTCAATTGCTAAGTCTTCCAACTTTTGTTCCTGACAAACAGGCACCAAATATATACGCTGATGGTGTAGAGTTGGTTCAAGAAAATCCTCTACAGCCCACAAGTTAAAGAGCTTGGAGATGCGAATCTCACAACTCTGAGGGAAAACTCCCATGTACAGAAAACATGGTTTTAAATGTTGAGGTAAGTACTCGTAGCTTGAGAGCAGCACCTCGTAAATGTTTTCATACGCATCTGTAAAGGTAGTAGTTTTATTCTCTGCTACCTTGATCCAGTACTCTTCGGTCTTGTCGAGACCACGGAGGATGTTGGCAACTGCAAGGATCAAAAGAGGAAGACCTTCACACTTCTCCGCAATCTTCCTTCCTGCTTTCTCGAGTTGAGAAGGGAAATACTTTTCAGCTACAAACACATTCTGCCAAAGAACTTTCTTCATTGTTCAGAAATGGCATCTGGTGAACTCTCTCTGAATGGCACTCATGTTTAGCGACTTCCTGTAGCCTTGTTGTGATTAAGAATCGGCTCTTATTTCTAGCGGCTCTATAAATCGGTTTGAGGTAATCCAAGAATTGTGTGGTCCATATATCATCCAATACAATTAAGTATCTCCGAGTCCTACTCAAACTGCTTCCTATAAGATCTTTTAATGTATACTCACTTTTATCCTTAAATAGATCTCTAGGCTTATGCAGTAATTGAGAAAGAATATCCACATAGATATTGTTTGGTTGATATTTAGGGCCTGCTGTCACCCACAGTCTTACATGGAAATGTTGAAGAATGAGTGGGTGGTGATAAATTAATGCAGCAAGATGGGTCTTACCAATGCCTGCCATCCCCACAAGTGAGACAACTAAGCTCTCAAACACAAAACTTAGTAGAAGCTGATTTATGATAGTTTGAGATAGATCCGATAAGCCGACCGTGATTGAGTTGTTTACTGGTGGAACTGCAACAGATAAAGATAATACCTCATCTTCTTCTTCTTCTTCTGCAGGCAAGGGTTTTTGTCGTAGCACTCTGTAATACTCATTTTTCAACATCTTCACTTTCTTCAAGAACGAATTGATCTCTTGCTCCAGTCCCTTCTCATCAAGGCCGCCTTGAGATGGTGAAATATTTAGAGAGTGATATGATTTATCAAGAACATCTTCTACTTTCCAAACAGCATCTCTTATCTTTGCATCCACTTCATTAATCACACTCCTATCAATGCTTCTTCTGCTTTCATCATCCAATCTTTTCAGCACAGAGATTAATGAATCCAGCTCCTCATCACACGCAACGTTTGTGATTCGTGGAAAATTGATGAGATTTTCGAGGCGGTGGATTGTATTCTTGAGAGAAATCACAGCAGCGTAAGCCATTATGTTTCTTTTTTCTTGCTGATCACTCGAGCACATTAACGACATTAAATAAATAAACAAGTCTTTTTTTTCCTGTGAGAAAATAAATAAAGAAAACATTCACATAAGCATTTTGTCATGAACCCCACAGCCGGAAAAAGGGAGGAACAAGAGGGAAGGCGATCAGAGCTCAAATGGGAGAATTGGGCGATATTGGTTGCAGAAGAATAGGCCTGGCATAGATTCATTTTTTAGGATGATTAATTGGGAACTGTGTGTTAGGTATTTGATGAGCAGTCAAAAGTGGGTTTTTGGGTCTTTTTTGTATTGGGCTTCTTTATGGGCTTTTAGTTTATTTTTGTTAAATTATGTAATAAGCCCAAATTATATTAGGTTGCATTTTTAATTCCCTAAAAGAATCCTAAGTGGTACCCAAGTTGTATGGATTAAATAGCCGAATTTTCGTATAACATAGGAGGAAAAAGTAATATCAAACTCTTCTCTTCCACGGCAAATTCTTCTGAAATCTTCTTCCATTTCTGATAATCAAGACTGGATTTTTATTCCACTAACACCTCTGAAATTCTGAAATATCCACAGATCTTACAACATCTACAAAATAGGTAGAAGAAAAACTAAAAATTGTAAAGAAACATCTGAAGCCATAACACATTTGTGGATGAGATTATTCGTGGAAACAATGCATTTATCTTCCAAGTTTGAACCATTCAAATATGCGGGCCTTTTCCCAAATAATTGAGATATTTGGGGCCACATCATGTTCGCCGTTTACTTAATACTTTTTATAATAAGGGATAAAATCCTCTAGTCCATTTTTCATGATACGAGATCATTTATTTCAGATTCTGTTAGGAACCCGTTCACCGACTAGTGGGCCGTGAGTTCACCTTTCCCTCACATTAGTACGATATTGTCCACTTTGAGCCAAGCCTGCACGGTTTTATCTTTGGGCATCTCCCTAACGGTTTTATCTTTGGGCATCTCCCTAGAGGCCTCAGAGTAGGTGAACTCCTTATATCCAAACCAACTCTTGGATATATTTCCGATGTGGGACTTGGATTGCTATCTCAACAATCCTCCCCTCAAACCAAGGAACACATCCCCCTCCTCAACCGGTATACAGTCACGAAGACAACCGAGAGGAACACGTGTTTAGATATATGTGCTATTCAGCTTGAACTGAACACTTATGTGATCTGAACTTGGAATTGATTTGAAGACACTTGTAACAACTTGGGGTACTTAGAAAAACGTGGGTGATGATGAAGTATAGGTGAAACGGACTTTTTGGAGTAGATAGGACAGATGGAATGGAATAGTGATGTGAGAACTTACCTGATACGAACCTCGGCCCTTGAGGACAGAAGCACGTACCTTAAAACAAATACTCGAAATGGCGAGGCCACCCTGGATCTTCAATGATTAAGAATGACTCCCTTGATTTCAGATTTAAAGTTGCCAAACTTAAAATCCACAACTTTCGAAACTAAAGAACTCAAGTTTTATGTTTGTGAGACAAAGTGATATGATTAATCAATATTCAAACTCAGTCTACAGAACAATGAAATAGAACATGTATTTATAGGTGCGGAATTCGATCCCCTAGACATGTTGGAATCGAATTAGGAATTCTATGCTAATTAGGATAGGATTTCTAATCCGAATAGGATTTCCTAATCTGATTAGAATTCTAATTTAAACTTATCTAAAACATTAATCAAATACCAAAAATAAGATACAGAAAACCTAAACTAGATAGGATAACTTCGAACTCCATCAAGTGATAAGCTCGAACATTTGAGAACCATGTCACGACTTCCCTCTAGCATTAATCTTCAAATGTGACCAAGTTAACCAATTTGACTTGGTTAAGCTCAATTCCATCTTTGACCTTCTTCCGGACATAGAATTGAAAATATCCTTGCAATGGCGTGTAATCTCGTGATTGGACCTTTCAATTCCAACTCCGGGTTATGATCATCAATGCTTTGTTGGGCTTCATCATTCCCTCCTGCTGAAAAGAATTCGTCTTCGAATTTGAATCGTCATCGTGATTGAACTCATCTGCAGGAAATGGAGATAAATCAGACACATTAAACATTGATGAACACTTATACTCACCGGGAAGATCAATGCGATAGGCATTGTTATTAACATGGGCGACGACGGTAAATGGACCGTCTCCACATGGCATCAACTTTGATTTCCGAAGGTTCGGAAACAGGCCTGGGCTGAAATGTACCCAAACACGATCACCGGGTTTGAACTCTTGGCGTCGGCGTGGGTTGATCTTGGCTGCAGTTTTGGCACCTTGAAGTTCGATCCGGGCTCGAACTTTCTCATGCATCTCTCTAATATGCTCAACTTTTTTAACACTTGTTAGATGCTCAACAGGTAAAGGCAACAGATCCATTGGGGTTAACAGACTAAAACCATAAACAACTTCAAATTGACACTCTTCCATGTAAGACAAACACTTAGACAAACTGTCATACAATTTCAAAAAATGTAAAAGCTCAAAAATGTGCTTAAGGTGTTCTAAGTGTGCGCGTGTCAACCTACAGAATATCAGGACATTATCAAAGTAGATGACTACATACTTACAATTTACCTCACGTAAGACATGATTCATAAGACGCATAAAAGTACCAAAGAACACATCCCCCTCCTCCAATGGTACACAGTCACGAAGACAACCGGGAGGAACACATCCCCTCCTCCAACTCCTTATATCCAAACTCCTCCAACTCCTTATATCCAAGCCAGCTCTTGGATATATTTCTGATGTGGGACTTGGATTGCTATCCCAACAATCGTCCCCTCACATCCCCTCCTCCAACGGTACACAGTCACGAAGACAACCAGATGTCACATTTGAGGCAAACTCCCACACCATCGTGGCCCACATCCCCCTCCTCCAATGGTACACAGTCACGAAGACAACCAGCGGTACACAGTCACGAAGACAACCAGATGTCACATTTGAGGCAAACTCCCACACCATCGTGGCCCACATCCCCCTCCTCCAATGGTACACAGTCACGAAGACAACCAGATGTCACATTTGAGGCAAACTCCCACACCATCGTGGCCCACTATCCCAGACCGAACCGGGCGGGCTCTGATACCACTGTTAGGCACCTGTTCACCGGCACAACCGGAGGTCACATTTGAGGTAAACTCCCACACCATCGTGGCCCACTATCCCAGACCGAATCAAGCTTTGATACCACTGTTATGCACCCGTTCACCGACTAGTGGGCCCTGAGTTCACCTTTCCCCCACATTAGTACGATATTGTTCGCTTTGGGCCAAGCCAGCACAGTTTTCTCTTTGGGCATCTCCCAAAAGGTCACATTTCCCCACATTAGTACGATATTGTCCGCTTTGGGCCAAGCCCATACGATTTTCACTTTGGGCATCTCCCAAAAGGCCTCGTACTAATGGGGTAGGTGAACTCCTTATATCCAAGCCAACTCTTGGATATATTTCTGATATGGAACTTGGATTGCTATCCCAACAGATTTAATGTTCCAATTTGTATTCCACGTTCGAATTCACAAGTTTAACAAAAAGAAAAATCAATTATAACATAATCGATCTAGTCACTTCTATCAACAAACGATTGAAATTTTAAAAATTATAAATCATATTTTAAAAATTTGATAAAAATCGAATAAAAATCAAAATGGGACACCAAATGAAATATAGAAAAGTGTGATAGAGTATTCCATTTGCTATAATATCATTCTTTTTTTGTTTACTAATTTGAGACCCAGCCCCATTTTCCACACTCAAAGGTTGTTTTTTTTTCTTGATCAATTTATACGAATTCAAACATGGTTACATGGGCAATAAAATTCTATTTGTAGAATGCAAATCGATGAGTTAACCATTATCTTGTCTTTTTTAAGCATATTTTGAATAACTAGTGTAGATGACGTTGCACGTGCAGTCTATTATTTTGTACTATCAAATTCATAAAAAAAATTAATTTTATTAAATATATAATTTATACATATGATAATTATAAAATAATTAAAAAAAAGCAAAATTAACCAAGAAAAGACCTAGCAAAAGAACAAAAATTGAGATCGTAATAAGCTACTTGCTAGGTTTAATTTACCTTTACAAAATATATGCAATGATGCAAAGATAGTAATTGTGGGGTTTTTTAAAAATAATACTAATTATTTGGACATTCACTTCCAGAGTTGCATTTTATTTATAGTTATATTACTTTAAGAACTAAAGATATAGTAATCATCTTGTCATGCTAGCATTCTTACGATTTTCTTCGTTTATTTGTAGAGGCTGATTAATCATCTCCAGAAATGTCTCTCTATGTAGCTCTATAATCTTCGTTATATTGCATCCGTGTTATCTTCATTGCAGCATCCCGTTCTCCACCGAAGATGTATATATGGCCATTCCTGCAATGGACCCTTCAGATATAGAGCCACCAAAATTCTTCTCCGAATACCCTTCTGCCCAGCTGCTGTTGCAGAATGTGAAGTAAATGATCCCCACCACGCGTTGCATAGCAGTACGTAATCTCTCTTGCTCGTGTATGCTCGTTTTTCTGTTTCCTCCGCAGAGCTGATTAACTGTACATTACTGCAGAGTGCAAACACCTTGGTTTCCGATTGCTTGTGCCCTGTTTCCATGGAATGTCGAGTGACCAACTGTAAATGAGGTAGTCGAAGATTATGTAAAAGTAAAATTTAGTCGTGCCCGTGCCCATTCCCGTTCGACTCTGTTAGCCGTTTCTGGATCACACGCAGGTTAGGATGTTGGATTGCTTGTACAAAAGGAAAAATAGTAGGTAGCAAAAATCTCTCAAAAGGCTAGAGTTTAGTTTTGTTGAAGCTTGGGCCCTTTGTTGAGCGATGTACACTATTCATTTAGCTGTTGTATAATTGTATTCATCTATCTCTTCAATCTCCCTCTCTTCGTGTTGCTTGTTTCGACATAGAATGGTTCGCTTATCGACTTAAACGAGCCTAGCTCGGCCTTGTGCTCGTGAATAGGCTTGAAAGAAAATAAACGAGTCAAGTTCAAGCGTATTATCACGTTCGATGGTCATAAATGAGAGTTTTTGAGCTTACAGATTCGAGTTTGACTTGAAAATAAAGATCAAAATCATCTCGTTTATTTAAGGGTTAATTGTAGGAATTTACATAATTTTTGTACCATCTTTTGTAATTTTCACTTTAATGTTTATAATGTTACATTTTAATCATAATTTTTCATTTTTTTTTTCTTTTTGCAATTTCAAACAATTTAAGTTTTCGAAAGATTAGATTTTCAATGGCCAAATTCTTTCTTGGTTGGTGTGCTTCGTTGATTTTTATTCCAAATTGCTCATCTCTTCGAATTTAAATTTTTACCTTATTATATCTACTACTATATTAAAATTTTACTTTATTATATCTACTACTATAATAAAAGTATTATGATTTATAAATTTTGATTTACCTATTAATCTATTATATCCTTATTACAAATTAATTATATAATATAATATATAATATACTATATTAATTTCCATATGAATTTACTACTATATATAAAAAAGGCTTATTTTACAAAATTAAATTTACTTAATATATCCCTATAATATATTTAAATTAAGGACAATAGGGTAATATAATATATTGATATACACTTTTTATTATCATATAGTAATAGATATAAAATTTATTGCTTAATTTTTATGCAAAATTGTCATTCATTTGATATCCATGTATATGGTAACAATAATTCATATTAAAATAGATATATAAATTTGATTTATGTCTCAATTTCATATGTGCGTGTGTGTATAAATTTTTTGGAAAACAAGTTAAAATATGTAGATCAAAACAGAACACATTAGTTCACTTTACTTGAATGACACAACAACACATATTCCAAAGTTCCAAACCATCATCAATTCATCCCAAACAATTAATTCAAAACAGAGTAGAATACACAATCACCAAAACAATAGTGCATCCGCTGTTTACTTCAAATTCACCATCTGGTTCGACCTGCATTAACCAAAATTCAAGTGATTATAATTTTATTATTCCTTCACTTTCATTTTGATCCAATGATCCCGCTGCTAATCATCAAAGATTCCATGAAGAATTGATGACAACTTGAAGATCAGCATAATTTCTTGATTTTTTCTCCTTTATTTGGTGCGCAGAAGCCACAACTGAAGGACTGCAATCATCTACCTCCATCATTTGCAGACCTCGGATATGTCCGATTTCCGAAGGTATGTTCTTTAATTTGTAGCAGTGTCGAACACTTAGGTGGCGGAGACTTGGGAAACACTTATAATTATATTTAAGTAACAGAAATTTGATATCATGAGCTGTCCAATGCACCAGATCGATATCTTCAAGTAACAGAAATTTGAGACACCCGAATTGTCCAACCTCTGTTTCCCACTCTGCCCCTTGAAAGGCAGAGCATCGCAGCTTCAGCACTTCAAGGTATGGCAGTGAAGCAATTGCAGTCATGTCCTTCCATGAATATCCTAATCCATTCAAGCTCAACTTCCTCAGACTCTCAGGCAAATTTGAAAGGTGATCTGGTGGGGCAACAGCTAATTGAGACCTCAGTCGAGGATTCGCAACCACACATTTAACTGACTCTAATCTTTTGAGAAGCCCAATATGCCGGAAGCATCTTATGGTTTCAGCAGCAGCGTCAGGCTGTAACTCAATTCTAATTCCTAACTTCTTCAGATTAGGGATGCGTCTGAAAACAGCCTTGCTGCAGCTATGAGCATTCACATAAAGTGTTAAGAGGTTTGATAGTTTTTTTCCCATACTTGGGTCTGGTAGGTTGCTTCCCATGATCCGAAGATGCCTCAATTCTTTCATATCCCAAATCTCATCTGGCAAATAAGTTGTTGGAGCTGTCAGGAATTTGATGTTATGATGTCGACGGAGAATCAGGCACTTCAGCTGTTGGAGCTTGTTGATGGAAGAAGGGAGTTCCCCATTATGAGTGAGGGAGAGGTACCTTAACTGTAATAGTTTGAATACCTCATTCGGAAACTCATAGAAACGGATTGCCAGAGCATCCAACACCCTCATAAGTAACATCATATTAAAACATATGGGTACTGGATACTGATGATCTTCACCGGTACAAAGGAGTGAACGTGTTGTTGATGTGGCTGCAGCCATTGTGTCATACACCTCTTTTAGGCCTAATAATATGTTGTTTTGGACTGACAACCGACGGTGCTTTTCAATACTATCTTTGGAAACATCGGTTAACTTGTTTAAGACATGTAAGAACTTGCTCTTCCTAGCTTCTTTAACACACAAGTACCAATAGGCAGAATGGAGCTTTGAGGATTTGAAGAAGCTGCCGAACCTCTGCTTGCAGACAATAGCAAGACTTTTCGAGACAAGATCCTCCACACATTCAATTGCAAACTCTTCCAACTTTTGTTCCTGACTTTCTTTCTCAACAAACCTTATCAAATTTGTACGCAGACGGTTCAGAGGTTGTTCAAGAAAATCCTCTACAGCACACAAGGTAATGAGTTTTGAGGAGGGAATCTCAGAAGTCTGAGGGAAAACTCCCATGTAAAGAAAACATGGTTTTAAATGTTGAGGTAAGTACTCGTAGCTTGAGAGCAGCACCTCGTAAATGTTTTCATACGCATCTCTGAAGGTAGTGGTTTTATTCTCTGCTACCTTCATCCAGTACTCTTGGGTCTTGTCGAGACCACGGAGGATGTGGGCAACTGCAAGGATCAAAAGAGGAAGACCTTCACACTTCTCCGCAATCTTCCTTCCCGGTTTCTCGAGTTGAGAAGGGAAAGACTTTTCAGCTACAAACACATTCTGCCAAAGTAGATTCCAACTTTCTTCATTGTTCAGAAATGGCATCTGGTGAACTCTCTCTGTATAGCACCAATATTTAGCGACTTCCTGTAGCCTTGTTGTGATTAAGAATTGGATATTCACGAAACTATAAAGGTAATCCAAGACTCCTTTGGTCCATATATTATCCAATACAATTAAGTAACTCTCATTACTTTTCAAACTGTTTCCTAAAAGATCTTTTAATTTATTCTCACTTTCATACTGAAATAGATCTCTAGGCTTATGCAGTAATTGAGAAAGAACATCCGCTAAGATATTGTGTGGTTGATATTTAGGGCCTGCTGTCACCCACAGTCTAACATGGAAATGTTGAACAATGAGTGGGTGGTGATAAATTAGTGCAGCAAGATGGGTCTTACCAATGCCTGCCATTCCCACCAGTGACAAAATTCGAAAGATTGTAAGCTGATATATGATTTCTTCAGATAGATCTGATAAGCCGACCGTGGTTGAGTTGTTTACTGGCGGAACTGCAACAGATAAAGATAATGCCTCGTCTTCTTCTACTTCTTCTGGAGGCAATGGGTTTTGTAGTAGCGTTCTGTCATACTCCTCTCTCAAAATCTTCACTTTCTTCAAGAACGAATTCATCTCTTCCTCCACGCCCTTCTCGTCAAGGCCATGAGAAGGTGGAATCAGAGAGTAATATGATTTATCAAGAACATCTTCTACTTTCCAAACAGCATCTCTTATCTTTGCATCCACTTCATTAATCACACTCCTATCCATCATTCTGCTCCTTTTATGATCATCCAATCTTCTCAGCATAGTGATTAATGAACCCAGCTCCTCATCACACGCAGCGTTTGTGATTCGTGGAAAATTGATGAGATTTTGGAGGCGGTGGATTGTATTCTGGAGAGAAATCACAGCAGCGTAAGCCATAATGCTTCTTTTTTCTTGCTGATCATTCACATAAGCATCTGTGGATGAGATTATTGGTGGAAGCAATGCATTTATCTTCCAAGTTTGAACCATTCAAATTGAGATATTTGGGGCCACATCATGTTCGCCATTTATTTATTATTCTAGTTCACTTTTTATGTCTCATTATAATTTTTTTTTTTAAATATTTATTTCAAAAATAAATTTTATTATAGTATTACAAATTATAATTAACATTTTTTGCTAAAATGAGTTTCTAATAGCACAACTATAATTACTCTTTGCACCATAAAATAAAAAAAAATAAAAAATAATAATTATGTAGTTACTTAAATACCCTTTACTTAAAAAGAAAAAAATCAAGTGTGGTTTGAAAATGAAATTTCGAACTCACCATATTTGTTCGAAATTCCATTTTCGAACCTCCATGATTTTTAAAATAAGTCTTTTTTTTTTGAGAAAATAAATAAAGAAATCATTAACATAAGCATTTGTGGATGAGATTATTGGTGGAAATAATGCATTTATCTTCAATTGAAATATGCGGGCCTTTTCCCAAATAATTGAGATATTTGGGGCCACACCATGTGGGCCATTTGCTTAAATACTTTCTATAATAAGGGATAAAATTTTTTAGTCCATTTTTCATGAGAGGGGATCATTTATTTCAGATTTAATGTATCAATTCGTATTCCACGTTCGAATTCACAAGTTTAACAAAAATAAAAATTAATTATAACATAATTGATCTAGTCACTTTTATCAACAAAAGATTGAAATTTTAAAAATTACTAGTATTTTACCCGCGCGTTGCGCGGTGGCTACCGACCAGTATAACGTTATTTAGTCCACAATTGATGTCACACTTAATATCTCATCTTATGTTTGAAATTATTTTATTATAATTGTTTTATATATAATATTTCTTTCATTGTATTATAATTTTTTTAAACACAATATTAGATACGGATTAGATCAATAAAATCTAATAATAATAATAATTCTATCTAATAATAATCACTCAAATAAGCACAAGTTGTTTTGCATTAGCATGTTGTGTTGCAACTTGCAAGAAGAGAAATTTTTATAAAATATCAGTATTTGAATTGATATAAAATTTATAAAATAAGCACAAGTTGTTTTGCATTAGTTATCGTTCTTGCAGCATCCCGTTCTCCACCGAAGATGAATATATGGCGATTTCAAAAATTCCACACAATCAAACTAAATATAAATCAACACATAAATTATCAAATAAAAATCACAAATTTAAATAAGATGGAACAGTATAAATATTTAGTACATTAAACCTGTGTTAAAAATTGACACTCAATTGGTTTTCGCAACCCTGGATCACTAACAATATCAATTGGGTTTAATTCTACTTGTATCCGAGGTCCTTTTTCCACTGATTCATTAGCAATAGGTACATCATGAGAGGCGGAGGAAGATGCACCATTACTAATTTTTGAAAAAAACCTCTTCATATTCTACATTTAACTAATAAATAAATTATTCCATTAATAACAAGCACAATACTGTCAATACAGAAACAAATATGCCAACAATTCAACAAACAGTGACCAAAAATAAATATGCCACCAAACAAATATTGTATGTAATCTGAAAAAAAAAGCAAAACCAGAATAATATTATTCATCAAGACTCTCAAAGCAAGATGTTAGTGTTATTGAAAATGCCTAAATCTCTCAAAGCAAGTTCAAAATAATATTATTCACCATACAAAGTACTGAAGCAGCCGAAACACAGTCACACGGCTAAATTCCTAAATCCCTAATTTCACAATCACAACCTAAATCAATCCCCTAAATAAATCCCTAATTTCACAATCTAAATAAATCCCTATTCACAACCTAAAATAAGTGTTATAGTGTAGCCCAGCTGTCCAGAAGCCCAATAACTATAAGTATTTACATTTAGCCAACTTACCCAGCTGCTGTTGCAGAATGTGAAGTAAATGATCCCCACCACGCGTTGCATAGTAGTGCGTTAATGCATCGTGTTGTATAATTGTATTCATCTATCTCTTCAATCTCCCTCTCTTCGTGTTGCTTGTTTCGACATAGAATGGTTCGCTTAACGACTTAAACGAGCCTAGCTCGGCCTTGTGCTGTTGAATAGGCTTGAAAGAAAATAAACGAGTCAAGTTCAAGCGTATTATCAGGTTCGCTGGACATAAATGAGAGTTTTTGAGCTTACAAATTCGAGTTTGACTTGAAAATAAAGATCAAAATCATCTCGTTTATTTAAGGGTTAATTGTAGGAATTTACATAATTTTTTTACCATCTTTTGTAATTTTCACTTTAATGTTTATAATGTAACATTTTAATCATAATTTTTCATTTTTTTTTCTTTTTGCAATTTCAAACAATTTAAGTTTTCGAAAGATTGGATTTTCAATGGCCAAATTCTTCGTTGGTGTGCTTCGTCGATTTTTATACCAAATTGCTCATCTCTTCGAATTTAAAATTTTACCTTATTATATCTACTATCTATACCTATATAAAAAGTGTGGATGTTTCTTACAAAATATGATTTGCCTATTATGTCCACAATTTGCACTTAATTTAAAGGTAAAAAAGTAATATAATATATTACAATTTTTTTTAAATATAATATATTATATTTATTTCAATAGTTTTGTTACAATTGAACTCTACTACATAAAACTATCCCTAATATAAAATATTACAAATAATTATTTGTTAATATAATATATTATATTTATAAACCAATTTAAGAAATTTTGACGAGTCCATGAAACCCGATTTCTAAATCGTTTGCTTAGGTTTTATAAGTAATCAATTATTTAGATAATTATTTTGTTTCAGAAATTATGAAGATTATATTTTAAATTTGTTGAAGCTTCTTTTTTCCATTAAGAAGTCAAAGACAAAACACCATTAGCTTTCCGTTTCATCAATTAAATATAAAAAAATAAACAAAATATGATCTGTCTATTATATCCATAATATGCATTTAATTTAGGGTAAAATAGTAATATACTATATTATATAATTAATTATTCACATATATTTATTATATTTATTTCAATAGTATTGTACTATTCTAATTCTTCATCCACATCATATTAATTTTTCACCAATTATTTATCTATCATATCAACCATAGCAAACAAGAAAAAAAATTAAAAAATATAATCCCGCAATAAAATAATATAGTATATAATTAATTCAACACATATAATATATTATATTTAATTTTATAATTTAAATATTAATAAATAGAATTGTATTTTTATAATTTTTCATTCATCCAGATTAATTAATTATTCATCAATCATATAGTCTATATAAATTATGTTCGCATGAAGAGATTGAAAAATAAATGCTTGAATTTATAGAAACATTATAAACTAACCTGATGATACTTAAGAAGTTCTCTATCAAAAATCAAGAATTTATTCTCCATCAATCATTATATAATTAATCATTATCACGTGTAATATATTATATCTATTTTAGTAGTATTGTACTATTACAATTCTTCATTTACATTAATTAATTCTCCACCAATTATTTCTTCATCATATCAACCATAGTAAACAAGAAAAAAGTACAGTAATATAATATATTATATAATTAATTCTCCACATATAATATATTATATGTTATAATTTAAATATAATAGAATTGTACTATTACATAGTTTATATAGATTATGTTGGAAAAATAATCGGTCAAATATTTTGATGAAATGTCAAATAACTCAAAATAATGAGTCATCACAAACTCGATTACACGAATCTACAATTATCACAGAGACGAGTTGATAATCAATAAAGATGTCACATCATTAGTTATCTATAGCACAACTGATCTATACAAAGGTAGAGAAGACGTATAAGTTTTAGCTTCGAACCTCTATAAATCTTATGTGTTGTATATTGCTTTATTTTGATTGACATATCTTAATTGCAACACATTCATTCAAATAAGATGTCCAGAGTCATATTCACTAACGGCCGATTACCGTTATTTTATATTGTTCATTATATATTTTATCCTCTGAAATTATTATTCTAGACTATCTCAACGATAGTTAGTACAAATGAAGTAACGAGTCAAGGTCTCATATTTCCTCACTTTAAATTGAATTTTGAAAAAATTTTATTCAACCCCCCTAAACCCCCTTTGACTCATTTGGGACCAACAAATTACATCCCAACGAAGGAGATTGAAAAATAAAAACTTGAATTTATGAAAAGATTATAAACTAATCTAGCTCATTGTTCTTAAGAAATTATTTGTCAATAATCAAGAATTACATCAACATTCAATCAATGATTTGATTCATTTAATATAAGCTATTTAAATAATTTTTAATAGAAAACATGTAATTTAGTTGCGGTAACTACAGTGTGTGTGTGTGTGTGTTCTAAATCATGTTATATGGTATATGAAAGAAAATTGAAAAAAAAAATGGTTCCATAATATATACAACCAAAATGCTAAGTTTTAATTTATTAATTGAAATTGATGTGTTCACTCTCATTCATATGATTAAGAGTAGTTCCAATTAAATTTATTGAAATTAAATTTCAACTTCTATATTTATTGTTGGGCTCAGATAATATTGACTGCACCAAGAAGACATGTCAGATAATATATGTTGAACTATTAGAATATATATCTATTAAAGTGAATGAAGAACATTTAAAAGAAGTCCATGATGAAGATAAATATAAGCATTGATTAATGTAGAAAATTTTGGGGGCCATATTTTGAAAGTTCCTAGACAAAGTTTTAAAAATATGGTTAAAAAAAAAATCACCAACTTTATACGAATTTATAATTTATACATGACTTTGAAAACATTACAATAATAAATGGTTGATTGGAAAAATAAATTTAAAATTATGGTTCAAATGTTACCTTTTTCTAGCTTATTAATTTATAATTTGAGAAATTTGTTTAGAATATAAAATTAATAATTTGAGAAATTTGTTTAGAATATAATATCAGTTGGTTTTATAATTATATATGAAATATTTTATATTAGAATATTCAGTTAATTAAAAATAGTTATTTAAATTCATTGGGGGATGAATATTGCATACATTTTTCAAATATGGATTATCTTGACTACCTGTAATCATATGACTGAGAATAAACATAGTCCAATTACTTATAAAAGAGTTGAAATGGAAGAATCAAATATTTTCCCCTTAGATTGAACTACTAATTATTTAACATAATTCTCAAACTATTTAGTTAAACATAATACATATAGAACAATAATATAATTCGTAGTTATATGTAGAAGTGTTGTACATTATGATTTTTTTATAGAATGATATATATATATATATATATATATATATATATATATATATTAGGTGTTTTGGTTGAATGAGAATAATTAAATTCCTCGGTGGAAGGAATTTATATTGCACATGTTTTGGAATATAGTTTTCCACGAAAATGGTGATTACGAATTTTAAAACATATCAATCATAAGAATGAGAATTGACATTCTCTGATAGTTGAGGAAATAATTGAAATTGAGAAATTGAATAATTTTTCCTTAGATTTGTACTACTAATTAAATTAGTACTAAATCATTGAATCAAAAATTACAACTGAAAATCAAATTATATTTTTCGTAAAAAAATTGTAAACAATGTATAACATTTTAAAAATATATTGAAAATGAAACCTTGAATGCATTTTACCACAACAAACTAACCAAACTTTAAGATTTTAACATTTCTTTATCATTGAGCAACACATGTTGCTATAATAATGAAGTTTTTTTTTATCTTTAAACACATGATATATATACATTCAACACCATTTTAATTTAGTTAAGTCATTTTTAGTTTTATTTGTTCAATGTAGTCATTTATATTACAATAAAAAATATAGTATTAAATGTATGTTCGGATAAAATACATACAAAAAATAGTTAATATTTTGTGACATATGCAATATTTAAAACAGTTGAATTCAGTGTATCGTGATATACATAAATAAATTGATAACATCGAGTTGTTAAAAATATAATTTACTTACGAGATAAACTATCTTAATTGATGTGCGATAAGGTGTTTTGTCACGATAGTAAAAAATCATATAATAATACTATTTTGAAGTCATTAACTTTTTAGTAAGTTTAATTAACTTTATACTGAATTTTTTTGAAATGGATGATGCAAGATTTTGTGAACTTATATTAATTAAAAATTTGTATTTTTATTTGATGGTAAAGTCAACATAAAAATTGTTGAATAGAAGATTTGAATTGTGTTAATACATATATACGTCAACAATCTAAAAAGATTGAGAATTTTTGTAAAAAAAAAGGAATCTTGAGAAAGGATAGATCTCTCTCTTATCTGACTGCATTTTACTGTTTAATTGCTATTATTTTATTGCTTAAAAGTCCATTAATTAATTAAGTTTTTTGTGATAGTCTATTATTTAGTAATTTTTTAAATAGAAATATTATAAACATGATTGAGTTTCTTAAACTCCTCTGACCGTTTTTAATCTTTGGGGAATCTAAGGTATAACGTATCCATATTTCACGTAGCTAATAATTTCTTTCCATAATAATTTCATAGCAGTTTTATAATATACAACACACCTATATGAATTAATCTACATTCATCACGCCTATTTGCACATAATTAACTACCAACCATCGATCAAGAAAAATAAATGAATCAGATTTATTCTGATTTCTCACATGAGAATTATTTCTCACAATAACCTAACCATATGTATATATACATATACATATCTATGTATATATATATAATAAAACAACATAAATATAAATAAATTAAAAGACTATAAATTCTAAGTTCGTGTTTGAATAGTTACATTTTAATTATAGTTTATGTATATATTATTTTTCTAATTATTGATTAATCTAGAAATTTTAGATATTATTAAATTTATAAATTGATATATACATACATATATATATATATAATGAAATATATTTTTAAATTGACTACCCAAATATAGTATAGTAAAATTATGCAAAATTCAATAATTAATTTAAATAAATTAGTTGAATTGCGTGCAATGCACGCGTTCTCTGCTAGTTATAATAAAAGTGCGATGTTTTATAAATTTTGATTTACCTATTAATCTATTATATCCTTATTACAAATTTAATTGCAAATATAATATATAATATACTATATTAATTTCCATATGAATTTACTACTATATATAAAAAAGGCTTATTTTAAAAAATTAAATTTACTTAATATATCCCTATAATATATTTAAATTAAGGACAATAGGGTAATATAATATATTGATATGCACTTTTTATTATCATATAGTAATAGATATAAAATTCATTGCTTAATTTTTATGCAAAATGGTCATTCATTTGATATCCATGTATATGGTAACAATAATTCATATTAAAATAGATATATAAATTTGATTTGTGTCTCAATTTCATATGTGCGTGTGTGTATAAATTTTTTGGAAAACAAGTTCAAATATGTAGATAAAAACAGAACACATTAGTTCACTTTACTTGAATGACACAACAACACATATTCCAAAGTTCCAAACCATCATCAATTCATCCCAAACAATTAATTCAAAACAGAGTAGAATACACAATCACCAAAACAATAGTGCATCTGCTGTTTACTTCAAATTCAGCATCTGGTTCGACCTGCATTAACCAAAATCTAAGTAATGATAATTTTATCATTCCTTCACTTACCTTTTGATCCAATGATCCCGCTGCTAATCATCAAAGATTCCATGAAGAATTGATGACAACTTGAAGACTAGAAAAATATTCATTTGCATACTTTCTTTTCTCCTTTATTTGGTGCGCAGAAGCCTCAACTGAAGGACTGCAATCATCTACCTCCATCATTTCCAGAGTTGAGATATCTCCGATTTCCAAAGGCATCTTCTTTAATTTGTAGCAGTGTCGAACACTTAGGTGGTGGAGAACTGGGAAAGAGTTAGCTTCAGATGTCTAGTGCACCAGATCAATATCTTCAAGTAGCAAAAATTCGAGACTCCTGAATTGTCCTGCAGCCTCTGTTCTGTTGAATATAGGAAGCTCTCTAATATAATAAAGAAGAATTTATTATTGCAAAGTATCACACTCAATTTACAACTCTCACTAGCAACTCTCGACTATCTTTTTAGAGTAGCTAATATATTGTTTTTCTTACACTCAATTGTAGCTCACTTACTTGCTACAAAATGGCTAGTATCTAGGCCTATTTATAGTAGTGAATGGCGGTGGATTTAAGAGCTTTCAAGCTAGCTCTAGAATCCTCTACTACCTACTAGCAATATTTTATTCTATAGACTAAGTCTCCTAGGTTCTAGATACTCTAGCTAGTGCTTGTAGCTTCTCCATGCTTCTAGAGGGGTCGGTGGAGACATCTCAATACTCCCCCTCGACACCGACTCCTTCATGCTCCACGCTTTCCTTCCGAACCAATCCGAGTTGTGCTCGAAATTCTTCAAACTTGGAAACGTTGAGCCCTTTGGTGAACACGTCAGCTGTTTGTCTTTCTGTGTTCACATGCTCCATCTTGATTTCTTCTTTGAGCACCTTTTCCCTTAGAAAATGGTAGTGCACCTCCACATGCTTCGTTCTTGCGTGACAGATTGGGTTCTCTGCTATGCGGATAGCTGACTGATTGTCGCAATACAACTTGACCGCATAGTTAGTTGGTTGGCGTAGATCCTTCATTAATTGTACCAACCACACACTCTCTTGAGCTGCCATCGCTGCTGCTCGGTACTCGGCTTCTGCTGTGGACAGTGATACCGTTGGTTGTCTCTTGCTGCACCAAGAAACTGCCCCTGATCCAAAGTTGAAGACATAGCCAGTAGTGGACCTTCTCGTGTCTCGGCATCCGACGTAGTCCGCGTCACAGTATCCAATAATCTGGAAGTCTTTATTTTTCTTGTAAAATAATCCATAGTCAATAGTACCTTTTACGTACCTGAGTATACGTCGGACTAGCTCGAGATGTGGCTTCTTCGGTTTCTCCATAAACCGACTCGCGATCCCTACTACGTATGTGATGTCTGGCCTCGTCAGAGTTAGGTAGATTAAGCTCCCGACCAATTGCCTGTACATAGTGGCATTCTCCAAGACTTTGCCTTCATCGCCGCACAACTTGATGTTTGCTTCGATCGGTGTTGATGACGGCTTGCAATCCAGCATCTCGAATTTCCTCAGTAGGTCACTAGCATACTTCAGCTGGTACAGGAACAACCCTTTATCTGTCTTCTTTAATTCGAGCCCCAAGAAATGCTTGAGCTCTCCAAGTTCCTTCATTTGAAACCTCACAGATAGGTTTCTCCTGCTTTGCTGAATCTCTTCTTCGTCATCTCCGGTGATGATGATATCGTCCACATACACTAGCTCTATTGCTAGTTTTCCTCCACGTTCCTTGATGAAGAGACTTGAATCTGCTGGTGTAACTGAATAACCACACTGAGTTAGAAATTCAGCAATCTTACCGTACCATGCTCGGGGTGCCTGCTTCAACCCGTATAAGGCCTTCTTCAGCTTGCACACGTGGCCTGGATTTTTCTCATCTTCGAATCCCATGGGCTGCACCATGTATATCTCTTTGTCGAGCTCTCCGTGTAGGAACGCATTCTTGACATCCTTTTGCCACAGCTTCCATCCCTTGCTAGCGGCTAATGCGATCAGCACTCGTATTGTGGTGATCTTCGCAACTGGGCTGAAGGTCTCTTCATAGTCCAACCCGTATTGCGGTGAGAATCCTCTGGCCACAAGTCGAGCCTTGTACCTCTCTATCAATCCGTCAGGCCACTTTTTGATCTTGTATACCCATTTGCACGAGATGGGTCTAACTCCGGCTGGTTTGGGCACCAAATCCCACGTCTCATTCTTCCTTAGAGCCATGATCTCTTCCCCCATCGCTTGTCTCCACTCACTGCGTTGGGCTGCTTCTTCAAATGTCTCTGGCTCTTTCATATTTGCGTCCTCCTCGACGGCTACATTGGCGTACCTGGGATTGGGCTTCCTCTGTCTTGTAGTCCTCCTTAGTTGTGGTGGACTTGGAGATTCTTCATCTTCTTCTTGCGGTACCTGGATCTCTTCAATTTGGCTCGGCCTTCTTATTTCTGGAGAGTCTCCTCCGACATTCGGCTCTTCAGCGCCTCCGATCTCTTTGTCACCTTCTTGAGCTTCTGGAAGCTTCACCAACTCTTCTTCGAGCCTGTCTTTAATCTCCTTTGATCCTTGAAACTCCAACTCTTGTTGTGTGTTCCAGGAGGATGCTTCGTCGAAGACCACATGGCGTGACGTGTAGCATTTGTTCGTAGTTGGATCGCAGCATCTCCATCCTTTCCTCTGGTTGTCATATCCCATGAAGATACACCTGATCGCCTTCTTATCGAACTTGCTTCGAAGGTGGCTCGGCACGAACACGTAGCACACACATCCAAACACTCTGAAGTGGCTGACTACCGGTTTGGTGTTCTATAACTTCTCGAACGGTGACACAAAGCCCAACTTTGCTTGTGGTAGCCTATTTATCACATGTGCTGCTGTGTTCATGCACTCCGCCCACAATCTTGCTGGTACATTCTTAGCATGTATCATGCTTCAACACGTTTCAGCAAGGTGCCGATTCTTCCTTTCAGCTACACCATTTTGTTGTGGTGTATTTGGGCATGTCAACTGGTGGTGTTTTTTTTGCTCCCTGAGATACTTGGAGAATATTTTTGATGTGTATTCTCCCCCGTTATCCGTGCGAAGACACTGGATCTTATCTCCGATTTCTCTCTCCACATTTTCTTTGAAATCTTTAAATATTTCAAAGACTTATGATTTTTCTTTCATAAAGAAAACCCACACATAATTTGAGAAATCGTCGATGAACGTCAGCATATAGTGCATCCCTCTAATTGATGGTTGATTGACCGGTCCGAACACATCGGAGTGAACCATCTCCAGCGGCTTCTTTGCTCTGTAGTTTGATTCTTCAAACGGTAGTTGATGCGCTTTACCGTATTGACAACCAGCACACACCGTGTCTTCTCGAACTTCCAGCATAGGGAGTCCCTTGAGCATCGACTTCTTCATCATCACTTTGAACTTATGGTAGCTCACGTGTCCTAGCCTCGCGTGCCACAAGTCTGCAGTCTCGTTCTTTCGAGTCTTATCTACATATGCCGACTCAGCCGACATAACATAGATAGACTCTAGCTTTTGACCCTCCATGATAGGTGTACCTATCACTTTAAGATTTTGATACACCTTAACATCCTTAGGTCCGAAAAGTACGTATTTACCTGTATCTGTCATTTGCGCCACAGACAGGAGATTCTTCTTCATTCCCGGAACATGATAGACGTCCTGCAGCTGCACTTGACTGGGACTGAACCGCGGTGTGATGAGTGTCTTGCCGATGTGTGCTATCGGCAATCTTGAGTTGTCGGCGGTCACCACTATTTGGCCTCCTCGATACTCCTTTGTGTCTTGGAGCTTCTCCTTGTTTCCCGTCATATGATTGGAGCAGCCTGAATCGACTATCCAATCTTTCTCGTAGTTTATCTTCCCAACGGGGACGGCTGCTAGTGCCAATTCTTCTATTGGCCTCGGCTCAGCCTTCTCAACTATCGCAGTGGATGCCTCAACGACCCACTCTTCTTCACTGCTACAATTTTCTTTCTTGTTGGATGTGGCTATATTCCCTTCGGCAGCATTCATCCTATGCCAACAATCTCGGGCATAGTGATTTGGTTTGCCACATACGTAGCAACTCCCCTTCTTGTTGCCCTTGGACAGTGGACCCTTCTTTTGACGATTCAGTTGGATTCCTCTAGCCTTAGAACTATTTTCTTCTTTTTCTTTATATTCATTTTTAAGATGCGAGAATATTTTCTTTTTATTATGGCTAAATAAGGCTTCATTATCTCTTTTTAATGAAACCTCCTCCATTTGTCCGGTCAGAGCTTCTTGGTCAGCCAAAAGATTTTCAAGATTGACCAAAGAAGGTTGCTCTGACCATCCTTGTATGGAGGTCATTATTGCCCTAAATTCGGGTTTTAGCCCATGTATAATTATTCTACGCATCTTAGCTTCTGATATTTTACTAGAGGAATCCAATTCCGAAATTTCACGGCAAAGAGTGCGTACCTTGTTAAAATAGTCGCGAACTGGCATATCTCCTTGCCTGAGTGATAGGAGCTCATTCTCCAAGAGTTGCAGCTTGAACTCATTCTTCTTGCTGAACAGTGTCGCCAAATTGTCCCATGCCTCCTTTGGAGTGGTAGCTGCCCGAATATGCTCCAACAAATTTTCGCTTACTGTAGACTTGAGCGCGTACATTGCTTTCCCCGCCTTGATCTTCCATTTTCTCAAGGCTTCGGCTTCCTTCGGCGACGTCGTCTCTTTTCCACCAACTACCTCCCACAGATCTTGCCCTTGGAGATAGGACTCCATGCAAGTCTCCCAAGTGGTGTAGTTATGATTATTGAGTTGCTTCATTCCGCCTACCACGTGTAGTTCGGCCATCGTGACTTTGATTACCTCCGCGTAACAAAGTAAGCCTCCTCGCTTCACAATCTGAGATTGTGCACGACCTCAATAATCTCCTCTTGTGTTGACGACGAACCCACGACCTTGCTTAACCACGCTATCGATTAACGTGGCTCTGATACCACGCTGTTGAATATAGGAAGCTCTCTAATATAATAAAGAAGAATTTATTATTGCAAAGTATCACACTCAATTTACAACTCTCACTAGCAACTCTCGACTATCTTTTTAGAGTAGCTAATATATTGCTTTTCTTACACTCAATTGTAGCTCACTTACTTGCTACAAAATGGCTAGTATCTAGGCCTATTTATAGTAGTGAATGGCGGTGGATTTAAGAGCTTTCAAGCTAGCTCTAGAATCCTCTACTACCTACTAGCAATATTTTATTCTATAGACTAAGTTTCATAGGTTCTAGATACTCTAGCTAGTGCTTGTAGCTTCTCCATGTTTCTAGAGGGGTCGGTGGAGACATCTCAATATGTTCCCCAGTATGGCACTTGAAATTGGAGATCCTCTGCAGCCCCTGTTTCCCAGTGTGGACCTTGAAAGGCAGAGCAGCGCAGCTTCAGCACTTCGAGGTTTAGCAGTGAACCAATTACACTCATGTACTTCCAAGGATATCCTAACCCATTCAAGCTCAACTTTTTCAGACTCTCTGGCAAATTTGAAAGGTGATCTGGTGGGGCAACAGCTAATTGAGATGACTTCAGTCGAGGATTCACGACCACACATTTAAGTGACTCTAATTCATCAAGAAGCTTAATATGCTCCAAGCATCTTACGATTTCAGTAGCAGCATCTGGCTCTAACTCAATTGTAATTCCTAGACTCTTCAGATTAGGGATGCCTTTGAAAACAGCCTTGAGCAACTATGAGCATTCACATAAAGGGTTAAGAGTTTTGATAGTTCTTTTCCCCTACTTGGGTCTGGTAGGTTGCTTCCCATGATCCGAAGATGCCTCAATTCTTCCATATCCCAAATCTCATCTAGCAAATAAGTTGTTGGAGTTGTCAGGAATTTGATGTTATGATGTCGACGGAGAATCAGGCACTGCAGCTGTTGGAGCTTGTTGATGGAAGAAGGGAGTTCCCCATTATGAGTGAGGGAGAGGTACCTTAACTGTAATAGTTTCACTACCTCATTCGGAAACTCATAGAAACGGATTGCCAGAGCATCCAACACCCTCATAAGTAACATCGTATGAAAACATATCGGTACTGGATACTGATGATCTTCACAGGCAAAAAGGAGTGAACGTGTTGTTGATGTGGCTGCAGCCATTGTGTCATACACCTCTTTTAGGCCTAATAATATGTTGTTTTGGACTGACAACCGACGCTGCTTTTCAATATAATCTTTGGAAACATCGGTTAACTTGTTTAAGACATGTAAGAACTTGCTCTTCCTAGCTTCTTGAACGCACACGTACCAACAGGCACAATGGAGCTTTGAGGATTTGATATTTCTAACCCACCTGAAGAAGCTCTGCTTGCAGACAATAGCAAGACTTTTCGAGACAAGATCCTCCACACATTCAATTGCAAACTCTTCCAACTTTTGTTCGTGACTTTGTGTCTTACCAAAACTTATCATCAAATTTGGATCAAGAAAATCCTCTACAACCCACAAGTTAAAGAGCTTGGAGATGCGAATCTCACAACTCTGAGGGAAAACTCCCATGTACAGAAAATATGCTTTTAAATGTTGAGGTAAGTACTCGTAGCTTGAGAGCAGCACCTCGTAAATGTTATCATATGCATCTGTAAAGGTAGTGGTTTTATTCTCTGCTACCTTCATCCAGTACTCTTGGGTCTTGTCGAGACCACGGAGGATATTGGCAACTGCAAGGATCAAAAGAGGAAGACCTTCACACTTCTCCGCAATCTTCCTTCCCGGTTTCTCGAGTTGAGAAGGGAAAGACTTTTCAGCTACAAACACATTCTTCCATAGTAAATTCCAACTTTCTTCATTGTTCAAAAATAGAATCCGGTGAATTCTCTCTGTATCGCACCGATGTTCAGCGACTTCCTGTAGCCTTGTTGTGATTAAGAATTGGGTGTTCCATAAATGTATGAGGTAATCCAAGACTCCTGTGGTCCATATATCATCCAATACAATTAAGTATCTCTCATTGCTTTTCAAACTGCTTCCTAAAAGATCTTTTAATGTATCCACACTTTTTTCCTTAAACAGATTAATACACTCTGCTTCAGACTGTATTAAACTCACGCTTTCGAGCACGTGAAATCTCCAAACTTTGCAATTGCAAAATAGATAATTGATATTGATTAAGCCAAACGGCAAAAACCCTACCAGAATTTATAGGATCACCATCTATCTCAACAAGGAAGTAATAATTAAAAGTAAGGAATTAATAATTAAAACTAACTAACTTTGGTAATCTATTTTTTTAAGGAAAGAACCAACTAAAGCAATTTAAATTAATTAATCCAAATATCTCTTGGGAAGCTGTCGAGCCTTAGCAGATCTCTTAGGTCTTCCTTCATTAATTTCTTCTGTCACTTCACCTTGCACTGAGTCTCCATCTTTCACTGAGTCTCCCTTGCCTTGTCTGAACACTTCTTTACCAAATTAATTAATCCAAATATCTCTTGGGAAGCTGTCGAGCCTTAGCAGATCTCTTAGGTCTTCCTTCATTAATTTCTTCTGTCACTTCACCTTGCACTGAGTCTCCATCTTTCACTGAGTCTCCCTTGCCTTGTCTGAACACTTCTTTACCATGCACATCCATCGTATCATCTCCAACGGCTGGTATTAGCACCTTGTCCTCAAGGTGGAAATCAGGGTATAAATGAAGCATGTCATTCACTGGCTCCCACGTAGATTCCTCAGTCGACAACCCCTGCCACTGCACTAACACCATCTCCTTCGGTTGTCCACGATGCCACACGACCTTACGGTCCCGAACCGATAATGGACGTAGGACAGGCTTACCATCAATGTCTTCAATTGGTAGCTCAGATACAAACTCGGATAACGGACCCTTAAATGGTTTTAACACTGAAATATGAAACACCGGGTGAATTTTCGATCCATCGGGTAGCTTCAGACGATACGCCACAGACCCAATACGATCTAAAATAGGAAATGGGCCATAGTACTTGCGTGCCAACTTATTAAAGCCTCGTCGTACCACAGACATTTGACGATAAGGTTGCAACTTAACCAACACCAAGTCTCCCACTTGGAATTCCACATCTCGACGCTTACGATTGGCTTGCTGCTGCATTCGGTGTTGAGCACGCAATAAATTAATTTTCAATTCTCGTAACACCTCATCTCGAATTGCCATCTGCTCCTCCAATGCTTGCACCTTAGACGATCCCTGTTGATAAGTTAGAATAGAAATAGGTTGTCGACCATACAACACTTGATAAGGAGACATCAGAGAGCCACTATGAACACTAGTGTTATAGCTATACTCCGCCCAACATAAAAAATCACCCCAAGACTTGGGTCGATCAGCCGCAAAAGCCCGCAAATACTGACCTAATCCGCGGTTAACAACTTCAGTTTGGCCGTCCGTTTGTGGATGATAAGCACTACTGTGTAACAATTTTGTACCACTCAAAGCAAACAACTCAGACCAGAATTGGCTAAGGAAAACTGAATCTCTATCTGACACAATAGTTCTCGGGAACCCATACATCTTTACAATCATTTCGACGAATACTTTAGCAACTTTTGCAGCAGTGTACTGAGCAGGAAGAGGTGCAAATCGGGCATATTTGGACAGGCGATCCACCACAACAAATATAACAGAATTTCCATGATAATTAGGTAGTCCGGTGATAAAATCCATAGAGATATCTTCCCACACGTGGTTTGGTATAGGAAGAGGTTGAATGAGTCCAGCTGGTGGCTGTGTGGAAACCTTAATTTGTTGGCAGACGACACACTCTGATACCCAACGCTCCACGTCTCGCCGTAATCCCGGCCAATAAAATTGAGCTGCCATTCTCAAAAGAGTACGTTTAATTCCACCATGTCCCGCCATAGGGGTGGAATGACACTCATGAAAAATCCTCTCGCGCAGTGGCGATGTAGGACTAAGGTAGAACCTATTTTTAAACATCAATAAACCATCACGAGCCGCAAATTCAGCACTTAGCTCTCGTAGCTGTAATTTCTCGTGAAGTTGCACCATATCTTTCAAAACCTTGTTCTCCAACCGTAATTCTTCTAAGAAGGTGCTAATGGAAAATGAAACAGCTAAAACTGCCAACTGAGCTGTCTCATCTTCAGCCCCTTCCCGGCGCGACAATGCATCAGCCACCTTATTTGCACTCCCCATTTTATACTCAATTGAAAAATCATAACCAAGTAACTTCCTGACATGATGTTGTTGCTCTGGTGTCAAAATGGTTTGCTGCAGCAACTCTTTTATACTTTTCTGATCTGTTCTGATAAGAAAAGGACGACCTAACAAATATTGCCGCCATTTTTGTACTGCCTCAGTGATTGCATAGAGCTCTTTATTGTACGTGGAGGAGTTGCGCATGCGTAAACCCATCTTTTTGCTAAAGTAAGAGATAGGTCTTTCTTCCTGCATTAAGACAGCTCCCACTCCGGTACCGCTAGCATCGGATTCTATCACAAATGGGATGTCAAAATCTGGGAGCCGAAGGACGGGCGCACTAGTCATGGCATACTTCAACTGATTAAATGCAGTGGCGGTTGCCTCAGTCCAACTAAAAGCATCTTTGCACAACAAATCAGTTAAGGGAGCTGCAATACTAGCATATCCTTTCACAAATCTTCTGTAGTAACCCGTAAGTCCTAAGAAACCGCGTAATTGCTTTACCGTTTTTGGCACGGGCCATTGTGTCATGGCCGCCACTTTCTGAGGATCCGGATGTAATCCCTGTGAATCCACTATATGCCCCAGATACTCAATTCTTGACTGACAGAAAGCACATTTCGACAATTTTACCAAGAACTCATGTTCAGCTAGACACCTCAAGACCTGTCTTAGATGTTTTGCATGCTCTTCTTCACTTTCACTGTAAACTAAAATATCATCAAAGAACACCACAACATATTTACGCAAAAACGGACTTAAGGTATAATTCATAAGAGCCTGAAAAGTAGAGGGTGCATTAGTCAGCCCAAAGGGCATCACCAAAAATTCGTAATGCCCCTCATGAGTTCGGAAAGCTGTCTTATGGACATCTGCTGCATGAACCCGAATTTGATGGTACCCTGCTCTTAAATCTAACTTTGAAAAAAATCTAGCTTTTCCCAACTCATCAAACAACTCATCGATGGTAGGGATGGGAAAATGATCCCTGATGGTCGTAGCGTTGAGGGCTCGATAATCCACACAGAAACGATAGGTCCCATCTTTCTTTCGGACCAACAAGACAGGCGATGAGAATGCACTTTGGCTAAATTGAATAATTCCTTGCTCCATCATTTCTTTTACGAGGCGCTCAATCTCACCTTTCTGGAAATGGGGATATCGGTATGGTCTTACATTTACAGGCTTGCTCTGCGGAAGTAGATGTATTTTATGATCAAATAACCGGCGTGGAGGCAACCCCTCCGGATCACGGAAAACCCCTTCAAACTCCTGTAGAACCTGCGAAATCCTCTCGAGTAGATCTTTCGAAAGTTTATCTAACTCTTTTTGTGGTTGAACGTCCGTGTTGACTTGCCAAGTTAGCTCATACATCTCTTGAATGTCTTTGTTATTCACCATTGCTTGTAATTGGTTGAAAGTAATCTTTCTAGCGCCGAGCTCACTATCTCCTTTCAATTTTACTTTCTTACCTCCCCACTTAAATTCCATCGTCATGTTCCTATAATCATGGCTCACTTGTCCTAGCTCTTGAAGCCAGGGGACCCCTAAGACAACATCAGGCCCTTTTATCGGTAAAATAAATAAATCCAATTTGAATGTAATTCCTTGAAGTTGCACTTTAGCCAGCGGGCAATATCCTTGACACGGCATAGAATCCCCATTACCAATATAAACCCGAAATTGAGGTATGGCTTCTACTGTGGCTCCTAATTTTTCCGCCATCTCTGGACAAATAAAGTTATGTGTGCTCCCACTGTCAATCAATATGTGAGCTGCTGTGTTTTCGATCTTTCCCCACATCCTTAGGGATCTCGGGTTTCCTGTGCCTGATAATGAATTCAAACTCGAAATATCCCCTAAGATCAACTCCTCAATTTCTTCATTACCTTCTCTTTGCTCATCTTCTCTTTCATCTTCTTCACCTATGAGAGTCAACATTCGCCCTCCACACCGATGGTTAACGGTCCACTTCTCATCACAGTTAAAGCACTCACCCTTAGCTCTTTTCTCCCTCATGGCCGCTGGGGACAGTCTACGAATTGGAATGCCATCGCGAGTGGCCTGTTGAACTTGCCCCAACACTGAGTTAGGATTTTTCGGAGCACCGACTATGTTGTTTTGTGTTGTTGGAGTATATTGGGTAACTCCTGGTCGACCGGACCCTCTAGCAAAAGGCCTTGGTTCATGTTGTCTATCTTCATTCCGAGATTCGAATAGACGAGCCAGATTAAAAGCTTCCCTTAGTCCCCCAGGCTTTGAAATTTTCAGCTCTCTCTGGACGTCTTTCATTAACCCAGCTATAAAGATGGAAATTAATGCAGGCTCTGATAGATTGTTTACCTTATTCATTAATCCCTCAAACTCAGCTTGGTACGCTGCCACCGTTCCTTTTTGCGTCAACTTGGCAATTTTTCCTGTATAATCTTCAAATTGTGATGGTCCAAATCGCTCTTTGACGAGCTCCAGAAAATTACTCCATGTAGTTAATTTCTGATTTGTTTTCAACCATTGGTACCATTCAAATGCCTCCCCTTCCATATTGAAGGCGGCAATCCTCAATCTTTGTTCATCCATTATTTCATGAAAATCAAAATATTCTTGAACCCTAAATATCCATCCTTGGGGGTCAGTTCCTTCGAAGCGGGGTAATTCCAGCTTCATAGTTGGCGTGCGCTGATTGCCTTCAGAATTTCCGCCTACCTTGGCAACAACACCGTCGTCGTGTCGTCGAGGTCCGCCGACTCCGCCTCTCATTCCTTGCATCACAAGCGTTTGCAAGGTTTGCTTGATCTCCTCAACAGATGCTTGAGTCTCCTTCAGGCAGTCTACTACGCCTTGATATTTTTGTGTTTGCCTCATCGTTTGCTTATCAAATTGATCCTGTAGTTGTGCCATAGATGTTGACCATCCAGCGTCTGCTTCAGGCGCCTTAAGCTTCTCATCCATAATTTCCATAATCGATACTTCTCTCGAGTTTTCGCTTCGAAAGCTCTCAATGAAAGCACCAATAATACACCCTGCTTCAGACTGTATTAAACTCACGCTTTCGAGCACGTGAAATCTCCAAACTTTGCAATTGCAAAATAGATAATTGATATTGATTAAGCCAAACGGCAAAAACCCTACCAGAATTTATAGGATCACCATCTATCTCAACAAGGAAGTAATAATTAAAAGTAAGGAATTAATAATTAAAACTAACTAACTTTGGTAATCTATTTTTTTAAGGAAAGAACCAACTAAAGCAATTTAAATTAATTAATCCAAATATCTCTTGGGAAGCTGTCGAGCCTTAGCAGATCTCTTAGGTCTTCCTTCATTAATTTCTTCTGTCACTTCACCTTGCACTGAGTCTCCCTTGCCTTGTCTGAACACTTCTTTACCATGCACATCCATCGTATCACAGATCTCTAGGCTTATGCAACAATTGAGAAAGAATATCCACATAGATATTGTTTGGTTGATATTTAGGGCCTGCTGTCACCCACAGTCTAACATGGAAATGTTGAACAATCATTCTGCTCCTTTCATCATCCAATCCTCTCAGCACAGAGATTAATGAACCCAGCTCCTCATCACACGCAGCGTTTGTGATTCGTGGAAAATTGGTGAGATTTTGGAGGCGGTCGATTGTAATCTTGAGAGAAATCACAGCAGCGTAAGCCATAATGCTTCTTTTTTCTTGCTGATCATTCACATAAGCATTTATCTTCAATTCAAATATCGCGCCTTTTCCCAAATAATTGAGATATTTGGGCCACATCAGTCATCATGTTCGCCATTTACTTATTACTCTACTTCACTTTTCGTGTCCACTAAAAAATTTAATATTTTAAAAATATTTATCATAAAAATAAATTTTATTATAATATTACAGATCATAATCAATATTTATTGTTAAAAGGAGTTTCTATTTGAAATAATTAAAACTACCCTTTGCACCACAAAAGAAAAAAAAATAAAATTTGAAGTTATTTAAATACCCTTTACTTAAAAAGAAAAAAAAAATCAAGTGTGGTTCGAAAATGAAATTCCGAACTCACCATGTTTGTTCGAAATTCCCTTCGAACGGACTTCATGAATTTTTTAAGTACCATTCGAACCCACGACTTCGAACATATCCATCATGTTCGAACACAAGACTTCGAATATATTCAGAATGTTCAAACACACGACTTCGAATGGAACGTGAATTATTTATTTTTTTTATTAGTAAGGGCTTTTAGATAAATTTATAACTAATAAAAGAAAATGAAAAATAATTTGTGGTGCAAATAGAAACTTCCATTGTAAAAAATTAAAATTATTAAAAATTGTATACTATATTTTTGAAATAATTAACCATGTTAATCAATTATATTAACTAAAAAATAAGAAATAAATATTAAAAAATAAATATAAACCATATATAATAATTTTAAAATTAAACTAAGTCATAACAAATTGAAATTGAAGAAAAAAAAATTAATGAAAATTGAATAAAAATCAAAATGGGATACCAAATAAAATAGGGAAAAGTGGGATAGAGAATTTCATTTGCTATAATATCAAATTATCAATCTTTTTTTTTCACTAAATCGAGACCCAGCCCCATTTTCCACACTCGAAGGGTGTTTTTTTTTTCTTTCTTGATGAATATATACGAATTCAAACATGGCCAGTAAAATTAATTTTGTAGAATGCAAGATCGATGAGTTAATAATTATCTTGTCCTTTTATATATATATATATATAGCATATTTTGATAATATAATGCTAATTAGTTATAATGCGTTTATCTTTTATTTTGTGACATCCCACTTTTCTCCATGACGATTCTTAATGTCACCAATGCGAGTGTTGCTAAAGAATTAATTAACCATAATGACACCAAAAAATGTCAAAAAAATTAATAAATAATACTCCTCCGTCCTGTTTGAAAGGTCCACTATCTATTAAAATAGACAGAGTAAATAATAAAAAGGTGGACCTTGCTGTTGGGACGGAGGTAGTAATATATTATAGGTGTAATACCACATTTCTGGTGTTGGGAAAAGAAACATAATATGACAACTTGTATTGTCTTGATAAATATTCTTTTGCAACGTTCTAGAATGACTAATTTTAACATTGTAAAATGTCATATATATTAATTTCTGGCGACATTCTATTATTTAATAGTAGCATTTCTAATGACACTTTTTGGTGTCGTCGTTAATTTAAAAACCTATACAATATTTCAGAAATTCTCGTTTTATAAATTTGCATTCTGCAAAATATTTGCATAAAATTTATTGATTGCTATGAATTTTGGAAAATAAAAATAATTCAAACATATACAATACTTAAATGAAGATATTATACTCTTTCATATATAAAACGATATTTCTCCATGTAATTATTATATCGTTTGACACCTAATTGATAAATTGAGAATATAATTAGAAAGCTCTTGACGAGTGCTTTCTAAACATGCCACATTACATGGTATCATCGTCCAAATCGATCATAATTAAGTCAAAGATTTTATGCACAATTTATTTAATGGAGAAAACTAAAGATGTTAAACGTAAAGTGTGAATTTAATATATTTTGAATAATTGAGGAGATCGATTATACTTTTTAAATAGTTTAAGTGTGTATTCGGATAAAAAAAAAATAGTTCATACTCTACGTAAGACTTATCATATAATTCGGGTGTTTATTTGGTCATTTGCCCTGATATATAATATATTAGGACTAGAAATGGCAGGTACAACTTTCCTTTCCACAATTAATATTTTAAAAAACCTTATTGCTTGTTCACATAAGCAGCTCATTTCGTCAATGATAATGACAAATGCAGCTTCTCCCTTTTTTCTGAATCGTCCTTTGTGTTTATATTTACTTTAATTTATAATATAAACAAATTTAGTTGTTTCCTAGTCATTAGATATATAGACTATAGTCGATATTTCCGCGTAATTATATTACAAAATTGATATTAATTAGCTGAGAAATTTTATTATAGTTGAATAATTATAGACTGCTAATTCACGTTGTTGAGGTAATTAACTTAGTGCTTGACTTAATGTTTTAGAAATAGTATAAATTAAAAATGACGAATGAAAAATGTTTTAGAAATAGTAACAACCTCAAATCAGGATAAAATAAATTTAATATGATTATATATTACTACATAAGCCTAAAATAAAATAATATGTTGATGATAAATTTGACAAAGCTTTAGTTTTTTTCTTAATTTCGCATCAACATTCAAAAATCATTGGTTGACAAAATTATCTCATCATAGGTCTATCTCGATAAATTTACAATTGGTTGTGTCGTAATATTGTTTTTGTAATTAGAGTATACAACTAACAAATTTAAGCAGACAATAAATTAGTTATGAGTTGTAAATGTGAAAATTTTACTTTAAAAGATAAAAATTGAGAATTGGAGTTAACTATAAATAAAGAATTGGAAATGGCAACAACTATTGGCCGTCTCTTTTTGATCCGATATTCTATTGGATGCCTTTTCTTTTCTCTTGGTTACGTTGCAATTGAGCCCGTCTCTATTTGACCCGATTTTACCGTATTTTATCTATTGGAAAAGCTTCATAACCGTTTTGAGAGCATCAATGACGAAATTGAAGGCTATTTTTCACTCACATCATAAATTTTATTGCATTTAATTTTGTTTTCAGTGCTGTTAGAAGATGGAAATTAGTTCCTGAGTGACTGCAAGTAATGAGTTTGTTTATTGACCTTGTAATGAATGTTGATAACAATATCTCATCTTGTTATTTCAGGAGATGTAGTCTAAGACTAAGATTGGGAGATATTTACATTTAACACACATTGTTCTACCTTAATAGCACTGGGATGACCTCTTGGCTGAAAAGATTGAAACTCAGACCTTAAGATTAGCATGAGTTCCTAATTTGGCTTGGTTGAATCACAGACTATTGGTTTTGCAATTATTTCATCTCTATCCAAATCTTTGTAGGTGCAGGCTAAGCTCCAACCCACTAACTGTTTATTAAAATTCCTGAAAGAAATTCTGGCATATGATGGGCGGAGTGGGAGGGAAGAAATGAAACATGGCAATGTGAATGCTAAATCCATGAGCAAGATCGACCATCTGAAAAATCTAGCGTTGTGGGCGGCCTGCGTTCCTTCACTTGGCGCTTTCTTTGTCGCCACAAGCGAAGCATTGGGCCTTCGCGCTGACCTGTCTTTGTTTGTTTGTGAAAGGTTAAGTTTTGAGTGGTTTATATTGTTAACATTTTGGAATTGCTTGGTTTTATTTTGTTCTTGTTTCGTATACTCATCCATTCTATTTTTATCAAGAGTTACTATGTGTCTCTGGTTCAGCAATATGCATAAGTTACTTTGGCTAGCTTAGGGATTTAGGAGTTAATTTTGATGGTTGAACAATGAAATCAAGCATTTAATTGTGCCCATTTCTTGAAAACTTTAGTGAACTTGTCCAAGATTATATGTTGATAGCATAATTGATGAAGATTGGAGATGACAACCTAAAAAGATGAGAATGATTGGAAGATTTGAAGAGTGAGCAGCAGCTTGGTTCTTGCAAATCTAATAAGAACAGCTCCAACTTTCTGTAATTATAGTTCCATAATAATTTGCTTGAGTAACTTAGTTTTGCTCATTCAACTTGTGATTTGCATGTGTTTTCTATTTTTGGATGAACCACGTCCGAGAGTGCTCCTACTGCTCTGTTCCTATGAATTAGTTATAAAAAGGTAAATCGTGGCTTGTGACTCAATGTAGGTTTCAAGAGTTTGCATGTGTACTATGTCAGGCATGGGTTTCTACTTGAAACTTGAAAGGTTGATGTTTAACTAACCTTTTTGTATAGATCCATGGGCTATTATTCCACCTTTTTACTTTCTTTAAGTTTAGAGCATTGAATATGAGATAACTTCTTGTGTAGTCGGTGTAGATCCTTGGTTTCACTTGTGCTACTTTTACATGTTTATTCGGTGTTTCTAGATTCGTGTTTCTTTAAGCTTCCTCCCTTGGAAAGTTTTCATATATTTTTAGAATGTGTAGCAGACATTTGAAAATGATGAGGTTTAGATAGTAGAAATATTCATCGTCCATGACAATGCTATGTTCTTCAACAGTTGTGAATCTATTCTGCAACCTGGTAACAATTGCACTGCCCGGATTGAGAAGAACAAGTCAAAAGGGAGGCGCAGACGAAAGAAATCAAATCCAAAGGCACAAAATTATGTTGTTTCCAGATGCCACTCTTGTTCTCATCAAAATATGATGAGAGGAACACCAAATGGATATGTCAAAGAAATATGTCCACCAAAGCCTAAACCGGCATTGAAATTAAAGAAAGCCAGAGAGACAGCAACGACTACCGAGCATGAGAAGGTGGATTCCGATGCTTTGTTGCCTTTATTAGATAGACAGAATCTTGAAACAAGCTCTCCAGCAACACCATTGCCAGCAACTGGTCTTTCGTTGTTGGATTCGAAGCGGAGGAAACGGAACAGATCATATGCAAAGAAAGTAGCTGAACCTCAAATTAGTTCAGCTGCAGTGGATTTAGAAAAGAGTATCCAATCTTCAAGTAAGAGAAGGAAAAAGTCAAGGACAAGTTTGAAGCAGATTGCTGATAGCAGTGGGCAAAAAGATATTGGCAAGAAGTTGCTGGATTTAACCATTCCATTATTTATTTGAGACGAAACATGTACAATGAAGCCCTTGAATAACTATGTAAGCTGCAATATGCTCCTTGTGTCCTCCCATTCTTTCTCATTTAATTTATATGCTCATGGAAATTGAATTAATGAATTCCCAGGTTCCTTCGTTTTTCATTAGGAAGCTCACCACACAGGTTTTCTGCTTCATCAATATACAATTATTTAATAGGTATTTTATCTAATTTGGATGCTTGCACATATCTCCTTACAATTCTATGAGGGTATCTTTAATAAAATTCACTGGCAGTTTGCTGCTGCGACGTGAATGCTGCACATTCTCAAATGGTGAATATGTCAAATCTGGCCTGGCTGAATTGGATATTGAATGCAACAGTGAGGTATTCATTTTGTTTTCTCTGACACTATCTCTATCACAAAATGATTATTAGTTCTTGTAGTCTGAACCATTCTAGTATGCAGTTTGCAGGAACTTCGTGGCACGAGCTAAATTACATTAGACAAGCCGTTGGATTTTTGGTATATATACTTTATTTTCTAGTGATGTTGATCCTTGACATCGAATATGGTAACTGACGTATCTTGCTATTTAAATAGGCAATACATCAAAAGAGGAGGAAATCTTTGGAAGAGATAAGACAGGATCTCTGTCCGGTAGGACTTCACAGTTCACTGAAATAGTTTATTACACACCTATTCTGCACTTCCTCAGTTGTCTTTTTTTTCTCGATGTGGATGAATTAATCTGGTCTCATGGCTGACTATATTTGTCTTATTGAAAATATTTTGCAGAAATTGACAGTGAGGCAGATCTATCGAATAAGCACCATGTACTGGGATGATAAGTATGGGACTCAAGAGTGTGTCAAACGAGGCAATTGGTTTAAATTGCTGTATTTTTTTTCGGCATTTCAGTACTAACTATGGCAGCCTCCGCACTTCCATGGATAGTTGGCCGTTCTGTTATGGCTCCATGTATCCCCCTCGAGTGTGAAAAAATGGAACTATCGGTCTTGCCAGTTCATTTTATTGCAAAATTTAGTCTCTAAATGTTAAAAAGAATGTAGAAGTGCTGTTACATTGCTTCGAGTCTTGCTTCCGCACCTTCATTTTTTTTGACTCGTGCCTCCAGACCCTTCCATGGGTAGTAATTCAAGAGATGAACGGATTTCCACATTTGGCACAATATATCCTAAAAATTATTCAACTTGAATAGCCAGGAATAAAGTAACTCTAAGCAAATCTCTGGTCTCCCTCTAATTTTATCATTCCTTCACTTACCTTTTGATCCGGCTGCTAATCTTCAAAGATTCCATGAAGAATTGATGACAACTTGAAGTTGAGAAGAATTTCTTTTCTCCTTCATTTGCTGCGCAGAAGCCACAACTGAAGGACTGCAATCATCTACCTCCATCATTTGCAGACCTTGGATATGTCCGATTTCCGAAGGTATCTTCTTTAATTTGTAGCAGTGTCCAATGATTAGGTGGCAGAGAGAATGGAAACACGTTTCTTGAGCTGTCCAGTGCACCAGATCAATATCTTCAAGTAGCAGATATTTGAGATTATCAAATTGTCCAGGCCTAATTACAGTCATGTCCTGAGATAGGAGAGGCTGTGCAGCCCCTGTTTCCCAGTGTGGACCTTGAAAGGCAGAGCATCGCAGCTTCAGCACTCGAAGGTATGGCAGTAAACCAATTTTAGTCATGTCCTTCCATGAATATCCTAATCCATTCAAGCTCAACTTCCTCAGTCTCCTCGGCAGTTTTGAAAGGTGATATGGTGGGGCAACAGCTAATTGAGACCTCAGTCGAGGATTCACAACCACACATTTAATTGACTCTAATCTTTTGAGAAGCCCAATATGCTCCAAGCATCTTACGGTTTCAGCAGCAGCGTCAGGCTGTAACTCAATTCTAATTCCTAACTTCTTCAGATTAGGGATGCGTCTGAAAACAGCCTTGCTGCAGCTATGAGCATTCACATAAAGTGTTAAGAGGTTTGATAGTTTTTTTCCCTTACTTGGGTCTGGTAGGTTGCTTCCCATGATCCGAAGATGCCTCAATTCTTTCATATCCCAAATCTCATCTGGCATATAAGTTGTTGGAACTGTCAGGAATTTGATGTTATGATGTTGACGGAGAATCAGGCACTTCAGCTGTTGGAGCTTGTTGATGGAAGAAGGGAGTTCCCCATTATGAGTGAGGGAGAGGTACCTTAACTGTAATAGTTTGAATACCTCATTCGGAAACTCATAGAAACGGATTGCCAGAGCATCCAACACCCTCATAAGTAACATCATATTAAAACATATCGGTACTGGATACTGATGATCTTCACCGGTACAAAGGAGTGAACGTGTTGTTGATGTGGCTGCAGCCATTGTGTCATACACCTCTTTTAGGCCTAATAATATGTTGTTTTGGACTGACAACCGACGGTGCTTTTCAATACTATCTTTGGAAACATCGGTTAACTTGTTTAAGACATGTAAGAACTTGCTCTTCCTAGCTTCTTTAACACACAAGTACCAATAGGCAGAATGGAGCTTTGAGGATTTGAAGAAGCTGCCGAACCTCTGCTTGCAGACAATAGCAAGACTTTTCGAGACAAGATCCTCCACACATTCAATTGCAAACTCTTCCAACTTTTGTTCCTGACTTTCTTTCTTAACAAACCTTATCAAATTTGTACGCAGACGGTTCAGAGGTTGTTCAAGAAAATCCTCTACAGCACACAAGGTAATGAGTTTTGAGGAGCGAATCTCAGAAGTCTGAGGGAAAACTCCCATGTAAAGAAAACATGGTTTTAAATGTTGAGGTAAGTACTCGTAGCTTGAGAGCAGCACCTCGTAAATGTTTTCATACGCATCTCTAAAGGTAGTGGTTTTATTCTCTGCTACCTTCATCCAGTACTCTTCCGTCTTGTCGACACAACTGAGGATGTGGGCAACTGCAAGGATCAAAAGAGGAAGACCTTCACACTTCTCCGCAATCTTCCTTCCCGGTTTCTCAAGTTGAGAAGGGAAAGACTTTTCAGCTACAAACACATTCTGCCAAAGAAGATTCCAACTTTCTTCATTGCTCAAAAATGGAATCTGGTGAATTCTTTTTGTAGTGCACCCATGTTTAGCGACTTCCTGTAGCCTTGTTGTGATTAAGAATCGGCTCTCCTTTCTGTGGTGTAGGTGCAGCCGTGTGAAGCAATACAAGACTCGTGTGGTCCATATATCATCCAATACAACTAAGCATCTCTGAGTACTACGCAAACTGCGTCGTATCCGAGATATTAATTCTTTCTCACTTTCATCCTTAAAGAGATCTCTAGGCTCATGCAGTAACTGAGAAAGAATATCCGCAAAGATATTGTTTGGTTGATATTTAGGGCCTGCTGTCACCCACAGTCTTACATGGAAATGTTGAACAATGAGTGGGTGGTGATAAATTAGTGCAGCAAGATGTGTCTTACCAATGCCTGCCATTCCCACCATTGAGACAACAAAGCGCTTCTGATCAGACTGCAAACCTGGAAGGAATCGTAGAAGATGAATAAGGATTATTTTATTAGATAGATCTCATAAATTTGTGTAGCAAGATGGCTCTTACCCATTGAAAATAGAAGCTTTGTGTACGGCCGTCGTAGAAGCTGATTTATGATTTCTTCAGATAGATCCGACAAGCCGACCGTGGTTGAGTTGTTTAGTGGCGGAACTGCAGCAGATAAAGATAATGCCTCATCTTCTTCTTCTTCTGCAGACAATGGTTTTTGTCGTAGCGTTCTGTCATACTCCTCTCTCAAAATCTTCACTTTCTTCAAGAACGAATTCATCTCTTCCTCCACGCCCTTCTCGTCAAGGCCATGAGAAGGTGGAATCAGAGAGTAATATGATTCAAGAACATCTTCTACTTTCCAAACTTCATCTCTTATTTTTGCATCCAATTCATGAATCACACTCCTATCAATCATTCTGCTCCTTTCATCATCCAATCCTCTCAGCACAGAGATTATTGAATCCAGCTCCTCATCACACGCAGATTTTGTGATTCGTGGAAAATTGATGAGATTTTGGAGGCGGTGGATTGTATTCTGGAGAGAAATCACAGCAGCGTAAGCCATAATGCTTCTTTTTTCTTGCTGATCATTCACATAAGCATCTGTGGATGAGATTATTGGTGGAAGCAATGCATTTATCTTCCAAGTTTGAACCATTCAAATTGAGATATTTGGGGCCACATCATGTTCGCCATTTATTTATTATTCTAGTTCACTTTTTATGTCTCATTATAATTTTTTTTAAAATATTTATTTCAAAAATAAATTTTATTATAGTATTACAAATTATAATTAACATTTTTTGCTAAAATGAGTTTCTAATAGCACAACTATAATTACTCTTTGCACCATAAAATAAAAAAAAATAAAAAAAAATAATTCTGTGGTTTGAAAATGAAATTTCGAACTCACCATATTTGTTCGAAATTCCATTTTCGAACCTCCATGATTTTTAAAATAAGTCTTTTTTTTTTAGAAAATAAATAAAGAAATCATTGACATAAGCATTTGTGGACGAGATTATTGGTGGAAACAATGCATTTATCTTCAATTGAAATATGCGGGCCTTTTCCCAAATAATTGAGATATTTGGGGCCACACCATGTGGCCATTTGCTTAAATACTTTCTATAATAAGGGATAAAATTCTTTAGTCCATTTTTCATGAGAGGGGATCATTTATTTCAGATTTAATGTATCAATTCGTATTCCAGGTTCGAATTCACAAGTTTAACAAAAATAAAAATTAATTATAACATAATTGATCTAGTCACTTTTATCAACAAAAGATTGAAATTTTAAAAATTACTAGTATTTTACCCGCACGTTGCGCGGTGGCTACCGACCAGTATAACGTTATTTAGTCCACAATTGATGTCACACTTAGTATCTCATCTTATGTTTGAAATTTTTTATTATTATAATTGTTTTATATATAATATTTCTTTCATTGTATTATAATTTTTTTAAACACAATATTAGATACGGATTAGGTCAATAAAATCTAATAATAATAATAATTCTATCTAATAATAATCACTCAAATAAGCACAAGTTGTTTTGCATTAGCATGTTGTGTTGCAACTTGCAAGAAGAGCAATTTTTATAAAATATCAGTATTTGAATTGGTATAAAATTTATAAAATAAGCACAAGTTGTTTTGCATTAGTTATCGTTCTTGCAGCATCCCGTTCTCCACCGAAGATGTATATATGGTGATTTCAAAAATTCCACACAATCAAAGTAAATATAAATCAACACATAAATTATCAAATAAAAATCACAAATTTAAATAATTAAGATGGAACTGTATAAATATTTAGTACATTAAACATGTGCTAAAAATTGACACTCAATTGGTTTTCGCAACCCTGGATCACTAACAATATCAATTGGATTTAATTCTACTTGTATCCGAGGTTGTTTTTCCACTGATTCATTAGCAATAGGTACATCATGAGAGGCGGAGGAAGATGCACCATTACTAATTTTTGAAAAAAACCTCTTCATATTCTACATTTAACAAATAAATCAATTATTCCATTAATAACAAGCACACTACTGTCAATAACAAATATGCCAACAATTCAACAAACAATGACCAAAAATAAATATGCCACCAAACAAATATTGCATGTAATCTGAAAAACAAAAGCAAAACCAGTATAATATTATTCACCGAGACTCTCAAAGCAAGATGTTAGTGTTATTCAAAATGCCTAAATCTCTCAAAGCAAGTTCAAAATAATATTATTCACCATACAAAGCACTGAAGCAGCCGAGACACAGTCACACGGCTAAATTCCTAAATCCCTAATTTCACAATCACAACCTAAATAAATCCCCTAAATAAATCCCTAATTTCACAACCTAAATAAATCCCTATTCACAACCTAAAATAAGTGTTATAGTGTAGCCCAGCTGTCCAGAAGCCCAATAACTATAAGTATTTACATTTAGCCAACTTACCCAGCTGCTGTTGCAGAATGTGAAGTAAATGATCCCCACCACGCGTTGCATAGTAGTGCGTTAATGCATCGTGTTGCTTGTTTCAACATAGAATGGTTCGCTTAACGACTTAAACGAGCCTAGCTCGGCCTTGTGCTGTTGAATAGGCTTGAAAGAAAATAAACGAGTCAAGTTCAAGCGTATTATCAGGTTCGCTGGACATAAATGAGAGTTTTTGAGCTTACAAATTCGAGTTTGGCTTGAAAATAAAGATCAAAATCATCTCGTTTATTTAAGGGTTAATTGTAGGAATTTACATAATTTTTTTACCATCTTTTGTAATTTTCACTTTAATGTTTATAATGTTACATTTTAATCATAATTTTTCATTTTTTTTTCTTTTTGCAATTTCAAACAATTTAAGTTTTCGAAAGATTGGATTTTCAATGGCCAAATTCTTCGTTGGTGTGCTTCGTCGATTTTTATACCAAATTGCTCATCTCTTCGAATTTAAAATTTTACCTTATTATATCTACTATTATAATAAAAGTGCGATGTTTTATAAATTTTGATTTACCTATTAATCTATTATATCCTTATTACAAATTTAATTGCAAATATAATATATAATATACTATATTAATTTCCATATGAATTTACTACTATATATAAAAAAGGCTTATTTTAAAAAATTAAATTTACTTAATATATCCCTATAATATATTTAAATTAAGGACAATAGGGTAATATAATATATTGATATGCACTTTTTATTATCACTAGCAGAGAAAGCGTGCATTGCACGCAATTCAACTAATTTAGTTAAATTAATTATTAAAATTTGAATAATTTTATTATATTAAATTTGAGTAGTCAATTAAAAAAATACATTTCAATGTATATATATATATATATGTATATCATTTTATAAATATAATAATATCTAAAAATTTTAGATTAATCAATAATCAGAAAAATGATAGAAACATAAGAGACATTAAGTATAATTAAATTGTAACTATTCGAACACGAACTCAGAATTTATAGTCTTTTAATTTATTTATATTTTTGTTGTTTTAATACACACACACACATAGGGAGAGAGGGATGCATGTATCCTTTCTCAATATCCTTTTCTTACAATAATTCTCAATCTTTGATTGTTGACGTATATATGTATTAATATAATTCAAATCTTCTATTCAACAATTTTTATTTTTATTTTACTGTCTAATAAAAATACAAATTTTTAATTAATATAAATTCACAAAATCTTGCATCATCCATTTCAGAAAGTTTCAGTATAAAGTTAATTAAACTTACTAAAATAATTTAAATAGTTAATGAGTTCAAAATATTATTAATTATATGATTTTTTTACTATATGACAAAATACCTTATTGCACATCAATTAATATAGTTTATCTCAAAATTAAATTATATTTTTAACCCCCCTATGTTATCAATTAATTTACGTATGATATCACGATACACTGAATCAATTAAACAATTTTAATTATTACACATGTCGCAAAATATTAACTTTTTGTGTGTATTTTATCCAAACATACATTTAATACTATATTTTTTATTGAATTATAAATGACTACATTGAACAAATAAAACTAAAAATAACTTAACTAAATTAAAATGGTTTTGAATGTATAAGTATCATGTGTTTAAAGATATATGTATATATATATAAACTTTATTATTATAGCAACATGTGTTGCTCAATGATAAAGAAATGATAAAATTTTAAAGTTTGGTTAATAGTTTGTTGTGATATATTGTGTTCATGATTTCATGTTCAATATATTTTTCAAAATGTTATACATTGTTTACAATTTTTATAAGAAAAATATAATTTGATTAGCAGTTGTAATTCTTGATTCAATGACTAACTAATTTATTTAGTAGTACAATATATATCATTCCTCCTACCCGAGGAGTTTAATCATCTCATTAAACCACAACACATAATATATATCACTCTATAAAAAAAATTCTAATGTATAACACTTGTACATATAGCTTTGTATTATATTTTTGTTCTACATTATATTTAGCTAAATAGTTTGGGAATTTATGTTAAATAATTAGTAGTTCAATCTAAGTGGTAAATATTCAATTCTTCTATTTCAACTCTTTTATCAGTAATTGGACTATGTTCATTTTCAGTCACATGATTATGAGTAGTCAACATAATCCATATTCCAAAAAATTGTGCAATATTCATTCCTTCCCCCACATGTTTAATTAACTATTCTTAATTAATTGAATAATCTAATATAAAATATGTTATATATAATTATCAAACCAACCAATATTCTAAATTTCTCAAATTATAAATTAATAAGCTAGAAAAACAAAACATTTGAACCAAAATTTAAAATTTATTTTTCCAATCAATCATTTATTATTGTACTATTTTAAAAGCAATGTATAAATTTTAAATTTGTTTAAAGTTGGGTGATTTTTTTATTTTTTTTTTACAATTAACCATATTTTTAAAACTTCATCTAGCAACTTTCAAAATAGAGATCCCAAATTTTCTATATTAATCAATTCTTATATTTATTTCATCAGTGACTTTTTTTTAGGTGTTCTTCACATTAAAAGAAATATTTTCTAATAGTTCAACATATATCATCTACATGTCTTGTTGGTGCAGTCAACATTATCGGAGACCGATAATAAATAAAGATGTTGAAATTTAGTTTTAATAAATTTAATTGAAACTACTTTTAATCATATGAATGAACACATAAATTTCAATGAATAAATTAAAACTTAGCATTTTGGTTGAATACATTATGGAAACATTTTTTTTTTTCAATTTTCTTTCATACCATATAACATGATTCAGAACACACACACACACTATAGTTGCCACAACTAAAATTACACGTTTTCTATTAAAAACTACTTAAATAGCTTATATTAAATGAATCAAATCATTGATTGAATGTCATTCCAATTGATCCTCTTATCTTTTTTCCCCACATTAATGATTGATGAAGATATAATTCTTGAATATTGACAGATAACTTCTTAAGAACAATGAGGTTAGTTTATAATCTTTCCATAAATTTAAGTTTTTATTTTTCAATCTCTTCATTGGGATGTAATATGTATAAACTATGCAATAGTACAATTCTATTGAAATAATATTTAAATTATAAAATATAATATATTATATGTGGAGAATTAATTATATATATATATATATATATTATATTTTTTTTTCTTGTTTGATATGACTAATATGATGCAGAAATAATTGGTGGTGAATTAATTGATGTGGATGAAGAATTATAATAGTACAATACTATTGAAATAAATATAATATATTACTTGTGAATAATTAAATATAGAATGATTGATGGCGAAGAATTCTTAATTTTTGATAGATAACTTCTCAAGTATTATCGACTTAGTTTATAATCTTTCTATAAATTCAAGCTTTTATTTTTCAATCTCTTCATTCGTATGTAATTTATATAGACGATGTAATTGATGGAGAATTAATTCATGTGTGTGAATAAAAAATTATAATACTAAAATTCTATTGAATTAATTATCTAATATAATATATTATTGTTGGATTATACTTTTTATTTTCTTTCTTGTTGGTTGTGGTTAATATGATAGAGAAATAATTGGTAGAAAATTAATATGATGTGGATATATAAAGAATTGAAAGATTACAATACTATTGAAATAAATATAATATATTATATTGAATAATTAATTATATAATATAATATATTACTATTTTTTACCCTTAAATTAAGTCCATATTATGGATATAATAGAAAATTCATATTTTGTAAGAAATTAAATAAATATAGTATATTATATTTACAACTAATTATTTTTAATATTTTATATTAGGGATAATTTTATATAGTAGAGTTCAATTATAACAAAATTATTGAAATAAATATAAGATATTATATTACAAAAAAATATTATTTATAATATTTTATATTAGGGATAGCTTTATGTAGTAGAGTTCAATTATTAGGGATAATTTTATGTAGTAGAGTTCAATTATAATAAAACTATTGAAATAAATATAATATATTATATATATTTACAAAAAAATTGTAATACATTATATTACTTTTTTACCCTTAAATTAAGTGCAAACTGTGGATATAATAGGCAAATCATATTTTGTAAGAAACATCCACACTTTTTATATAGGTATAGATATAGTAATAGATATAAAATTCATTGCTTAATTTTTATGCAAAATGGTCATTCATTTGATATCCATGTATATGGTAACAATAATTCATATTAAAATAGATATATAAATTTGATTTGTGTCTCAATTTCATATGTGCGTGTGTGTATAAATTTTTTGGAAAACAAGTTTAAATATGTAGATCAAAACAGAACACATTAGTTCACTTTACTTGAATGACACAACAACACATATTCCAAAGTTCCAAACCATCATCAATTCATCCCAAACAATTAATTCAAAACAGAGTAGAATGCACAATCTCCAAAACAATAATGCATCTGCTGTTTACTTCAAATTCACCATCTGGTTCGACCTGCATTAACCAAAATCCAAGTGATTATAATTTTATTATTCCTTCACTTACCTTTTGATCCAATGATCCCGCTGCTAATCATCAAAGATTCCATGAAGAATTGATGACAACTTGAAGACTAGAAAAATATTCATTTGCATTCTTTCTTTTCTCCTTTATTTGGTGCGCAGAAGCCACAACTGAAGGACTGCAATCATCTACCTCCATCATTTCAAGATTTGAGATATCTCGGATTTCCGAAGGTATCTTCTTTAATTTGTAGCAGTGTCGAACACTTAGGTGGCGAAGAACTGGGAAAGAGCTAGCTTCAGCTGTCCAGTGCACCAGATCAATATCTTCAAGTAGCAGAAATCTGAGCCTCTGGAATTGTCGAGCCTTTGTTTCCCAGTGTGGACCTTGAAAGACAAAGCGTCGCAACTTCAGCACTTTGAGGTTTGGCAATGAACCAATTACACTCATGTACTTCCAAGGATATCCTAACCCATTCAAGCTCAACTTCTTCAGACTCTCTGGCAAATTTGAAAGGTGATCTGGTGGGGCAACAGCTAATTGAGATGACTTCAGTCGAGGATTCACGACCACACATTTAAGTGACTCTAATTCATCAAGAAGCTTAATATGCTCCAAGCATCTTACAGTTTCAGCAGCAGCGTCTGGCTCTAACTCAATTGTAATTCCTAGACTCTTCAGATTAGGGATGCCTCTGAAAACAGCCTTGCTGCAACTATGAGCATTCACATAAAGGGTTAAGAGTTTTGATAGTTTTTTCCCCTCACTTGGGTCTGGTAGGTTGCTTCCCATGATCCTAAGATGCATCAATTCTTCCATATCCCAAATCTCATCTGGCAAATAAGTTGTTGGAGCTGTCAGGAATATGATGTTATGATGTCGGCGGAGAATCAGGCTCTGCAGCTGTTGGAGCTTGTTGATGGAAGAAGGGAGTTCCCCATTATGAGTGAGGGAGAGGTACCTTAACTGTAATAGTTTCAATACCTCTTTCGGAAACTCATAGAAACGGATTGCCAGAGCATCCAACACCCTCACTAGTAACATCATATTAAAACATATCGGTACTGGATACTGATGATCTTCACCGGTACAAAGGAGTGAACGTGTTGTTGATGTGGCTGCAGCAATTGTGTCATACACCTCTTTTAGGCCTAATAATACGTTGTTTTGGACGGACAAGCGGCGTGGCCTTTCAATGGAAATAACATCGGTAAACTTGTTTAAGACATGTAAGAACTTGCTCTTCCCAGCTTCTTTAACGCACAAGTACCAATAGGCAGAATGGAGCTTTGAGGATTTGATTTTTCCAACCACCTGCTTGCAGACAATAGCAAGACTTTTCGACACAAGAGCCTCCACACATTCATTTGCAAACTTCTCAGCTACAAACACATTCTGCCAAAGTAGATTCCAACTTTCTTCATTGTTCAGAAATGGCATCTGGTGAACTCTATCTGGAGGGCACTCATGTTTAGCGACTTCCTGTAGCCTTGTTGTGATTAAGAATCGGCTGTTGCTTAAATGAAGCAGTCTGATGTAATCCAAGACTCTTTTGGTCCATATATCATCCAATACAATTAAGTATCTCTCATTACTTTTCAAAATGCTTCCTAAAAGATGTTTTAATTTATCCTGACTTTCTTCCTTAAATAGATGTCTAGGCTTATGCAGTAATTGAGAAAGAATATCCACATAGATATTGTTTGGTTGATATTTAGGGCCTAATCTCACCCACAGTCTTGCATGGAAATGTTGAAGAATGAGTGGGTGGTGATAAATTAGTGCAGCAAGATGGGTCTTACCAATGCCTGCCATCCCCACAACTGAGACAACTAAGCGCTCTATCATTGCAAGAAAATAAAGACTTCGTCTAAGAAGCTGGTTTATGATTTTATGAGATAGATCTGATAAGCCGACTGTGGTTGAGTTGTTTACTGGCGGAACTGCAACAGATAAAGATAATACCTCATCTTCTTCTTCTTCTGCAGGCAAGGGTTTTTGTCGTAGCACTCTGTAATACTCCTTTTCCAACATCGTCACTTTCATCAAGAACGAATGCATCTCTTCCTCCACGCCCTTCTCATCAAGGCCGCCTTGAGATGGTGAAATATTTAGAGAGTGATATGATTTATCAAGAACATCTTCTACTTTCCGAACAGCATCTCTTATCTTTGCATCCAGCTCATTAATCACACTCCTATCAATCATTCTGCTGCTTTCATCATCCAATCCTCTCAGCATATATATTAAGGAATCCAGCTCCCTATCATACGCAGCTTTTGTGATTCGTGGAAAATTGATGAGATCTTTGAGGCGGTGGATTGTTTTCTTCAGAGAAATCACAGCAGCGTAAGCCATAATGCTTCTTTTTTCTTGCTGATCATTCACATAATAAGCATCTGTGGATGAGATTATTGGTGGAACCAATGCATTTATCTTCCAAGTTTCAACCATTCAAATATGCGGGTCTCTTCCGAAATAATTGAGATATTTGGGACCACATCAATCATCATGTTCGCCATTTATTTATTACTCTACTTCACTTTTCGTGTCCACTAAAAAATTTAATATTTGAAAAATATTTATTATAAAAATAAATTTTATTATAGTATTACAAATCATAATCAATATTTATTTCTAAAGGGAGTTTTTATTTGCACAATTAAAACTACACTTTGCACCGCAAAAGAAAAATAAAAATAAAATTTTTGAAGTTATTTAAATACCTTTTACTTAGAAAGAAAAAAAAATCAAGTGTGGTTCGAAAATGAAATTCCGAAATTATCATGTTTGTTCGAAATTCCCTTCGAACGGACTTCATGAATTTTTTAAGTACCGTTCGAACACACGACTTCGAACATATCCATCATGTTCGAACACAAGATTTCGAACATATTCAGAATATTCAAACACACGACTTCGAATGGAACGCGAATTATTTATTTTTTTATTAGTAAGGGCTTTTAGGTAAATTTATAACTAATAAAAGAAAATGAAAAATAATTTGTGGTGCAAATAGAAACTCCTACTGCTAAAAAATTAAATTTTTTTAAAAAGTGTATACCATACTTTTGGAATAATCAACCATATTAATCAATTATATTAACTAAAAAACAAGAAATAAATATTAAACTAAGCCACAACAAATTGAAATTAAAGAAAAAATTGATGAAAATCGAATAAAAATTAAAATAGGATACCAAATAAAATAGAGAAAAGTGGGATAGAGAATTTCATTTGCTATAATATCAATCTTTTTTTTTTACTAATTCGAGACCCAACCCCCTCAAAGGGTGTTTTTTTTTTCTTGATCAATTTAAATGAATTCAAACATGGCCAATAAAATTAATTTTGTAGAATGCAAGATCGATGAATTAATAATTATCTTGTATTTATATATCTATATATATCATATTTTGATAATATAATGCTAATTAGTTATAATGCGTTTATCTTTAAAGGAGTTTCTATTTGCACCACAAAAATTACTCTTTGCACCACAAAAGGAAAAAATTAAAAATAAAATAATTATGAATTGACTGAAATATCCTTTAATTACTTTCTTGTACCACCTAAATTACTCAATGCACCACTAAAAAAATTGAAAATAAATCCGTAACAACAAAATATCAATTCAATACAGTAGCACAGACGAAGAGAACATACAACGAATTTTCATATTACATAGAAAGGCACAACTAATCAATTCAACGTTTTGATTCTATCAAAAACCTCCCGATAAAATAACTAGCTAATGCATAACGCGTTTGCCGACATTATCGAAATCGAAATGAGAAATTACCACATTCGGTGAGGAATAGAAGTAGTAGGCGGAGATTCCACCGGAAATTGCGGCAAGAGCTCCGAATCGAACACCAGAAACGGATTTGGTTTGGCCTCGAATTGGACTTTTCGAATCTTCCACTTTGGTTCGAATTTTACTTTCCGAATATGATTAGTTGGTTCGAAAAAATATATTTCGATCCACAATCCAAACCATGTTCGAAAACATTTTTTCGAACTAGAGTTTCATTTTCGAAAATTGATTTTCGAACTAAACTCAAATGTTCTACTAAACTTCTTTTTTCGAATAAGATGACAAATTTCTCAAGGACTCGAAGTTAATTGCAGGTCAGCAATGAAAAATTTGTAGTTCTTAATTTTTTTTGTAGTAATTGCAAGAAGAGGAGATAAAGTAGGGGCGGGAAGAAGAAGAAGAAAAAGAGTTGGCGTGGTTGTGGTGGCTGGTGTGCAAAAGACCATTTCTGGTGAAGCACTTCTTTCCGCCGTGTGTGTGTCCGTGCATTTTTTTACTTAAATCAATATTTTTTAATAAAAGGGTGTTAATGTAAATTTATGTGGTGCAAAGAACAAAAATAATGGTACATTGAGTAAGAGTGGTGCAAAGAGTATTTTTTATGGTGTAAATAGAAACTCCCTATCTTTAATTTTGCGTATGTGTATGTAGAAGGAAAATTTATTTCACAACACTAGTTTGATTTGGCAAAAGTTCATTGACCTCAAACAAAAATCAACTTATGATTTGGTGACATGCAGGAGGAACAAATGACTTTCTTTGATTACACCATGTAATTGGATAGAATTAATTTCATTTGTGGTCCAGACACAGCCAAATCCATGAATAGTCCTAATATTTTCGAAAGGGTCCCATAACATTAAAATTGGTCCTTCTGTCACGTTTACCGTACATTTTTTCTCTATTTTTTGGTCTCACACGTTAAAACTAGCAATTTTTTTTTATTTGTCAACTAAAACAATTGGATTGACTGGTCAACCAACTTTGGAAGGAAAATCTAGTGCAGAAGCTTGAGCTAAATCACACCATCAAAGTCTTCCAAAGTATATAGAACACCAACCGCATTCTTTACACTCTCTAAACATACTGTGAATTCTCTAGATTTAGCTGCTGCTGCCTCATCAGGTCTGCTTTCGAGCATTCTGGAAAGGAAAAGGCCTTATCAATCAGATTGCTGCGGTAACAAGCATTAACCAATGCAGTGTAGAGCTGAGGGGTTGGCTGGCTCCAATCCTGCTTCAAGCATTTCATCAAACAGTTGACAGGCTTGACCAGGCTGCCCACATTTCCCAAGAAGAACAAGGAGATTCATATATGTCCCTTCTTTTGGTTGATAAAAAGGTTGCCCCTTTAACATCTCAAACACCTGAAGGGCTCGGAGCTTTTGTCAATGGCGTCGGAGAGAGCTTCGGTGACAGTATTAGCCCATGCTTTGGCATTGTTCTTGTTATCAAGATTTTTCTTGATGTTCTTGATTGGGGTTCTTCTCCTCGACATTTGTGGGTTGGAGGATTCGATTTGAGCAGGGTATTCACCGGCCTTCCAGTGCTTCTTCTTGGACGATATTGATGATGCAGGAGCGCCGGCGGAGGAGCATGACACGAGGAATCTGCGGAGTGGCTGAGCTGCGGTGGTTTTAGCGTCGGTGGGGAGCGGGGACGGGAGGAAGGATGAGGAGAGCGAGAGTTTAAACGCCGCCGCCATTCCTATTTGTTTGTGTTCAAACTGTCGACAATTGAGATTGATCGAAAAAAAGATAAATTGGGGAGGATTACACCAGGAGGTTTGGGTCTGGTTGTTTGGTGGTGAGGGTTTCTTTAATTCGATATTGAATTGGCATTTACATGTTCTTGTTGTTTAGTATTCAAATTTGGTGTCCTCATTTGTACAGTTTCTTGATCTTAGTTGTTTTAGTTCAGTGTTGTAATTGATCACTTGGTTTTCTTGATAGATGTCATGCCTTAAATTGCTCTCTTGCTTATCCAGAAGTTGATTGCTCATTGCTTTTCTTGATAGATGCTATCTTGCAAAAGTTGTGGCAAGAACTATCACAGAAGCTGTCTGAAAACTTGGTCTCGACTCTCGAAACAGAGGTACTTTTGAAGCTAAAAGAAACTTCTGACAGGATGCTTGTATCGTTTCTAATCAACTCTTCATTGCAGATATTTTTCACTAGAGTTCTTGGACTTGTCCCTCTTGTCGGACTTGTGAGGTAAACATAGATGCCTAATTCCTAGTTTGTTAATTGTGATTTGTGAGGGTATGTGGGTTATTTTTCTTGATTTTTGCTTGAATTTGTGATTTGTTGGATTGACTGCTGCTTTGGTTGATCATATTGCAAATTGCCCACAATGTTGATCTGTTAAACGTGTTAAATATTGTAGTTAAAGTCAGAAATTTCTTATGCCTTGTTTGGTGCATTTCTATACCTGTTATGTATATGAAAAGTTTTCATATATATATATATATATATATATATATATATGTATTGAACTTCTTGTCTTTGCATCCAATTCATAAATCACACTCCTATAAATGCTCCTGATAAATGCTCCTGCTGCTACTATCATCCAATTAGAATATGCCAGAACTCACTATTAGTCATTTCAGAACTTGAACAATGTATTAATAGTGTGACGGAGTTATCCTATCTTCTTCTGAAGGTTTAACCATTTAAGTGAAACCCATTCAAGATGTAGCTATAAAGAAAGGCTACATGAATTAGTTTTAATGGTAAAATGGGGCAAATTTTGTCCTAAAACCCAATGGTAGAGGTGGCTGAAAGGATCTGGTGGAGATTGACTTGATAGTGCAGAGTGTAAGAGATGAAATCATACGCCATATTAAGTATAAAATGCTAGCATTCAGCATATAATTTGAACTATTGTTTATGCAACTCTAATAAATTTGATGACTCCTAATATCAGAAATACTTCACACTTGCTAATTTTGTAACTAACATAGAACTTTTTTTTCTTCATAGGGCCCACGGTCATCTATCAAATATCATGGTCTGGATGATGGTTTATCCCACACGGAAGCTAAATATCCTGCTCTATTATTCAAACAACAGCTGATTGCTTGTGTTGAGAAGATATTTGGTTTGATCCGTGATAATCTGAAGAAAGAAATATCTCCATTGTTGGGACAATGCATTCAGGTAACTAATCTTTGCCCTCTTCACTTGGCACTTGTATCTAAATTGCTGCATAATGGATGTCACATTTGATGGGTTTTTTTTTCCTGGCTCAACCGAGAACGGCTATGCATCCCTAACTCAAATGGCATCCTAAAAAAAAAACTAAATGCATTGTTCAATCTTATATGCTTTGTAGCTTTTAATTGTTGAAAAGTGTTTTGAGGACTGAGAGTTGCTCCTCTTATTTGTTCATCATTGTCTCACTTTTCTGTTGGTGCATTATTCAGTCTCTATTGAACGTATGTAACCATATCAGGGAATTTTCTCTTTTATGAAATGAACTAAAATATGTTCATTATTCAGTCTATATTGAAGGTGCCTAACCATATCAGGGAGATACCCTCTTCATTACAATGCACAAAATTGCATTGACTGATGTATTCTGATTATGAGTTTCTGTAATTGCATCTTATGTTTGCCGTCCTTTAAACAGGCACCAAAAAACCAGCGAGTTCATGGTGGGAAGTCATCCAGATCGCCTGGCAGTGTTCCCCAGATATCACCAAGCAGTGAGTGGGATAGTATCATCAGTTTCTTGGATTCGCTAATGAGTCGATTACGTGGAAATTATGTAAGCTACAATATGCTCCTTGTGTCTTCCCATTCTTTCTCATTTAATTTATATGCTCATGGCAAGTGAATTAATGATTTCCCAGGTTCCTTCGTTTTTCATTAGGAAGCTCACCACACAGGTTTTCTGCTTCATCAATATACAATTATTTAATAGGTATTTTATCTAATTTGGATGCTTGCACATCTCTCCTTTCAATTCTATGAGGGTATCTTTAATAAAATTCACTGGCAGTTTGCTGCTGCGACGTGAATGCTGCACATTCTCAAATGGTGAATATGTCAAATCTGGCCTGGCTGAATTGGATAAATGGATATTGAAAATGCAACAGAGGAGGTATTCATTTTGTTTTCTTTGACTCTATCTCTATCACAAAATGAATATTAGTTCTTGTAGTTTGAGCCATTCTAGTATGCAGTTTGCAGGAACTTCTTGGCACGAGCTAAATTACATTAGACAAGCCGTTGGATTTTTGGTATATGTGCTTTATTTTCTAGTGATGTTGATCCTTGAGAACATAGTAACTGACGTGTCTTGCTTATTAAATAGGTAATACATCAAAAGAGGAGGAAATCTTTGGAAGAGATACGACAGGATCTCTGTCCGGTAGGACTTCATTGTAATAGTTTATTACATGCGCTGTTCTGCACTTCCTCTGTTGTCCCTTTTTCTTGATGTGGATGAATTAATCTGGTCTCTTGTCTGACTATATTTCTCTTATTGAAAATATTTTGCAGAAATTGACAGTGAGGCAGATCTATCGAATAAGCACAATGTACAGGGATGATAAGTACGGGACTCAGAGCGTGTCAAACGAGGCAAGTGGTTTAAATAGCTATATTTTTTTTGGCAATTCAGTACTAAGTTACTATGGAAGCCTCCGTACTTCCATGGATGGTTGGCCGTTGTGTTATGGCTCCATATATCCCTCTCGAGTGTGAAAAAATGGAACTATTGGGTCTTGCCAGTTCATTTTATTGCAAAATTTTGTCTCTAAAATGAACAGAATGTCAAAAGAATGTATAACTGCTCTCAGTGACAACTTGTCACTCCTGGCAGCCTGTTACACATTTGTCACAGCACAGAACGATTCAATACAGAATCATTGTTTCGAGTTTTGCTTCCGCGCCTTCATTTTTTTGACTCATGCCTCCAGACCCTCCCATGGGTAGTAATTGAAGAGATGATCAGATTTCCACATTTGGCCCGATATATCCTAAAATCCTTTAACTTGAATAGACAGAAATAAAGTCACTCATAAGCAAATATCTAGTCTTCCACCTTTTTTTTAAATTTTTTTAAACTGAATTACTTGGAGCCGGCATGAAGTAAAATGCATCATATAATGTCAGAACTCAGAACTGACATGATTAGCTTTGAATTTGTGGGATTGGTTGTGTTCGGCACTGAACTTTTTCCTTGTGGTTTTCGGCAGGTGGTGTCTCAGATGAGGGAGATAGTAAATAAGGATTCTCAGATTTGTCCTCATCAAATTCATTCTTATTGGATGATGACCTGAGGTAAAGACATTACCTTGGTGTGCTAAAAATGTGTTTTGCATATCAAATGAATGAGTATCTTCTTGTATTCTATGGCTAGAGCAACCTTCAATTTCTTCACCGAAATCCATGTCATAATTTGTAAAGCATATCCATGCTTAGGCTTTCACTAAGATTCCCTTGCAACAATCATATGATAATATGCTCTGAATACTGAATCTATGCAATAATTTCCTTATTTAGTTGGTATTATCTTGATAATGTTCCAACTCTATGTTTCTGCTTGATTACTGAGAAAGCTTTGGTGTAACATTAACCCGTATTTTGATAAGATGTTCTTGAACCAAAACTACGGAATTTGAGTTAGATATTTAAATTGCTCTACCTAACCTCCATCTTGTCATGCTAGCATTCTTACAATTTTCTGCGCTGATTTGTAGAGGCTGATTAATCATCTCCAGAAATGTCTCTCTATGTAGCTCTATAATCTTCCTTACATTTCATCTGTGTTATCGTTCTTGCAGCATCCCGTTCTCCACCGAAGATGTATATATGGCGATTCCTGCAATGGACCCTTCAGATATCGAGCCACCAAAGTTCTTCTCCGAATACCCTTCTGCCCAGCTGCTGTTGCAGAATGTGAAGTAAACGATCCCCACTAAAAAATTTAATACTTTAAAAATATTTATTATAAAAATAAATTTTATTGTATTATTATTACAAATCATAATTAACATTTATTGTTAAAGGGAGTTTCTAATTGCACAATATATAAAATTTAATGTTTTAAAAATATTCATTTCAATAATAAATTTTATTATAGTATTACAAATCATAATTAATATTTATTGTTAAAGGGAGTTTCTAATTGCACAAACTATAAAATTTAATGTTTTAAAAATATTTATTTCAATAATAAATTTTATTATAGTATTACAAATCATAATTAACATTTATTGTTAAAGAGAGTTTCTAATTACACAACTAAAATTATTCTTTGCACCACAAAAGGAAAAAAAATAATTTTGAAGTTACTTAAAAAGAAAAAAATCAAGTGTGGTTCGAAAATGAAATTTCAAACTCACCATGTTTGTTAAAAATTCCATTTTTGAACACCCGTGATTTTTAAAATAATTTTTTTTTTAGAAAATAAATAAAGAAATTATTCACATAAGCATTTATGGATGAGATTTTTTTTTTTTATTTTGAGGAAAATTTGTGGATGAGATTATTCGTGGAAACAATGCATTTATCTTCAATTCAATATGCGGGCCTTTTCCGAAATAATTGAGATATTTGGGGCCACATCATGTTCGTCATTTACTTAAATACTTTCAATAATAAGGGATAAACTTCTCTAGTCCATTTCTCATGAGACGGGATCATTTATTTCAGATTTAATGTTTCAATTTATATTTCATGTTTGAAAATTCACAAGTTTAACAAAAATAAAAATCAATTATAACATAATCGATCTAGTCACTTTTATCAACAAAAGATTGAAATTTTAAAAATTATTATAAATTATATTTTAAAAATAATCAACCATGATAATTATTTCTTTGAAAATTAAATACTAAAAATTAATTATAAAGGGTCGGGTGAACCCTAAAAATAATTATAAAATTAAACTAAAGCATAATAAATTAAAATTGATGAAAAATGGAATAAAAACTTATTAAATTTGATTGTGGAACATGAGTTAAAACATTAAATCTGGAATAGAGGATCTCATCAGACTTTTATGTCCCACAATAAAATTTAATATTAAAAAAATATTTATTACAAAAATAAATTTTATTATAGTATTACAAATCATAGTCAACATTTATTCTTAAAAATTAATTTTTAAAAATTATATACCATACTTCTGGAATAATCAACCATATTTATCAATTATATTAATAATTTTGAGTTTACCTATTATATCCCTATTATATATTTTTATTTAAGAGCGATAATGTAATCTTGAATTTACCTATTATATACATATTATAATATATTTTAAATATAGTATAATATAATCTAATACTACCTCCGTCCCAATAACAAGGTCCTCCTTCTATTAAAAACTCTCTAATTTAATAGAAGGGGGACCTTGCTATTGGGACGGAGGGAGTATTATATTATTATTACCATTCTAACTATATCGCTTAAATAATTAATCATGATATTGATCCAACTCAATAATTTCAGAATATTTAATTTGAAAATTTAAAGTTTCAAGCAAACTCACGTGAATTAACAAATTAAAAAATAAATAAACTTTATTCCATATCCTTGATATAAATTAAAATTTATAAACATTGTAAACCACAAGTAAAATCATGTTTTACTTTAAAGGTAAGATTAATTGTATACCGAAAAGGAGAAATTGATAAAATTTATAATTTGATACCATTTTAATATAAAATATTTCATATTTTTAATTAATAAATTAAATTATTCATTAAATCAAATTCAAAAAATGCTATAATATTCTTAAAAATATAATAACAAAGACGTTAAAGACACATGCTGATAGACAACATAATATAAGAAGCTTGTACTTTCTTTATATCATTTTTTTAGTAAATCCCCATTGATATGAGTTCATAATCTACTATATATATATACATATATATATATATAAGAAGTTTTGTAAATTTTAGTTTGCCTATTATATCCATATAGTACATTTTCTTTAAAGACAATATAATCATATAATATATTTACATGTACATTTTATTAAGAAAAAAAAGTCCATATATTTTTTTTATTGACAATAAAAGAAATCATTTGTGAGAATTCGACAAAATCGGTGCTTACATTTAATATTATATATGACAGCTTTTAAAACATTACTATTGTATCTCCATTATATTAAAATATATATTTAATTTTGAATTATGCCATGTGTGTGTATATTTGTATTTCTTTCATTTACATATTCTAATTTAATATAAAATTCTAGACAATTCATTAATATCCTTAATTCCTTATATACCGATTAGATATGAAATGAATTAATCATAAATATTTTGCCATGTATTCATGTAAAAAAAGTCATGGTTTTTTATTTGATGAATTATTTTTTTTTAACATCAATTTGTGAATGTTGAATTTTTATATTGTGGTTGTTGAACATACAAATAAAAAATGGTGATATAATTGAAATTTTTAAAAATGATGTCGAATTGAAAAATAGGTCAAATATAATAATTTATTTGTTTGAGATTAAATGAATTTGTTAAAGTTCTCGTACGTTGTTAAAGATTCATTTGTTTAACAATACTTAATAATTAATAACTTGGTTTGAACATACTCTAGAACATCCTTAGTGGAACACGTGCACCCATGTTCTTTGTGATCGATTTTGCACCGCAAATTAACTCATCTTGTTCTCGAACATGTTCACGAACATCAGTTTTGACTCACAATAAAGTCACCAACAAAATGCATTCAGTCAAGCACTAATTAAGTTATCTCAACACCGTGAATTAGAAGTCTATAGTTATTCAACTATAATAAAATTTCCCAGCTAATTATTATCAATTTAATAATATAATGACACGGAAATATCGTCTATACATCTAATGACTAAAGCATTTTCATTTTCAAACTGTTTCCTATAAGATCTATTAACTTATCCTCACTTTTTTCCTTAAATAGATCTTGGGGTGAGCATTCAGTCCAAACCGAATCTCCAAAATCGAAATAAACAGAAACCGAATGTTCACAAATCGAAACCGACCGAATTAAGAGTGGGTACCGAACCGAACTGAAACCGAAGTAATCGGTTCGGTTAGGTCGGTTTTGGTGAAAAACCGAAATTTTACTGATTTTATGTATATACTTATTCTGTAGACCAAACTTAACAAAATGGGTTTGTGTCCTTTTGGTAATCCATGCACCTCTTTAACTTAGAGGTACCGTGTTCAATTCCTCATCCTCATCTTTACATTTCAATTCTTTATAATTTTTATTGAATATATAGTACATTATATCGATAATAAAATATACATATAAATTAATTATATAATAATATAATAGAGGATGGATCATTTGTAAACGAGTCAAGTGTATAAATTAGGAATTGATCATATCCATTAATTTTATTAGATGAATGGTTTGGATCTTTTTAATTTAATTGTGTTTTTATATTAATTTTATTTAGAAAAGGTCATAAATGTCATTCAAAATTCATTCATATCTTTTAAGATCTTTCAATTCCTCATTACCGTTTTTTTCCTTTATTCAAAAAAGCATCAACATATAAAGTAGTAAGACACTAATAATAAATTAAAGCATTATAAAATCACAAAATATGTATTTTAAAGACTAAAAATAACACGATGATTAATTTAATAGATAAAATGTTTATTTTAATATATATATATAGATATATACAAACATCACTAAACAAATTGACAAAAACTTGTATGAGACGGTCTAACGGGTCTCTTACGTTAGACAGGTCAAATACAACCCGACCCGTCCCACAAAACCCACCCACCAGCGCCTAGCCCACTCTTTTTTTTCCTTTCATTTTTTTTGGCCCAGCAGCATGCTGAGCCCATTTCCCATTCACTTTATTTCTCTTTTTTTTTCTTTCATTTTTTTTGGCCCAACAACTTGCTGAGCCCAATTCTCATTCCCTTTCTTTTTCTTTTTTTCTCTCTTTTTTTCTCTTTCTCTCATTTCTTTTTTGTTTTTCGTTTTTTTTTTCTGCGGGCTCGCCTTGCCTTTTTTCTTCTTTCTTCTTATTTTTTTTCTTTATTTCTTCTCCTTTGTTTTGTCCTTTTCATTCTTTTTCTTCTTTCTTTTTCTTTTTTTTCTTTCTTTCTTCTCGTTTTTTATGTTTTTTTTATATAATATAGTCTTCTCAGGCCCACATTGAGTATCTAATTAATTGATTAAGGTTAGTGGTGGTCTACTTAATAGATAGATTTTAATTGAGTCGATAATTTTTTTTCTTTTATCCTTTTTTCTTTTTTTTTACTTTTCCTTTTTTTTCGCTAATAGGCTCTTTTGCTCTTTTCTTCTTTTTTTTCCCTTTTTCTTATTTCTTTCTCATGTTCTCACGGCCTAATTTTTGTTATTTCAATTACTTTTTTTTCACTATCTTTCTTCCTTTTTTAAAAAATTAATTCAATTCAATTTTAATGCTCACTAATTTCATTTTAGGGTATACATTTATTTTTAAAAAAATATATTTTATGCGGTGAAATTTTATTTAAAAAAATAAATTCAATTCAATTCAATTTTATGGTTCACTAATTTTAATTTACGGTATAGATTTATTTCAAAATATATATATATATTGGAGTATCATTAAAATAATTATAGTATCATTAGTTAGGGATGAAGTATCGTTAATTGTAGAAGAAAGTATCACTAATTGAAAAAAAGTATCACTAATTGCAAAGAAAGTATCACTAATTGAAGAAAAATATCACTAGTGGTATAAGAAAGTATCACTAATTAGAATAAATGTATCACTACTTGTAGAAGAAAGTATCACTAATTAGAAAGAAAAGTATCACTAATTGCAAAGGAAGTATCACTAATTGAAGAAAAGTATCACTAATAGCAGAAGAAAGTATCACTAATTAGAAGAAAAGTCTCACTAATTGCAGAATAAAATATCACTAATTAGAAGAAAGTATCACTAATTAGAAAGAAAAGTATCACTAATTGCAAAGAAAGTATCACTAATTGAAGAAAAGTATCACTAGTGGCATAAGAAAGTATCACTAATTAGAAGAAATGTATCACTAATTGTAGAAGAAAGTATCACTAATTAGAAAGAAAAATATCACTAATTGCAAAGAAAGTATCACTAATTGAAGAAAAGTATCACTGATGGCAGAAGAAAGTATCATTAATTAGAAGAAAAGTATCATTAATTGCAAAGAAAGTATCACTAATTAGAAAGAAAAATATCACTAATTGCAGAAGAACATATCACTATTAGTGATGCTTTATTTTTTATTACTAGTGATATTTACTTCATAATTAATGATACTTCTTTATTGTTAATTTAACAATTAATGCTTAATCATCGGTAATTTTCATTTTAATGAAAATATAACTTTTATCTTGTGAAGTATCATTAATTATAGATAAAGTATCATTAATAAAATCATTAAAAAACACACACAACTTCTAAATATTCATAGTGAAGCGTAAATTGGAGCCGAAAAATATTGCCCAAAAAAAGAAAAAAAAAGTGTATAAATGTGCTCCCAAAAAAAAAAGAAAAAAAAAGTGTATAAATGTGCTCCAAAAAAAAAGAAAAAAAAAGTGTATAAATGTGCTCCCAAAAAAAAAAGAAAAAAAATTTGTATAAATCGTGAATTGAAATTGTAAAAAAAAAAAAAAAAGAAAGATGGACGAGTATGTGCGTGCATGTGAGAGAAAGTGGGGGTGGGGTGGGGTGGGGCTGGGTGCAAAAAAAAAAGGAAAAAATTAGATCCGGATCGGGTTAGGATCCGTCTAACGGAAGCGACCCGTTAGACCGTCCTACAGGAGTGTGCCTCACAAACAAATTAAATCATAACATCATGCATATATAATTAAAAAAAAACAACTATTCATCAAATTATAAGTTGTACCAATATATACATATGATAAATATAAACAATTTAATATTAAACATTATTATACTACTGAATTACAAGCATCATGCATAACACAAAAAACAACAACATATATATAACTTAGTAAGACACTAATCATATATTAAAGCATCATGAATAACAAAATAAGCATTCTAAATACTAAAAATAACATGACAATTTACAAAAAAAAATCAACATATAATCTAGTAAGACACTAATCATATATTAAAGCATCATAAATAACAAAATAAGCATTCTAAAGACTAAAAATAACATGACGATTTACAAAAAAGTATTAACATATAACCTAGTAAGACACTAATTATATATTAAAGCATTATAAATAACAAAATAAGCACTCCAAAGACTAAAAATAACATGAGGATTAACATTGTTTCATATTTTATAAGTTGAAAATAAACGTTAATAAATTATAATTGATCCACCTTAGAAAAAAAATTATAGGTTCACCTTAAAATGAATTTGATGCTTCATGTATTTTTGTAGTGTTTAGAAGAATACTCAAGAAACCTAAATGCCAAAAAAAATCCATACAAAATAAAGTTAAAAAATCTTCGACATATCTATAATTAAATGTTAGCGTGCCTAGGTAGTTAATAATTGTGTTATTTGTATGATTTGATTTCCCAAATATCTTGCTGAAAATTTATGTTAATTGGAGATCCTACAATATATATACAATGACATTTATGCCATTGGGCGTGTAATATAATTAAAATGTTATTGATTAATGGATAACCGATATGATTTGAGTATGCGTTCACATCGGATGTACATGTCCCACACCCGTCGATCTGACGAAAAGAAAAGTACTACTTTTAATATTAAAAAATATTACGTTTATTGAAATCATTGATGTCCTTTGAAATAAATTAATTATAAATTACAATTCATTAGTGGTTTTATGTACAGTACATATCAATCTTTTAAAATTTATTTTTATTTTTATATGTACTATTTATTATAAGTTTTTTTTTTCCAAATAATTATGCTTAGGGGATGTGGAAAATTCATCAAGTGATTCATTTGAAATAGTACTTAAGTCTTTGTAATGTGTAGATGTTCATTGATTTTCTCAAATTTATTTGTCTTAGTTTGTCCTATGTACAATTTATTTTCTTATTGTCTATTTAAATATGTATATTATTTTCACCATTACAAAAGAAGAGTACAAGTTGCACTACATAATTTATATAACTTAATATAACTATTTGAAAAAATAAAATAAAAATTTGTGCAACACACCTGAGAAACACTAGTACAATATAAGCGTTGTTTAATTCTTACAAAATTGGATTGTTTATTATATTGTAATTATTATACACTTAATATAAGGGTAATATTATAATATAATAAATTATACGCATGATGAAAATTAAATTTAATTACATATTATACTATTTACATTTTTATGTTTTAATTATTTCTATAAGAGTTCTTCATCTACGTAAATTTCTAATATCAACAATATAATAATCAACAACGAGAGAGGAAATTTAACCCTGCAATTTTCTTTGTTGATTTAACCTTGAAAGCGACTTTATAACCATAAGAAGGAAATAAACCCCTGCAATTTTCTTTCTTGATTTTCTCTTGATAAATTTCCTAATTAATGACCTTTTCAAATCAAGGGTGCTCAGATTCGATTTCTCTTACTTTACCATTATTCAATTTACAATCAACTAATATTGCGTACATGGTTGGTTTCCAAATTTGTCTTAATTAACCTTCATCATTTCTTTGCTAAAGTGGAGATGTTGGTACGTGATGGTCTCAATGGAATTTAATTGGGTGATTAAAGATAAGATTTTTAATTAATCCTTATTAAATTCAAAGAAAAACTTACAGTTGATTAATATGTTACTATCCCATTAAAATTTGGGTGCCAAGGATTTTTCGACAAAAGTAAATAATTTAAGAGAAAAAGAGACCAAGTTTAAAATCAATGAGTTATTTCGACACTTTGTACTTTTTCTGTACAAGAAAGGTATATTGGGTCCCACAAAATCACTTTTCAATATTAAAAACTGACACACCCTGCAAAGGAATAAATTCTCTACCTTTTGAATTTAATCCCCAACAACCCCACACTCTCTCATCATCATTCTTCTTCCAATTCATGTCTGCGATTAAAAAGAAGGGCTTCACAGCTGCAATTTAAAAAAAAAAACCTAGCCACAGCCGATCATCTTCTCATCAAGTAGGCTTCCTTTTTTAAAAAAAATCTGTAAATATCTTCTTCGATTACAATCGTCGGTTATGTTTGATTTTTTTAATTTGTTGGGCATGATTAATTTAAATTTTTCAATCGTGGCTAGTTAGATATTATTGGTTGATTATTTGATATTAATTGTGGATTATTTGATGTTAATCATGACTAGCTATTAATCGATGATAGTTATAAACTAATCGAGACTATTTAGATATTATCGAGGCTCTCTTAAAACTAATGGGTGTATTTTTTAAAATTAATTAAGGAATCGAGGCCATTTTGTAAATCAATCGATGCTATTTATATATTAATCGAGGCTATGTAAATCAATCGATGCTATTTATATATTAATCGAGGCTATGTAAATCAATCGATACTATTTTTATATTAATCGAGGCTATGTAAATCAATCGATGCTATTTATATATTAATCGAGGCTATGTAAACCAATCGATGCTATTTTTATATTAATCGAGGCTATGTAAATCAATCGATGCTATTTTTATATTAATTTTTAATATATAATTTAAAATTGGCAATAGTTTTAAATTATCAATCAATTGTTTTGGAGGATATTATTAATCAATCGATGCTATATATTAAAATTTTTAATATTGGCATCAATTATTTTAAAATTAGTATAAAATCGAGGAATCAATTATTTTGGAGGATACTATTAATCGTGGCTCCAAAACTTAATCGAAGAATTACTTTTAATATCCTCGATTACTTTTAATATATTAATCGATACTAATTTTTAAAATAATCGAGGATATTAAAATTGGCATCTTTAAATCAATCGATGCTAATTTTTTAACCGAGGCATTATTCTAATTAACATAGGCATTTTTAAACATAATCGTGGGCCTATACACTATAGTGTCATCAAATTGATTCTCACATGTGGAATCACTATACAACCTAAACACTATAGTATAATCAAATTGATTATCGATATTCTCAAAATAACTTATATACTATGGTATAATCAAAGTGATTCCCGCAAATGAAATCCCGATACAACACATACATTGTAGTATACTCAAATTGATTATCAATTATGAATTCTCGAAACAACATATACATTATAGTATAATCAAATTGATTCTTGATTATGATTTCTCGAAACAACTTATACACTATAGTGTAATCAAATTGATTCTCACATGTGGAATCACTATACAACCTAAACATATACACTATATTAAAATCAAATTGATTACACTATGGTGTGTAGATTTTATCGAGATTTCACTTGTGATAATCAATTTGATTATACTATATAGTGTATAGGATGTATTAGAATTTCACATGTGAGAATCAATTTGATTATACTATAGTGTATATGTTATTTCGAGATTTCATAATCGATGATCAAAGTAATTTTCGCATGTAAAATCCCAATACAACATATACACTATATTAAAATTAAATTGATTACACTATGGTGTGTAGATTTTATCGAGATTTCACTTGTGATAATGAATTTGATTATACTATATAGTATATAGGTTGTATTAGGATTTCACATGTGAGAATCAATTTGATTATACTATAGTGTATATGTTGTTTCGAGATTTCATAATCGATGATCAAAGTGATCTTCGCATGTAAAATCCCAATACAACATATACACTATATTAAAATTAAATTGATTACACTATGGTGTGTAGATTTTATCGAGATTTCACTTGTGATAATGAATTTGATTATACTATATAGTATATAGGTTGTATTAAGATTTCACATGTGAGAATCATTTTGATTCTACTATAGTGTATATGTTGTTTCGAAATTTCATAATCGATGATCAAAGTGATTTTCGCATGTAAAATTCCAATACAACATATACACTATATTAAAATTAAATTGATTACACTATGGTGTGTAGATTTTATCGAGATTTCACTTGTGAGAATGAATTTGATTATACTATATAGTATATAGGTTGTATTAGGATTTCACATGTGTGAATCAATTTGATTATACTATAGTGTATTAGAATTTGATTATTTTTATAATCGATTATTTTAATCGATTATTTACAATCGATTATAATCGATTATTTTAATCAATTTATTTTAATCGATTATTTACAATCGATTAAAATAATCGATTATTGTAATCAATTTATTTACAATCGATTATTTTTACAATCTCAACCTCAATATTCCTCGATTAATGTCTTGAATTTAAGCTTGATTATTTTACAATCTTCTTCGATTAAATTAAACTTATCATCGATTAACTCTAATGACCTCCATTAAATCTAAAAATGCCTCGATTACTTTACATTATTCCTCGATTGACTCTAATGGCCTCGATTAGTCTAGAAAATGTCCTCGATTAATTAAAAAAGCCTCGACTAATTTTTAAATATCCTCGATTACTTCTAAGAGCCTCCATCAATTAGTTTTAACATATACCTCGATTAATAGTAATCTATGCCTCGATTAATAGTAATTTCAATGCCTCTATAATTTAATAAGGTCCTCGATTAAGTTAAAAAGGTCACGATTATTGTTAAAACATGCATCGATTATTTTCAAAGGACCATCGATTACTTTAAAATTAACCTCGATTAAGTTAGCAAATCATTGAAAACAACAAATAATCAAAACACATGCAATATAATCATGAATTGATTAGCATCGATTGTTTTAAAAAATTAGAATAAGATATCGGTTAAAAAAATAGTCTCGATTGATTTTTTGATGCCTAGATTAATTAGCATCGATTATTTAACTAATAGCCTCGATTATTCCTAAACCATGCCTCGATTAATTGTACATTTAAATTATCCTCTATTGAATTTAAAATAAGGTCTCGATTAAGTTAAAGAAGTCACGATTAATATTTCCAATACCTTCTTAAAAAATAAGCGAGGATCATAATAATAAGCCACAATTAATCGTGGCTCATTGCAAATTAATCGACGTAGTGTTGAAAAAATTAATCGTGTACCTTGAAGTTAATCGAGGCTCATTGCAATATATAGTCGAAATGTATATATAATCGAGCCTTCTATCTGATTAATCGAGGACCATTATCGAGGCATGTCATATATATATATATATAAATATATGTCGAAATGTATATATAGTTGTGTGTGGAAATGTATAAAAAATAGAGAAAAGTACAATGAGCCAATAATTGAGTGTGGGGACCAACTGTTTAATAGTACAAATTGCCTACAAAACTACCTAATTTTAAAAGTTATTATTTTTTCTCATTTTCTATTTACTTTTGTCGACATTTATACATTTGGACTTAAAATTTCATGAGTTGTTATTACTGTGATCAAAGCCGACCATTGAGTTCAGATGCCACTGCGGTTCGTTTTGTTTTTGTAATAACATAATTTTCATGAAGAATCCCTAAATACACCAATATACTATAGTAATTGATATACGTTGGAGAGAGATAGAGTTTAGGAATTTTTTCTCTCTTTCTTGGATTTAAGAGAGAGAGAGAGAGAGAGAGAGAGAGAGAGATAGGAAAAAAGATAAGGTTTGTGGGAGAAGGATGACTTTCATGGTGTAGACACCGAAAATTTTAATATTATATATAATATTTTTATTAATTTTTATGTATTTATTTAATTTTGGAATCTTATCAAATTAAAAATTAAATAAAATATTTAAATAATAAAAATATTATTATATGATAAACATCAAGTTTCTTTGACAACAAATAAATAGAGGCCTCTATATTAGTTGAAAATCACACCGGAAGTCAAAATTGAAGAGCTGGAGAAGTTGGAGAAAAAATCTCTACAAAGTTCTCTCCAACATTCAAACACTTCTTTGTCAAAGTCATCTCAAATCTAGCGTCCGATTCGGAATCATGGTTATTAAACCCTCTAGACGATGTTATAAAGTCTCAATATCCAAGTTGTTATAACAAGATTCAAGTCGTTCTTCGTTAGAATCATCTCAAATTCAATGTTCAATTTGGAATCAAGTTCGTCGGCCTTCGGTTAACGTTTATTAAGTTCAAATACCAAGTCAAAGAAGATCGAAGATACAAATCTTCCCCGAAAACTTCGAAGACCATTTGAAAATCAAATTTTGAAGAGAAGACTCAGAGAAAAAATAGAGATTGGATCCATATAAATATTGTTCAATTTTCTAATTTTTCCCTATATAATCATGACCGTTGAGATCAACAATTTAATTGGTAAGATTAATCCCTATTTTATACACTAGGGACTTGTTTGCTAGATAGTATGGGTGAGGTAAATACCTATGACATCCTAATACTTTTTTTTCTAGCAATATTGAAGCCCATGATTATGCAAGGGCCCGGTATGTGTTAATCATTCATATGGTATACCATACAGAATTATTAAAAATTGTAAACTAAAATAACCTTGCAGATATTAATTAAAGATGTTATTATAGAATATTCACATAATATATGGTAACTAATTAAAGGATATTTTAGGAATTGAAATTTTATAGAGAATCTAATACATCTAAGCAAACAATATATTATTAATACATATATTTTAATATACCAAAACAAACATGATATTGATATCTTATACGGTGAAACACATCCCATGCCAAACACATCCAACCTTATACCATACAGCCAAGGATTGAAATATCGCGGATATTGACATTGCGATACGAATATTGGGGAGAATATCTTTTTTCCCGAGTATTGGCGAAATATCGCAATTTTTTTATATTTTTATAATATATTTTGATTTTTTATTTAATACTATATATTTTTGTGGTTTTTATTAGGTCCTCAATGTAATTATTTGAGTTTCAATATTTTTTGCTTTGTAAAAACACTCACTTTGTAAAAAATTATAAGAGAAAGAAGATCGGAAAACCAATGAATGTCTTAGATTGAAAAGTGAGATGCACCGGTTTTATTTTTTTCATTTTTTCAGTTGGGGACATGATGGACAAATCACTAAAGTTTTCCTCCCCATATATCATAGAAAATTGAAATCTAACAAATCGAGAAACATATCAAGTGCATGTGCATAATTATATCCATAATTACTCTAATGTGATGAGTTGGTACCAATATTGTTTAGAACAAGATGACATTCCATCTACTATATTTGAAGGGATAAAATCTTTTAGTCCACTTTTCATGTCCCACTATAAAATTTAATGTTTTAAAAATGTTTATTATAAAAATAAATTTTATTATAGTATTACAAATCATAATCAACATTTATTGCTAAAAATTAAAAAATTTAAAAAGTATATACCCTACTTTTGGAATAATCAACCATAAATATAAACCCTAATTGGGTGGAATGAACCCTAAATAATAATTATAAAAATTAAACTAAGACATAACAAATTGAAATTGAAGAAAAAGTTTGATGAAAATCGAATAAAAATTAAAATGAGACACTAAATGGGATAGAGAAAAGTGGGATAAAGGATTTTATTTGATATTTGAACCTCATATATCCCCATTTTGGTATTAATTATACTTTATAATATTTATTTAGTTATTTTATGTTGTATTATGTATTATTTTGTCAAATGTATTGTCACAAATGGTATTTATATAATGTATTATTCATATATTTGCTTTCAAAATACAATTCCATCAAAAAATTTAGTGGAATATGTGCATAATAATATGCCATAATAGTTCCTAAAATTTCTTGCTAAATTCCCAAGATTTTAATATGATTTCCGTCATTTTTTTCAATTTTCTGCAATATCGATATATCCGGCGATATATCTGTAAAATTGAAGTTGCGATATATGTTGCGATAACGATATTTTTATCCTTGCATACAGCCTAGCAAACGAGCCCTAGGGGTATATATGCATCATAACCCTTCCCTAATATAATATTTATACTATTTAATGAATTTATAATTAACTAGTATTTCTCCACTATGATGCACAAATAATAATTATTATTTTTAGATCTATATTGTTATGATTATTTTTTTAATTGTATATATTGTGTTCAATTTTTAAAAATTAATAAAACGATATGCACATACATTAATTAATTAGATAAGAAGATGAATTTTGTGTAGTTACGACAAACCCAAAAGAAAATTAAATTTTAGGAACAAAATGGAAATCCATGTTAGAAAGATCAAATTGGAATATTTCTAACGTCATGAATTTATAAATAACAATGTATCATTGTCCATGATTATAGAACATTTGATTTTTTTGAATATATGACTTGTATAAAAAAATATAATTATTTAATTATTTTAAATGATGAAATTAAAATAGAAAAAATAATAAATTATTGCAAATTATTATTATTATTATTATTATAGTATAACAAAAATTAAAGTTATTTTTTAGGCGACAAATGTATACTACTATAAATAAAAAAAAATTCAAGTAAAAAAAAATAATAAATAAGATTGCAAAAATTTCTTAAAATACAACGGTTGTTATCTAAACTGTCGTGAAAAATGCAAAAAAAAGGAGAAAATTTTACAACAATAAATATCACCACGATTGTCTATAACTCAAAACTGTTATCTAAGACATAATATGTAATAGACAATGATTTATATCAGAACCGTTGTCTATCACACAATTTTACCTTAATATATATATAGATACTATTTGTATCTATATATTTTGAACTATTGTTTATGCTAACTCTAATAACTTTGATGACTCCTAATATCAGAAATACTTCACACTTGGTAATTTTGTAATTAACATAGAGCATTCTTTTTTCTTCATAGGGCCCACGGTCATCTTTCAAATATCATGGCCTGGATAATGGTTTATCCTGCTCTATTATTCAAACAACAGTTGACTGCTTGTGTTGAGAAGATATTTGGTTTGATCCGTTATAAAAAAAAAACTAAATGCATTGCTCAAGCTTATATGCTTTGTAGCTTTTATTGCTTGCTTTTTATGCAAATGATCATTCAAGTGATCATTAACCAAAATCCAAGTGATTATAATTTTATCATTCATTCAATTACCTTTTGATCCAATGATCCGGCTGCTAATCTTCAAAGATTCCATGAAGAATTAATGACAACTTGAAGATCATCAGAATATCTTTTCTCCTTTATTTGCTGCGCAACAGCTACAACTGAAGGACTGCAATCATCTACCTCCATCATTTCCAGACATTGGATATCTCGGATTTCCGAAGGTATCTTCTTTAATTTGTAGCAGTGTCGAAAACTTAGGTGGCGGAGACTTCGGAAACACTTATAATTATATCCATAGTCACGAGTTGTCCAATGCACCAGATCGATATCTTCAAGTAATAGAAATTTGAGACACCCGAATCGTCCAACCTCTGTTTCCCATTGTGGACCTTGAAAGGCAGAGCAGCGCAGCTTCAGCACTTGAAGGTATGGCAGTGAAGCAATTACACTCATGTACTTCCAATGATATCCTAACCCATTCAAGCTCAACTTCTTCAGACCCCAAGGCAAATTGAAAAGGTGATCTGGTGGGGCAACAGCTAATAGAGACCCCAGTCGAGGATTCACAACCACACATTTAAGTGACTCTAATCTATGGAGAAGCTTAATATGCTCCAAGCATCTTACAGTTTCCGCAGCAGCATCTGGCTCTAACTCAATTGTAATTCCTAACTTCTTCAGATAAGGGATGCCTTTGAAAACAGCCTTGCTGCAACTATGAGCATTCACATAAAGTGTTAAGAGTTTTGATAGTTGTTTTCCCTCACTTGGGTCTGGTAGGTTGCTTCCCATGATTCGAAGATGCCTCAATTCTTTCATATCCCAAATCTCATCTGGCAAATAAGTTGTTGGAGTTTTCAGGAATTTGATGTTATGATGTCGACGGAGAATCAGGCACTGCAGCTGTTGGAGCTTGTTGATGGAAGAGGGGAGTTCCCCATTATGAGTGAGGGAGAGGTACCTTAACTGTAATAGTTTCAATACCTCTTTCGGAAACTCATAGAAACGGATTGCCAGAGCATCCAAGACCCTCATTAGTAACATCATATTAAAACATATTGGTACTGGATACTGATGATCTTCACCGGTACAAAGGAGTGAACGTGTTGTTGATGTGGCTGCAGCCATTGTGTCATACACCTCTTTTAGGCCTAATAATATGTTGTTTTGGACTGACAACCGACGATGCTTTTCAATATTATCTTTGGAAACATCGGTTAACTTGTTTAAGACATGTAAGAAGTTGCTCTTCCTAGCTTCTTTAACGCACAAGTACCAATAGGCACAATGGAGCTTTGAGGATATGATTTTTCCAACCTCCCTGAATAAGCTTAAGAATCTCTGCTTGCAGGGAATAGCAAGACTTGTCGAGACAAGATCCTCCACACATTCAATTGCAAACTCTTCCAACTTCTGTTCCTGACTTTCTGTCTTAACTTCTGTACGCAGAGGTGGTTGAAGAAAATCCTCTACAGCCCACAAGTTAATGAGTTTTGAGGAGCGAATCTCAGAAGTCTGAGGGAAAACTCCCATGTACAGAAAACATGGTTTTAATTGTTGAGGTGAGTACTCGTAGCTTGAGAGCAGCACCTCGTAAATTTTTTCATACGCATCAGTAAAGGTAGTGGTTTTATTCTCTGCTACCTTCATCCAGTACTCTTCGGTCTTGTCAAGACCACGGAGGATGTCGGCAACCGCAAGGATCAAAAGAGGAAGACCTTCACACTTGTCCGCAATCTTCCTTCCCGGTTTCTCGAGTTGAGAAGGGAATGACATTTCAGCTACAAACACATTCTGCCAAAGTAGATTCCAACTTTCTTCATTGTTCAGAAATGGCATCTGGTGAACACTCTCTGTATCGCACCCATGTTTAGCGACTTCCCGTAGCCTGGTTGTGATTAAGAATAAGCTCTCACTTTCGGAGCCTATAACAAGCCCTCTGAGGTAATCCAAGACTCGTGTGGTCCATATATCATCCAATACAATTAAGTATCTCTCATTACTTTTCAAACTGCTTCCTAAAAGATCTTTTAATGTATCCACACTTTTTTCCTTAAATAGATCTCTAGGCTTATGCAGTAATTGAGAAAGAATATCCACATAGATATTGTTGGGTTGATATTTAGGGCCTGCTGTCACCCACAGTCTAACATGGAAATGTTGAAGAATGAGTGGATGGTGATAAATTCGTGCAGCAAGATGGGTCTTACCAATGCCTGCCATCCCCACCATTGAGACAACAAAGCTCTCAAACATTAGAAGCAAATAAAGGCTTCGTCTAAGAAGCTGATTTAATGTTTCAATTCATATTCCACGTTCGAATTCACAAGTTTAACAAAAATAAAAATCAATTATAACATAATCGATCTAGTCACTTTTATCAACAAAAGATTGAAATTTTAATAATCAACCATGATAATCATTTCTTTGAAAATTAAATACTAAAAATTAATTATAGGGTGAACCCTAAAAACAATCATAAAATTAAACTAAAGCATAATAAATTAAAATTGATGAAAAATGGAAGAAAAACTTAGTAAATTTGATTGTGGAACATGGGTTGAAACATTAAATCTGGAATAGAGGATCTCATCTGACTTTTCATGTCCCACAATAAAATTTAATATTTTAAAAGGTTTATTACAAAAATAAATTTTATTAGGGCAAGTCTCTTGTACATAAGATGTACATGAGACGGTCAACGCGTTGACCGGATCAACGCGTGTTGACCCGATCAATGCTTTGACCAAAAAATCCGTCAAAATTAGTACCATTCATAATACTGAAAAGTATCATTTTTATCAATACAAAGTATTGGGCAGAATAAAAAAATAAAGAAAAAAATTGTTAAGATCAGTATCAATTGACACACTAAAAAGTATCATTCGAAATTAAAAAAAAATATCAATTGTATCCCTAAAAGGTATCACCAATTTTCACAATTTTTTTGGTCAACGCTTTGACCGAGTCAACACGCGTTGACCCGGTCAACGCATTAACCGTCTCATATACGGGAGTTTTTGCAATTTTATTATAGTATTACAAATCATAATCAACATTTATTCTTAAAAATTAAATTTTGTTTAAAATTATATACCATACTTCTGGAATAATCAATCATATTAATCAATTATATTAACAATTTTGAGTTTACCTATTATATCCCTATTATATATTTTTATTTAAGAGCAATAATGTAATCCTGAATTTATCTATTATATACATATTATAATATATTTTAAATATAGTATAATCTAATCTAATACTACCTCGATCTCAATAGCAAGGTCACCCTTCTATTAAAATATAGAGTTTTTAATAGAATGAGGACCTTGCTATTAGGACGGAGGGAGTATTATATTATTATTACCATTCTAACTACATCACTTAAATAATTAATCATGATATTGATCCAACTCAATAATTTCAGAATATTTAATTTGAAAACTTAAAGTTTCAAGCAAACTCACGTGAATTAACAAATTAAAAAAATAAATAAACTTTATTCCATATCCTTGATATAAATTAAAATTTATAAACATTGTAAACCACAAGTAAAATCATGTTTTACTTTAAAGGCAAGATTAATTGTATACCGAAAAGGAGAAATCGATAAAATTTATAATTTGATACCATTTTAATATAAAATATTTCATATTTTCAATTAATAAATTAAATTATTCATTAAATCAAATTCAAAAAATGCTATAATATTCTTAAAAATATAATAACAAAGACGTTAAAGACACATACTGATAGACAACATAATATAAGAAGCTTGTACTTTCTTTATATCATTTTTTAGTAAAATCAGATATAATCCCCATTGATATGAGTTCACAATCTACTATATATATATATATATATATATATATATAATCTACTATATAAAAGAAGTTTTGTAAATTTTAGTTTGCCTATTATATCCATATAGTACATTTTCTTTAAAGACAATATAATCATATAATATATTTACATGTACATTTTATTAAGAAAAAGAAAGTTCATATATTTTTTTATTGACAATAAAAGAAACCATTTGTGAGAATTCGAAAAAATCGGTGCTTACATTTAATATTATATATGGTAGCTTTTAAAACATTATTATTGTATCTCTGTTATATTAAAATATATATATATATATATATATATATATTTAATTTTGAATGATGTCATGTGTGTGTGTATTTGTATTTCTTTCATTTACATATTCTAATTTAATATAAAATTATAGACAATTCATTAATATCCTTAATTCCTTATATACCGATTAGATATGAAATGAATTAATCATAAATATTTTGCCATGTATTCATCATGTAAAAAAATCATGATTTTTTATTTGAGGAATTAAATTTTTTTAACATCAGTTTGTGAATGTTGAATTTTTATATTGTGGTTGTTGAACATACAAATAAAAAATGGTGATATAATTGAAATTTTTAAAAATTATGTCGAATTGCAAAATAGGTCAAATATAATAATTTATTTGTTTGAGATTAAATGAATTTGTTAAAGTTCTCGTGCGTTGTTAAAGATTCATTTGTTTAACAATACTTAATAATTAATAACTTGGTTTGAACATACTCTAGAACATCCTTAGTGGAACACTTGCACCCATGTTCTTTGTGATCGATTTTGCACCGCAAATTAACTCATCTTGTTCTCGAACATGTTTACGAACATCAGTTTTGGCTCACAATAAAGTCACCAACAAAATGCATTCAGTCAAGTACTAATTAAGTTATCTCAACACCGTGAATTAGAAGTCTATAGTTATTCAACTATAATAAAATTTCCCAGCTAATTATTATCAATTTAATAATATAATGACGCGGAAATATCGTCTATACATCTAATGACTAAAGCATTTTCAATTTCAAACTGCTTCCTATAATATCTATTCACTTATCCTCACTTTTTTCTTTAAATAGATCTAGGGGTGAGCATTCGGTCCAAACCGAATCTCCAAAATCGAAGTAAACAGAAACCGAATGTTCACAAATTGAAACTGATCAAATTAAGAATGGTACCGAACCGAACTGAAACCGAAGTAATCAGTTCGGTTAGGTCAGTTTTGGTGAAAAAATGAAATTTTACTGATTTTATGATATATTTATATATACTAGCAGAGATCACGTGCGTTGCACGTAATTTGTGTGATTTTATTAAAAAATATTATGATCTGTCAAATAAACTTTTTCAAATGATGAAATTAAAAGTTATAACGCATATTACTAATATTGTGTTAAATTTCATGTTGAATATTGTGTGTGTATGTATTTTTCTTTCTAAATACAGTTTCAATTCATCATATGTGAATTAGAATATAAATTTTCATATAGAAAGAAAAACATTTGAATTGATCTAAATTTAAAAAGAAAATTTTGATTAGGCGATGATCTTGATTCAATGATTTTAAATAGTGTATTTTATTTTTTAAATTATAACAACTGGTTTAAGATAATCACGAGTGTAAAAAAATGTTGAGATTCTCACAAATAAATCTTAATAAGTGTATTTTTCATTTTATTTTATTCTTATCATAATATTTATTATTTTCAACAATTTCTTAAATTAAATGATGAATAATTTATAAATTATTTTATATTTGGTTAATTATAGGTGTAGAAAATAAAGAATAACTTAAATATTTATCTGTAAAAGACACTCTTCGTTTATTTTGTATTTATCTTCCAAAAAGTATAATAAATGTTTAGAAATTAATTGAGTCGATATTTATATGTAGTTATGATTAATGAAATACTCTAAAATAAATGCAACATACCTATTACTACTAAATGAGGATAACAAAAATGCTATATGAACAAAAAATACAAATTGTAATTTTAAGTAACTGTAGAATGATTTTATTTTTAGTGATCTACTATGATGCTATATATATATATATATATGCCTACTTATAAAAATTTTATCAAAATTTATTATTGTTTTTTTAGTTAGGGGGAATCGGAGTAGTGTGGGTCTCGAATCACAAACATCTTTTGTTCAATAGATAGATGTCCTCACCATTTGGACGTGCTCAAGATATTAGAAATACTAAAGATTTTTTGAGTTATAAACAATCATCTTTGGATAATTTGTCCAACCCAATGATCCGTAAATATTATAAAAAAATCAAATAATTTTTTTTCTTATACAATTATCATGTATATATGTGAACACGCATCTATTTTACATAGTCAATGTTTCAGTATATATATATATATATATATATATTTTTCTTTTCTATTCTTTTCTTTTAATTTTTTAAAAATTTGGAAAAAATGGAGAAAAAAGGTGAGGTTGTATAAAGTAAAAACACTATTTTTTTAGGATTATCATGAATTTAGTAAATGTAGTGTATAAAGTATTGCTCCCAAAAAGATTATATTATGATTAGAGAAGGGGTGAATAATCACGCAAAATTAATTTATATTAGTACTTAATATGTTCATTCTAATATTAATTATTGAAAATAATAAAGTTTATAGATATATTCATTATTTATATTTGAGTCTCTTATATATTCAAGTTATAAAAGATATACCTATTATATATATATATATATATATATTTGCTGAATTGCAATGATAGAAATGCATCAATTATATAATTCCATTCTAATTAATTGGTAATCTTTAAATCATCCTAAACTATATGCACTCGTATGCTTATGATCTAAATTAACTTAATATCAAAATACTTAGATATATATTATTGTTCTCATCATTAATTCATTAATTAGTATCTATTGGTTGTCACTATTAACATTATAGTATTAAATGTGCCACAAAAAATATATTTATTTGATTTACATGCTATATATATCTTAAACTTACTTGTAAGCGTAAAATTAAAGTTAAAATATTCTCTTATAAATAATAGCTAATTAAATAACTATCTTTTAGCAGTCTTTATATTTGAATATTAATCTCTATAAAATGTAATTTGTCTTTGGTTTCATAAACTGTGAATCATATTTTGAAATAAGTAATTTTTGCACAATTTTTTTATTATTTGAATCTCACGGCATAAATTGCAATATAATTTTAAAATTATTAACGTTGAAAAAAAAAGATCATTAATACAAGAAGAAATATGAAATCACCCCTAAAGTTTACACTCCATTGCAAATCACTCATATTCTTTGTTTAGGTGTTATTAAATTTAAATTTGATTATAAACGGTGCAAGTAAAGCCACCAAGATCCAGCATTTATGGAGCTAGCTAAATAATATATTTATATTATAATTAACTATTAAAATTTAATATGTGAGAAAATTAAAAATAATTTGAAAGGTAAAGTAACCATGTATATTCTTGTAAGCTTAATTTCAGCTCTATCACCATCTAAAATATTATGAAATGAATCCAAAGTAAGTTTGGTAAAATTCAATAATAAAATATACTCTAGAAAGATTTGTTCAAATAAATAACACAATACAATCAAATTATAATATTTATATATAGAGTTAAAATATGGATCTCATTAAAATACAAGCTTCTATGTTATGCGCGCGCGCGCACACACACTAAATATATTATTCTTCTTTTTAATTTTAGAGATCAATATTTCAGTTTAATGCATTTAAGTGTGTGTGCGCGTGTGTGTGTGTGTATTAACTTTATTAGATATTCAAGCTACTTGATATATTATCTTATAAACAGTATCTGAATAATAATGGTCTTCTTGTCAATCTATAGTAGTGAAGTAAAAAAAAAAGTGATCATAGTAAATTAAGTAGATTAATAAGTTTTTTAATAAATTATTGGGGAATATCTAGAAAACTTACATGCAATTATTAATATACAAAAATGAAGAATGGAAAAAAAAATATTAGAGTAATCTTAATTTGTTTTATATTTATCTTTAAAAATAGTACAAAAAATATGAATAAAAATAAATTGTTATTTGTCTAATTAAATTGGATTATTAAAATCGATGTTCTAATTGTATCATTTTGTATACGATATTATAATTAAAATTATTATTACTTTAGCACAATATATTCTAAATTAAAATTTTCCCTAATATGTAGTTGGAATAGTAAGTAAAAAATTTATAGTTCCAAATATGAATTATTGTATATGTGCTTGTGATACATATGTTGAAAAAATTTTATTGCATCGTCAAAGAAGAGGTAAATTTCTAATAGTCAAAATTTATCCCCATTTTATGATTCTTCCATATTAAAGAATTTTTTTTGGTGGAGTGGAATTTAAAAATTGAAGTTTGAGATTTTTTTTTTCAATTTTGGGAATTCTTCAATTTCGGAATTTTTCACGTAAAATAAGAGTTGAGGGGTTGAATTGCAATTGTTTGTTTTAAATTAAGGGAAATGGTCCAATTTGGGCTGAACTTTTATTTCGGGATCAAACTGAAATTGCAGGTATAGTTGTAGGACAAAATTAGATATTTTCCCTTAAGTTAACGTCGTTAATGACGTACTTTAAGAAAAATAGTTTAGGGACTCACGGAAGGATTAATGTGATACATTTTAAAAAGTTGAGGGATCGATTTTGGTCGAAATTTTATTTTAGGACTAAATTGAGATTTCGTGGATAGTTGCATGACCATATGTCCATATTGGACATTTTACCTAAATTGATCGAGTATTCCACTATGAATCATATAGTTCTACGTATTATAAGTCTACAACCATTCTCCTAGCTATCAATAACGAAAAAAGTATATTATTTTATATGATATTTATTAAGTTTTTTAAATTTAATCAACTAACCAATTTTCATGAGCTATAATTGTTACTAATTATGATTAGCCATTTTAACTCATGACATATGCATGTAAAAATTTGTTTCATTCTAGAGATATGATATTAAATTATGTAAGAACTTTTTTTATTTAAATCATAAACTATGAATTAGGTATTCGATTACAACTGTAGTTGTTTCACTTGAATAAATTGTTAAAAAATAACAGCTGATTTTTCAATTATGTTCATTGTTATTTGCTTATATATAGGTGGTCATCTTTGGATCTGGATTGAAAAACTATATAAAGAGTCTGTCACAACTTTAAGTATATGAGCAATAATATACAATTTTTTTTTATGTATGTCGATCTTATTGTCAAATACCCTAAAAATTGAATATAAATTAATTAGAATTGTAATAATATTATAATAATATATTTTCATAATAGATTAGTTAGGAATATAAGGTTAAATTACACTGTGATACCTACATTTCGTGCATTTTTTTCGAAAATGACCCACTTTTTAGAAATTAACAAAATAGTACCCACATTTTTAAAAAAATTACAAATTAACATTTAATCAATTTTACGGCTCGAAACATCTCATTGTTCTCTTTATGTTGCACAAGCATGCATGAACACATGAAAGAGTCGAATGTTCTGTCACACAACAATGCAACTCCTAATTAGGATAAAATATAAGATTAACCATTTTTTATGTCTCCATCGATAAGACGACATTACTTATTTTTAAATGCTTATGTATTAATTTTTTTTTTTCAGAAATTATCTTATTTATTTTTTTATTTGACAAATAAAAAATACCTCTCATCCTTTGTGCATAATTGAACCGAATGAAAGTTTGAGGACTATGTTAAAAAAAAACTACCAAAAATAAGAAATCGATAGATGCATAGCCAAATTTATTAAGAATATGAAATATTTATATTAAAAATGTTAGAAAATTATAAATTTATCGATTTCTTATTTTTAGTAAATTGTTAAGAAGCTTTGCAAAGCATGCAATGACGAGTTCAGTTGGATTAAAATCTTTATTATTATTCACTAGTAGAATTAACCACAATTTTTGTTTTTGTTTTTTTTTAAATGCTCATTTTAGTACCATATGTTTGACCTCTTATCATTTTGGTACAATTACAACATATATAGCTGCAAAATGAAAAATAAAGATTAATATTTTATAAAAAAAATATACATTTAAATTAAAAGTAAATATATATAGCAAAATAATGTTGTCAAACTTTAAGAAATCGTAAAACTTAAACTATTAAATATTCTTAATAGAATTGTATAGTAAAATTAAGGATATAGTTGGAGTTGTACTATAATATAATACAATACAATATAATAATAGAAAAATTTTAGATTACATTATTGCCCTTAAATAAAATAAAAAATAGGGTTATAATAGGTAAACTCAAAATTGTAAGATAAGCCACTTTTTATATTAGTATAGATTTATTCTGTAGACCAAACTTTACAAAATTGGTTTGTGTCCTTTTGGTAATCCATGCACCTCTTTAACTTAGAGGTATCGTGTTTGGATTTATAAAATCCATAGACCCCACATGGAGTTTCCAACTCCACGCAGAGTCTGGCGGATTTCGTGTATGAATTTCGGACCGATTTTGAATGATTTTAATGGATTTCAAATCCTTCTTTCCAGCGCTCGATGGAACACAACGATCGGTGAACACGGAAAAAAATCGAACCGAGCGACCGCTGGGAAGGCAAGCCGAGACAACCCAGCGACCACTGGGCTCAACGGCTGCTGGAGCCACGGGTCAAACAATCCCAACGACTGCTGGCACCCAGCGGCCGTTGGCAATTAAAATGTTAAGTTCTGTGAAAGCCAGCGGCCGCTGGGGTTGGGTGACGGCTGGGGTGCTCGATTTCAACTCCTCACCGGCCGCTGGAACATAGCGCTCGCCAGGTTTTCCAAATCCATCGAAATCTCGTGTCCAGAGGTCGGATTTTATCCTTTGTAATTTTCACATAATTTCCCGGTGAAATCCAGTGAAGTCAATGACTTTTTAAAGTCCATGGATTTTGAATACATCCGAATTTTAAAAGATTTTTAAAAGTTTAGATTGAATACACCAGAATTTTAAATGACTTTTAAAAGTCTTGATTAAAATCTAATGAAATCTCAATCCAATACACCCCCTTTAGTTTAGTTTTCAATTCAAAGCTTTATATTGTCATCAAAGCTAATTCAATAATTACTTTTGAAAATACAAAATATATATCTCTCTCTCTCAAAAGATGAACTTTTGCTTATTCTAACAATAAGGCATCAAAAATAACAATTAAAGCATTTAAATTCACAAAAACAACATTGAGAACTATATAAAAAAAAACTACTAGTAAAAGGCCTTAACATTCTTATCGACAAATTCACGAAATCACAGAAGGATTAATTAACCAATAAATTAAATACATCATAAACATAAAGGAAAAACAGCCCAATTTTTCATTAAAAAAAACTTGACATTTTTGCAATTGTTTGCAAACTAATTAATAATACTTTTTAAAATTTTGTGGGTGTATTCAACTGAAAATGAAAAATATTACAATTTCAAATGATTAGTGCACGTACATGACAGATCAAAATAAAGTCGTCATTAACGATGATTAAAAATATGTAATTAAATTTAGAACTAAAAATATTAACCGAATTATCAGTCATACCATGATATGATAAATTAAATACAAATAATTTAATACTATATATTAGACTATTGAATTACAAGCAACTTGCATTAAAAAAAGCATCAACATATAAAGTAGTAAGACACTAATAATAAATTAAAGCATTATAAAATCATAAAATATGCATTTTAAAGACTAAAAATGACACGATGATTAATTTAATAGATAAAATGTTTATTTTAATATATATATATATATATTTTAAAATAAACAAATTAAATCATAACATCATGCATATATAACTAAACAAAACAACTATTCATCAAATTATAAGTTGTACCAATATATATATATATATATATGATAAATATAAACAATTTAATATTAAACATTATTATACTACTGAATTACAAGCTTCATGCATAACACAAAAAAGCAGCAACGTATATATAACTTAGTAAGACACTAATTATATATTAAAGCATCATGAATAACAAAATAAGCATTCTAAAGATTAAAAATAACATGACGATTTACAAAAAAGCATTAACATATAAACTAGTAAGACACTAATTATATATTAAAGCATTATAAATAACAAAATAAGCATTCTAAAGATTAAAAATAACATGAGGATTAGCATTGTTTCATATTTTATAAGTTGAAAATAAACCTTAATAAATTATAATTGATCCACCTTTAAAAAAAAAACAAAATTTATAGGTTCACCTTAAAATGAATTTGATGCTTCATGTATTTTTGTAGTGTTTAGAAGAATACTCAAGAAACCTAAACGCCAAAAAAAAATCCATACAAAATAAAGTTAAAAAATCTTCAGCATATCTATAATTAAATGTTAGCGTGCCTAGGTAATTAATAATTGTGTTATTTGTATGATTTGATTTCCTAAATATCTAGCCGAAAATTTATGTTAATTGAAGATCCTACAGTATACAATGACATTTATGCCATTGAGCGTGTAACATAATTAAAATGTTGTTCAATTTTCTAATTTTTCCATTTATAATCATGACCGTTGAGATCAACAATTTAATGGGTAAGATTAATCCCTATTTTATACAAATGCAGACTACTATAAATCAACCACCTATGGCCTATGCATAAAAAAATAAAATAAAAAATGTTACAAATCTCAAATTTTCAAGTAAAAAAATAATAATAAATAAAATTGCAAAAATTTCTTAAAATACAACGGTTGTTATCTAAACTGTCGTGAAAAATGCAAAAAAAAAGGAAAAAATTTTACAACAATAAATATCACTACGATTGTCTATAACTCAAAACTGTTGTCTAAGACAAAATGTGTAATAGATAATGATTTATATCAGAACCGTTGTCTATCATACGATTTTGCCTTAATATATGTATAGATACTATTTGTGTCTATATATTTTGAACTATTGTTTATGCAACTCTAATAACTTTGATGACTCCTAATATCAGAAATACTTCACACTTGGTAATTTTGTAATTAACATAGAGCGTTCTTTTTTCTTCATAGGGCCCACGGTCATCTTTCAAATATCATGGCCTGGATAATGGTTTATCCTGCTCTATTATTCAAACAACAGTTGACTGCTTGTGTTGAGAAGATATTTGGTTTGATCCGTTATAAAAAAAAAAAACTAAATGCATTGCTCAAGCTTATATGCTTTGTAGCTTTTATTGCTTGCATTTTATGCAAATGATCATTCAAGTGATCATTAACCAAAATCCAAGTGATTATAATTTTATCATTCCTTCACTTACCTTTTGATCCAATGATACGGATGCTAATCATCAAAGATTCCATGAAGAATTGATGACAACTTGAAGATGAGAAGAATCTTCATTTTTCTCCTTTATTTGGTGCGCAGAAGCCACAACTGAAGGACTGCAATCATCTACCTCCATCATTTCAAGAAATGAGCTATCTCCGATTTCCGAAGGTATCTTCTTTAATTTGTAGCAGTGTCGAACACTTAGGTGGTGGAGAATTGGGAAAGAGTTATCTTCAGCTGTCCAGTGCACCAGATCAATATCTTCAAGCAGCAGAAATTCGAGCCTCCCGAACTGAGTTGCAGTTTCCCAGTGTGGACCTTGAAAGGCAGAGCGTTGCAACTTCAGCACTTGGAGGTCTGGCAGTGAACCAATTACACTCATGTACTTCCAATGATATCCTAACCCATTCAAGCTCAACTTGTTCAGACTAACAGGCAAATTTGAAAGGTGATCTGGTGGGGCAACAGCTAATTGAGACCCCAGTCGAGGATTCACAACCACACATTTAAGTGACTCTAATCTATCGAGAAGCTTAATATGCTCCAAGCATCTTACAGTTTCAGCAGCAGCATCTGGCTCTAACTCAATCGTAATTCCTAGACTCTTCAGATTAGGGATGCCTCTGAAAACAGCCTTGCTGCAACTATGAGCATTCACATAAAGTGTTAAGAGTTTAGATAGTTTTTTTCCCTCACTTGGGTCTGGTAGGTTGCTTCCCATGATCCTAAGATGCCTCAATTCTTTCATATCCCAAATCACATCAGGGAAATAAGTTGTTGGAGTTGTCAGGAATTTGATGTTATGATGTCGACGGAGAATCAGGCTCTGCAGCTGTTGGAGGTTGGAGATGGAAGAAGGGAGTTCCCCATTATAAGTGAGGGAGAGGTACCTTAACTGTAATAGTTTCACTACCTCATTCGGAAACTCATAGAAACGGATTGCCAGAGCATCCAACACCCTCATAAGTAACATCATATTAAAACATATCGGTACTGGATACTGATGATCTGCACCGGTACAAAGGAGTGAACGTGTTGCTGATGTGGCTGCAGCCATTGTATCATACACCTCCTTTAGGCCTAATAGAATGTTGTTTTGGATGGACACGCGGCGTGGCCTTTCAATGGAAATTACATCAGTAAACTTGTTTAAGACATGTAAGAACTTGCTCTTCCCAGCTTCTTTAACGCACATGTACCAATAGGCAGAATGGAGCTTTGTGGATTTGATTTTTCTAACCTTCCTGAAGAAGCTGCAGAACCTCTGCTCGCAGACAATAGCAAGACTTTTCGAGACAAGATCCTCCACACATTCAATTGTAAACTCTTCCAACATTTGCTCGTGACTTTTTGTCATAACAAAACTTATCAAAATTGTAGACAGATTTTTCGGAGTTGGATCAAGAAAATCCTCAACAGCCCACAAGTTAAAGAGCTTGGAGATGCGAATCTCACAACTCTGAGGGAAAACTCCCATGTACAGAAAACATGGTTTTAAATGTTGAGGTGAGTACTCGTAGCTTGAGAGCAGTACCTCGTAAATGTTATCATACGCATCTGTAAAGGTACTGGTTTGATTCTCTGCTACCTTCATCCAGTACTCTTCCGTCTTGTCGAGACCACGGAGGATGTCGGCAACTGCAAGGATCAAAAGAGGAAGACCTTCACACTTCTCTGCAATCTTCCTTCCCGGTTTCTCGAGTTGAGAAGGGAAAGACTTTTCAGCTACAAACACATTCTGCCAAAGTAGATTCCAACTTTCTTCATTGTTAAGAAATGGCATCTGGTGAACACTCTCTGTATTGCACCTATGTTTAGCGACTTCCTGTAGCCTTGTTGTGACTAAGAATCGGATATTCTGGAAACTATGAAGGTAATCCAAGACTCCTGTGGCCCATATATCATCCAATACAATTAAGTATCTTTCATTACTTTTCAAACTGCTTCCTAAAAGATCTTTTAATTTATCCTTACTTTCTTCCTTAAATAGATGTCTAGGCTTATGCAGTAATTGAGAAAGAATATCCACATAGATATTGTTTGGTTGATATTTAGGGCCTGCTGTCACCCACAGTCTAACATGGAAATGTTGAACAATGAGTGGGTGGTGATAAATTAGTGCAGCAAGATGGGTCTTACCAATGCCTGCCATCCCCACAATGAGACAACAGAGCGGTCAAGCACAAAACTTAGAAGCCAATTAGGCTGTTGTAGAAGCTGATCTATGATTTCTTCAGATAGATCTGATAAGCCGACCGTGGTTGAGTTGTTTACTGGCGGAACTGCACCAGATAAAGATAATGCCTCGTCTTCTTCTTCTTCTTCTTCTTCTTCTTCTTCTTCTTCTGCAGGCAATGGTTTTTGTCGTAGCTCTGTCATACTCCTCCCTCAAAATCTTCACTTTCTTCAAGAACAAATTCATCTCTTCCTCCACGCCCTTCTCATCGAGGCTCTGAGATGGTGAAATATTTAGAGAGTGATATGATTTATCAAGAACATCTTCTACTTTCCAAACAGCATCTCTTATCTTTGCATCCACTTCATTAATCACACTCCTATCAATCATTCTGCTCCTTTCATCATCCAATTCTTCCAGCATAGATTGTAAGGAATCCAGCTCCTTATCACACGCAGCGTTTTTAATTCGTGGAAAATTGATGAGATTTTTGAGTCGGTCGATTGTATTCTTGAGAGAAATCACAGCAGCAAAAGCCATAATGTTTCTTCTTCTTTTTTTCTCACTCACGCACACAAACAACAACAACGTTCAGAAGCAATTTGTTCATTTCAAGTTTATGGAAAGCAGACATGTGATAAACCATTCAAATATGTCTCCCTATTTCTGGGAAAATTCACGAGGCAAACAACACAGACCAAAAACAGAACTCAAAGCTTGCTCCAAATACACTATAATGATGCTTCCTTCTACCTCTACATAAAGCTCAATCGGCAATTAAAAACTTAAACTTACTCGGAGTTGAATTTCAAAACCACTACGCAGTGGCTCACGGCACGACGGCGGCAATGGAATTCGACGGCGGAGGATTGAGGGATTTCCAAGTGTGAGAGAAGGGAGAGTATTTTTTTGCTTTCCTTTTTTCTTATATTTTACAGATTATGATTTCAAATTAATTAATATATTATAAAATTAATTCACTGTAAATGCAATCCTGAAAAAAAATTCAAATTTATTGTATTTTGAATTAGTTCGAGTTTTTTTTTTTAATTAGGTTTTGTGTTTTTTTTTTCTATCTATACAATTTATTTAGAAAGTAGGGGAGTACAAAAACGAACCAAAATCAAAAAATCAAACCAAATCGAACTATTTGGTTCGGTTAATTTGGTCATTTTTTCTTTAATTTTGGTTTGATTTTCGAATATTAAAATAAAATTATAATTATTTCAAAAAAAATTGAAAATTCGGTTAAACCGAAAATCAAATCAAACTGACCAAAGAATTATTATTATTATTATTATTATTATTATTATTATTATTATTATTATTATTATTAAGTGTTAATTAATTTATTAATCATTTTATGGGTATTTGTTATTTTATTAATAATTAATCATAATTTATTAATTTGTAACAATTTTGATTAATTGTAAAAGCATGTGAAAAATCTTAGTGTGAGAAAAATGTGTGTTACAGGATGTTTATTAATGGTGTTATCTTTTTCATTCATAGAAGAGGCAATGTGAACCATTTTAGAAAATCGAGGGGGCTAAATGGACCAAATAATAAAAAAATGAGGCAATTTGAGCGTTGTAGAATAGTCGAGAGGCTTATATGGCCCTCAACTCTTATTTTAAGCTTTCCATCTTATCCGCCTAGAATATTAAGATGAGGTAAATTTTTAAATAGTCATTTTGACTCGGTAAAAATATTTCTCGTCACTATTTATAAAAAATATGTTTCTAACCATTTGGACAAAATAATCCCCTGTTGTGCACCCTAGCAGTAGCCGATGAAAATGATGCTACAACTGGCTAGAATTTCATTCGGAAATTCATGATCCCAAACTCCAATATTTCAAAATTTTGATTTAAATGATGTCAATTTATCATACCCAACAATTATAGCTGTCAAATGGGTCGGGTCGGCCTGAGCCCACTGGCCAAAAAATTTTGGGTTGGGCCGGCCCGGCCCTAACCATTTTCAGCCCTAAAAATTATGGGCCTGACCCGTCCGGTTGGACTGGCCGTGAGTCTAAGGCTAAATTCAGTTTTTTTCATTGGATCAACTCGTCCTATTTCGGCCAAATTTTTTTCGGGCCGGCCCAAAATCAAATCGGGCCTAAAAAATTACAGCTCAACCTGGCCCAAAATCAGGTTGGGTCGGGGCGGGCCAATTATGACAGTTCTGCCAACAATATTCTGAACGACATAGTGTATAAATGAACAAAAAGAAACAAACATGACGAGCTGTGATTCAATTGCAACGCTATAAACATTATCCGAAGATTACAAAATGTAATAAACCTTGTGTTAATTCATGCAATTAACCCTTTATTTAAGGAACATAATTGAAATTTCACCAAAGATTTTATTCATTTACACCCCTAATCATCATCCACACAACTAAAATTAGTTTTGAAAGCTCCAATTCATTTTAGTAACCCTCTCCCTCTGCAACAACACCTCCACACTCCATTTCCGGTTACATACAAAATTTTCTGATCCCTCAATCTTAAACATTAGTTTTCTACACAAAAAAGAAAAAAATACAAAAAAAAAATCATCGATCGATCACGAACGATCAAGTTAGCCTGCATCTATCTCGACGGCTTCACCCCGATTCCATTCGAGCTCGAGATTGCGACTGCTGCACATTGCTGCAGATCAGCCAACGAAAACGATCTCCACGGGCAGAATTCCTTCCTAGGTGATGATGATCCGCCTGCAGAGCTGCATTCGCTCTCCGAGTTGTTCATGGCTACGGCCAGAGCCAACGTGGTTCTGCTCGAGCTCGTTACTCTCTTTGCTATGCCACCTCCATTGCCCCTCAGCGGGGAGCTTCTCGTCTTGTCCCAGCCGAGGTTGGAGGCGAGCAGGTTTCTTCGTTTCCTCATGTATGCATTCTCTGGTTTCGCGATTTCTTTTATCGTGGTTGAAGATGATGCATCTGCTAGGCTTGCAAATGACTTCGATTTGCCATTGTAGAACCTTGAGATCCCCCTCCTGCATTACCACCTCACACAGTTTCAGCTTTTTTGAGAAAGAAACGAACGTAGAACGAAGCAAACGCACCAGTGAGTAGCGACTGCGAGCAGCTAAGAGAAAATCTCACACTTTCAAGAAAATGTAATGAAATACGCACTCATGAGTAGTGACTGCAGTTAGCCACAAAAATCGAGTATAATCTATCACAATTCCAGCAATCTGAATAGAAAACTACAAAAATCTTTACATTTCTAACATAGAGAGAGGAATTAATCTAATTTCAAGAAAATGTAATCAAATACGCACTCATGAGTAGCGACTGCAGTTAGCTACAAAAATCATCAAGTATTATCTGTCACAATTCCGACAATCTAAATAGAAAACTACTTTGTCATAAAAATCTTTACTCTTCTAACATAGGGATGAATTGATCTAATTTTCAGGAAAATGTAATCAAATGCGCACTCTTGAGTAGCGACTGCAGTTAGCTACAAAAATCGAGTATAATCTTTCACGATTCCAGCAATCTAAATAGAAAACTACTTTGTCATAGAAATCTTAACTTTTCTAACATAGAGAGGAATTGATCAATTTTCAAGAAAATGTAATCAAATACGCACTCATGAGTAGCAAATGCAGTTAGCTACAAAAATCAAGGAAAATCTTTCACAATTGTCATAAAAATCTTTACTTTTCTAACATAGAGATGAATTTGGATTGATCAACTTTCAAGAAAATGTAATCAAATACGCACTCATGAGTAGCGATTGCAGTTAGCTAAAAAACGACTTCGAACGGAATGCGATTTTTTTTTATTAGTGAGGATTTTTAGGTAAATTTATAACTAATAAAAGAAAATAAAAATTAATTTGTGGTGCAAAGAGTAAAAATGGTGGTGCAAATAGAAACTCCCATGCACATTATATGGTAACAATCAAGAAATATTATTATTGGCTTCCATAATATCATATTAAAATAGATATATAATTTCGATTTGTGCCTCAATTTGATATTGCGTGTGTGTATTGTGTATAAGTTTCTAATTTCAACTAACATATTCTTTTTAAATTAACACCACACTGTACTGAATTCTAGGAGAACAAGTTCAAATGTGTAGATCAAAACAGAACACATTAGTTCACTTTACTTGAATGACACAACATATATTCCAAAGTTCCAAACCATCATCAATTCATCCCAAACAATTAATTCAAAACAGAGTAGAATGCACAATCACCAAAACAATAGTGCATCTGCTGTTTACTTCAAATTCACCATCTGGTTCGACCTGCATTAACCAAAATCCAAGTGATTATAATTTTATCATTCCTTCACTTACCTTTTGATCCAATGATCCGGCTGCTAATCATCAAAGATTCCATGAAGAATTGATGACAACTTGAAGATCAGAATATTTTTTCAACTTTATTTGCTGCGCAGAAGCCACAACTGAAGGACTGCAATCATCTACCTCCATCATTTGCAGACTTTGGATATATCCGATTTCCCAAGGTATCTTCTTTAATTTGTAGCAGTGTCGAACACTTAGGTGGCGGAGCTTTCGGAAATAGTTATATTCATCTGTCCAATGCACCAGATCAATATCTTCAAGTAGCAAAAATTCGAGACTCTGGAATTGTCGAGCCTTTGTTTCCCACTTTGCCCCTTGAAAGGCAGAGCATCGCAGCTTCAGCACTTTCAGGTTTGGGAGTGAACCAATTGCAGTCATGTCCTTCCATGAATATCCTAACCCATTCAAGCTCAACTTCTTCAGACTCACAGGCAAATTTGAAAGGTGATCTGGAGGGGCAACAGCTAATTGAGACCCCAGTTGAGGATTCACAACCACACATTTAACTGACTCTAATCTTATGAGAAGCCCGATACGCCGGAAGCATCTTATGGTTTCAGCAGCAGCGTCAGGCTGTAACTCAATTCTAATTCCTAACTTCTTCAGATTAGGGATGCCTCTGAAAACAGCCTTGCTGCAACTATGAGCATTCACATAAAGTGTTAAGAGTTTTGATAGTTTTTTTCCCTCACTTGGGTCTGGTAGGTTGCTTCCCATGATCCTAAGATGCCTCAATTCTTCCATATCCCAAATCTCATCTGGCAAATAAGTTGTTGGAGTTGTCAGGAATTTGATGTTATAATGTCGACGGAGAACCAGGCACTGCAGCTGTTGGAGCTTGTTGATGGAAGAAGGGAGTTCCCCATTATGAGTGAGGGAGAGGTACCTTAACTGTAATAGTTTCAATACCTCATTCGGAAACTCATAGAAACGGATTGCCAGAGCATCCAACACCCTCATAAGTAACATCATATTAAAACATATCGGTACTGGATACTGATGATCTTCACCGGTACAAAGGATTGAACGTGTTGTTGATATGGCTGCAGCCATTGTGTCATATACCTCTTTTATGCCTAATAATATGTTGTTTTGGATTGACAACCGACGCTGCTTTTCAATATAATCTTTGGAAACATCGGTTAACTTGTTTAAGACATGTAAGAACTTGCTCTTCCTAGCTTCTTTAACGCACAAGTACCAATAGGCAGAATGGAGCTTTGAGGATTTGATTTTTCTAACCTTCCTGAAGAAGCTCTGCTTGCAGACAATAGCAAGACTTTTCGAGACAAGATCCTCCATACATTCAATTGCAAACTTTTGCGAATACAGATCCAGATGGTGCAGTTCAAGAAAATCCTCTACAGCCCACAAGTTAATGAGCTTGGAGATGCGAATCTCACAACTCTGAGGGAACACTCCCATGTACAGAAAACATGCTTTTAACTGTTGAGGTAAGTACTTGTAGCTTGAGAGCAGCACCTCGTAAATGTTTTCATACGCATCTGTAAAGGTAGTGGTTTTATTCTCTGCTACCTTGATCCAGTACTCTTTGGTCTTGTCGAGACCACGGAGGATGTTGGCAACTGCAAGGATCAAAAGAGGAAGACCTTCACACTTCTCCGCAATTTTCCTTCCTGCTTTCTCGAGTTGAGAAGGGCAAGAATGTTCAGCAACAAACACATTCTTCCATAGTAAATTCCAACTTTCTTCATTGTTCAGAAATGGCATCTGGTGAACTCTTTCTGTGTCGCACCCATGTTTAGCGACTTCCTGTATCCTTGTTGTGATTAAGAATCGGCTCTCCTCTCTGTGGGCTTTACGAAGCAGTCTGAGGTAACCCATGATTCTTGTGTTCCATAAATCATCCAATACAATTAAGAATCTCCGAGTACTACTCAAAGTGCTTCCTATAAGATGTAATAATTCTTTCTCACTTTCTTCCTTAAATAGATCTCTAGGCTTATGCAGTAATTGAGAAAGAATATCCGCTAAGATAATGTTTAGTTGATATTTAGGGCCTGCTCTCACCCACAGTCTTACATGGAAATGTTGAACAATGAGTGGGTGGTGATAAATTAGTGCAGCAAGATGGGTCTTGCCAATGCCTGCCATTCCCACCAGTGAGACAAAGCACTCAGACGTCCAACCTGGAAAGAATCCAAGCTTTGTGTACGGCCATTGTAGAAGCCGATTTATGATACTTTGAGATAGATCTGATAAGCCGACCGTGGTTGAGTTGATTACTGGCGGAACTGCAGCAGATAAAGATAATGCCTCATCTTCTTCTTCTTCTTCTTCTGCAGGCAATTTTTTTGTCGTAGCACTCTGTAATACTCCTTTTTCAACATCTTCACTGTCTTCAAGAGCGAATTGATCTCTTGCTCCACGCCCTTCTTATTAAGGCCTTGAGATGGTGAAATATTTAGACAGTGATATGATTTATCAAGAACATCTTCTACTTTCCAAACAGCATCTCTTATCTTTGCATCCACTTCATTAATCACACTCCTATCAATGCTTCTTCTGCTTTCATCATCCAATCTTTTCAGCACAGAGATTAATGAATCCAGCTCCTCATCACACGCAACGTTTGTGATTCGTGGAAAATTGATGAGATTTTCGAGGCGGTGGATTGTATTCTTGAGAGAAATCACAGCAGCGTAAGCCATTATGATTTATCATCGATCGATCTCGAACGATCAAGTTAGCCTGCATCTATCTCGACGGCTTCACCCCGATTCCATTCGAGCTCGAGATTGCGACTGCTGCACATTGCTGCAGATCAGCCAATGAAAACGATCTCCACGGGCAGAATTCCTTCCTAGGCGATGATGATCCGCCTGCGTAGCTGCATTCGCTCTCCGAGTTGTTCATGGCTACGGCCAGAGCCAACGTGGTTCTGCTCGAGCTCGTTACTCTCTTTGCTATGCCACCTCCATTGCCCCTCAGCGGGGAGCTTCTCGTCTTGTCCCAGCCGAGGTTGGAGGCGAGCAGGTTTCTCCGTTTCCTCATGTATGCATTCTCTGGTTTCGCGATTTCTTTTATCGTGGTTGAAGATGATGCATCTGCTAGGCTTGCAAATGACTTCGATTTGCCATTGTAGAACCTTGAGATCCCCCTCCTGCATTACCACCTCACACAGTTTCAGCTTTCTCCAGAAAAAAAACGAACAGGGAACAAAGCAAATGCACCCATGAGTAGCGACTGCAAGCAGCTAAGTGAAAATCTCACACTTTCAACTTTCAAGAAAATGTAATGAAATACGCACTCATGAGTAGCGACTGCAGTTAGCCACAAAAATCAAGTATAGTCTCTCACAATTCCAGCAATCTAAATAGAAATCTACAAAAATCTTTACTTTTCTAACATAGATAGAGGAATTGATCTAATTTCAAGAAAATGTAATCAAATACGCACTCATGAGTAGCGACTGCAGTTAGCTACAAAAATCATGAGTATAATCTGTAACAATTCCGACAATCTAAATAGAAAACTACTTTGTCATAAAAATCTTTACTTTTCTAACATAGAGGTGAATTGATCTAACTTTCAAGAAAATGTAATCAAATGCGCACTCTTGAGTAGCGACTGCAGTTAGCTACAAAAATTGAGTATAATCCCCATCTTTTCATAATTCCAGCAACCTAAATAGAAAACTACTTTGTCATAAAAATCTTTTTCTACCATAGAGATAAATTGATCAACTTTCAAGAAAATGTAATCAAATGCGCACTCTTGAGTAGCGACTGCAGTTAACTACAAAATCGAGTATAAATCTTTCACGATTCCAGCAATCTAAATAGAAAACTACTTTGTCATAAAAATCTTTACTTTTCTAACATAGAGATGAATTGATCAGCTTTCAAGAAAATGTAATCTAATACACACTCATGAGTAGCCACTGCAGTTAGCTACAAAAATCAAGGAAAATCTTTCACAATTGTCATAAAAATCTTAACTTTTCTAACATAGAGATGAATTTGAATTGATCAACATTCAAGAAAATGTAATCAAATACGCACTCTTGAGTAGCGATTGCAGTTAGCTAAAAAGTCGAATATAATCTTCACAACGCACTCACGAGTAGCGACTGCAGTTAGCTAAAAATTCGAATATAATCTTTCACAATTCCAGCAACCTAAATAGCAAAAAAAAAGCTACTTTGTCATAAAAATCTTTACTTTCCTAAACATATAAAGGGATTGATCAAAGATCACACAATCAAAAACACAAATCCACAAGAATTCAGAAGGTCAAAACAGAGCAAGCAACATGAAATCCAACGAAAACATTCATAAATACAAACATAATCATAGACCACCAAAAAAAAATCATCTTCAAATTAGAAAAATAAAAATAAACCTAATTGGCAAAACTTCCTCCAAAGCTTCCATAGCATCTAAAGGCCCTTTATATGAACTCTGCACCTCTTCACCATCACCAGATTTCTCCGACAAATTCTCAGAAATATCACTATTTTTCCCTATAGAAGATGATTCATCAGAGCAACAAACACTATTCTTGCAAGAATTCTTCAACAACCCAATTCTCCCACCTTCCTCCTCCTCCTCTCTAACATCCTTAAACATAACCTTTTTCCCCACAAAAAACCTCTGATCCCCACTGTAAATCTCATCAATCCCATGAACAAATCCACCATCTCCAACCCCACCAGCCTTGTTCATCACTCTTGTAGGCATATCGCTCACTGTCATCCAAACCCAAATACCCCACTTCCTAAAAATTCAAGAAAAATCAATGATCATGAAAAAGATCAAGTTTTGAGAAAAGGGCTCTCGCAATAAATGGAGCCCGGAATCAAATTTTCTCCATCTGTAGTGGGATCTAAGCAGAATTCAAGAAGGAATATACTGTGATACAAAATCTCTTCCAGAAATATACGGATCACTACACACACACACACATATATATATATTTATATTTTATCACAAGCAACTATGTGTTTTGTTTACTTATTTATAATCTTGGATCTTAACGACAAAGAGAGAGGGAGAGAGAGGAGAGAGAGAGAGAGAGAGTTTAAACAAAATGGATTTGAGTGTTGAATATTCTTGTTGGATGGATATATAATAAATGATGAGATAAAATTGGGGGGTGGTGGAGGGTTAGGTCTTATCCTCAAATCCTCATCCATTGGTTATTCTATTTTAGAGGGGAAAATTAAAAAAAAGTTTGCCATAAAATTAAGGTAACAATGTTTGTTTAAAGATGATGTTATTACTAAATTTATGTAATATTACTTAGATGAAAAGTAGCTGTCTTTTGGCTCATGTTTCACTATTATTATTCCTACACACACATGTATGTATGTATATGTATGTGTATATATATATATGTATGTATGTATATATATATTGTTTGTATCCGGTCAACTTACTAGTTTAGATTCCTTTTTTGATTTGGTGAGGGCTTGGATTGGATTAGTCAAGTGGCTGCACCAAACCAACACCGTCTCTTCTTTTTATTTTTTGGCTCACAACTTTCCTTGGCACCAATCATGTCAATTCCCTATTTTATATCGTGTTTAGATCTCGTATTTTATTTATAAATTTTTAACATAAAATATATATATTTAGTGAATAGTAGGAAAATTCTATGATATCCCATGAGAAATTATTCACAGGTATAAGAATCGTGATACGTGATAATTGTGAATTTTCTGTTAAATTAAATTAGATTAGAGTTTGTTAAAATAATATCACAATATTTACCTCGTGTCATAATTCTTGTGGCCGTGTATAATGGTTAGCATAGATTTTCCCGTCAATAATAATGCATGTGATATATGACTTTGTAATGAAATCCAAATTTACGATCTTGTAACGACGCATGAAGCGATTTGTGTGGCTGCATTGCTAAATGAAAGTCGTTTTTTTCCGATTATAACATGGATGGAAAAAATCACGTCTATGTAGATAAGGTGTAAGCAGAGTGTAAAACAACTCTGCATATGCATGCATTGTTCACATGTAATCGTATCATGCCTAAATTAATGGATTTTTTTAGGAAAAAATACACGTTATATTCCAGACTATTAATGTTGTAACAAAAATATATTGAACTATGACTAATTACACTCTATGTCTCCGAACTATTGATAAATTAATAAATTTATTCCGAACCACAACCATTTTCATAGATGTTCAATTGCTGAAACTTGACACATCGAGATAAATTTGTTAATTTGTTATTTATTAATACTACTATTTAATAAATTCTGGATAGTTCGATCTAAAACGCATCTTCGCAATTTTAATATTTCATTTGAATAAACTCTATATGAGTATAGTTCTCAATCCTAAGTTGAAATTCCAAGATGTTGGCCAACATATTAGCTGTTTAATGTTGGGAGACAAATTTTGTAACAAAACAAATGGACCAATTAAAAAAATGATAAAAATGTTGATGAAGATGGGACAATAAATATCTGCTGGCCTCAACTATGAGATTGTCTTCATTTCAAATTAATGCTTATCTCCAATCTCATCAATTCAACCACAATTACTAGTCATTATATTTGGTTGAAAATTAGGTGTGCTTTTTTTGAGGAATTATATTAAATGAATATCTATTTAATGTGCATTTTTTTTTTATTAGGATTTAGAGCAAAAATCTAAAATGACCACTTTTATGGGTAAATTACACTATATGATTTAATTTATTAATGTTTTAATATAAATGTTATGAATTATGGTTGATTACGTACATTCTGGGGATAATTTCATTTTTGGTTTAATTAGAATAGGGTAAAAATATTTTTAGTTCCACATCTGATTTTTTTGATCTCAAGATTTATTTACATGACTTTTTAGTCCAAAATTTCATTTTTTAGACATTTTTGTCCCAAAACTAATAAGCCACCTTACAACTGTTTGAGGATATTAATTTTGGAACAAAAAAAGTTAAAAAATAAAATTTGAGACCACAAAAGTCGAGAAAATAAAATTTAGGATAAAAAATGTAAAGATTGAGATCGAAAAAAAACGTGTAGAGCATGGAAATATGATTGGATGTTTTGTTGGAAAAATGAAATCAACATGTCATGTCTATATTATATAAAGTGATTACAATGCACATAATATAACGTTCTCGACTTTTGTGATCCCAAATTTTATTTTTCAAAATTTCCAATTCAGAAATTAACATCCCCGAATAATTATGTGGTAAGTTGTCGGTTTTGGGACTAAAAAGGTAGAAAAAAAAATAAAATCTTGGACCAAAAATGTTGAGTAACTAAACATTGGGATAAAAAAAATCAGATGTAAGACTAAAATTGTTTCAATCGTATTCTAATGAGACTAAAAGTGAAATTATCCCTTACACCCTATGTCTTGAAGTATTGACAAATTAACAAATTTGTTTCGAGAGTCAAAATTCGACGATTGAAAATCGACGTGGCTGCCAATAATTCCATAAAGATGTGTGATTAAACCTAAATACGTGAAGAAGTGTGACTTTATGTTTGAGAATGAGAGGATACTATTTCAGTCGTCGAAAAAATATGAGTCACGAGATAAATTTATTAATTTGTCAATAATTTTGAATATAAAATTTAATATACTCATAGACATAGTTCATGACATCCTTATTAAATTTTTAATAATTTAGAACACAAATTGTAATCTACCCAACTCTTATTCATAAGTAGTGATCATAGAGTCAAAAATAATATATGCAACATAGCACAATATACAAAGATCAAATTATAATAAAATCAAGAATGAATGACTGTCAAGTTGCACCTCGAGGTACAATTATCCAATGCAACACCCAAAGTCTTAATTATTTATTTTTGAGATAATTGCAGCATAAAAATAATCTATGGAAGTCATAAAGACTATAATTTCAATTATTTAACGTGGGTCCCACACTAGCCCTAGGATAAAGATTATAAGATCTTTGCCTTTTTTTCACCCATCACACCTTCTCCAAAGCAAGATTTTTTATTTTTATTTTTTTCTCTTTTTTTATAATAAGGTAAATCAACTTAGTTGACCTAAGACTATTAATGCACATGATACTATTTTCATTTTTTATAGTTGTTTTTTTTTTAGGATAAAATCGATTTAATAGTCCAACATTTTGATCTAGATAAGATATGTATCTACTTCTTCATTTATTAATTCAAACATTGTCTCCAACAACTACATGGAAGTTTATCTATATTGAGTATACAATAATATCGTGTAAGATTTACTATTGAATTATTGTATTCACACGAGATATTATAAGTATAATGCATTATATTAATAAATTAAATATAAATGCGATTTTATGTAAAATTTATAGCCACAAGTTTATTTATTTTCTTAATTGGGTAAATTACACTTTGACATCTACATTTTGGGTACTTTTTTAAGAAATGATCAATTTTTTTCAAAATTAACAAAACAGTGTCCATTTTTTTCAATTTTTTTGCAAATATAACATCTAATCAATTTTACGGCAAAAAAATCATACATAATTTATTGTATTTTAATATTCCTATTTCACTAACCAAACACTGACAAATCCCTCCAATCAAGAAATATTAAAATACAATCAATTACATATGATTTATGGACCGTAAAATTGATTAAATGTTAAATTTGTAAAATTTTTTAAAAAATAGACATTGTTTTGTTAATTTTGAAAAAGTGAGCCATTTTTACCATGTTATTTTTTGTGCTTAAAAAGCTTCTTATAATTTGAATTTTTGTATTTTTAAAGATTTGACATGCCACAATTGATTCATCTAGAAAACATAAATGGCGTACAAGGTTTTTATTTATTTATTTATTGTTATTATTAAATTAATTGGTTCAACCCAATAAATATCTACAAAATTCTTTCAATAAATAATGAAAAATAAAACGACACGTTGCAAAGATGTTAGCCTCCCAAATAAACTTCCTTTTCTTCAAGATCCAAAATAACTAAAAAGAAAGAAAAAGCACATATAAACACACACACACACAAACATATAATAATTTTTTATAGAATTAATTGTAATTTTGATACCACTTTTGAAACGTAGCAATAATAATTCCATCTTTAATTTGCAGCAATTTCGACAACCTTAATATTTCCGGCCGTCGGAAATTCGACGTGGCAAACATGACTCAAGCAGGATAGGACATGTTCGTCGACATCTTATACAAGCTCAACACATCATAAAAAAGAAATTGCACGTTCGATTTTCAACCGTTAGAAAAACTGAAACTGTCGAAATCGCTGCGAATTAAAAAAAATGGCGCCGTTATTACACCGTTTCAAAATTCATGTCAAGATTACAAAGTTGGTCAAAAGTTGTGATTAAAACTTGCAATTAACCATTTTTTTTGTATGATCTCAATTTAATTCCTAATAAATGACTATTAAGATGTTGTGGGCCCACCCTAAGAAAATAGGATATGGAAGATGGGCCATGATCCAATTAATAGGCCCACATATGATACTAAAGCTTTGAAAACGAACCCCCTCAAATAATTATTAATTAATTGTCGGAATTTGATACGACCACGTTTCACTTCTACAGTTGGGGAATTTTCAACCGATAATCTAAACTAATTCAATCACATGGTGATGACTCACCATCTGTACGGACACACACACATACCACAAAAATGATTTCCCACCATAAAATTTATTTCTCCCTTTTTAAGTAATTGTTTATTTATAATATATTTGCTATCAAGCTTATTGAGACTCATAATCTACTCCAATATTATAAATTTTGAGTGTGGTGGATATAGTTACATTATATTATATATATATATATAGAGAGAGAGTGTTTATTTATATTTGGTTAATTAATACGTGTCATTTATATACATATGGAAAAATCGTACTAACAACTTATGTTTATATTATAAATTTTGAGTATGGTGGATACGTATAGACTGTTTACTTATGCTTGGTTAATTAATACGTGTCATTTATGTGCGTAGGGGAACATCGTATTAATAATCCATGTTTATATTATAAATTTTGAGTATGGTGGATATAGTTTCATGATATATAGAGTGTTTACTTATACTTGGTTAATTAATACGTGTCATTTATGTGCGTAGGAGAAAATCGTACTAATAACCCACGTTTATATTATAAATTTTGAGTGTCGTGGATATAATTACATGATGTATAGATTATTTGTTTATACCGAGTTAATTAATACATGTCATTTATGTACGTAGGGAAAAATCGTACTAATAACCATGCACGTTTATATTATAAATTTTGAGGGTGGTACGGTGGATATAATTACATGATATATATATATATATAGATTGATTACTTATACGTAGTTAATTATACATGTTATTTATGTATGTAGGGGTAAATCGTACTAATAACCCACGTTTATATGCAGGGAAGTCAATTGAATAATTCATTCAGTTTCTGGTCAATCTTACCAGATTCGGATTATTCGATTTGGTCAGTTCAGATTGGAAATTCTTGATCATAATCCTAATCCACTCAATTTCGGACTGGTCATATCGAATAGTTGTCGAGATATTAGGTTTGAGCCAATTTGAACTAGAACCATATTGGACTAAAATCTTCTAGCCCTATAACCTTTTTTTTCTAGGTTTTTCGGGTCAGCTCACCAATTTTGGATTAGCTTAATATCGTGGCCTATTTATATATGAACACCTAAATTGATTGTATATATATGAGAGTTATTTGAATAATATTTGACCATGGATTCTTGTATTGCCAACATATACATACACACAAATGTATTATATGAAAATTAAATGACTAATGTAATCCTTTTCATATTATGAAAGAAGTGTTTGAACAAGAAATGGGACATGAATCTAAATGTCTATAGCAAGAGCCTTAAATTCTGATTGACTAAGAAAAACTAGCACAATTAGGCATGTGCTTTGCTGCAGCTAGTAATACATAATAATGTAGTTACAAATATATATAGCATGTACAATTTAGTGGGCTTCTATCTAATATAATAGTCTTGTACGTCCAACATTAAGAGAGAGAATCACGTGCCTAATTCGAATTTCATGATACACTTTTTCTTATTTCGCTATCAAATTATGTAACAACATATAAGCCTAATAGAGAACTAAGGGACCTAAAAAAAGGCCGATTCAATGAAATTAAATTTTGTATCTAGCTAGTATCTATACCAAGAGCCTTTGATTTTGCATACCGAAGAGGTCCGGTCATTTTATGCACGTAGCATGTATCGACAACATTAGAAAAATCGAGGATCTCGTGTGCAAACCCCGCCCGAACCGGACTAAAAGCAGTACTTACTCATCAAGATGGAGAATGCTGTCTAGCAAGCTTTGCTAGAACACCAACAGCCAAAGAGTTAATGTAGGTAGTTGGTTCAGTCATGGCCGAGTTCGTGCGTTTATCTTCGAACTGATCGTTCTTGTCCGGGCCGCCAAGAATGGCTCCGGTCAGCTCGTTCGGGTTGGGTACATCCTTGTTGTACCAATAGACGAAGCTCATCGGGCAGCTGACCGGCTCGTTCGGGGGCAGTTTGGGCACAGATGCACCCCTGTGATGAGCTTGTGTTGGTGGATTCTTGCCAAACCCTACCATGTATGATCTCCCTCTAGGGTTCTTGCCTAGTAGATAGTCCATCTGCAGTTGTTGTTACGATCAATGTTTTAGTCATGCTCGTACTCGTTCGAAGTAGTACTGTTCGATATTGTGATAATTACCTTAAAATACATGAACTTAAATTACCTTAATAAACCTCAAAATTATTAGTTTTTCTTCCATTATTTTCTTCAATTTTAATTTATTTTGGTTTGATATGATTTTATATTATTATTTAGGGTTTATTCCAGTCAATTAAGGTTTATAATTTTTTTTATTTAATTTTCATTTTTAGTTAATATAATTATTTTTCAAAGTTGATTATTCCAAACTTAGGGTATATAATTTTTTAAAATTTCAAATTTTAACAATAAATATTAATTATGATTAGTTATAATATAATAAATTTTATATTTATGAAAAAATTATTTAAACTACATAATTTTAATATTGACACACAAAACTTTGGACTATGTGATTCCATCGGACATCCAAAACTTAACAACTTTTGCATTTATAGAATTATTCACATTTTCAACAAATTGAAAATTACGTGAATCGTGCTATAATTGCATAATTTACAATTAGCCGAAAACAACATGATTTCAATTAATTAGTTTAAAATGTGAATAATTTTGTAATTGCAAAAGTTATTAAGTTTATATTATTGAAAATATATTTGAAAAAGCAAAACGGGGACAGAGTTCGTGTATTTTAAGGCAATTATCCCTTCGATATCTCCTCACCTGCTGTTTGGCAAAGGCCATCAGTTTGGTGGAGGAGAACTTCTTGTCGCCGCAGACGGCTTCTTCCTTGTGCTTCGATAGATAGTCGCTGTAGGCGCTGAAGAGGAATGCAGCTCCCGTTACGTATTGCGTGTTGGCTCCATCTCTCAGATGAATCAATCCCCCTACCAAAACACTGTGTTATTACAATGTAATCGGAAATGACTAAATTTGCCGCCGATGCAAGAGAAATACGGACTCTTTCTCTGTAAGACGAAATTAATGTTTTGGTTTTACTTTGTTTTCTAGAATGGCATAAACATTTGAAGATGTTTCTAGAACTCTTTTTTTTCTAGGGTTTTTGAGTGATCAAGAAATGAAGATGTTATGAACTAATTAACTAACTAACTAACTAACTAACCTGGAGAAATGTAAACTTGGTGATGAGGGCTGTCTGGGAGATTTGAGCAGATGAAATTATCAGCCTCTTCTTTAAATTTCTTCAAATCCTTATTTCCTTCCATGTAGAACTGCACATATTTTTGACAGATTCTTGATTGTTTTGGATGAAGTAATTTGATGTAATGAAGATTTGATTCGAACAAGGATTAGTGTGGCGTTACACGTGAGAGGAGGATCTGTGCTCCCGCGTATTTGAGGTCCCAGCTGAACTCGGACACCGTTGCACTCGTTGCCTCTTCTTTTATGTAGTCGAGATATTCCGATTTTTGTGTGACTTTGTAGAGCCATGTTGCTGCCCACAGCAGCTCATCCTGCAACAAATTAAAAATGTGTCAAGATATGCTTGATTTCTTGTTTATGGTTTCTTGAAAGATAGTGAGAGGCTGCAATTTTTCAGACCATTTTAGGAGTAGTAGTTGAGTCCCTATTGTCACAGTGAGGATTGAAGAGAGAGAGGGGATGAGAGAGAAGAGATTTTGTAGACCAGAGATAGATAAAATGTATCAGCATGCATGGTTTCTTGTTTGAGAGAGAGAGAGAGTACATTGTAGCCTGAATTAGAGCAGTAAAAGGGGCATTCCCCATCGTAGGTTCCCTTGTTATCCTTTGCAAGTTTAAATAGCTGCAAAAAGAGATCATGCAAGAATTAATCCATTCAAAAAATGAAGTCTCATGCACCATACACGTGTCCCATGTGCTCGGAGTTAAAAATAAATAAAAATATTGTCAATGTAGACAGGATGTAGTTACATGATAATGAGATTATTTTTTTATGTTTTAAAATTCGTGTGTGTGGGATAGGTATATGGTGGATAGGGTTTGTGGGCACTGTCTGCTTATGCCCCTCGTTTTCTTGGTGCATACCCGTTTGGCTCTGTTTAGGAGGCGACGGGCGTAGGCCCGGTCTCCTCCTCGAAAGACGTTAGAGGCTGCGGCCAAGGCAGCCGAAGTCTCGGCTACAATCTCAGTTCCCGGTGTATTTTTATCAACCTTCAATAGAGTTCTTGGTGTCTTCATGTTCTCCGGCCTAATCCAGCACTCGTGATCCTTCACGGGATCTCCTACCTCGAATCACAGAGGCGTTAGAATTTTGAGCAGAGTATCTCGATTTAGAAGGCATTGCATTCTCACCTGCACGTAGAGCTGGTTGCGCTTGCAACTAGCTTTCATCAGAAAATCCGCCCCCCAACGGACTGCTTCGCGTAGGTTATCCATTTCTCCGGTTGCTTGGAGCTCCAACCGGTATTGTATCCCGGCCCACGCTAGGGTTGTCACCGTGAAGGCCAGTGGAAGGCCGTACTTCACGTTGTCACCTGCATCGTAGTAGCCTCCCACGAGGTCCACCTATAACAACAATAGGGTCATATATTAGTTCGTTTGTTGGAATGACATTGTATTTCATGTAACTTGTGCCCAAAAATCCTAATTGGTCATAATTGGTCAGACGGTACCATAATTAGATCCAAACTCATATTTGATTATATGTTTGTAACTTGGTGATATTTGAATGTATTTGAATTTGGGTATATGTACCATCTGACAGGTCAAGACCTATCAAACGGTCTGACACGATACAAGAAAAAAAAAGGGTATACATTTTCGAGTTTGCCATCTTCAAGAGCGGAATCTCCTCTCCAAGAGAGCCTGTTGCTCTTGGGGAGCTTGCCCGATCTCTGAGCCTCCAAGAAAATGATCGATTTCTTAAGGGCACCGCTATAATCAAAATCTGCACGCGCGACGGAGGAGAGACATAGAGAGAGTGCGAGCCATGTTATTACATGGATTCTAGTCCAAACAACCTTCATTTCAAGATCAAAATGTGTCTCAATAGCAACATGTAAAAAATAAAATAAAAAATTCTAGTGTGTGTGTTTTGTGATGGAGATAGGTGTTTTTGGTTGGGATGAAGCAAGATAAATTAGGTTAGAAGAAGTGGGTGAGAATGAAGAGAAATTTTTGTGGGGATGTTGAATTTGTGTGATATGGAGGGAAAAAGTTAGTTAAAGGCGTTGAAAATCAGTGGACTTTTATTTTATTTTTAATTTTTTTTGGAGGGTTAAAAAAATAAGTGGACTAGTTTTTCTCTATTGAGATAATTTTGGAGAGTCAACCATTTGACTTTTTTTTAGATTGTCAAACTCTCATATCTTATTTATTTCTCTTTTTTTTTATAGGTGAAGTAAAGTTTCAATAAATGAAATTCATGTGAATTCATTTTTCAATTCACATGATAAAGTTAAAACACTTATAAACAAATACTCCCTCTATTTTCATTTAAATATCATTTTGGATGAATACGCATAAATTAAAAAATTAATTAAATTATCTAATACATTCTTTTATGAATACATTAAATGATTAAATGAGTTAAATATAAATGTTTGAATACATTAAATGGAACAAATGTGTGGAAAATGTAAATTTTTTATCTCAAATTTGTAGAATGATAATTTTTTTAAACAAAATTAAAATATTAGAATGACACTTATTCGGAAACGGGGTACAAGATTATCTCGTTTTGTTTTGATCAAACTAATTTTAATATAATCCCATTATTTTAGTTGCAAAATCCTCAACTATGTACACCAACTAAGGTATCCCAAGATCTTAGTGTCACGTGTTTGGCTATTCGATAAATTGTGTACTCATGATAAAAATTTATGTTAAATCATCTCACGGGCCAAAATTCATAAAACAGATTAACATCCGTATTTGAATTCATATTCAATGAGAATTTTGTAATTTTATCACCTCTAAAGTATCTCTGAGTGATGCATAAATGAGAAATGTACAATTTTATTTATTAGAAATAATAATTATGAAAAAATTAAAAAATTATTATTATAAAATAAAATTAATTTATAACTTTGTGAATCAGATAAATTTTTGTACTATTCATTTTTTTGTTAATTATATCACACATTCATGATTAATGATCACTTATATTAAGCTCAAACAAAAAAAAATGATGATTTTAATCAAATTTTGAGATCCAAATTCAATCGTAATTACGAAGAAAATGTATTAATTGCTACACTATGCAACAATTTTTGTATCCAAAGAACCATGTGAGTCTTTACTCAAAGTGATTCATAATTTATAATAAAATATTGCTTAATGGATTAAACTTAATAATAAAAAAAATTCCAAAACTAGCAATGACTAGAAGTAAAAATACTTTAAGTAACGATCTTGTTATTAAATAGATAAAAATTTGATTGCGTTTGAATCCGTTTCTTGACCCGTCTTACGGATTTTCATCCATGAGACGGTCTCACATACGACTCCCTCTATACATGTATATTCCTTTCATCATATTTAACTTTTTTCAGATACACAAATCACAATCAATACATATAACTAACTTTTTTGATCAATACATTCCAACCAGAAACCTAAAAATGGAAGATAATATATTGCAGAAACAACAAATGTGCTCTTTTTTTTTCTATTTACAACAAGGAACCATAGATATTCATTTGTCAATCAAGAAAATAGTCAGAATTAAATCTACAATAGTTGAAGGAAGCAGGAACTGCAAATTCCCCTGCTTTCACTACAAAGAATCATCAAACCAAACGAAAATCTTTGATCTTTTTTCTCGAGAAACCCGGTATAATATAAGGGTTTGCTCTATACTACAGTATGGCTAGTTCGTATAATATAACCACGGGGCTAACGAGGTTGGATAGGAGCACGTACCACCGTGTCAAAGCAACGTGCATAAATCAGCCTGTATAAGTGACAGCTCCAACGAGCTTGTTGTTAGCTTGCCTTGAATCGGTTGTTTGCAGCAAAAGAATCGTTGAGTCAGCACATCCTGATGATATTCGCTACATTTTTCCCGATTTCTTCTTTCGTTTGCTCACAGATAGGAAGTTCACCGATATACAGGTCAAAAAAGGCTCCTGGATATACAAAGAAGCAGCAAAGTTAGGATAGTCGTTCTTCTAAAGGTTTGTTCGATCTTTCCTTCAAATAACGGGGTGGTGAATGTTGCATTGTTACGGACAGTTATATAGCGACCAAAATGACATTAGAAAACGAGCACACTTACTGCAAAGATCTTTGCTCTGGACTGCTCCGATGTTATTCCCTTCAACTGCAAAAATAAATGTTTCCTTGTCAAGTAAATCAATCTCCATACGTGAATAACGAGCAAACAGAAAAAGGTGAGACACTGAGACCCCGTCACATAGAGTTTCAAACAAATTCAAAGCCCGTTAAGCATTGTCATTATTCGTTGATATATCATAGTGCAGCTCACCTTCGGTAACTAGGTGCCCGTCGGCTGTTCTCCGAAAATTGATTGTTGTACCCTGTAAATTTTTCCATGCTTCAGTGAAATTCCTTTAAAAACGAAAAGATGGGAAAACAACGGATTCAAAAGCTCGTACCACACGTAAGGGAATATCCTGTTTGAATATGGAACCAAATGCTTGTAGGCAGCTGAAATCAGCTTCCGGATTCGTCTGATAATGACGAAAACATCCATCAGTATAAGAAAGCTACCATCAAGAACAAGCAAACACTAGAATTTGCCTACCTTTGTTAATCGGGCTCGGAGAGACTTCTCAAAAACACTACAGGAGAATTTATAAAATAATTAGATACATTAACAATCATATACAATTGTATTTTTTTCCCGCTTGGTTTATGTTACTAATGTCTTGATTATGCGTGCCTCCTTGCATTTCAAATACCATAACAGCAGTTAACTTACTCTTTCACAGTATTGATTTTGATCCCATTGCAACTAACGACGAGCCGAACTGTCATGTTGATATCCGACCTGCACCACAACCATCAAATATTACAGAATGAAGTTTCTATCGACTTCAATAATCTAGACAGTCTGCCTCCATTATTGGAGTGTTATTTCGTTAAATCAACAAAACTAATATGACACTGTCCTTTAGGTAACGTCATATGCAATAGATGTTTCCAAGTGAGATTATAATTGCCAGTCTCAGTTACATCTTACATGGATCCTAAGTTAGAAGATTTAATTAGCTTTATTTTTCTGTGACGGGCTCCGAGCAACAAACAGCATAGAAGTGTAACCTGTTTGAGTAGGACTGTCGCTGACTCATGTTTTCAAGAGATTTAATGCTACACACATGGATTTCAGTCATTAGATGAACAAAAAGATGAGTCGTACGGTGAAATGATGAACAATGATATCATAATGTGTAATGCAACAGTTCACAACCTATTTTGGATACTAATGAGTATCCAATTGGATGGCATCTATCAGCTTGCTAGGATGTTCGATTATTTTTTCCACATTCACCGCTCATTATCTAAGCAATTGTTTCTTACTAGGTGAACTTAACTAGGAGAAAATGCCATGGGATGTGCCTGATTGATTGCATAAACAACAGAGGTATACAAAACGTTATAATATCATAAACGAAGCTCTTGCTCTGCATCATTCCAACTAACCTTAGAAGATCCCGATAGAAATCTTGGTGCTTGTTCAACTCATGCTCTGGAATGCAAGCATACTTTGGACCCAATTTCTCGCAAACATCAAACGGATGAACATCTGTTGGAAAAGCAAATGAGCTAAATCTTCAGGGAACACTTTCTAAAATGAACTTAATACGTTTCAAGGGAGTCAACATTTGGCCAAGGACTTACAGAAACCAAATGCATAGACTTTGAGAGATTTGATTCTTATAATGGTCATAGTTCTTGATCCAGTTCCTACAAGGATCTGATAGTTCGGAAGTAACCGAAGAAAAAGTTAATGAACTTTTCATACTTTAGAGCATTCACATCAAAGAGAACAATAAAGATTTTCTTAATATCAAAACTATACACTGCTACCTCTGGAGTGAAACAGGAATTAATTTCTCCCGATATTGTATTGTCCAACATGGTTGGAAACTCCACACCAGTTCTGGGCTCAGTTGTCTTAGCCCAAGGCAAACTCTGCAAATAAAGATCACTGCAGGGTCCACATCCTCGACTTTCAATGTCACAATGTTTTTGATCCCCGCATCTCTGTGCTTCCATGGAACTGGTGTCCAGTGGAATAGCTAGGACATTTGTCGAGCTAAAAGAACATACGTAAAATCAAAACCCTGTAAGATGCAAAGGAGCAAAAGCATGTCCTCACATGAAAAGTATCAGATGAAGCATGATAAAATGCATTAAAAATTCCTAAGTTGTTCACAAAAAGTAGAAGCAGAAGTCGAGCTTACAGATTAGTCAATGGTGGCACCAATGCTGCCCCCAACGACAGCATGGGAAATGATTGAAGCCATTGAGACTCTTTACACAATTGCTTCATAGCAAAGCTTGAAATCTTGTTAAACACCACGGGGATTGCAGATATCCTGCTATATTTCAACTTCCAGAAAACCCCTGAAAGGTCACGTCTAACAGAAGAAATCTGCCTCACTTGTGTTGAAGTGCCGGAGCAACTGGAAAGAGAACCAAGATGATCACCAGGTAACTTGCGTTTAACATTGACATTGGAACCACCAGCACACCATATTACTAGAGCACCAGCGAATTTCGACATACAGTGGAAAGCTTCTTGAATCGCCATACTTCCAGGCACAAAAAGATTTCTTGAATTGTCTACCAATGATGCAATATGAGAGATCCAATGGGCCCCCAAACTGTGTGGCAGAAGGGGATCGATAGGAAAAATGCCACCGGTATTCCCATCTGGTTCGACGAAAAACAACCAATTATTTCCCATATTGAACTACAAACAGATCAGTTGCCAATCCTCAGTTCTTGTAACTATCACTGGACCCGGAAACGACAGCAAAACCTGCTGAAGTTATATCAAGAATCAGCAAAGATGGTAACTTGACAATTCAACAACAAGCTCGATAACACGAAAAAGAAAAAGCTGAAGTATGAAGACACTGACAACTCAAAGCATTTAAGCCTAATGAACATAATGTATAACTGCCTTTGAAATCTAATTTCAGGAAAATATACAACCGATAATAACAAAGAATCTAATTTCCCATACACAAGGGAAAATGATGAAAGGCAAAGGGTAATCTTCAATCATTTCCAAGATTATAATAACACCATAAAAAGGTGATATGCAAGAAAAATTCACCTAAGCATGAAAAAAACACAAGGCAATCAACCCTGAAGAAAAATGCAGACGCATTGGTAATCATACCGTTAATAAAATCAGAAAAATCCAATATTAGGCCTAATCATGCAACACAAAATCAACCCTAACAAGGTTTAATCAGAATCACAAATCCACAATCATGAGCAATACAAAGACCTCCCAAGAATCAAACGGTGTGAAAACAAATAAATTCAAAAATTCAAGAAAACTGCATTCAATATATCAATAGACAAAAATGGAATATAAATGAAAAGGACAAAAAGGGAAGAATATAAACCTCGGAAACGTCAGCAAAGAAAGTTCAAAAGGAAAGATCAAGAACCATTTTTTATATCGTTTTTCGATAATGGGCTCAAAAATCCGATCAGGGCTTTCGCATTTTTTAGAGAGAGAGAGAGGCGGAAGCAAGGTAAAGAATATGCCTTGTTTGATCTCGCCAAGAAACAGAGAAATGAAGGCAGCCAAGATCAATTTTTTTTCTTTTCAAATACCTTTTTTTCCGGAAAATGGCTCTGAACTAATTACTGATAAATAAAAAAGATCATTTTTTGACTATATATTATTGCTTTGATTTTGGACGGTGTCGCGACAGACGGAAAAAACAAAGAACCAAATAATAATAAAAATAAATTAAAAAAAGAGAGAGAAAGGCAAAAGGGAGAAGAAATCTCTGACCTCTGTTTGAAATCCCACCGAATAATCTCAGCTCTTCGTTTTTAAAATCATTAATTTTTTTTCATTAAATCGGCCAACACCACCAACACAGGGGGTTTCATTCATGAATCATGGCATTGCCCTCTCTCTCTCTCTCTCTCTAGATATAGATATAGAAATGTTTCTGCCCTGTTTTCACGTTCACATTCATTCGTTTTTTCTTGCTCTGGCCACCAACATCACATCACTTTCTTCTTCACTTGGATTTTTAACTCCTTCCTCAAGTTTGGGAAACAAAAAGAAAAGATTTTTGGTATAATAGTCTAACAAACAATATGTAACATTTTTTTTAATGTCCAACATGTGAGTAGTGGCTGCGAGTTATTCTTTTTGTTAATCGTATTTCTCGAAGTTATTCTTTTTGTTAATTGTATTTCTCGAATAAATGATAAAGACATTAGGGAGGAAATCACATTTCTTAATCAAGTCACATTTCCGATTATGGTGCCCGTATTGGGTTGAAAGTGTGACGAACTTAATCCGTCCCTCGAATCAACTAGGTCGAAAAAATGATACTTTTTAATATTATTAGTTATTTTTTTCTTGATCCTAATAGTGACAGAAAGACAAATGCCCGATCTAAAAAATGATATTTTTCAGTATTAGAATTTATATTTTTTTTCTCAATCCTAATAGTTACGAAAATGGTAAATTACATGTTGATACTTATATTTTGGGCATTTTTTTAAAGAATGAACCTATTTTTTCAAAATTAACAAAAATAGTATTTACTTTTTCATAAAAATTGCAAATCTTACATTTAACTAATTTTTTACCTGAAAATCGCACGTAATTAATTGTATTTTAATATTCATATTATCTCAGTTGCGTAGAAAAAATTCAGCCAATCAATAAATATTAAAAGTACAATCAATTACATACGATTTATATGACGTAAAATTGATTAAATGTTAGATTTGTAAAATTTTTGTAAAAGCGGATATTATTTTTTTAATTTTAAAAAAATAAACCATTTTTTACAAAGTGCCCAAAATGCAGGTGTCAAAGTGTAATTTACCCTTACAAAAATGCTACCGTCTTTTTGTGTTTTTGCTGATCCGAATAATTATAAAATTATCATCATTTTTTATTTTTCAGTATTAAAAATGACAATTTTTTTTTCAAACCAACTTTTTACATCGAATCCGAAATTCGTCTGATGGATTTTGACCCGTTGGTCAATTCACACATTTTTTTGTGAAAATGGTATCATCATAATAGAGAATTTCCCATAATTGACACCTAATTCTCTCTCATGTGATATACATGAATTGCAAATTGTGCGTGCAAGTTACAAATATAGGTCAAAATCTTCCAACTGCCGTCCAATAACAAAATTCATAAATGATGTTGACACGTCGGCTCTTTATACGCGGGATTGAGCTTATTCAACAACACACGCCAACTATATTCTGGTGAGGCGATACCGAAACGAACTTACGAAATCGTCTATGGCACATTTATTATTGTATTTTTTTTTTTATAGGAATTTCTATTTGCACCATTAAAATTACTCTTTGTACTATAAAAAAAAAAAGGAAAGAAGAAAATAATTTTGAAGTTATTTAAATTGCCCTTTAATTAAAAAGAAAAAAATCAAGTGTGGTTCGAAAATGAAATTTCGAACTCACCATGTTTGTTTGAAATTTCATTTTTGAACCATGTTTGTTCGAAATTCCATTTTTGAACTGGCATGATAGTTAAAATAAGTCTCGTTCGAAAATGGATTTTCGAACGGACTCCACGAATTTTTTTTAAGTGACGTTCGAACACACGACTTCAAACATATCCATCTTGTTCGAACACAAGACTTCGAACATATTCAGAATGTTCGAACACACGACTTCGAGCGGAACACGAATTTATTTGTTTTTTATTAGTAAAGGTTTTTAGGTAAATTTATAACTAATAAAAGAAAGTGAAAATAATTTCTTATAACTAAAGCATAAGAAACTTGAAATCGAAGAAAAATTGAAAAAAAAAACTAAAATAATCGAGTGTACAAATAGAGAATGCAACAACAAATATGCAATAAATGATTTTAATTGCAAAACGCACCCACGAGTAGCAGTTGCGGTTGCCGATTTCTCTTCATCACGAAAACTTTCAAACACGTATGTTTTTCTAGTTTTAGGAAAATCAATCTCACTACCCAAATTGCTACGATTCAAACTTGACGTTGTACCTAATCCAAACATCATCACATGTTCCTCTTCGCCTTTATACCAAATCAAAGTCCATCCAAACGAATGGAGGTTTGGTTAGCAAATAATTGAGACCTAAAATTAGAACCGTAAATGAACAGAACCACTCGCGGGCTGTTCGAAGTTCGGTTTCAAAAAAAAATTATCCCTTTTCTAAATGAACCGAGCTTGAGCCTCGATTCGAGCTCAATAAAATTATCGAGTCGGGCTTAAACAGTATAATATTCGAGCCCGGACTTAATCGAGCATGTTCATGAACATTATAATTTATAAATATATATGAAGGATAAATTAAATAATTTTTTTTTTGAGCTTAAACATGTAAATTAAATGGGCTACTTTTTTTTAGAATTCAACCTTGAGCTCGATTAGTAAATTTTTTAACATTTCACAAGCCAAGCTCGAATATTCCTTAACGAGACTAACTCGAACATCAAGGTGTTTGTTCGGCTCGGTTCAGTTCGTTTATAGTCCTATCCGAAACAGAATCATAATTTAATCTCTAAAATCATAATATATATTTCAAATATCAGTCCAAGACTAATTATCAAGTGCAGCAAATTACAACACACAAACAGCTACTATCTCAAGCTATTTCTGAATATCAAAGAAATATATATAGCATAAGGTGCAAAATCAATGTGATTTACAGCAACATCACCTCATTTACAGATGATGAATAACGAAGAACATATAGTTGAAATGGGGCTTTTGTCAATCGTCGTAGTGAAGAAAAAAAATGGAAGGTCTTTTCAGCAAGAAAATTAAATAATTAAAAGTTTTTTTTCTCTTTTTTTTTTTGTTGTTGCTAAATTACAGGTAATATAAGACCCAAATTATGTAACCTGGGGATAAAAGAAGCAGCAGCAAGAAGTCAGAAACCTGAAACTCTTTCGGCTGTCGATTCTTCGATTTGTGAAGCTTTCATGGCATCACAAGAGTCCCGCTTCGAATAGATTCCGCCTTCTCAAAGTCTCGTCCACCAGCTTGAACGTCTTCTTCACAAGCTTCTGATCTAGGGCAGTGGTTCGATAGATCTTGAAGACCCGATCAACACGATCAGGTGCAGCGCTTTGGAAATACAGCTCCTCGAATTTTTTCTTCACAAATCTGAGTGCAGAGATAGAATATTATTTGGGAAAATGAAGGAGGATAAAAACTTGAAGAAAGAATGAAATGCCACCATTAGATGCAAAGTAAAATATGTCTGATTCACTTTTTGCTAAGAGAAAATGGATTAGCATTAGATGTTAAGCCAATTATCGCGAGAAATGATATATAATAATAGTAGAATACCGTAGAACAAGTTTAGACGGAGACGGCATGAGAGTACTTACTCATATGCATGCTCAATTTCTTGTTTCCCGGTTGAAACTGGCTGGTAATCCTTGTACCACCCGCATACATTCAACGGGACCTGCATACAAAAACATTATGATCCTAATCTCATGAAATCGTCCCATGTGTAGGAGCCCTTAAGTCTTAGATACTTACTTTAAGAACCTTCTTTTCAAATAAATCGAATTTGTTGAGAAATAGCAGGAACGAAGTTTTCTGCATGGAAAGTGGTAGTAATAATAAGTGATCATGCGCATCATGGAATAGCAATAACAGACAGTCTTGTAACATGAGATAAAACCTCGAAGCAAGGTTGCTTCAGGACCCACTCAAAGAGTTCTTTCGTCTCCATCATTCGGTTTGTGTTATCATCCTCAAAGAGAGTTTGGTCATACCTGTACGTATACAGAGTTAAAATACTTTCGTGCAATGTCTAAGTGTAAAAATCAAAATCACAACATCAGAAGTCAGATTTATAGGAAACTGAAAACATGTATCTGTGATGAAATGGTGTGATACCACCACTACAGCAAATACACAAGCAGTGAGAGAGGATTTCATTTGTTCTGGGTAAATGAGAGAGTAATATAGTCATACTCGCTTATAGCAGCACAGAATATCACAGCTGAAACGCCCTCAAATAAATGGATCCATTTTCTTCTTTCATTTTTCTGGCCTCCGACATCGAAGAGACGATATACTTCTCCACTTTTCTTGTTTTCTCCAACTGGGCTGCAAATATCTCCATAATTAGAGACTGCTTTACATAACAGTCATTTAAATCACACCTTGAACTTTCAAGGATGCTGGCACACATAGCATAAAACAGCAGTATCTATTAGTGATAGCCAAACATTATTGACAAATAAGGCATAAGCGATGATGGATTCTCAAGGATGTCCATGCAGATGTAGATGCACCAATATCAAACATGACGGAGGCTGCAGCATCTCTAAGTGGGAACTGAGAGAAAACTGTTCTGTTCCTTTTTTTTCCTCTTTTACCTCACCTATTTAAGATTCATGAAATTATCTTCAAAATTTCTAATTTTGAAACAATAAAATTTTAAATTATTTCCAAAAAAATCACATTCCTTAATTGAAATAAGACTAAAATGTGCCTCTAAATTTTTTCAACCAATATACTATTCTTAAAACTATTAAGTTGAATCCCTAGTACCCCCAAGCCCAACTCCCGGAAAAAAAAAATACCAAGTTGAATCATTTGGGAACAGAAATGTCTGGGTAGTCAGATAGCATGCTGTTTTACTTTCCTCATTATCAACTTATCATATATGATTGGATCACTAGAGGACTAGTATCTTAAGAACATGTATGATTTTTACCAGGAAAAAGAAGGCAGTGTTAGGTGATCTAGTTGCTGGGGCTTGGGGAAAGGACTCCATTCAATTATGAAATGCAGACAAATCATGAGGTTGGTGATGAATAAAGCAGGAAACAAACAAACATACAAGCTTCGGTCTTTGTACAGGGAGAAAAAGGAAACCAGTAATCACCTGAACTGGATTTCTACAACACCTGTTGTCCGAACCCTGGCATAAAGAACATCTTCCTACATCACGAGTTCACGACATACATAAAAAAACATATTTTTCAATACATACAAAAATAACTAGGTATAAAGAATGAAGTACATAGATTGATTAGGAAAATAATGAAATAAAAGGCCGCAAGAATGATGAGATGGTTTTTTCAATAGATCAGGTGACTAAAAGCACATAGGTGAATTTGAATGGGTGTTCTTTCTTTATTTTTCTTCTTCTCCCATGTGAATCTTATCATGTTCACAACTATAACTGATAATAACATATAAGTAAATATTTCAGACCACTAAATGAACCATCATGCATTCATGTGTCAGCTTCTATTTCTGTTATAGGAAAAGGTGAATATGAGAACATTGGCTCACTTATAGTAATAGACTTGGTTTGAATATATCTATGCCCAAAAAATCACATATTGAAGTTAAAACCAATACAGTCCACTGACCGTGCAACCGGCGAACCTTAAACTCACAGTCAAATCATCAGATCAACTAGCCATATTGGTTTAGTGGCAGCCTTGCATTCTTGTACCAAATCTATAAGTCCATAACATGTTCTATCAAATTTGTCCCTAGATCAATGAAATATTCTCCTTTTGAAATAAGAATGCGATCTTATCAGGAAATTGGCCATTTAAGAATTTTATTCACATCCTTTTGTTCTCTTTTTGACTTCCTTACCTGAAAGCATATAGCCAGCTCTTGTAAGACTGAACTATGATAGCTTCCGCAGCAATAATTGCTAATATATATCTGGATCACTAGAGTATGGATTCTGAAATTATTAAGGGAGACAAGGGAAGAGGGATTATGTCAGCTCTCATGTTCTCACATACCTTAGTTGGAACATAGTCTGCATCAGATAATCTTTGTAAATTTTCCATAAAATAATGAGCACAATCTGGAAGTTGAAGTTCATTACCACGGACATATGTTTCCTGCCGATCAGGGTCAAACATTTGAATAAGTAAATCTGTACAATGGTTCAATAAATCCCAGAACTCAAATTCAGGGAAAGACTACTCCAAATCATTTAGATAAAGCATGACTAACCTGTATGGCACTATCTCTCCAAAGAGTTTCAATTTCATGTGCAAGCTCCTTAGTTAGGCGTGGATAATTCAACCTACCACCAATTTCTGAAAATTTATCTCCAATTTCCTGAAAGAAATTTGAATATTAATATTTTTCCCAGCAACAGCCATTTTCAGATTTGTTCAATCTCCATAAGCCCACTGGTTTCAAAATGTATGCTCTAAGACAATGACAACCAAGGATATGCCATGAAGAAAAGAGGCAGACCTTATTTTCATCAGCTATAACGAACTTTGAGGAATCTTCTAAGCTTTGGGACAATTCCTTTGACCCATCATATAATATCTGTAAGAAAAATGCAAAACTAAGCAATAATTTTCTCATACAAGTATACAACTTTAACATATACAACAATGTTATTTTAAATATTTACACATCCTATCAATCAAATGCCATATGAACCAAAGGGTGACAACCAACACACCCTTTCATATATTCATACTTTTATTGTCTGATAAATATTGGCATGGATGACTGGAATATAGCCTTTCAGCTCAGCCTCATCAAACCCGCTCTGAAACAGAAGTTTTATCTGCAATGCATTCAAACAATTTTCAAGCAATGCAGACACATAGGCATTACATTTGACCTCGATATAGAAAAAGATCGCCATACCTGCTTGAAAATGGTGGACTTTCCAGAATCTCCAGCACCTTAACCACCGGAAAAAAGAACAAAAAAACATCCGTAAATGTCAAATAAGTGTAATCAAACAAATCAAACATACAATAATAGATTTTTTTCATGTATAAACTATTGGATTGTATACCAAGTAACAGAAGTTTCTGAATATGTTTCTCCGCCTTAGTTTCTTGCTCAATTCGCCTTTCTATTTCTGCAGTCTGAAAATCCAATCGGCATAAAATATTAACACCAAAATACCATCAATCCACACAAAACGAATAACAAAAGCAACACCAAACTTCAATCAGTGCGAAAGCTTCGAAACTTCCGAGAAGGATTAACCTGCTCATTCTCTTCAGAACCAGCTTGATTATGACGCTGTCTACTGCAGAGTGACCCCATACTATCAAGTAACGTGCACAACACAAACACCATACGTAATCAATCCGCCAACCAGATTAATCACCAATTCCACCGCCCAATCCTCTATGCAGCTCCATACCTCCCCCGAAACGAGCCGTCCGAATTTGCACCAGCTGAATGGAGGCGACGGCGGCGATTCAGAAGCAGCTCAGCTGCAGCTGGAGATGCGGCGGCAGTTGGATCTAAAGCCGGATTTGGCGGAGCAGGATCAGCTCTTTTCGCCAAATGCGGAACCCAGAACACTGCGGTACGGATCTGGAGCGGTAATCAGCGGCTTCACGGCGGCGGTGGAGGTGGCCGCGGCGGCGATCGGCCGTGGAAAGAGAAATTGGAGTGATGAGGGTTTGGTTGGTGTGGTGGTAGGTTTCAGATAGATCCGGCGGTTTTAAGCTTTTTGACCAGTCAAACTATCAGTCAACTTTTTGACCGGGTTGGATGTTTGACCCGACCCGGATCCGTTTTCTGTTGTGGGTCCGGGTATGGGTTTGGTAATGGATTGGTTGGGCTTGAGAGTTGGGCCTCGAAACTCTTGGATCTTTTATTTTTTTTTATTTTTTTTTTCAATAATTGCATTTCCAATTTTTGAATACTTTTCTTTAATATGTATTTAATTTTGTTATTGGTTGATATTGGTTTTAGAAATATGGGTGTTATTTTGACTTTATTTGGAAGACAAAAACATGTGTAGAAGGGTCAAAATTACGATGGAAGTTCATATTATGTGGCATATTTATAATTTTATTAATGTTTAGACATATTTTGACTTAAAATATGATTTCACATAAGACTCCCTCCATTTGAAAAATATGAGTGATGGATTTTATGGCATGTTAAAAGTATGAGAATCGGGTGGAAATTCAAGACACGATGGAATTGTTTGATAACGCATTTAAAATAGGGTTAGTTATGATTTTAAGTACTACTCAATTTGCAATTCTGATACCGCTTTCACAACTTTTTCAATAATGATTCCACATTTCGATTTGTAGCCATTTCAACACCCCCAATATTTTCCGATGATCAGAAGCCGGCATGACAATGTACTTTTCCACGTGTACACATTCCAATCGTTGAAAAGTTCAGCGTGGAAAAATAATCCACGACATTAGATTTTCAACCGTCGGAAAAATTAGAGGTGTCGAAATTATTACAAACTGAAAAGTCGAATCAATATTGCAATATTTTAAAAGTGATGGTCAGAATTATAATTTGGTCAAAACTTAAAAGTGGTTTTTAAATTTGCAATTAACCCTTATATATGTTTTCATAAAATTTTATTTAGAAAATATTGTATCTTTAAAAATATTTTTGGAAAGATACATTGTTTCAAAAAAATAAAATATTTTTAATTTTTTTAAATTTATTATGATTTATTTAAATTTAAATTTTATATCTAGGATCCATCCTTCCCCAATTATGGTATATTAAAAAAATTTAAAAAAAAATAATTATGAAACACGAAATGTAATACGAGTGGGAATATGGGATCTGATCCGTTAATACTCCAAGGCCAACAAGAGAAATTTGAGAACCACAAAATCATAGCACAAATACGTCGAGCAAATTGAGTTAAAGCATAAACAACTATGTTAGTTGTTCTATGTGAAAATACTTGATTTTTTTTTTAAAAAAATGGACCTAATTAATTTCAAAGTTAGGTTGATATTTGACGTGACAAAATTTGAGTATATTTTAGCAATTTTGCCATTACTTTATTTCAGAAGCATAAATCTTATTTGGTGTCTAAACTCATATTCAAACGGTCCCAATCGACATGTCACAAAAAAAAAAAAGTTGGGAAATTTCCTTAATTGTCTCTTAGTAAAAAAAAATTCACAATGCCAGAAAAAATGGTGAATGATACATTTATCTGAAAGTGATGTAAAATGATATTCGGTCCGAAATTTCTTTTACACCATCATATAATATTTACATTTTTACGAAATATATATCGATGGGTAGTGTGACATTAAATCCTATCAAAGTGAAACTACATCATAATCATAAGATAAAAAAGAAAATATTCAACGGTCCCAATCGACAAGTATTTATCAAAACAAATATAAAAAAGTGAAAAAAAAATTCCCTAATTGGCTTTGAGTCAAAAAAGAAGAAATGGTGAATGATACATTTATGTGAAAGCAATGTAAAACAATATCGGGCCCGAATCTCCTATTACACCATCATATAATATTTATCTTTTTACAATATTTCAATGGATATATAGTATGATATCAAATTATATCGGGTGAAACTACATTATAATCATAAGATAAAAGTAAATATTCAAACGGTCCCAATAGACATGTATATCAACAACAACAACAAAAAATCCTTAATTAGCTTTGAATCAAACAAAAATTCACAATACCAGAAGAAATGGTTAACAACACATTTATGTGAAAGTAATGTGAGACGATATCAGGTCCGAAAATCTCCTATTACACCGTCGCGTAATAGTTATCTTTTCATGATATTTCGATGTATATATAGTGTGGTATCAAATTCTATCGGCGTGAAACTGCATCATAAATGTAAAAAGGAAATGTTCAATTAATTTTAATTTTGTCCATGTTTCATAATGGGAATTGAAACTAATTTAATCTTGAATTAATCTATGACAATTCATGTAAGAAATTATTGAGAATTTTGTTGAATTGGCTTGCATGTTCTAGTTGAGGAACATGTGATCCCTTCTTTATGACTTGCAATCTTGCCTTTTCTCCAAGCAGTCTGCAATAATTACAATTTTTTTTAGACATGAAGATACATATAATACGAATATACGTATATAAATATCTGAACGATGTAAATTATGTTCGATATTATAAAGTGTAGATTAATATATTGATCATGTTCATATATTTGTAGGTATTCATTAAAAACTCAACTAATATAGGAGTGACAATATTCAGGGGCAGATCCAAAGAGGCTATATCGACCATTTAATTTCTATATTTTTTTATCGTCAGCTGATTTCAGTCTCCTTACCAACGACTGTGATTTTTTTTTTAATATATATACAGTATAGTAGGGTCCCCTAAACATTTTCGTCTGGATCCGTCACTGACAATATCATAAGACTTCTTTCATGTGAAGAAAATAAATATGACAATTAATATATTGAATGAATACATACTTCTTGAGCTCCTCTGTTTTCTCCAATGGAAATATCTGGTCATTTTCTCCCCACACAATCAACACTTCCTGAATTTTGTAAAACCAAATTAAATTACATATCTCATTCAAAAAAGGCAAAATAACTAAAATTTGGAAAAATATTGATAGATGTAGAAAAAATCGATAATAAGAAATGCAGCATGAAAAATGCAATAGAAGATCTCATTCCCACTTAAATCTACACAAAATTACACTTACTATATCAACAAATGATTATTATTTTTTTATATTTTTGAGGGAACAATGATTATTGTTAATATAATCACTAATACACATAATTTGAAATATCAAATATAAGAATTAGTACCAATATGACCAATTCTTCAAGTAGAAACCAAAATATAAGAACAAAAGGATAATCTCGTGTGAGATGATTTTACGAGTTGAAATTCGTAAAACGGGTCAGATACTGATCCAAATAAACCAAACACCAACAAATAATCAAATGTTCCATTAAGTGTAAAATTGGATTCGAATTTCGAATCTCGACCCGTCTTATAAATTTCAACGTACCTGTGATAAAGGAGATAAGTTTACAGTCTCATCCTTCCCAATAGTCAATTCTTTTAAAAGTTCCAGCTTTTCTTTCCTGTTTTCAGAATATAATTTCTGGAAAAAATATAAATAGATTAAAAATTAGTGTCACTAATATTAATCACACACATGTTATGCTTTCATATATTAATTAATGTTGGTTGAATTTACTTATTTAACAAAAGAAAAACATATACCAAAAATTACATTCGATTCCTCTCTCTCATTTTCAAAATGTAACCATCTCATATCTCACGTGACACTAAATGTAACACGAAATCTGGTACTGAAAAATCGACCCATTCGCGTGAATAAAGTCGTTGAGGACAAAATTAGGCATGTCGATATATTATGCTTCCATATATTAATTAATGTTGTTAAATTTAATTATTTCACAAAGAAAACATCTACCAAAATTCAATTTCTTGCATTTTCAAATTGTAACCATCCCATATTTCACATGACATTAAATGTAACACGAAATTTCGTATCAAAAAATCATCTCACTCACGTGAATAAAATTATCGAGGATGAAAATTTCATTCGATTCCTCTCCCGTATTTTCAAATTGTAACCATCTCATATTTCACGCGACATTAAATATAACACAAAATCTTGTACCGAAAAATCCACCCACTCACGTTAATAAAGTCGTTGAGGACGAAATTCGGCATGTAGACACGTCGGGAGACGACGAATCGGAACGAAGACCACATCTGACTCGCATTGACCGGCAAAAGGAGATCCTCAATCTTGTCCACGTCAGCTTTCTGCATCAGCCGCATGTTGTCGCTCCGCCGCATGTTCACGGCGGAGCTCGCGATCACCACCTTCTCCACCCTCTCCGGCCACATGCTCGCCAGCCGGTACGCCACGAACCCGCCGTAGCTCGTGCCCACAACCGAGTACCTACATATAATTAAACAACATTATATATAGACGAACTCGTTTGTGGAACGAGCACTATATATATATATAATATAATATAATTAACTAATTAAGTGTAGCATCTACGAGACTATTCATTTATTTTATTTAAATTTAATTTACCTCGAAACTCCGAGGTTTTCGAGGAGTCTGGCCATGCAGGCGGCCTGAAAAACCTCGGAGCGGTCGGGGGATTTGGAGAAGGATTCCCCGAAGAATACGAGGTCGGGCATGTAGACGTCGTATTCTCCGGTGAAGAAGGCGGCCTGCTGCCGCCACTGCCATAGGCTCGGAGGGCCGAAGCCGTGGATTAGGACGAGCTTCGGCTTCGAGGTGGCGGCGGGCGGGCCCCAGAAGTGGATGGTGGTGTTGGCGTCGATGTCCACCGTCTGAGAGGTGAGGCCCGCCGCCGTGGCGGCGCGGCGGAGGAGGGTGGCGCAGAGAGAGGCGACGCTGAAGCAGGAGGCTCCCATCGCCTTTTGGATTAATTAAGGGAGAAAAAAAATGGGAATAAATTTGTGAAGGAATTTTAGGAGAGGGAATTTCATTAAATATAAGAGTAATGATTTTGTCTCGTTGCAACTAGTGTTGATATTTTAATGGAAAATAATAAATAAAATGGTGTTATTTTTTTATTTTATTTTATTTTGATGAAAAATAGAATTTATGAATATTGATGGTGAAGAGTGTGAATCCACCTATCACTATCTTATTTATTTATGATCCAACTAAATATAGTGATGTGTAAAGTCAACAAAATAATAAAGTTGTAAAGACATTAATATTTAACTAATAACTACTTTTTTAGCCCAACCATAAATAAATGCATATATAATTTATTGCACATCAAATTAAATAAGCACATGTACAAAAAGTCCTTTATAGGGGGTCAAATTTACTTTTGCATTTTTTTTCTTTTATGTTTTATTATTAAATTTATAATATAATTTTAATAATATTTATCATAGTCAATATTTATAAACACAAAATTGAATTATATATGCTATAAATTCTAATTATGAAATAATGAACTGTAATATTGAATTATTAATTAAAAATTAAATAATAAAAAAGAATTATAAACTCTAATTTAATGGGATAAATCACAATTAAAGATTGTAAAGTTAAACTAAAGTATAAAAACTAAAATTGAAGAATATAAGAAAAATTCATCATTAAAAAAAAAAGGCGATGCATAGTGAAACACATAGAAAGCAACGTGAAATTTAATGTGCGTGTATTTATGATGTGCATATCCTAATCTAGTATTTATATAAATGTATATATGTATTTTGAATTCAATAACATGTGTTTTTGTAAGCAGAAATTGAATCTTGATGAGGATAGGAATAAATTAATTAAATGAATGGTTTGATTCCATTTGGGTTGGTCAATAAACTTCTTTGCATGAATGTCCCTACATATATGCATATATATGCTTCAATTTCAACAAACTTTATGTGAAACATCTAGATTAAATTTCAAAATATATATTTGTTGGTATGAGACGTGTTACGATCTTACACAAGTTTTTTGTGATTTTAGTAACATAAATTAGAAAATCACGAAAGCACAAGAGAGACTAGTAAAGATGGGGGAGTAGTGGGAAAAAAGGATATGAAATTTCATGTTATTAAATCGTTTTTAGTTAATAATTAATTATTATAATTGATTATTTCATATTTAGATTTCACTCGATCTTTTCATTTCAGAGACATTTTGGAAAAATGCACACGTATTAATAAAATAATTAAATTACATGTGAATACAGTAAATGAGTCAACATGAGATATTTGAATAAATTAAATGAGAGTTATAGATAGGAGAAAAAATATAATATTTTCACCTCGAATGTGTAAAACGATATTCATTATGAAATAAAAATAAAACGATAAAATGATATTTATTTAGAAATTAAGGAAGTGGAATTTTTAATTTATTGTCATTTGTAAAATTAAACTATAGCACTAAAAAAAAAAAGAAGAAGAAGAAGAAGAAGAAGAAGAAAGAAAATCAATAATTTGGATTAAGGAATGGAAGATGAAACACGATTTTAGAACATATAAGATTAGATTGATCAACCGTGTGATGCACGGATAAGATATGTACACTTATTATTATTTTATTAGAAGTTATAAATATGAAAAAAGTGCGCACAAATTAATTAAATTTAAATTTCAATGCCATCATTATTAACATCACTATATATTATATAAGTATATAATATTATATTATTAACATAATTACACTTATGTAATTATCTCCTTTTATGATTAAACTTAATTAGCGTAATTGTTATATATTCGTTTGATAGTTGTATATTAATCTAAATTAAATTAATTAGCAATGTATTCTAAATAATTGCATAACTATCGGATATATTTATCTGTTTTTATTTTGAGAAGTAGTAGTATTCGCGATTTTTATGAATTTATAGTATTTGTGTATATTGATTTGCACTTGCAATATATTAGTATAAATAATTTATATTAGGAGTATATTATTATATAGAAGTGTTTTGGAAATATAATCTATTTAATTAAGGATAGTTCCTAGTTTATATAATGATTCCCATGACCAAAAAATTAGTTAATATATATATATATATATATATTATTTATTATTATTAAATCCAGAAATTTTGTTTGTGCCGGAAAAGGAAGACTTTCTATAAACTATTAAACTAATTGTAATTGTAATAGAAAATAATTAAAATATTATTTTTTTCGTAACTTTTTTTTTTGCTCCTTCTTGAACAAACTGATTATTAATGATGAATATTAGGAATCTACCTATCAATAATCTTATTTATGAGTAATGACTCAACCAAATATATTGCTCTGCATTTCTCAAAAAAAAAAAATGTAGTCATCACACTAAATAAAGACATTCATTTTTTGCTCCCTATGAAAAAAATAAATAAATTCATTTTATGAATGTTGTGATAATAGATGCAATTAAGTAATTAACGATATATGAATTCCAAATTCATATTCATTTTGAATTAGTGTTAGTATCTTATTTATTAAATGTAATACATAGACAATTAATTAAGGAAATTTTATTGAAAGTTAACATAAAAAAATTTAAAAGAATTGGATTACGTTTTTTTTTTAAGTTTTAGATTTGATATACTTGTTTTTTTTTTGGTATTTTCTGATTCAAATATTATTTCCTTTTCTTTGTTTTCTCTCAGATACTATTTCCCAATTACATGCATTTCTATCCATGCATGCAGAAACCTTCCATAGAGAGAGAAGATATGCATAAATACATCCATTTTTGCTCGTTTGTTTCAACTTTCAATCATCTTTTCTCTCTCTAAAGAATCATTCGAACGTTAACGATTGTGTTCTTCATTTCACGATGAATTCGACCAAGACCTCCCGTCGTGTTCTGATGTTCCCATGGTTAGGTTATGGCCACATAACACCCTATCTCGAGCTAGCGAAGAAACTCACAAACAAAGGCTTCCACATCTACCTGTGTTCTACTCCTGCAACACTGAGTTCCATCGAGAAAAGAATCACTCAAAACTTCTCAAAATCCATAGAACTAGTGCCCCTTCTCTTGGAGGTTTCATCAGACCTTCCTGCTAAATTTCACACCACAAATGGCCTCCCGCCCCACCTCATGGTGAAGCTGAAGGCAGCTTTCGACAACTCCGTCGAAAACTTGTCGGCCATTCTCAAGAACTTGAAGCCCGATTTGCTCATCTTCGATTTTCTCCAGCCATGGGCTCCTTCTGTTGCCGAGGCTCAGCATATCCCGTCTGTCATATTCATCACCAGCAGCTCTGTCATGACCAGCTTCATGTTTCACCACTTCAAGAATCCCGACACTGTGTTCCCTTACAAGAACATAAGGTTTCGTGATTACGAGTCTGGTTTCATGGACGAGTTGTTGGCTAATGCTAGGGATCCGAGGGAGAGGGAGAAGGGTTCTGCAGGAGTTGATAAGTCCTGCAACATAGTTTTGATTACCGGGTTTAGAGAGATTGAGGGTAAGTACATCGATTATGTTTCTGATTTAGTTGGAAAGAAGTTTGTCCCAGTTGGCCCTCTAGTTCGAGAGTCCACCTTAGATGTAGGCTCGGAAATCCTGTCATGGCTGGACAAGAAAGAGGCGAAATCCACGGTTTTCGTCTCGTTTGGGAGTGAGTTCTTCCTCAGTGAGGCAGACATGGATGAGATTGCCCGTGGTTTGCAGCTCAGCAGTGTCAACTTCATTTGGGTTGTGAGGTTTCCAGAAGGTTCTGTTCAAAAGAAGCTTCCAGAATGGTTTCTTGAGGGAGTTGGAGATAGGGGCAAGATTTTGGAGGGCTGGGCGCCACAGACAAAGATCCTAGCACATGCAAACGTGGGAGGGTTTGTGAGCCACTGTGGTTGGAATTCTGTGATGGAGAGCATCAAGCTTGGGGTGCCTATCATCGCGGTGCCAATGCATCTAGACCAGCCCATCAACGCTAGGCTAGTCGAAGAAGTCGGGGTTGGGAAGGAGGTCTTGAGAGACTCGGATGGGAAGTTATGTGGAGAAACAGTGGCTGCAGTTATCAATCTTGTGGTGATGGAGGCTGAAGGAGCAGTTGTGAGGCGAAAGGCTGCCTTCATGAAGGCGAAGCTCGAGTCGAAGGGCGATGAAGAGATCGATGAAGTTGCTGAGGAACTCGAGAGCATTTGCAGCAATAGTTTAAACTTATAACTAACTAGTTTGATTTATTGGTTTTATGGTTTAGTTTTTTGGATATTACTGATTGTTAGCTTGTTTTTAGATTTTAGTCTTTTTTGCATATTGACATTTTTTTTAGGGTGATCTATTGTGTTGGCTCTATCTATTTGACACAGAGCTACACCACTTGAATGATATTTACTAGTATTTATGTCAAGTGTTTTTTTTTTTAATTTGTTGTGAGAATTGATATAGTTTGATGAATTTGTTGATCTAGTTTGATGAATTTGTTGATGGGAGTCAAAGTTTTAATTTACAAGAAGCTATTATTGATTTACTTTTAGATATCATGGTTGAATGTTGCCAACCTTGAGAGAGTAGTTCAAGCCAAGATTCTTCTTGTAAAAACTACTACAGATGCTAGCACTTTGGCATCAATTTATGTGCTAGTTGGGTTTATTTATTTAATTGTGTTAGTTGCCATTGTTATAGATTTTCCTAAGGGTTGTTGAGAGAAAATATCGATTTTAGTCCCACAGGACACGCCTCAATTCGATTTTGATCCCGACATTATCATTTTTGGTTATTTTATAAAAAAAATCGCTCAGTTTTAGTCTCATAGGTTTAAGAATATCAATTTTGGTCCTATGATTTTAAGGCCAAAAGCGGGACCAAAATTGATATTTACTCTATTTAGGACCAAAAATGATAGTGTCGGGATCAAAATCGAATTGAGGCGTGTTCTGTGGGACCCAAATTGATATTTTCTCAGATTGTTGATTGAAATCTGAATCTGGCTTTCAATGCTGTAACAAGTGTGCATGATTTCTCTTCCCTTTTTTCCCAACAAAATTGCTTCAAAAAATAAAATTGAAAATAAACTGCAGAAAATAAAATTGAAAAATGCAAGAATAAAAACTCATAATTTGAAAGTGAGAAAAAAATATAACACAGTGAAGCACACATATATATAGGGTGCAACATGAAATATCAGTAATATATGTGTTTTTATATAAATGTATATGTATTTATTATATTATTGAATTTAATAACATGTTTTTGTGTATGCAGAAATTGAATCTTGATGAGGATAGGAATAAATTAATTAAATGAATGGTTTGATTCGATTTGGGTTGGTCAATAAAATTCTTTTCATGAATGTCCCTACATATATATTATATATACATTATGTTTCAATTTCAACAAACTTTATGTGCAACTTCTAGATTAAATTTCAAAATATATTTTTGTTGGTGAGACGTGTTACGATCTCACACAAGTTTTTTGTGATTTTAGTAACATAAATTAGAAAATCTCAAAAGCACAAGAGAGACTAGTAAAGATGAGGGGAGTAGTGGGGAAAAAAAGCCGATGAAATTCCATGTTACCAAACTGTTTTTAGTTAATAATTGATTATTATAATTAATTATTTCATCTTCGTTTCTGAAACATTTTGAAAAAATGCACACATATATTAATAAAATAATCAAATTACTTAATATACATTCATGTTAATACAATAAATTAGGCAAAATGAGATATTTGAATAAATTAAATGAGGAAAAATAGGAGAAAAATATAACATTTTCACCTGGAATGTGTAAAGCGACATTCTTTATTAAACAAAATTAAAATGTTAAAACTATACTTATTAAAAAACAGAATGAGTATAATTTTTAATTTATCGCTATTTGAAAAAATAAACTAAATCACAAAAACTGAAATCGAAAAATGAAAGAAAATCAATAATTTGGATTGAGGAATGGAAGATGAAACACGGTTTGAGAACATATAAGATTCTATCCCGGGTACATAAACTATTAAACTAATTTTAATAGAGAATAATTAAAATGCTGTTATTTTTTTCCTAACTTTTTTTTGGCTCCTTCTTGAACACACTGATTATTGATGATGAAGAGTAGGAATCTACATATCAATATATAGTCTGATTTTTATTTTTATTATTCTTTTTATGAGTTATGACTCAACCAAGTATATTGATCTGTATTTTGGTCTCCAAGAGATCTCACTTTACCATTAGGCTATTCTCACTATGATACTTTTAAATATTTTGGTAATACATATCGCAAGGTGTTTAGCTATTAAAATAATTGTATTTGTTAGAGAACAAACTTAATTTATTGAATTAAAGATGATATTTTGTAATAAAAATAATAAAAGAATTTCTAGAATTAGTTAGAAAAGAAAAAAAAAAAAGTCTATTGTGTGCATTGTAAATCTAGAAAAATGAAGAAGTGCACACAAAGAAACAAATGATTAGAAATTAGAAACAATCCCTATAAATTAATTTAAACCGCATGATAGGTCGGTTGGAGGAGAAATAACCTACTTAAACTATCTATATATATGTGTGCATGATAGGTCGGTTGGAGGAGAAATAACCTACTTAAACTATCTATATATATGTGTAATTTAGTGAATGCATTTTCTAATAAAAAAAAATAGAAGTGAAGAGACTCGTAATAAGAAGTGAAAAATTTAAATAAAAAGAGTTTAGTGTTGTGATAGAAAATACATTAATAAGTAGTACTAAAAAAATAAAAATAGTGCGCCAATAATAGTTGATAATAGCATTGATCAACCGATGCATAAATGGCCTAATGCTTGAAAAAAGTCAGTGAATAACAAGAGATGGAGTGCATAAACAAACCTTTACAATCGTGCAATCTTGACGCTTTCATTATCTACATTAACTCTACAACTGCAATCAAGAAACAGTAAAATCTACTATACGATCTGGAGCTCTATAAACCTTTTGTGGAGTTCCATAAGCATTACGGGTTTGAGGGAGAGGTTCTCATCACCAAGGGATATTATACCAAGTATGTCGGGAAGTTACTGAGCGACGAAAATATCAAATTCACTGAGGTGTCGTTGAAATAAATCTTTAAAATGGTGGTCCTACCTCATTGGAATGAAAGGGTGAGAATAGCTCTAGATGTAGTAAGAGGAATCCTGTACTTACATGAAGAATGTGAGTCCATTATAATCCATTGTAACATAAAACCTCAAAATATTCTCTTGAATGATGCATGGACAGCCAAGATCTCCGAATTTGGGTTAGCAAAACTTGTGATGACTAATCAATGAGGGGACTCTACAGGGGTTAAAAGGATCACAAGCGGCTACATGACACTTGAGTGGCAAAAAACATCGTTGATAACTGAGAGAGCCGATATCTACAGCTTTGGGGTCGTGCTGCTGGAGATCATATATTGCTGATGGCGCAATATTGGCATTTTTTTAGGGTTTCGATCTATTGTGTTGGCTCTATCTATTTGACACAGAGCTACACTACTTGAATGATATTTACTAGTACTTATGTCAAGTACTTTTTTTTTATTTGTTGTGTGAATTGATCTAGTTTGATGAATTTGTTTTTTTTTTTTTATTTTCCTCTGCAGATGAATTTTTATTTGTTGTGTCAATATGCAAACTTTTATTCGTTGGAAAAAAGCAGATGAAATTCCATGTTACCAAACTGTTTTTAGTTAATAATTAATTATTATGATTGATTATTTCATATTTAGATTCTACTCTCTTCGTTTCTTAGACATTTTGAAAACATGCACATATATATTAATAAAATAATCAAATTACTTAATATACATTCATGCTAATACATTAAATGAGTCAAAATGAGATATTTGAATAAATTAAATGAGGAAAAATAGGAGAAAAATATAACATTTTCACCTGGAATGTGTAAAGCGACATTCTTTATTAAACAAAACTAAAATGTTAAAACTATACTTATTAAAAAACGGAATGAGTATAATTTTTAATTTATCGCTATTTGAAAAAATAAATTAAATCACAAAAACTGAAATCGAAAAATGAAAGAAAATCAATAATTTGGATTGAGGAACGGAAGATGAAACACGATTTGGGAACATATAAGATTCTATCCCGGGAACATAAACTATTAAACTAATTTTAATAGAAAATAATTAAAATGCTGTTATTTTTTTCCTAAACTTTTTTTTTTTGGCTCCTTCTTGAACACACTGATTATTGATGATGAAGAGTAGGAATCTACCTATCAATATATAGTCTGATTTTTATTTTTATTATTCTTTTAATGAGTTATGACTCAACCAAATATATTGATCTGTATTTTGGTCTCCAAGAGACCTCACTTCACCATTAGGTCATCCCCACCATGATACTTTTAAATATTTTGGTAATACATATAGCAAGGTGTTTAGCTATTAAAATAATTGTATTTGTAAGAGAACAAACTTAATTTATTGAATTAAAGATGATATTTTGTAATAAAAATAATAAAAGAATTTCTAGAATTAGCTAGAAAAGAAAAGGAAAAGTCTATAAAGTGCATGTGTGCATTGTAAATCTAGAAATATGAAGAAGTGCACACAAACAAATGATTAGAAATTAGAAGTAATCCCTATAAATTAATTTGAACCACATGATAGGTCGGTTGGAGGAGAAATAACCTACTTAAACTATCTATATATATGTTTAATTTAGTGAATGCATTTTCTAATAAAAAAAATAGAAGTGAAGAGACTCGTAATAGGAAGTGAAAAATTTAAATAAAAAGAGTTTAGTTTTGTGATAGAAAATACATTAACAAGTAGTACTAATAAAAATAAAAATAGTGCGCCAATAATTTATGTTCTTGTGTATTGCGCACCTCTTACACCATCTCAAGACTGCATGCAAACTCCAATTGATTAGCCGGAAAAAATATTTACGAATAGTACGTACTAACAGAGAGATTGGTGGATGAGAGAATGATAGTACTGATACTAAACAATAAATTTAACTTCGTCCAACGCTAATGCATAGCTCGTGCACTGCGCTCGACAATTACTTTTTCGAAATAAATATATATCTTAAAATAAAATTACTAAACCCTAAATTAATATTTATTAATTTAAAGGGTGTTTTCATGATTCAATGAAATTAATAAGTATTGTTCATTATTTTTTAATAATTTAATATTATGGCTGCTGAAGAAGAAGAGGTCGTTGAAGTTATGGAGGTTCTTAATCCGGGAGGAGTAGAGGACTGACTTGCCAACTTATTCGGTTTAGCCGACGCGGTAGCAGAGGTGCATGACCAGCCATAGATGATTCAACAAATCCTACACGACGAACTTTCCAAAAGCAATTAAATCAATCAAGTTAATTAGAGTCATATAAAACAAGTAAAAAACAAAAATACTAGTCAATGTTAGTCTAATCTAATGTTATTAACAAAAGAACATGGAATATAACACGCATTTGTGAAGTTTTGGAAGTAGAAAATAATACAACTACAAAAAAAATTATATATCCAACTTAAATAATACTTTAAAAGAAAAAACAAGTAGAAAATAAATATACAATTTTAATATGCTACCTATAGAGATAGCTGAACTACTTGGCTGGTACCTATAAAAATCAAAATGATGGCATGGCCATGGTTACTACTTACTAATTAAGACTATTAATGCAGGCAATTGGAACTTAAAATTATATATGTATATATATCTTCTTACACATAAGATAAAGAATGCACAAACTCTTGTATTTCATCGGCAGAGCAACCAATCTCGTCGCACAAAACATGATACCGAGTTGGTCGTGTCATTCCCCATACATAGATCATCAGTGAACATATTAACATATTGATCCTTACTTAAAACGAGAGTGAAAGACACAAAAAACTTACAGTCATTCCGGCATGAGCACACAAGTAGAAGTCATGATTCCTCGTATGACAAACTTCATTGTCAATACTTTAATTTATAAGGTTAAAAAATTGTGAAATATTTTGGTACTGTATTTTATGCAATATTAATTAAACAAGACTTGAACAAAATGAAATATTTTGGTAATGTATTTCGTTCAAGTATTATTTACTGCCGTATTATGTAATATGTGGCTAATATTACCAAATTACCAAATTGTATGTTAACTATGTTGAAATATTTATTTTCGTATCAACAAAACTTTTATTATCTAATGTGTGGCTAATATTACCAAATTATCAGATTGTTTGTTTGTTATATAGGTTAGCAAATTGTTCTTGTCATATTAGCAAAATTGTGTTAATATATTAATAAAATATTGGTAACATATTAAACAAATATAGCAGTCTCTCTCTCCAACATTGTTCCACTCTCTCATATTTCTCCCACATGAGCGATCAATAAGTACCTACTATGTCTAGTTGTATGCTCTCTCTCTCATTGTATCCATCAAGAATCAAGAAATGCAAGAAATCGCATGGTTGGATTTATATGTAGATAGTTTTGTTTACCATATGTATTCATGTAAACACTAGTATCGAGATCTGAATGAGTATTTGGTGTTTATATATATGCATGTATTTTTAAATGAACATATTTTTAGCTGCACTTTCATGTTGAGATCAAGTTTTAATCTTTCCTCAGTTGTTTTGGTGGAAAGCTGCTTCTAAATTTTGATAAAATACTTCTTTCTCTATCTCTCTCTCCAATTTTCTTATGGAGTGTAATATTCTGTTTCTGTGTGTAGCTGCTTAGTTTTCATGTAAAGGCTTGTTGATCATATCATATATATGCATTCAGAATATGACTTATGAAGCTGGTGTTTTCTTTATTTCTAGTGTTTATATTTCTCCCACAAAAAATATTTAGTTATTTACCTTGTAATCATGGTTGTATCTGATTCATAGGTTATATTCAAGAATATGGATGCACAAGATCAAGAACAAGTAGAAGCTGAATGGCTGAATTGGTTACAAGTTGAGGCTGCTCAAGAAAATGGTGCCGTTGTCGTCGGAGAACTGATTGTGGCAACTGAAGAAGATGGTGCCGTCGTCGGAGAACCGATTGTGGCTGCTCAAGAAGATGCTGCTGTTGTTGAAGAACCAAAAGTTCTTAATCCGGGAGGAGAGAACTGGCTCGCAAACTTATTCGGTTTAGCCGATGAGGCTGCAGAGGTGCATGCCCAGCCGGAGATCGTTCAACAAATCCTGCACGATAACCTAGTCGTGGATGATCATGGAGAGGTTATAGTTGATGACCATGGAGAGGTTGTAGTTGATGACGACGTTGATCAACGGTGCATCAGCACCAAATTGACGAAGAAAATGCTGAACAATCGAGTGGGGAAATTCTTGACAATGACGAACTCGAGGTCAGGGTGAGAGATGTCGAGAAGCAGCAGCAACAACATGATGTTGCTGCTGAAGCTGACGGAGAGCAGCAGTAGCAAGGAGGTGGCGAAGTGATTTAGACGTGAATTTTTCTTTCTTTTGTTGTTTGTTTGCAATTTGTACTTGCCATTGATCAGAGATTTTTCTTTCTTTTGTTGTTTGAAATTTGTACATGCAATTGTTCAGAGAGTTTTCTTTCTTTTGTTATTTGCAACTTGTACATGTAATTTGTTATTTCCTTATAATGACATGCTAATGAAATGTTGCTAATTATATATCAAATAATTTAATTTATATTAATATAATAAACTACTCATGGATTTCGAAGATATTGATATGATTAATCAAAGTGGTATATATATTATTAAGGGATTTTGTAATACCCCATATTTTCGAAAGATGATTAGGGAATTCTTAAGCGTAATTAAGAAGTAAGGAAGAGATTTTAATAAGGTTTAAAAGAAGTCAGATGTAAGTCATGACTTTATGGGATCATTTTTCGTATATTCACACAAGGGTGTATTAGATAATTTAATTAATTTGTGTTCATTCATCCAAAGTGACATTTATATATAAACAGAGGGAGTACTATAATAAAATTCGGCAAGATAAATATTAGGTGGTGAAATTAAAAAGATAGATGATTGGATTGTACATTTGATTCCACATAATTTTGCTCATATGTTTGAATGACAAAAATAAATAAATAAAACATTTTATGTTGAGATTGTGAAAATTGAAAGACCGTGCTTAAAAAAAGTGTAAAAGTTGTGATAATAGATCCAATTAACAAGTATATGAATTCCAAATTCATATTCATTTTGAATTACTTTTAATATATCATTTATTAAATGTAATAGATAATTAATTGAGAAAATTTTATTGAAAGTTAAAAAAAATTGGATTACATTTCTTTAAAAGTTTTAGATTGATACTTCGAATCATGCAGATCCCAAATCCATAGTTATTATCAGGGATGTCAATCGAGCAGTCCACTCGATTTCGTTTCGGGTTAGTTATATTGGACTATCGGGCCATTCAATTTGATTTGAGCTAATTCGAGTTGTATTTTATTTGGGCTTGAAGTTATTGGCTCTAACACTAACCTTTCGATTTCCGAACTAGCCCATCAGACCAGAAAGTCTATGAAAAATATTTAAAATGTATAGATTTATCAATTCATGTCCCGGTGGGGATGGCCTAGTGGTGGAGTGAGATTGCTTGGAGACCAAAGATCACGGGTTCGAATCTCCTCAAGATCACAGGTCGGGTGTGTGAGTTAAAAAAAAAAAGATCTATCAATTCATGTCGCTTAAACTTTTAATTTTAGCAAAGTAACAATAAAAATAATATAACTTATCACTAATTGATTGAATATATGACTTAAATTTCACAATTTATATTTTTAATCCTTAAATTAAATTACATCAAACTTAAAATTTTCAACAATTAAAATATAAAGATAAACAATTAAAATTTGGGATATTCGGGCCAACTCACTAAATTCAGTTTTTTGGGCTATTCAGTTCAGCCTACTTCGCACTAAATTCCTATCGGGCTAGATTTTCTAATCCTAACCCTCTTTTTCTCGGGCTATTCAAGTCAGTCCATCGATTTTGATCTAGATTCACATCCCTAATTATTATACTCTTTAATTTTCTGAAGGTTGATTCTATTTGCACCACCAAAATTACTCTTTTCACTCCACTTACTCCATGCACCATTATTTTTACTCTTTGCACCATGCACATTTACGATAATATCCTTTCAACTAAAATTATTTGTTTTACTTAAAAAAAAGCAAATAAAATATTTTTGGAAGCACAAAAGAAATAAAATTAGTACCCTTCTCCGTCATATTGTTCTTCTCCGTCCATCCACAATGACGCCGACAACCGTTGGCTCCTTGCTCGGCGCAACCGATTCCAAAGACTACTCACAACATCAACAGAGAGAAAATAGGACAAAATGACAGCAAATACTATGAAGAGGAGATCATACACACTCCTTTTCCCCTTTTCCCCTATGAAGAGGATCATACACTCCGATTCCATAATTGCTAAACTACATATGCACAACCGATTTTAATTAATCACTTTTTCGATCAAATTGAAAATTTCGAATGCTGTCTAGGTTGTTCGAAAAGTATTTTTTGAACATATCCAAATTGTTCAAAAAATCATTTCCGAATGAGATACAAAAAAATACCCACTTCGTTCGAGAATCTGATTTTCGAACAAATTTCTATAGATTCGAAAACACATTTTCGAACACTATCATTGTGTTCGAACTGTAATTTTCGAATCACTCATGACCAAAAGTGGAGTGGAGGAGAAGAAGAGTTGGTGTCGGGAGAGTGGACACTGGTGGTGGTTCTGCAAATCGGTGGAGAAGAACCGTGTGTACTGGAAAATCGCTGTGTACTGAAAATCGTTGTGAACGCAAAAGAAGGGATAGAAGATTCGCTTGCAAATCGTCTTTTTCTTTTTCTTTTTTTAATTTTGTTGTATTTATTGATTATTTTTATTTTCGTATAGTAAGGATGATTAAGTAAATTCATAATTAATTATTTTTGAATTAATTTATTTTGTGATGCAAAAAGTAATTTTTATAGTACAAATAGAAACACCCTTTTCTGAACTAATGATAGTTAACATATATCTCAAGTTCTAAATTAATAAATCTCACATTTTTAAATATATATATTTTTTACTCATACATCTGAGCTAGGGCTGGTAAAACGGGCCGCCCGACCAGGCCTATGGCCAATTTTAGGCCGGGCTCGAAAATTTTCGAGCTTATTTTTATGAGGCCCGACCCGGCCCGAAAATATTACGAGCCTATTTTTTTTAGGCGCCGCGGGCCTAATGTATTTTTTAGTGTTTTGAGCCAAAAAAACCCGGCCCATTCGGACCTCGCCCCGACATTATTTCGGCCCTAATTTTTTTTGGGCCCAACCCGGCCCTAAAAGCAGGATGGCCCGTCGGGGCGGACTGAAATTGCCAGCTCTAATCTAAGCTGGTCGTATTGGGGAGATTCAAACTCATAATCTAAGCTGGTCGTATTGGGGAGATTCAAACTCATAATTTTTTGGTCTCCAATCAACCTCACTCGACTACTTGCTCATCCCCACCAGGACAATTCTAAATATTTCATTTAACTCTATTTAGTTGAGATTTTTTTTTTACTCGCACACCCAACCTGTGGTATTAAATCTATTGAGTTGAGATTGATTACACCTCAAACATACAATTATAATACAATACAAAATTAAAAAAAAAAAAAAAAACCCACAATTTCGGATAGTTTTAAAAAAGAGAGGGAATAATTCATTCATCATCTTAGTACCCTAATTCCCAATTCAAAAACCCTAATTTCGAAATTGGAAACCCCCAAATCAAATTGTGTTCGCTCATAATGCCATGCCCACCGGTAAATGACAGTGCATGCTTCGTCGGTAGATGACAATCATCTCTCTCTCTCGCATTGCTCAATGCAGAAATTTCCTTGTTGACATGAAGAATTTGGGACACAACACGCGGCAAAAGTACATGGAATCACATGAGAGAGAGAGAGAGAGACAGAGAGAGAGAGAGAGAGTCACTTTTTTGCTGGGAATCGTTCAGCCAGTGGCCCGCCAGAAAAGGGGGGAGGAATCTAGTCGTTAACTCAGTAAGTATTTCAAGTCTTGGTCTTTGCATGGTGATGAATGGATGTTGTAAAGTGAAAAGAAGTGCACCTCTTGATTATTCTATTATTCTGCAACTCGTTAGTCTGTATGAAATATAATATACAAAAGATTGGAATAAACACCCTGTAATTTTATTTTTTTAAAAGGAAAGCATCAGCTTGTTGCAATTGGAACTAAATTTCAATCTTTCTTGCTTGTCTGTTCATGGATTTACTAAAAATGTTGTTTTTATTGCTTCTGCATATTCTTTTGTGTGCTCAAACACCCCATTCTCAAAACACTAATAGTTTGATAGATTTGGGATCCTCTATCTCCCCTGCAGTAGGCAAGAATTCATGGCAGTCTCCTTCGGGGCTCTTCGCCTTCGGGTTTTACCGGGAGGGCCGTGGCTTTGCAGTGGGAATATGGCTGCCTGGCAGAGACGGTGTGACAGAAGACATTGTGGTTTGGACTGCTAACCGGGATGATGCCCCGGTCTCATCCTCAGCCACAATTAACTTCACCACTGATGGGAAGCTCGTTGTGTACGAGCACGGTGAAGTGAAAGCTATTGCTGAAATGCCTGAAGCAGTGACTGCTGCATCAGCTTCCATGCTAGATTCTGGTAGTTTCGTGCTCTACAATAACCAGTCCAAGGTTATCTGGGAGAGCTTCGATCGCCCAACCGACACCATGTTGGGTGGCCAGAGAATGAATGCAGAGACAGCGCTGGTTTCAAGTGCATCAGCTTCAAACCACTCCAGTGGACGGTTTACTCTTGTAATGCAAGGTGATGACAATCTGGTTGCTTATAACATAAACAGGTCTGCCTACTGGATGTCTAACACGCATACAGACTCTGCTGAAAGATTAGGTCTCTTTCTTTATCTCAATCCTGATTCAGGAGCGCTGGTCCTTCGCTATGCAAATTTCAACAGATCAATTATCTTTCCCGGCATCTCCCAGAGACCCGATAACAATTCCAAGGTGATTTACAGAGCAATGCTACGGCCGGATAGCAATTTAGTACTCTACTCTCACAGCTTCTATGCTGATGGTAAGTCTGAAGTTGTGCAACAATGGTCAGGCCTGGAAAACCCTTGTGCCAATAGGGGTTACTGTGGTTTAAACAGTTATTGCTTGAAAATCGGCTTATCTGGGAACTGCACTTGTTTTCCTGGATTTGTGCAGCACTCTAATTCTCCAGATTGCTATCCAGGGTTCCTTGATGAAGGTGCTTGCCAAGGAAAAGATTCAGAACTATCATACAGTATGACTGAGATAGAGAACATTAATTGGGGAGGCAACCCTTATGCTATGATTAGGGCTTCTAAGGAAAATTGTAACCAGACTTGCCTGGAAGATTGTAATTGTTGGGGAACTCTATTTAGTGGTGGTAGTTGCAGCAAGTATAAGCTTCCACTTATTCCTGCGACTCTCGACACACAGGATCAAATCACTGCCTTCGTAAAGTCACCTTTTCCTGCAAACTTCTCTACTCCGAGTGATCAGAAGATTGTGGTTGAGAGAAAGAAAGGACTTGTTTTGGTTATTGGTATGAGTCTGGGCTCATTCGCAGTTTTATGTTCATTTCTTGCGATCATTGGTTTCTTTTTGTACTGGCATCGAGCTCGAGCCGACAGATATCAAGTGTTACATGGAACTGCACATCATGCCCTGAATGGAGAGTTTGCCCTGCGTTTTTTTTCTTATGCTGAGTTGGAGAAAGCAACGAATGGGTTCGAGGAAATTCTAGGCACGAGCTCCTTTGGTGCAGTATATAAAGGAACTTTATCCGAGTTTAACAAGTGTATTGCCGTGAAAAATTTGGAGAATGTTGCAGAGGGAGAGACCAAATTTCGAGCAGAAATGATGGCAGTTGGCCAAACACATCATAGGAACCTGGTTCAATTGCTGGGATTTTGCATAGAGGGCTCCAGAAAACTTCTTGTCTATGAATTCATGAAGTACGGCTCATTGGCAGATTATCTCTTTAAAATGGAGGTCCGACCTCATTGGAATGAAAGGGTGAGAATAGCTCTAGATGTAGCAAGAGGAATCCTGTACTTACATGAAGAATGTGAGTCCACTATAATCCATTGTAACATAAAACCTCAAAATATTCTCTTGAATAATGCATGGACAGCCAAGATCTCCGAATTCGGGTTAGCAAAACTTGTGATGACTAATCAATCAGGGGCCTCTACAGGGGTTAAAAGGACAAGCGGCTACATGCCACCTGAGTGGCAGAAAACGTCGTTGATAACTGAGAAAGCTGATATCTACAGCTTTGGGGTTGTGCTGCTGGAGATCATATGTTGCAGGAGTATGGAGCTCAATGTCCCAACTACTGATGACAATATCCCAGTAGCTGATGGAGCACTTAGGTTCCAAAGGGTGTATAATTGTTTTTCAACCAATAACTTGAAAAACCTTGTTGGCGATGAAGAAGTTGACATGAAGGTCTTGGAGAGGATGGTGAAAGTTGGATTGTTATGCATCCAAGAGGATCCAAATCTGCGCCCTGCAATGAAGAATGTGATCCTGATGTTAGAAGGAACCGTGGACATGCCAGATCCTCAATTCTAGAAGATTCTTGATATGTTTTAGTCTTCTGTGCTTGTGGTAATAAAGCAGTGCCATTGGAATTTGTTTCTAGTTTAGATCTGCCGCTTGTTTCTTGATTTTGTAGTTCTTCATTAAACAGAGGTGAGCTGAGCAATTTGTCGGTGTGGAAATTAGAGAATTATGTTTGCTATTTCTGAATTAATTCCAGTTTACTTGTGATTTAACCTCCATGCTTAGCCAACTTCATATGTTTACTTCAAGAAAATCTATTTGTTATATCATCATTTAACTAGTAGTACAGATTCACATAAAACTGTAAGATTGTAAGAAAGCAAGCTGCTCATCCTTTCACTTTGGCATAAAAATTGTCTGAACTGCATTCCACAAATTCATTGATTGATTTATGTATTTTTTATTACATTTCGTGTTACAGGTGTCAACAATCTGTGCAACAACCCGTTTGGGACCTCCCCCCGATGATATGAAGTTTCAACGCGTAAGAAAGCCCCCCCCCCCCCCCGACCAGGACTTCTTAACTAGCAATAATACAGAATGCAAGTGCTTTTCCTTTATCTTTGGCATAAAAGTTGTCTGATTGCATTCCTCTAATTCTTTGTTTTTATTTTCTGTCATAATAGTTATCAATAATACACATTCGTGACCCCCTTTAACCTGATGAATGAAGTTTCAATGCATAAGCAAATTCCTTTCCCGAAAGAAGACCAAGACTTTTGAGCTAGCAACAATACAAATCAATCAGTTAAAGTGCATTCCACTACTTCTTTTGCTTTACACATTACAGGTGTGGGTCTGTGCAATGACACATTTAGAACTTTTTTCCTTGATGAGATGAAGTTATGCATACACCTTTATGAAATGAAGACCAATACTTGACATTACTTTTTCATTGTTGAAAGACTTAAAAGTCTTTAATTTTTGCAGGTCATTTCCACATTAATTTTGAAGAATCAAAACCAGGAGCTTTGTCCAGTGTGATCATGGATTCTGACCTTTTAGCTCTCTTTCTCTTTCTTCCCTACATTGTATCAGCAGCTACCAGTCCATATAAATTCCATCTGATAAACTTGACTGCACGTATTCATGCCACCATCGAACCAACGGCATGGTACTCACCTTCTCGTCGGTTCGCCTTTGGTTTCCTCCCAGTCCCAGAAGGGGATGGTTTTGTGGTTGGTATTTGGATTGTGGATGATAAGGAGAATGTAATGGTATGGACTGCTAATCGTGACAATCCTCCGGTGTCCTCAAATACCACGGTTGAGCTAACTGGAAGTGGTAAGCTGGTCCTGAAGGCTGATAGTGGTAGTGAAATGCTCATTGCTGATACATCAGAACCGGTTACTTTTGCTTCCATGCTTGACTCTGGTAATTTTGTGCTTCATGGCCAATACTCCACCTCGATTTGGGAGACTTTCAGCTCTCCCACAGATACAATTCTTGGAGGCCAGATCTTGCCTCCAGGAAATCAGTTAATCTCTAAAGCCTCTCCATCCAACTTCTCAACTGGACGATTTCGACTGAAGATGCAGACTGATGGAGAGCTTGCTGCATACCCATCAAACACTGGGGACATAGGTGCAGTTGCTTATTGGAGTCGAGGCCCATATCATCACCTGCATCTAGACAATGCTGGCAGACTTAATCTTGTAGATCAATACAACTCATTATTATTCAGACAGTTAAATGGAAATTACTCGGGAGATACACTGACAACTATTTACCGCGCAACACTTGATCCAGATGGAAACTTCATGGAAACTTCAGGTTGTATTCTAATGCTTCCAGAGAGCCGTTGTGGACGGCATTAAGTGATGCGTGTGATGTGAAGGGCTTGTGTGGTTTCAATAGCTACTGCAACTCGACTCACAACCACCTCCCTTCTTGCTATTGTCTGCCTGGTACAGTAAATCATGGCCATATCTACGATGGTTGTCAGAAGAACTTCACGAAACAAAAGTGCAGAGATGGGAAAGCAGAAATATCCTCGTACAATATCACCACAATGCAGCAGATAAAGTGGGAGGAAGAGCCATACTTTAAGAAATCTTTTCCGACTGATGAAGCTTGCAAGAAATATTGTCTGGAAGACTGTTACTGTGATGCAGCAGAATATGATGGCTCCAGCATCTGCGGTAAACATAAATATCCCCTGAGAAATATTAGCATGGATATTCAAATGAACTCCACTACGTATTTCAAAGTTGGGAGTTTGAGCATTGATGTGGATGGCACCAATCAAACCACTGGTCCGGGGCAGCTAGTGGTGACGAGCAAGAAGACATGGCTGCTAATTCTCGTGCTAACAGTAGGCCTCGTTACCTATTCATGTGTTGCGCTGGCAACATTTGGCATTTTTGTATTCAAATCCCGCATTATAGCATACAAGAGGCTCCTGGAGTCGGGTGCCTCAGGCATTGCCAAGGAACTAACTTTGCGCTTGTATTCATACAAAGAGCTTGAAGTGGTGACAAAGGGCTTCAGAGATGAGCTGGGAAAAGGGTCTTTTGGGGCAGTGTACAAAGGAACTATAAATAATGGGGAGAAGCTCGTGGCGGTAAAGAGACTGCAGAAGCTGGTCGAAGATGGGGAAAGAGAATTCCAATCAGAGATGCGAGTGATTGGAAAAACACACCACAAAAACCTTGTCAGGCTGCTTGGGTATTGTACTGAAGGCACCAACAGGCTCTTGGTTTACGAATACATGAGCAACAAATCCCTTGCTGACCTACTTTTCCGTTCAGAAAGGCTGCTTGATTGGCACGAAAGAGTGAGAATCGCGCTAGATGTGGCCAGAGGGATCCTATACCTGCATGAAGAATGTGAAACCCCCATCATCCACTGCGACATCAAGCCTCAAAACATACTAATGGACGAATTCTGGAACGCTAAGATCTCGGACTTTGGTTTGGCCAAACTGCTGATGCCTGATCAAACAAGGACCTTCACTGATACTAGAGGGACCAGAGGCTATCTGGCACCCGAGTGGTACAAGAACATGCCCATATCCCTCAAGGTCGATGTCTACAGTTATGGGATCGTGTTGCTGGAAATTATATGCTGCAGAAGAAGCATTGATCTCACTGTCGTCTCGAGGCCCGAAGAGATACAGCTTTCCGGCTGGGCTTATAGCTGCTATGCTGCAGGGGAGTTGAGCAAGCTCGTACGTGATGAAGAGGTTGATGAGAGATCCTTGGAGAGAATGGTAGCTGTGGCTTTTTGGTGCATCAAGGCCGACCCGATTCTTCGCCCTTCCATGAAAGGTGTGGTCCTCATGTTGCAGGGATTTACAAACATATCTACTCCTCCATGCCCTGCTGGCTAAGTCAAGAGAATTTCTGCTGATCTTGTCTCATTACTTTCTGCAGTGTTGTAATAATCCTTCAAGGAGAGTAGTGTATTAGTATATGATGTATTAGTCTTGTTGTTTCAGAGTTGGAAATTAAACTTCTAGCTCTTTTGCTTCTTGAAATTATGTGTTGGAGGTTTCATTTATGAAGTTATGAATAATATGTGTGAGATATTATGTATTTATTTTATGAAAGTGATATACAATTATATACTTTTCCAACTACGTTGTATCTCATATACGTTAGGTAATTTACAATTACAAAATACAATGAGATTCGTATTGCAGATCATACCAGCAAATCGAGAGATTGAATTCATAGAAAGTTAACGTGATACATTCATACAAAGTTTACGTGATACTGAAGATATATTAAAAATTGATAAGTTGATAATCTATATCTATGTCTATACTAATATAAAAGTGTGTTATCTTACAATTTTGGATTTACCTATTATAATCTTATTTTATATTTTATTTAAGGGCAATAATGTAATCATGTAATATTATTTAATATCTTAATATTATTTGTATTATAATTATTTTATAATTTTGAGTTTACCTATTATACCCTTATTTTTAAATTTTATCTAAGGATAATAATGTAATCATCTTATATTATTTAATATTTTATTATTATTTGTATTCTAATAACTAATCTATGATTATCATTCTAATATTCTAACCCTAAAAATTCTTATTCGTTAAAAACTTATCAAGATAGCATAATCATTAAAATAATTAATTTAAACTCAAATACACTATTAAAAATTGTAATTTTTTGATACATGTTTAAAATAAAAAAGGGCTAAATAATCTTTAAGGATCATGTCACTTAATGATTTCAAAATACACCCATAATCTGTGAAGTTCAATTTATTTCTATAAATTAATAGCAAACTCACATGAATACTAAACATTGTAATTTGTAAACCACAAGTCAATCAAAAGAAAATCCTAATTAGAATCCTTTTTTTTTTGTTTATCATATGTATTCATGTAAACACTAGTATTAAGATGTGAATGAGTATTTGGTGTTTATATATATGCATGTATTTTTAAATGAATATATGTTTAGCTGCACTTTCATGTTGAGATCAAGTTTTAATCTTTCGTTGTTTTGGTGGAGAGCTGCTTCTGAATTTTGATAAAATACTTCTCTCTCTATCTCTCTCTAATTTTCTTATGGAGTGTAATATTCTGTTTATGTGTATAGATAGTGTTAAGAAAGATTCCATTTCTACAAGTCATATGTTAACTGCTTAGTTTTCATGTAAAGGCTTGTTGATCATATCATATATATGCATTCAGAATAGGACTTGTGATGCTGGTGTTTTCTTGATTTCTAGTGTTCATATTTCCCCCACAAAAAATATTTAGTTATTTACCTTGTAATCATGACCGTATCTGATTCATAGGTTATATTCAAGAAGTGGAAATATATATATATATATATATATATATATATATAAAACTAGCCGGTCAAACTTTTAAAAAAATTATTTTAGCCACTAACTTTTAAATATATTTTTTTAGCCAGAATAACAATTTTGCCCCTGCATGTTGTGCACATTGCCAGCGCGTAATGCTAGCGCGCAGAGGGGTATTTTCGTCCAAAGTGGCTAAAATAAATATGTTTAAAACTTACTGACTAAAATAAGTATGTTTTAAAGTTTAAATGGCTAAAATAGTTTTTGCCTCTATTCAAGAATATGGATGCAAAAGATCGAGAGCAAGTAGAAGATGAATGGTTGAATTGGTTAATTCCGGAGGAAGAGTTCACGGAGCCTCCAATATTTTTTGATTTCTTAGTTTCCACCCTCCCTTCTACTACCGCTCGACTACTCGACTGCTACGATCGATCAAGAATTAAGCAATAAAGAAACTAGTTGTATGTTCTCTCTCTCATTGCATGCATGCTCTCTCTCTCTCATTGTATCCATCAAAAATCAAGAAATGTGCAAGAAATTAAATCGCATGGTTGGATTTATATGTTAGTTTTGTTTATCATATGTATTCATGTAAACACTAGTATCAAGATGTGAATGAGTATTTGGTGTTTATACATATATATATATATATATGTGCATGTATGAACTGTTCGAACGTAACATTGATTTTATTTGTTATTTTGGCGGGATTCGACTGCATTTTGTGATCTTTAATTTTCTGTCATGAATGAGTAATTCCTTAAATGACTTCGCCTCCGCCTCTGTCATAGAAGTTTGTCAATTTGGAATCTTTCCCTTATCATAAATTGTTAAATGAACATATTTTTAGCGCACTTTCATATTGAGATCAAGTTTTAATCTTTTCTCAGTTGTTTTGGTGGAAAGCTGCTTCTGAATTTTGACAAAATATTTCTCTCTCTATCTCTCTCTCCAATTTTCTTATGGAGTGTATATATTCTGTTTCTGTGTGTAGATAGTGTTAAAGAAAGATTCCAATATTTCTATAAGTCATCGGTTTCGATCGAGATGTTAACTGCTTAGTTTTCATGTAAAGGCTTGTTGATCATATCATATATATGCATTTAGAATAGGACTTCTGATGTTGTGTTTTCTTGATTTCTAGTGTTTATATTTTTCCCACAAATTTTTTTTAGTTATTTAACTTGTAATCATCACTATATTTGATTCATATGTTATATTCAAGAATATGGATGCACAAGATCAAGAACAAGTAGAAGATGAATGGTTGAATTGGTTAATTCCGAAAGAAGAGTTCACGGAGCCTTCTGCGGTCGGACTCGATGTTGCTGCTGGTGCCATCAGAGAACAAGTTGAGGCTGCTTAAGAAGATGGTGTCGTCGTCGTTAGAAAACCGATTGTGGCAGTCGAAGAAGATGGTGTCGTCGTCGGAGAACCGATTGTAGCTGCTCAAGAAGATGGTGCCGTTGTCGAAAAACCGAAAGTTCTTAATCCGGGAAGAGAGAACTGGCTTGCAAACTTATTCGGTTTAGCCGACGAGGCTGCAGAGGTGCATGGCCAGCCGAAGATCATTCAACAAATCTTGCACGATGACCTAGCCATGGATGATCATGGAGAGGTTATAGTTGATGACGGTGTTGATCAACGATGCAGCAATACCAAATTGACGAAGAAAATGCTGAACAATCGAGGAACCATTTTTATATTTTAGTACCTACTTATTAATATATTTTTTATCACAAGACTAAACTATTTTTCTTTAAATTTTACTTCCTATTACAAGTCTCTTCACTTCTAATTCTTTTTTTTTAGAAAAATACATTCACTAAATTACACATATATATAGATAGTTAAAGTAGGTTATTTATCCTTCAACCGACTTATCATGTGGTTTAAATTAATTTATAGGAATTACTTCTAGACTTTTCTTTTCCTTTTCTAGCTAATTCTAGAAATTCTTTTATTAATTTAAAGAGTGTTTTCATGATTCAATTAAATTAATCAGTATTGTTCATTATTTTTTAATAATTTAATATTATTCATTGTATTTTTACAAAAACATTCATTGTGTGATGGTGATAGATTACATTATGTAAACAACATAGTAAATTTCTTAAAATTGTATTCAACAATGACTTTTCATTTAAAAGGTGTTTCAAAATCAACCATGACAAATGAATATATGTGAACCATTATGTGAGTATAAAGAGATCATTTCACGTGCACTCAAAAAGATTTATAGTTGTGCCTTAATGAAAATTTTCATTTGAAAGTTAATACGTTAGTACCTTTGAAACCAGGTAATACAGTAGTACTTTTGAGAAAAAAACAAACATAATGATGATGTTGATAGAGGTGGTGAAGTGATTATGTAAATCAAGTGTAGAAGAGTAAAATCAACACATTTAACCAATTTGAATATATATTTATTTTTTTCTTTTCTTTTCCTTTTTTTTTTTACTTTTCATTTAACCAATTTGAATATATTAAATTTTTTCTTTTTCTTTTACTTTTCATCCCAGGTTAAGGGTTGGTTTTATACAAATGTTCCAATGTCATTTTGTGTCAACTGTTTTTTTCTTTTGTTGTTGCTAGTAATTTGTATAATTCATTTTTCGTACACAATGAAATGATGGTAGCATGTTAAAAATACAGTAGGATAGAAAATCTTGTTTCCGTTATAATATATTTATACTTGAAGATAATGCGTGAAACCATATATGTATGTATTTTAAAAACTAAAATTATATATATTATAGGGAAAATGTCCAAATTGATCATACAACTATATCTTTGTAATATTTATAAAATCATTCTAGTTTTCTACAATTCTTTACGAGAAAACTACAGGATCTTGAAATTAATGATTCTCACATAATCACATAATTGATAGAATATTGTGTACCTTTCTCCATGATTAAATCTGAGATTGCACCGTTGAATTTCTTGAGAAGAACGGTAAACCGGTGTTTCACCTCCTTGATTATCTTTCTATTCTCTATCGTACGTGATGGCTAGAGTTTTAAGAGAATATCTTTTATATCAGGAAGTGGACCCAGTTTTACGGTAATGGGCTATTATTCCTCATAAGCCCACTATTCCCATCAAATAGCGGATATAATAAAACTGCTCCATATTAATCCGGATATAATTTAGTCCATAATTAATTTATTATTTATTTATTAGTCCTTGGTAAGTCACATAACTTTACATGAGACATAAATAATCTTACATTCTCCCACTTGGCTCATGTGACGTTACTTAACATCATGGACAAATAAATAAATTAATCAAACTAACATAATGCGCATTTGAATAACTAAACATTATATACTTCATTTGGTTCATCATAATTTCATTATTAAGGATAAGAGCTAATTCGAGTCATGGCGATTATACATCACACAATTGACATAGTCCTTTCCATGTACTACGAACTAATCTTCTCATTAATATGATCATTAATTAGAAGCACATAATTGGTCCATCAGAATGTCTTTATACAAGACTATACCCGTTTACATTACTCTAATTCAAATATGCATGCAAAATAGAGACAAGTAATCAGAAACATTTCATAAATGAGCTCAGAGTGTTAATTACAAAATAAACGGCATACTCAATAATCATTATTAACAATAATGTCCATACTTTCAACATGATCAATAAATATCTTGGGCGGTAATTTCTTTGTTAAAGGGCCAGCTATCATAAGATTTGTGCTAATATGTTCTATTAACACTCTTTGTTTCTGAACTTCTTCCTTCACGGCAAAGTACTTTAACTCCATATGCTTAGCACCTTTAGAGTACTTGTCGTTTTTAGAGAAAAATACTGATGCGGAGTTATCATAGTACAATTTCAGCGGCTTAGCAATACTGTCGACAATTCCAAACCCTGAAATAAAATTCTGCAGCCAATTAGCGTGAATTGTAGCCTCAAAACATGCTACGAATTCAACTTCCATGGTGGAGGCAACAACAACAGACTGCTTTGCACTCTTCCATGATATCACTCCTCCAGCTAAAAGAAATACATAGCCAAGAGTATACTTTCTAGTATCCAAACATCCAGCAAAGTCTGAGTTGGCATACCCAACCACCTTAAGGTGATCAGACCTCCTATATGTAAGCATGTGATCTTTTGTTCCCTATAAGTATCTCAGAACCTTCTTTGCAGCTTTCTAGTGTTCCATTCCTGGATTACTTTGATATCTTCCCAACATTCCAGCTGCAAAGCTTATGTCTGGTCAAGTACAGGTCTGAGCATACATAATACTCCCAACAACAGATGTATACAGAATTGCTCCTATCTGTTTTCATTCCAATTCATTTTTAGGATATTGAGCGAGACTAAACGTGTCTCCTTTCTGAATTGGAATTGGTGATGCTGAGCACTTTTCCATCTTGAATCTCTCTAGCACTTTATTGATATATGCTTTCTGAGACAAACCTAACAATCATTGTGATCTATTTCGGAATATTTCTATTCCAATCACATAGCTTGCCTCACCCATATCTTTCATCTCAAAGTTGCTAGAGAGAAAACTCTTAGTCTCATGAAGGAGACCAAGATCATTAGTTGTAAGCAAGATATCATCAACATACAGGATTAAAAATATGATCTTACTCCCACTGACCTTTAGATATATACACCGATCAATAGTGTTCTCCTTAAATCCAAAGAAAACAATGGTATTATTAAACTTCAAATACCATTGGCGGGAAGCTTGTTTCAACCCGTATATTGATTTCTTTAATTTACATACTATGTGTTCCTTTCCTTCAATTGAGAAACCAACCGGTTGGTCCATGTAAACATTCTCCTCTAAATCTCCATTAAGAAATGCAGTCTTCACATCCATCTGATGCAACTCCAAGTCATAATGAGCTACAAGTGCCATGATAATTCTGAAAGAATCCTTTCGTGAGACTGGTGAAAAAGTCTCTTTGTAATCGATTCCATCCTTTTGAGTAAAACCTTTGGCAACAAGTCTAGCCTTGTAGCGTTCTAGATTGACAAGAGAGTCACGTTTAGTCTTAAAGACCCACTTATAACCAACTATCTTGCAACCTTCTGGTAATTCTACAAGGTCCCAAACACCATTATACCAAAGACTTTAACTCTTCTTTCATGGCATCTAACCACTTTTCAGAATTATCACAACTTACGGCTTGTGAAAATGAGACTGGATCATTGTCATTAATGCTCAAGTCAGTTTCTGACTCATGTAGATATATCTCATAGTCATTCAAAATAGCTGGTCGTCATTCTCTTTGAGATCTTCTTAATGCTATTTCTTGAGGTTCTTCTACAGCATGTTCATTTTGAATCAGAGGTTCATTATTGTGTTGCTCGTCTTCATTGTTGTTTGGAACAACAAATTGAGGAACACTCACTTTACTGCTAGAGCCAAAAGTTAAAGGAACTTGTACTCTAACTTCTTTAATTTCCACGTGTCGTGGAATTGCACTCCCACTGATTTCACCACTTTCAATAAACCTCGCATTTCCAGTCTTAACAATTCTCATTTTATGATTAGGACAATAAAATCTATACTTCTTGGATTTTTCTGGATAACCAATAAAATATCCACTTATTGTTCTTGCATCCAGTTTCTTTTCTTGTGGATTATAAATCCTTACTTCTGCCTGGCAACCCCAAACATACAGGTGCCTTAAACTAGATGTTCTAGTCATCCACAGTTCAAAAGGAGTCTTTGGAACTGCTTTACTAGGAACCCTATTTAACAGATACATAGCAGTTTTCAAGGCATACATCCACAAATATAAGGGTAGAGATGAATTGCTTAACATACTCCTAACCATATTCATTAATGTTCTATTACGCCTTTCTGATACACCATTTTATTGTGGTGTAACTGGCATTGTGTATTGAGCACAAATACCACATTTCTGAAGAAGTAAAGCAAATGGACCTGGGTATTGCCCAGTCTCATCATATCTTCCATAATACTCACCACCTCTATCAGATCTCACAACTTTCACATTTATGTCTAATTGCCTTTCTACTTCATTCAAGTAGATTTCCAAGGCATCCACTGCTTGAGATTTCTCATGCAGTAGATAGACATAACCATAACGTGAATAGTCATCAACAAAGGTGATGAAAAATGTTTCCTTTCCGAAAGAATCAACATCAAAAGGCCCACATATATCAGTATGCACAATTTCAAGAAGCTGAGTGCTTCTTGTAGCTCTTCTCTTTGTGTGTTTTGTTTGTTTTCCTTTAATTCAATCCACACAAATATTTAGATCTGTAAAATCTAGATCTTGAAGAATCTTATTCTTTATGAGTCCTTCCATTCTTTCTCTAGAAATATGACCTAAACGTTGATGCCACAAGAGAGCAGAACATTCATTCACTAAACTACGTTTAGTGCCAACATTATGATGCAGAGTCAAAAGACTTTCAGAATACAAACCATCTAAATTCAATTTATATAAACCATCACAAAGAACACCAATACCAATGAGATGATTATGCTTAAATAAACTTAAACATCCATTACCAAAATTGAAAGAAAATCCAGTAACATCAAGTTTAGATAATGAAACTAAATTCCTAGATAAACTAGGAACATAAAGAGTTTCCAATAAATCTAAATGATGTCCAGTGTCAAGAATTAAACGATAAGTCCCGACTGCTTCCACTAGAGCTTTCATTCTATTCCCCATGAAGACGAACTTCTCATTCGTGCTTATGGTTTGGATTGTAAGGAATCCCTGCATCGTGTTAGAAATATGAGTCGTACATCCAGAATCAATCCGCCATGAATTATGGGGAACTTCAGTTAAGTTTGATTCGAAACATACATAAGCATTAAGCTTACCTTTCTTTTCGAACCAAAGCTTACGTTTCTGACAATCCTTTTGGAAATGTCCAGGTTTCCCACAGAAACGACAATTATTATTTGGTGATTTCTTCTGAATTTGAATAAAAGCCTCATTAGTCTTCAATGGGCCTTTGCCTTTATCGTGTTTCTTCTTAAATTTCTTTCCAGCTCCTTGATTTCCTCAGTGGCTTACATAATGAACTGAGTGACTTCCTTGATTTTTAAGTCTCGTTTCCTTCTGAACCAACATACTGTGCAACTCGTGCATATTCCATTTATCTTTCATGGTATTATAGCTCATTTGGAACGGACCATACTCAATCGGTAATGAGTTAAGAATAAACTATACAAGGAAGTTCTCATTCACAGTCATTCTCAAGGACTTAAGTCTTGCTGCAATATTTGTCATCTCAATGACATGCTCATGCATAGTACGAGAACCATCAAACTTCATGGTGGCTAGCGTACTCATTAATGTCCCAGCAATAGACTTATTAGCTGTTTGGGATCGCTCTCCCACTAACCCCATAAATTCTTTAGCACTTTCAGTTTTGGGAAGAGCTGTCTTAATACTGTCTGCGACAGTCATTATCATGAACATTAGGCTGAGTCTGTTAGATCTTTCCCAATTTTTATAATGGGCTTTCTGTTCATTGCTGCTAGTATCAGTAATAGCAGTAGGCTTCTCTTCCATAATAGCAAGATCAAGATCCAAAATACCAAGATGGAATTGGACTTGCTCATTCCAGTCACAGAAGTTAAGCCCATTAAATATTGGCACAGACGATACATGAAAAAATAAAGAATTGGGAACATGTACTGCATAATAAAATTTTCACATAAGTGTTTTGAGACATAAAATACATGCTACATATATAAATAACAATTAAAGTATATTGATGATCTCATTTGGGTGATACATCAACATACAACATACAAATATAATGATGCTAATAAAATTTGTAACATTCTTTTGTAATAAAACATACACCAATTAGAATTATTTACTACCTTTGGGTATATAAATAAACTAATAGTGCACATTTATTACCCACAATTATATTCATTAATTATAAAGACAAATAATCAACCTTTGAGTGATCCATAAATGCCTTATAATAATGAATTTCAATTTACTCATAAACCATCAAGCATAATATTTAGCATCCATTATTTTACGGGTAATTGAATAAATCAACATTAATTTTGGAATCAAATAAACATATAAGTTTGATCACTTTGGTGATTAACAAACTTTCTTTATATTTAATTCCATAATTTTCGCATATAATAACATATGATAAAACATTATTATCTACTAATTAATTAAAACCCTTCTCAGTAGATGCATACCACAGAAACCGAAAATTAAACATAAGACAGTAACTTCATATTGTGACTTCTTCATCAGATTCTGGGTAATGATTTAAAACATTAAGAAATCGATTAAATCACAACTAACCAATTAACGTTCTTTCTCTCATGCATTAAAACCAGTTATTAAACTTATACAATAATATATGCGAAAACATTCACTTTGTGAATTATTAAACCATCCGGAAATTGACGAAATATAAACAATCCAATACAAATCATCAATTAATTCCCAATCTTGATCCAACCATATATCACGCTGGTTAAAACTAATCCATTAAAACATACGCAACCATCATAATTACATAATGTGAAATAAAACTTATCATAAAAATTTCGCCCAAACACTTCAATTGCAGTCAAATAATTTATAATCTCTCGATTAATACATAATTTATTTCGATAATTCATAACATAAAAATTTGCAGCGGAAAACCGTGTTTCACCTCTTTAATTATCTTTCTATTCTCTATCGTACGTGATGGCTAGGGTTTTAAGAGAATATCTTTTACATCAGGAAGTGGACCCAATTTTACGGTAATGGGCTATTATTCCCCATAAGCCCACTATTCTCATCAAATAGCGGATATAATAAAACTGCTCCATATTAATCCGGATACAATTTGGTCCATAATTAATTGATTATTTATTTATTAGTCCTTGGTAAGTCACATAACTTTACATGAGACATAAATAATCTTACAATATTGACCCTTAAAATTAAATCAACTACGGTTCGCGGGCTCGTGCACTATGCTCGTAATTATTTTTTTCAACATGTAATTTCATGCACCGCACTCAACAATTAAACGGTTAATTATATGGCTAAATGTGTATGAGAGAGAATTGGTTGTGTGTGAGAGTGAGAGTGAGAGAGACAGCGAAGAAATCTGCACGCGGTAATTTAATTTAAACTCCAACATTCCAAACAAATAATTAGAATTAAGCCTTCAAGAAATCGTCTCATACTCTCTGTCTCTCCCTCCCTCTCCAATATTTTTTGATTTCTTAATTTCCACCCTCCCTTCTTCTCCTGCTCGACTACGATTGATCAAGAATCAAGCAATAAATCACTAGTTGTATGTTCTCTCTCTCATTGTGTGTCTCTCTCATTGCATGCATGCTCTCTCTCTCTCACCCTCTCTAATATTTTTTTATTTCTTAGTTTCCACCTTCCTTTTTTCTCCCAATCAATTGCTACGATCAATCAAGAATCAAGCAATAAATCACTAGTTGTATGCTCTCTCTTTCTCATTGTATCGCTCTCTCTAATTGCATGATCCATTTCTCTCATTATATCGCTCTCTCTTATTGTATTCTCTTTCTCATCCACCACTCTCCGCATTAGCACTCACCACTTTAATTTTTCTACTCTGTCAAGAATATAGATGCACAAGATCAATAACAACTAGAAGCTGAATGGTTGGATTGGTTACTTCTGGAAGAAGAGTTCTCTGAGCCTCTTGCGGCCGGACTCGATATTGATGTCGGTGCCGTCGGAGAACAAGTTGAGGCTGAAGAAGATGGTGCCATCGTCGGAGAACCAATTGTGGCTACTGAAGAAGAAGAGGTTGATGAAGTTCTTAATTCGGGAGGAGAGGATTGGCTTGCCAACATGATCGACTTAGACGACATTGTAGCAGAGGTGCATGACCAACTAAAGATCATTCAACACATCCTACATGACGACCTTGTTGTGGATGATCATGGAGAAGTAGTAGTTGGTGACGGAGTTGATCAACCGGTGCACCAACACCAAATTGATGAATAAAATGATGTCGATCAAACGAGTGGAGAGGTTTTTCACAATGATGGATTGGAGTAAGGGTAAGAGATGTCGAGCATCAGCTTCAGCTGAAAGCTGTTGTTGTTGAAGTCGATGGAGAGCAGCAGTTTCAACATGAAGGAGGTAGTGAAATAAATTTCTTAAAATTGTATCCAACAATGATTTCTCATAAGGTGTCTCAAAATCAACCATGACAAATGAATATATGTATAACATTTGAAAGTTAATACGGTAGTACCTTTGGAACTAATGAAAGTTAATTCGGTAGTACCTTTGGAACTAATGAAAATTAATATGGTAGTAGCTTTGAAACTAGGTAACGAATATATTCGTGAACCCCTAATCGACTACGATTACAAACCTGTTCGTGAATATGATCACGAACCAATTCACGAATCTATAATCGAACTCTAATCGAGCTTATGTTAAAAAAAGCTAAAAATATTAATTTTTTATTGTTCAAAAATCACTCACATCACCCCTAACCACTAGACTAGATCACAATTTTATAAGTCTAGAATCCTTTTTTTTTTTATAATCTCGATTAATATACATTTATAATTATTTAAGCATACTATATTAATATATATTCTCAACATATAATATATATACACCTAGTATCACTCGATAATTGATAAAAATAATTAAATGTGTCTAATAACTTTATTAGCTCATTTAATATGTTTACTATTATTACTTATTATCCATAATTCATGAAGTGCAATTATTTGACCAAGATTAAATTTTCTATTAATATGATTCATATTTACCTAGATTTAGTTAGACTAGTGATTAAATTTTCTATTATGAAAAAATTTACTAATTTGAATATCAATATATAATCTCAACAAAAAATTATATAAATCAAAGTACAAAACATAATATAAATATATATTAATAAATATTCTCAAATACACACACACACACACACATCTACTATGACATGATAATTGATAAAAATAATATTTTGTAGCTATGATATAATTGATAGTCAAAGAAAAAATTAAACAATGTACCAATATTAAACAATAAATTGTATGCAATAACTTTATTAACACATTTAATATGTTTACTACTTATTATTAGCTTAGTAGTTATTGATTCATGAAGTACTATAATTCGACCAAGAATAATGGACTATACAAACTTTACAAAAATTAAGATTATTATAAATAAATTAATTATATTTACCAAGATTGAGTTATACTTATGATTAACTCAGTTAAAATGTTTACTACTTATTACTAGCTTATTACTACTAATAATTCATGAAGTACTATAATTCGACCAAGAATAATGAACTATACAAACTTTACAAAAATTAACATTATCATAAATAAATTAATTACTAATTTACCAAGATTGAGTATTTGAGTTAGACTTATGATTAATTACCGAACTTGTAGTGAGTATTATCAAACTATTTGTGTAACGGACTATCGAGCTTTTATCGAATTCTTTGTCAAACTGGATATCGAACTCTTTATCGAGTCAATCTCGAGCCGAACTCGAATCAAACTCGATCCTAGTTTTTTATTCGAATCGAATTCGAATAGGAAATAAATGTATGTATATATGTATAGTATGCATATATAGACACACACACGCATACATATACATACATGCATATGAATGTTAGATAATTGAAAATCAATCAATAGTTATAAAATTTATAAAAAAAATATTTGATTTTGCACACAACCATTTTTTTCCAAACATCTTGATAAATCTAAAATATTTTATCAGCAAAGATTGAATATGTGATGCAAAACATAAAAGATGAAAATTTAAATGATTTTATTAAATAGTTCGATTTTTCTTAAACAATAGTTAATTATAATAATTATTTCAACAAGAAATTGGCAACAAAGTTCTTTTTTATGTTTGTGTTGTTTTTTTTTCTATTTAGACAAATATGTAAAATTCATGAAGCTACTTTCTTGGCGCGTACACACACACACATATATATAATCTTCAAATTCTCTATTCAATAATATTATACATATGCAATTTGAATAATTAATTTCACATATGGATATCTGTGTAAATGGAGTTTTTTTGCCGTTTTAGATGATAAAAATAGGAAAAAAGTTCAAAAAAAAAATCTCAAAGTATTAGTGAATTTATTTAAACACACTCGATAAATATATAGCGCGGCTTCCTTCCATGCGTGAGCAGTGTGTGTGAGATAAAGTATGTTCTATAAATCATTCATCTTCTTTCTTATCCAAGAATCAAGAAATGTGAAAGAAATCAATAGCACTCTCTCTCTCCCTCCCTCTCCCTCTCCAACATTCTTCCTCTCTCTCATATTTTTTTTTGCCGTTTTAGATGATAAAAATAGGAAAAAAGTTCAAAAAAAAAATCTCAAAGTATTAGTGAATTTATTTAAACACACTCGATAAATATATAGCGCGGCTTCCTTCCATGCGTGAGCAGTGTATGTGAGATAAATTATGTTCTATAAATCATTCATCTTCTTTCTCATCCAAGAATCAAGAAATGTGAAAGAAATCAATAGCACTCTCTATCTCCCCCTCCCTCTCCCTCTCCAACATTCTTCCTCTCTCTCATATTTCTCCCACACGAGCGATCAAGAAGTACGTAGTACTGAGTATTTGGTGTTTATATATATACATGTATTTTTAAATGAACATATTTTTAGCTGCACTTTCATGTTGAGATCAAGTTTTGATCTTTCGTAAGTTGTTTTGGTGGAAAGCTGCTTCTGAATTTTGATAAAATACTTCTCTCTCTATCTCTCTCTCCAATTTTCTTATGGAGTGAAATATTCTATTTCTGTGTGTAGATAGTGTTAAAAAAGATTCCATTTCTACAAGTCATTGATTTCGAGATGTTAACCACTTATTTTTCATGTAAAGGCTTGTTGATCATATCATATATATGCATTCAGAATAGGACTTGTGATGTTGGTGTTTTCTTGATTTCTAGTGTTTATATTTCTCCCACAAAAACTTTTTAGTTATTTACCGTGTAATCATGACTATAACTGATTCATAGGTTATATTCAAGAATATGGATGCACAAAATCAAGAACAAGTAGAAGATGAATGGTTAAATTGATTACTTCCGGAAGAAGAGTTCCATGAGCCTCTTGCGGCCGGACTCGATGTTGATGCCGGTGTCGTCAGAGAACAAGTTGAGGCTCAAGAAGATGGTGCTGTCGTCGTCGGAGAACCAATTGTGGATGCTAAAGCTATTGAAGTTCCAGAAGTTGTTAATCCGGAAGGAGAGGAGGATTGAGTTGCAAACTTATTCGGTGGAGACGATGATGTGGCAGTGGTGCATAGTCAGCCGGATATCATTGAAAAAATCATACACGATGACCTAGCTATGGATGATCATGGAGAGGTTATAGTTGATGACCATGGAGAGGTTATAGTTGATGACGGATTTGATCAACCGGTGCAGCAGCACCAAGAGAGATGTCGAGCAACAATGATTTCTCATAAGGTGTCTCAAAATCAACCATGACAAATGAATATATGTATAACATTTGAAAGTTAATAGAGTAGTACCTTTGGAACTAATTAATGTTAATCCGATAGTACCTTTGGAACTAATGAACATTAATACGGTAGTAACTTTGGAACTAGATAATGAATATGTTCGTGAACCCTTAATCGACTAAGGAGGTATGAAGTAAATTTCTTAAAATTGTATCAAACAATAATTTCTCATAAGTTGTCTCAAAATCAACCATGACAAATGAATATATGTATAACATTTGAAAATTAATACGGTAGTACCTTTGGAACTAATGAAAGTTAATCTGGTAGTACCTTTAGAACTAATAAAAGTTAATACGGTAGTAACTTTGGAACTAGGTAACGAATATGTTCGTGAACGCTTACTCGACTAGGATTACGAACCTATTCGAGAATATGATCACGAACCAATTCACGAACCTATAATCGAACCCTAATCGAGCTTATGTTAAAAAAGCTAAAAATATTAATTTTTTATTGTTCAAAAATCACTCACATCACCCCTAACCACTAGGCTAGATCACAATTTTATAAGTCTAGAATCCGTTTTTTTATAACCTCGATCAATATACATTTATAATAATTTAAGTATAATATATTAATATATATTCTCAACATATTATATATAAACACCTAGTATCATTCGATAATTGATAAAAATAATAAAATGTGTTTAATAACGTTATTAGCTCATTTAATATGTTTACTATTATTACTTATTATCCATGATTCATGAAGTGCAATTATTTGACAAAGATTAAATTTTCTATTAATATGATTCATATTTACCTAGATTTAGTTAGACTAGTGATTAAATTTTCTATTATGAAAAAATTTACTAATTTGAATATCAATATATAATCTCAACAAAAAATTATAAAATCAAAGTACAAAATATAATATAAATATATATTCTCAACACAATACACACACACACACACCACGTGATAATTGATAAAAATAATATTTTGTAGCTATGATATAATTGATAGTCAAAGAAAAATTAAACAATGTACCAATATTAAACAATAAATTGTGTGCAATAACTTTATTAACACATTTAATATGTTTACTACTTATTACTAGTTTATTAATTATTGATTCATGAAGTACTATAATTCGATCAAGAATAATGGACTATACAAACTTTACAAAAATTAAGATTATCATAAATAAATTAATTATATTTACCAAGATTAAGTTTTACTTATGATTAACTCAGTTAAAATGTTTACTACTTATTACTAGCTTATTACTACTAATAATTCATGAAGTACTATAATTCGACCAAGAATAATGAACTATACAAACTTTACAAAAATTAACATTATCATAAATAAATTAATTACCAATTTACCAAGATTGAGTATTTGAGTTAGACTTATGATTAATTACTGAACTTGTAGTGAGTATTATCGAACTATTTGTGTAACAGACTATCGAGTTTTTATCAAATTTTTTATCAAACTGAATATCGAACTCTTTATCGAGTCGATCTCGAGCCGAACTCGAATCAAACTCGATCATAGTTTTTTATTCGAATCGAATTTGAATAGGAAACTAAAGCTCGAGTCGAATTCGATCACAATATGAATAAACGAACTCGAATTCAAAGTTGAAGATATTCAACTCGATTCGGTTCGTTTACAGCCCTACATACTAACACTCGAAATTTATTTATTTACTTGGCTGGCCGATGAAAAATGAAAAAAATATTGTAGTACCAAGAAAATTAATAAAATGTAACCACCAACCAATACAGTTGTTTAGCGAATCAATGGGTGTGAAAATTTACGAAGTTGAAAAGAAATCATTTTGCTCTAAAGAGGATTTCAACCATAGACATTATATTAAAAATAATAAATTAAAGGTTTAATTGCTAAATGCGTGTGTGTGAGAGAGAATTATATTGGCTATGTGAGTGTAATTTGTATAATTCATTTTTCGTATACAATAATATGACGGTAGTATGTTAAAAATATAGTAGGATACAAGATCTTGTTTCCGTTATAAGATATTTAAGCTTGAAGATAATGCATGAAACCGTATATGTATTTTAAAAGGCAAAATTATATACATTATAGGAAAAATGTCTAAATTGATCCTACAACTGTATCTTTGTAATATTGTCCTTAAAAATTAAATCAACTACGATTTGAGGGCTAGTTCACTATGCTCATAATTATTTTTTTCAACATGTAATTTCATGCACTGCGCTCAACAATTAATATTTTCAAATTAGATATAAAGCATGATTAAGATTAACAAAACATAATTTGGATGAAATAAATAATTTTGGAGAAAAATAATATATGTCAGCTTGTGGGTGCACACCACATGCGGGCCGAACAGGTTTTGGGCTGATTTGGGTGAATTTAGCCCGTATCCGTTAAACCGTCTAATATAAATCTTCAAGTCAACTTAGTATCTTCTTCTCAAAAATAGTTATACACGTCGCATGGGTATGAGCATAAGCAGATCGAATGGTCTTTTTTTTTCTTTTTTCTTTTTTTACAATTTCAGTCAGATTTTGAAAGCATTGCTTGAGCTTTAAATCTAAACCTATAAATAACAAACCAAGAATTAAATTTTCATTTAATGAGAAGGGAAAGAAGAACAAAAAAAGGACCTCAATTAAACTAAACAAAACTTTCTAAAATGCCTTCAATTTAGGAAGAGCTGAACACTAAAACATGGCATTTGCAACTGTTGATTGATGCCAAATGGATTAGTATGCTGAGGCAGCATAAGATATAACCTGCCTTCTTCTGCATGAACTTTCCCATGCTCATTTCAACTCTCCCATCACTAAAAAAAAAAAAAAAACTCGAAAAATAGGAAACGATGATGATACGTCGCAACACCGTGTATTGCCATCTGAGCATCGAACCATTTGGATAAGCCCCGTTCTAGTGGTTGAACCAGGGGCCAACCCCGCCATTCGCATTCACGTGCCCGTTGCTATGGATCCCAACGCCGTTAGGGATGAGAGGAGGCGGCAACCCAACGGCCATCGGAGGAGGAGTGGGAGGATATAATCCATGATTGTGAGAGAGGGGATGTGAATTTACAAGAGGACTGCCAACTGGGCTTCCTTTATGCTGTTGGATGGCATGAATCTGCCTCAGACCTTCTTCGTGGATTCGAGAGATCGTCTCCAGCTCTTTCATTGATAGAGCTTCCAAACCAGCACCGTATAAAGGAGCATGCCGAGCCATTTCTTCCTGAAGTTGGCCCTCTAAATGATGGATATATTGCTGCAAGCAAATATACGAAGACGTCAGAGTCAGCGTCAGGCATGGCACAAACTTTGCCAGAGAATACTTTGTTTTCAAATCAAATTTAGATCGAGTGCAATCATTCCTGCTAAATCATCAATCAAAGTGTGCACAGGAACCTTTCCCGACTGACAAACCTTCCGTGAGTCGATAACAAGACAAGTCAAGGACTCAAAACAAGATACATGCCCTAAATAAGTGGTCAAAATCCAACATGTAGAAAAAGTAAGTGAATTCACAAATCTCAAGACAGGATTCTCAAGGAATATCCTTGCAAGTAACCAATCATGAAGCAAAAGTATAGGTCTCATTTTCTATAATGCTTTGTGATCATTCAATTAAAATGTGCTAGCTCGCAATCAATTTATGAGATGGAGTGCAAGTATGGATGTTGGCAAATGAAGGTTTCCCTGTTCTCATCCAATATATTGTTGAGAAGAGTTGAATGAATGCTCAATTACGATATCATGATAATAATCAAGTTAATGGGGAAATAAGGATTTGAGTTAAGTAAAGACCTGGCAAGCCTGGAGTTTGGACTCCATCCCATCAATATATGCCTCACATCGAGCAACCTGTTCCTCCTTCTCACGCTTCTCTTCTTCTGTTTGCCCCACTGTTTGTGTTAGCCGGCGAACTTCATCCTCTAGCGAATGACGTATCTCTTCTCGAGTCACCTTTTCCGTAGCAAATCTTTTCAACTCCTCATCGAACCTTTTTCGCGCAGCTTCGGCGTTCTTTAATCTCTCAGCAAGAACACTTTTCTCCTTCATTACCCTCTGAAATATCCTCAAAAGTGTCAGGTATGATGACCATAACCAGTCAAAGCTATAAAGCTCATAGCATCCAAGTCCAACAAATGAAAAAGTAAAGAAAACAGGTAAAATCTAATGTCTTCCAGCCATCATTTTCGAAAATCATGAAATGCTGCCAGACCAACCTTGAACCAATTTTGTTTGGAAAAAAGGACTCCAGAAGAAAAGACAAACATCATTTTCATTACCACGGAAGACAAAGCATGCACACTTCTTACAGCATTGAAAGTCAGATTCAGATTTCAATCAACAATCCTTACGAAAATCTATCACAATGGCAACTAACACGATTAAATAAATAAACCGAACTAACTGGTGATTAAACATCAAACCTTCAATTCATCACGTTTTCGGGATTTTAATTGGGAGAGTTGTGATTCTGCATCATAGAGACGATCTTGAAGAACCTTCTTCTCAGTCATATGTTTCGTGATTTCATCATCCCTTTCTGACCGAACCCACTCAAGTTGAGTCTCAACCTCCTGTATCTGCTCTACCAGCTCTTTTCTTTCCCGGGAAAAGCGATCCACCTCAGCCTTCATTTCAGACTGCCAGTGTATATGCAAGCCTTAGCAGATAGAATTATTTTTCTGGAAAAAGCAACAGAGGAAAATAATTACCTTTAGACGGCTATTTGTGGCCTCAGATTCAGTTAGCCTTTGAGATAAAACAGCTTTTTCTTTAGAAATACTAGCAGTTTCAGCTTTTCTTTCTTCACGAATACGAAGAATATCATCTTCACTAGCACATAATTGATGCCAAAGTGCTGCTCGATCAACATTTGCAAGTTCAACTACCCCCCGCATCATGTTCAAAACTGGTCTAACTGTTTCCTGCTCCTCACACACTAAGATCGCCAAAATCTCCATGTCTAAGTCCACATCACGGCTAGCATCTGCAGTAGTTAGAGCATGATCAACAAGCCTCTTTAGCAACCTCAATCTCTGAGACTCGTCAGCATACCGTTTGAACAACATAGTATAAAGAATCTTAACAAATCCTTTCACCCGTAGGTCTCTGGAAAGTGCCAATGTCTCAGCAAGACCAAGAATGGAATTGAAATCATCTCGTTCTGCTTTCATTTGCTCAATAGTTTCCCCTTCGATGACCGTGTTTGCTTGCTGAAAAGTCTCAGCAACATACTGAGGAGTGAAATTAAATGCTCTAGCAAACCGTCTTTCCAAAGCCACAGTTACAGACTGAGGAACAAAAGCCCCACGAGCTACAGCTCTTTCAAAGACTTGAGCAGCTTCAACCGCAAGGCATGGTATGGATAACATCTCGACTAAAATATACACATCTGAAAAATGAGAACTACCATGGAAAGCACAAGCTTCCGCTGAATGTAGTCTTTCAGAATTTGGACTGCTTTCACCAAATATAAAAAGCCCACAATGGTTCGGTGAGAAATCATCACCAAAATCATCATCGGCATCGATATCTCTAAGAATAGATTCCGCAATATCTGCACAACTAGCTACTGTCCGACTTAAATAATCTAGGACACATGTAGAGACTTCTGTACCCAAGTTCTTTAATCTGACTCGGACAGACCTTACCTGAAGCATGAGTTCAGTAAAGTTAACAGCATGCTCAAAGGAAACAAGCAGAATGAAGAGATACCATGAAACAGACAAAAGGTTCTATTTTCTCATTTGCGCTTACTGCTTCAGGAAGATGTTGGCAATGCAGAGCAGCTTTAAATACAAAGTCCACTGTGGCTGCAAGAGGTTCATCATTAGAATCAGCCAAAAGCTCTAGTGATTGAAAAAGAACACGTTCCCATACTTCACTGCTACATTCCAACTGACTAAGTGCTCCAAAAACCTGGGAAATAACAATTTCTCAAAGATGGGCTTATTCGCAGTTTTAAAAAAAAACCCTAAAATTTATCTTATACATCATGAATGCGATCAAAGGAACAATAGGAATAAAAGCAGATCCTTGTTATCTTACCGGCAAACGCAATGCAGGTTCCGCATCAGGCTTCTGCAGCCGATCTAAAAGTGCGCAAGCAGCAAGTGAATGTTCTGAATGCTCTACTAACTTTGGAACCAATGCAACTAGATCTGGTTGAAGATGTTTGGGTGCTTTATCCAATACAAGAGCGATCTTTTGAGCAGACTGCGGCCGCCTTCTTGGTTCTGGACAACCTTGTGGAACAGCTCCATCAAGAGCCCTCAAGGAGTTCACAATCAACCCAAGAAGCTCCTCTGACTGCTCTGGCCACTTCGTCTAAATGGAAGGTTCCCTAGATTAATATATGAACTAAATAGGAAAGATTTTCACTAGTTCGATTATTTAAACAACCATACCTTGGACCGAAGAGGTGGGGTTTCAAGCGAACCTGCCGCAGATGTCTCTGGTGGACAAGTCGGCTGTCCAGGAACAGTTTTTGCATGTAAGTTAGTCCCATTCAGATCAGAGCTTTGTACAGCAGATGCATTTATACTCTCACCAATTCCCATGTCTAATCTCTCCCCCACAGAAAGCTCCCCAGATTCTGTCACTCCACTTTCCCCATCAGATTCCAGTGGACTAATTGCACCACTTCCATCTGGAGAAGGTTTAGAGCTATTATAAGAAGAATTTTCCCTTGAACTACTCTCTGAAGGTTGGCAACATTCAACCATGATATCTAAAAGTAAATCAATAATCGCTTGTTGTAAAACTTTGACTCCCATCAACAAATTCATCAAACTAGGCGAAGACTCGTCACTCTTATTATTTTTCTTTCCATCATTACTTCCAGAAATCTTTGTAGGAAGCAGTAAACGCTTCACTTTTGCAGGGTCATCAAGATAAACACGGAGTCCAGTCAGGAAACCAGCTATTGCTCCAGCATCCATAAGCAGTTTCTCTCTTAAAGTAACCTGCGGTTGAGAAGAATTATCTCCATAAGTAAGGTGAAACCCAGCCCGTGATAGAAGATTTCTGAAGATGTCTTCTTCATCTCCACTTAAACCATCACTATCATCTGAATCAATGAGTTCATCAGGGTCAGTTGTCAAGGCATCTTGATCATCTTCAGAAGCAAAAACCTGACAAACAAAGCACCAAGTTAATACAGCAACAGATACCAAATATACGAGATGTTAAAAGGTGTGGAAAACGGTGCTGAGCTGCTTTACATTGCCATTCAAAAATAGATACAGGAATGTTCTAGTTCAAAATGAATCATGTTGAATTTGAATTTTTTAGTCTCAATAAACATATTTGATAACCAATTAAAATCATTGCCCATAAGAAGAAATGAAAACCACAAACAAGACAATTGGCAACAAGTTGAACCTTTTACTCCAAAGAAACAGAACGGCTCCACACTTATAATAACCAGGTCCAACGTTCTACACTTTCATGCGTGTAATAGCTATACTCGGTGGGATATGTACATCGCTAATATTTCAGGATAATAGGAGGAATTAAATGTTTTGAGAAAAAAGACAGTATACTAACCTCCAGGTCTGAAAACTCAAACCATGGGCAGCAGTCCAAGATCTCACATACAAACACAACAGTGTCGCGCATGAGAAACCCCGCATCAGGTTCTAGCATCTCAGACACCTTCATAAATTGAAGAACAGAATTGTTCCATGTCTTTGTACAGATGGAGGATTCCTTCCAAACAGTTTTAGATGGATTCTTTTGGTTCACAATAGCCATCCTGTATCTGACCCAAAAGTTCTTATCAGAGTCACTGCCAACTGATTGTTCACTTTCCAAATATATACATATAGTATCGAAGGACTCATAAACTCCTGTACAACCAAAAGAGGGGGCAAAAAAAAAATTAGGATAGCCATCCATCTTAATTTCAATAGTTGCTGCAATAATTCAAAAGCAATAAGGAAAGCTGCCACCCACCAATCCGAAGTTCACATCCACCAGCTTGAAAAAATTTGCTAAATATTTTTCTAGTTTCCATAATTTCCTTGAATGACAAGAAATTCTCCACTTTCCATGTGAATGAACTCTTCTTATCCATTCTCTCTGACCGAGAACAGGTACTTCCTGAGTCAGTTTCTTGGTCAGTGAAGTCCTGCATTATGGATGTCTCTTTCAAAATAAGAACCTCTGCAGAGAAGACAACAGTATCCTGGACTAGAAATCCAGAATCCTGATCGAAGAGGCTAGTGAGTGTCACAAACTCACGCCAACCCCAGTCCTTCGCAGCCTTTGAATAGCGATTTTGAGATTCCTTAGTAACGGACTTATCTTCCATTCTTTGGTTCACAACTGACAGACGATGGCTCACAAAACAACTCCAGTCACTGTTAGTATTTCGTGAATCTGTAACCTCAAGAAACACAGAGAGGTGGCATGGAGGCTGAGACTGCCCTGAGATATGCAAATCTCATGTTAGCTCAAGACCAAATTTCCAGCAATTGAAAAGAAGAAACTACTAACATCAGGAATTTTTAATGCATCAGGGATGTCTAATTCAACTTTCTGATACATCCTATGTAATCTTGAAAATAGTTGCTGGTATGACAACACCATGTCTAGAACTCGAATTGTTTAGAAGCCCAACCTTTCATATCAACGACCACTTTATTGAGCATATTCAGCTTGAAAACAAAGGAAATCAGCTTAAGAATGATAGTCCATAACTTGTTCTGCCAAGAAGTTCAACCAGAAAATTATGCCAAACAACAATCCATAATCAGAAATTATATCAATTCTCACAACAAATAAAGTATGCTTAACAACTACATGCATTCATAACTTTTCAAGCACCAAAACCATCTGATTTAAGGATCTAGTCCGAATAAATAACACAAGTATTTGCAAGCAACCTTCTATAGTATTTCTTACACACGTTTCAAACATGTCAACCAGTAAAGTCCAATGATAACTGGATAATAGATGAAAACAGAGAAGTTCCATCAACATATTACGACATCCATGTGAGAGAAACAACTGTCTATCATATTACCATTGCCTAATAATCACTTCCCCAAAATGAAGGTTCATTTTGGTTACAGGACATGGTAAAACTATCTAATCACTTCTAGTCTGTCAATTCTGATACAAGCTTACAATCAAAATCAGATGTTCTTTATTGTTTCTTAAGAATGATTCAATTATGTTTTATAACCAGCTAGAGAAGAATTGCATTAGAAAATTAAGTCATCTTTATGGTCACCAACAATGATTGAGCATCCACATTGGGCAAGGTTGAAACAGAGCTGAAATGAGCATTACTATTGCAATGTTTTCTCATGTCTTCCCTATTAGTGATGTATAACATACCTCTGGGGTAAACAATAAGGCGGCAATCCCGATTCCCAATTTGAAATCTCCTACTCTTAATGCAAAGCCCAGTAATCTTCCTTTTTTTCAGAAGATCCTTCAATCGGGTAAAATTCTCAATTCTCCAGGTGAATTTTCCCATATGCCCATCTGACTTCCGCACATTCCCCCCGTTTCTGGCACCAATCAAAGTCCCACTCTTAGAGAAACTGCTCAACTCTTTAATTACATGAAATGATGTGCTGAACACTGCTGTGTCTTCCACCAAAAACCCCGAGTCAGGGGCCATAAAATCTGTCATCTTCATATAATCATTCCATCCCAAACTTGTGTTGTCCCCACTCTTATTGTCAGCAGCAAACCTGCCGTAGCTATCACGGTGGACATGGTTTGCACCATTGCCCGGCTTCTGATTCAATGCAGACATCCTAAACAAGCACCAGCAACTCCTGTCTGACATCAACGGGTTCTTCTCCGTGTCCTTGCTCTCCAAACACATGGACAAATACTCCACTCCATTCACCACACTCTGATACACACTAATCCGCAAGTTACACTCGCCAGCTGGGAACACTGGGCTCATAATTTTCTGCGTTTTAATCATCTCCTTAAACAAACTAAAATTATGCACTTTCCAAGTGAACTTACCACTCAAAACATCCCCAACTACAGGCCCAATAGCCCCTCCCCCACCCGCACTAGACACATTATTCGCCTGCAAATCGTAATTATCACGCGAGAAAGAAAACGACTCGTGGAGTATCAATATATCCGCGGTGACGAGAATGCAATCGTTCGACAAATGCAGGAAGCCAACCTTGGGGTCCAAAAGCGAATTAAGCGAGGCAAAATCGCACCACCCGTGCGACTTCTTCTTCGAGGAGAACCGATGCCAGCTGTCTCTGTGCACTGATTTTGAGGAGTCCAACAAATTATCAATGGCGAGGCGGTAGCTCGCGAAGCAATCCCACTTCGACGAAGCCGTGTTCCGAGGGTCCATGATTTGCAGGTAGATGGAGAGATATCCAGGCAGCGCCTGAGAATCTCCCTTAGGGTAAATCAGCAGGCGGCAATCGAAACCCCCGACTTCGAAGTACTTACTCCAGAGCGCTCGCGATTTGATTCTGGGGAAATTCGCGATTGTCCACTTGCAGAGGGCGGAGCAATCCCCGCGCCGCTCGACGACGACAGAATCCGCCGCCGCGGCGGTGGCGGCGGGGTCGCGGAGCGGATCCTCGACCGCCATGGACAGCTTCTCCGATGCTCGGTTGGAGGAGAGCGGCACCGCGACGCAGTCCGCGGCGGACTCGGAGGAGGAGGAGACGGCGACGTCGTTTTGAGCGTAGTGCTGGTGTTTCATTGCTTTTGTATATGAGCTGTGGAGTTTGGTTTTTCGGATTGTCTAGGTTTCTCTCTCTCTCTCTCTCTCTGTACTTATATATATGCGTATATATATTGTGTGTGTGTGTATAATATATATATGTGTGTGTGTGTGTATTTATCTTCCTCTGGTTCTGGTTTTATTGCTGATTGATCATCATGTTAGTATGGGGAGTGGAGAGAGAGAGAGCTCTGGTGTGTGTGTGTGTGTGTGAGAGAGAGAGAGAGAGAGTGAGGATTATGTGTGTGGGACTGTGGTGTGTGTGTGTGTGTGTGTGTGTGTGTGTGTGTGAGAGAGAGAGAGAGAGAGAGAGCTCTCCTTCAACAAAAGCCACGGCTGCTGCATCAATTCATGCCCTAAACAAATAATCTTTTTTTTTTCTGGATTTTTTATTTTCTTCTTAATTTGTGTGCTTTTTTTTTGTTTACTTTTGTTGTCCCCTTATTTGTCTTTAAAAAATAAAAATTTAATCAGTATTTTTCGTGGTATATTTTTATGATCGCTTGTGAGCACTTTGATACAAATATATAATCTACAAAATTATTCATGCAACATATATATATATATATATACACGTGTGTGGAGATTTTATTTGCACCACTAATTTTACTCTTTTGCACCATAAAGAAAATAAAAAGAAAAAAAAAATAATTTTGAAATTACTTAAATACTCTTTAATAAAATTAAATATGAACACACCCAAGGTGTTCGAATGTCGAAGTTCGAACGCGGTGATGATGTTCGAACTTCAATTTTCAAACCATCTTCATATTTTTTGAAGTATAGGAGTTGTTCGAATTAATAATGTCGAACAAGTTGAATGTTTTCTGAACATTTTTTTCTTTTTTAAAGCTGTGTTCGAAAATCGAAGTTTGAACTTTAATTTTCGAACCGACTCCATGTTTTTCAAAGTAAAGTGTCGTTCGAAGTAATATTCTCGAACAAATTGGACTTGTTTAGAATTGTGTTTTCGAACATGTTTTTTAGACTGAAGAGCGTTAATGTAAATGTGAGTGGTGGAAAGAGTAAAAATAGAAGTACATGGAGTAAGTGAAGTGCAGGGATCGTAAGTTTCTTGTGATTAACGTAGATAAAATTCGAACCAATTGAGTCGAGCTCAAACCTATTACGTTCTCTTACAAACCTTGAATAATTGTATAATTCATTTTTAATTAATAAAATTAGGTCTTAGATTTTAATTTATTTAGTATTGATAAATAATCGAATAAGCTTGAGTTTCAAGGTTTTTTTTTATCGAGCTCAAGTTTGTTACTGTATATATGGACAAAGTATAGTAAATTAAATATATTCTTTCATCGAAATTAAATCCAAATAACATCTATACGTGTGAGTATAATTAAATTTTTCTTCTTCTTATATATCTTTGAAAGCACTTAGTATCGTTTTTCTTTGAAATTATGATATTTATATATAGTGTAATACATCAAATGCACACGATAATATAAGATAGACAATAGATTGAATGAAAGTATTACATGCATTAATTGTTATCATTTTCTTGAAATGTCGAAATCATTTAGCATTGGACAACAATTACTATAGTTGATTTCTACACACAAAATATATGAACATATATGATTATTTATAGGAGTATTATCAAAATTTAGCCCGACCTTTCAAGTAATTCATAAAAATGTCCTGAACTTTTATAAATAACAATTTAATATCTGACCTTTTGAATATACAACAAATCTAACCTGAAATTAATTTTTGAGCTTTTAGTTGCCATCGTATATCTTTTTTCCAAATTTTTTTATTGGCATGGAAAATACTTGTGCCACGCTAATTAATCAAATAAAATTATATTTTACTCTAGACCGTATGTAAAAAGATATATGTTGGGGATTAAAAGCCTGAAAATTAATTCTAGGTTAGATTTGTTATAAATTCAAAAGGTCGGATATTAAATTGTTATTTATAAAAATTCAGGACATTTTTGTGAATTACTTGAAAGATCGGGCTAAAATCTGATAATACCCCTTATATGTTATATTGCACTTTTCAAAATGGGCTAGCTTGATGGGCTTATAAAATCCCAACCCAACTCGATCCATCTCGTCTTAACCCAAGTGCGGTTGGGCCAACTTATATAGGTCCTAATTGATAATAACAATATAAATATACTACGTTAACACTATAATAGTATTTCGTCAGTATTAAAAATACATTATTTTAAGCGTATGATAATATTTCGTTAGCATGTGTTATAAATCATAACCGGATGGAATGAATCATGATTAAATAAGCCCAATTAATAAATCAAACATGGATGGAATAAATCATGATTAAATAAGCCCAATTAATAAATCATACATTATAAACTATAATCGAATGGAATAAATCATGATTAAATAATCCCAATTAATAAACCACACGTCATAAACCCTAATCGGATGGAATAAATCATGATTAAATGAGCCCGATTAATAAACCATGGATGGAATAAAAAAAATGTTACTAATAATCCATTAGTAACTAAAAGCATAAAATTTAAGTTCTAAAAAATTATTATAAATTCTAATACGATGAAATAAATCACAATTGGGATAGAATAAACCAGAATAGCATATGAAAATTGATTCTTTAACATATGTTATCATAATATCGACGAAGCGTTGTTATAGACTGACGAAAGCATTTACAATCTGGATATGCATAAAAGTAGATTTTTTGTAATTTTCGTTCATATTTGTTAGGACAAACGTATACAATCGAGATATTTAATAAAAGAGCATGAAACTAACTTTACTTTTATATATGAATTATGTAATCGAATTAAAAATGAGCAAGTTATTGTATAAATGATGAAGTCAGTTGACGTCAACTTTTTTAAAGGACCTCAACAACAATACCCTTATTTATTTTACATTGTTATTAACGAAATAGTCATTGCCTTTTGCATTAAATCAATATATTATTTATAGTTCTCACACTATGAAAATTGTCTCATTTTATCCATCCCATATATATATATAATGACATTCGGTCTAAACCGAATTGAACTACATAAATCGAACACAACTAAAATTGATTTCACATAGATCAAAACCAAACCGATTAGAGTGGAGCACCGAACCGAAATCGAAACTGAAACCAAAATGTTCAATTAGATTCAATCGGTAGACTTAAATTAATAGTTTTCATCTTTCATGTAGACTTCTCAAAATAGACCAACGGGAAATGGGACAGGTAAGCCCACCAAAGCGGTAGGCCTGAAATGTGAAGCCTTACTCGTATCAACCTAAGCTTGTGGGCTTTTGATCGCACTATTTATTTTTGCTTTTAATTTAAATTTTCCGAACTTTAAATATAATTTGGAAAGTTATCCATATATACTGTATACAAATGATCTAAAGTTAAGACTCTATATTTATTAGCAACCACCGAACCATCCAACATTTTTAATATTTAATCCATTATCTCTCTTCCACATTATTATTACTCATCACGGGTTTAAATTTTCTATTACACTTTCTTGTGTTTCACCCCGTGTTTCATTATTAAATTTATGACTTTAATAATATTTATTATATAATAAAAATCAATTATAACATAAATAACCATAATTAACATCTATCAACAAAAAAAATGAATTAAAAAAATTATAAAACATAATTTTTTACAAATAAACTATAATAATGAATTATTGATTAGAAATTGGAAATTTAATATTAAAAATTAATTATAAACCCTAATTGGTTGCGGTGAACCCTCAAAACAATCGTAAAATTAAACTAAATTACAAAAAAATAAAATTGAAGAAAAAAAAAACACAAGAATAACTCATAATTTGAAAGTGCAACACAAAGAGCGTAATATGAAATTCCAATCCACTCATCACAACCTAACCACATTTAATTTTAATAGTTTATCAATGACCACCCAACCATCCAACCACAATATTAAATATAATTACTTTTAAATATGATTTTATGAATTATATTAACTTGTTAAAATAAAAATAAAATAATAGCACAAATAAGAAAAAAAAAAACTCATAAAATTACAAACTAATAATTTTTTAAAATTTTCAAGGTTGAGAGCATGAAAAATTTTAGTAGTTTGAGTATAAATTTTGGTTGGGATTCATGAAAAATAGGAGAAACACAGAGTTTTGAAAATGAAAATTGATACTTAAATGTAGAAATGAGATAATTGTATTGTGTGTATAATTATGTCAATGTGGGCTCTATTTATAGAGCATGAAAAAATAATTTTTTGGTGTAATTATTTGTATTTTTCATAAAATGCAAAAAGATATTTAAAATTAATCAAATAACACATCAAATAAATTTTAGTAGCTAATTAATTGTTGCCATGTTGAATTCATGTTGACAATTGTCGATCATGATGGTTGATTTGCCTTTAGTTTATATATATTTTTATTACCCAATATCTGAGGTGGCATAGCCATTTGAAGATATTGGTCACCAATAAACACGATCTAATACAAATTAGACAATTAAAAAGTGTATATATATATATATATAAGATAAACGATTTGACAGGCCCATCATATCAACATGGGTAAAAATTAGGAGAATTTTCAATTTAGGACTTGATAGATGGGTAAAATTCTCAATCTAGGAACTCAAAAATCACGAATTTTGAATTCTTTTTATTTTTTAATTAATTTTAACAATTTCTTTATTAGATTAATAGATAATTAATGATGAACTTTTCATTGAAAATTAATATAAAATTAATTAAAAAATAAAAACAAAATCAAAAGTCGTGATTTTTGAGGTTATGAATTGAGAATTTCCTTTTTTTAGGTTCTGAATTGAGAGTTTTCATCTTTCATGTCCTGAATTATTATTCATCTTTTAGGTCATAAATCGACAATTCTCCTAAAAAGTAAAATCCCACCCACTTGAAAAGAGGACGAAAACGAGCCGAATCAACCCGTTTCGATAGCTCAGCTTTCAAGTTATGAATCGATAAATTACGTAAGATCTTAAATTGATAATTGTCAACATAATAATGAGACTACTTTAAATTTGCGCGCTGTCTTAGGCCTAAAATATGAAATCGGTCCATCTCCATTAATAAAAATAAAAAGTCGCGTCTACGTTCACACGCTTCTCTCCGAAATTGCAGCGATTGATCATGTCGCTGTCCATTTTTCCCGTGATTAGGAGTATTTGATTTCAATCAGGGAAGCATTCGAGGGAGAGAGAGAGAGAGAGAGAGAGGAGAGAGAGAGAGGGGATGGCGATACTTTACGCGCTGGTGGCGCGTGGCTCTGTCGTGCTGGCGGAATACAGCGCTACTTCCACCACGGCGAATGCGATCGCGCGTCAAATTCTGGAGAAAATCCCCGGGAACGACGATACGAACGCTTCTTACTCGCAGGATCGCTACATTTTTCACGTCAAACGCACCGATGGCCTCACCGTCCTTTGTATGGCCGACGACACCGCCGGAAGTACGTTGACCCCTCTCCTTTTCTCTCTCGAATTTTTGTTTTTTTTTTTTGTTATTTTGAATGATGATTCGTTGGTTTCGTGATTAGGATTTTGATTATGGATATGAGTGTTGCCCTTTTGCTTTTTTTTATTAGAAATAAAAAAAAGATGGGATTTTTAGGGGGTGATTGGAATTGTAAAGGCGATTCCAATTTAGCTTTTTGATTATGGATATCTGTTGCTGGAAGAATTTACCTTTTTTTAATGGATCTGATGAGGTCCCTTTTTTGGGGGGTTGCAGCATCTCGTAATTCGGTTCTAATTCATTGCAAATTTGTTGTTTCGTGGAATGTTCTTGTGTTGATTGTGGAACTATTTCAGAGAGCTTTGATTTTGTTTATGTTGATGGGTAAAATTATGCTTCCTAACCATTTCTACAGGGATGCTTTGATGAATTGTGTAATCAGAAATTCAGTCCTATCATTTTTTGTTTCACTTTGGCTTTTGATTCATGGGGAAGGCTACCACTACCGGAACTGTCTGTTATATTTATCTACTTTTCATTCTGAACATAAACAGCATATTATTGAATAATAACCTGAAGCTAAGAATTAGGTTGTTTTGATATCGTGCCTTTTGTTCTCTCTTCAACTTGGCCTCGAGTCTTGATACAGTTTTTTGATCTTGACGACCGACGAGGCAATAAAGGGCTATATCAGAATAAAGAGTTTTTTTTTTTCCCCTAAAAGACAAATACATGGTGTAAATTCTTGTTTGTTTTGCCTGTAAAGATATTTCTTACTTCATAATTATTGCCCAATAGTTATTCGAGGAAGCTGCATGCTTTCCTAACATCTCTTTTATTTCATCACATGCTAGTGTGAGAGGAACATTATAAGAAGTTGATAAAGAACCTCCTTTATCTGAATAATTATTGACTCTTTAAGTCTAGCAGCAATACACTGTGGGAATTTTAAGTCTAGCAGCAGTACCTTGATGATTCTTCATCAACTATTGTTATCTTTTGATTGTTATACACTGTTTTTGGAGGCATTTGGTATTGGATAAACAGTTTTATGTATCAATATTCATGTTTGTATTGGACTCTTGATACCATTCACACGCTATGTTCTAGTTGGAGTTTTTGAGGGATCTCTTTCAATTTCATTCTGTGTTTGAGTTCTTATATGACTATGGTACAACCATTTTAACCTTTTTGTGTGGTTGAGGGATCGCATGATATGCCCTTCTTTCCAATATCACGTGCTTGACTCAGTTTTTTCTTATTCTTTGATATCCATACAGGGAGAATTCCTTTTGCATTTCTTGAAGAAATTCATCAAAGATTTGTCCGAACCTATGGTCGAGCTGTATTGTCTGCACAGGCATATGCAATGAATGAAGAATTTTCAAGGGTCCTCAGCCAACAAATCGAGTATTTCTCAAATGATCCAAATGCTGACAGGATAAACCGGCTTAAAGGTGAAATGAGCCAGGTAACTTTTACCTCTGAGAACTGTTTGGCCTCTTTGTGTTGCTTTAGTTATTTTTCTTTTTCGACCAAGTCTTACATGAACTTTTTCCAATCAGTGTCACCTTATTTTTGGTTTGATACGTTTTAAAATGGGTGCCTTGAGATGTTTTTGGGGGCAAAATGCATTAGATATGTATTTGTTTTGTTCTTTCCAGCTGCATCTTTATCTAATATGTCAATGGTATCTACACTCAACGCTAACATATATAGTACACTGCTTTGGTCTTTTGTGCTGCTATTATTTTACTGACTACCTATTGGTTGTCATTACAGGTTCGAAATGTCATGATTGAGAACATTGATAAAGTTTTAGATAGAGGTGATCGGCTAGAATTATTGGTTGATAAAACTGCCACTATGCAAGGGAACACTTTTCGCTTCAGGAAACAAGCTCGACGTTTTAGAAGCACTGTCTGGTGGAGAAATGTCAAGCTTACGTAAGTTGTAACTTTACATCTATGTGTTTTAAAATCATAAGATCTATTTGGTCTAAAACATTACAAGTATAGTTGAATAGACCTGATCACGGTTACACCTGCATTTATGTCGTATTCATTTCTAAACTAGTGATGCTTGGTATTTTGCAGGATTGCATTGATATTCCTTCTCCTGGTAATAATCTACGTTGTTTTGGCTTTTGTTTGCCACGGACCCACACTTCCATCTTGCCTGTAATGAAGTCTGGTCAAGTGATATCCGGTTGCCATTTTCTCTATTCTCTTTTGTCTATTGAGCATAGGTGCAATTTTTCCACCTCAGATCTTCCTGAGATGTCTGGAGAACTTGTTGGTTTCATGTCTTTTAATTCTCCGGTTTGAGATGTAGTTCGTGTGTAAAGCTTTTTTTTTTCTGTAGGGCTCCAGCTCTACCTAGATATTTTGGATTGCTTAAAGGTATTTGCAATCAAATGTGAAATGCTCGGTTCATTTTGTAATCGACATTACTGGATTTTTATTCGTGTGATTCATGATCTATCAACGTGTGGTTTCGTTTGACACAGTGTCATTCATGTCGTTGCTTTCCCTTTCCACCCGGTCCGGAAGAGGCCTGGTAATACAGGTACACTTGCTGTTAACTTCATCCCTAGGCCTCGACCGATCTGTTTTAACTGCTGTTTTTTTTTTTGACCCTTTCTGACTATGGTACTTTAGAAATTAGAATGTATGTGCCTCAGTTGGATCATTGGCCACTCACTGAAAAAATCTTGTAGGTGAATGAATAGACTCCATAGAAATGAGTGAAACTGCTGCATTTGGTGTCTGTAAAGTTTTTGGAAGCTTTCTTCTTGACTGTATCCTAAATCCTAATCTTGAAAGATAGGAGAATTTATTTACTTTATTTAAATAATTAAACAAAGTAGTCACATGTTGTTGAATCATTGGTCCAGGTTTGCCTCCCTTAGCATGTGTTTTCCAGATTTGAGGGGTCCATTATTTTCTCACCAAAAATACTTACCATGCTTTATATTACGGAGAATTGTCGATTCACGATTTGAAAAACGAGTAATCTATCGATTCTGGACTTGGAAAGATGAAAACTCTTAATTCAGGACCTCGAAAATCACGAATCTTGATTTCTTTTTTATTTTTTAATTAATTTTCAATGAAAATTCCTTCATCAAATCTAATAAAGAAATTGTTAAAATTAATTAAAAAAACGAAAAGAAATCAAGATTTGTGATTTTTGAGGTCATGGATTGAGAGTTTTTTTGATTACTCGTCTTTCAGGTCTTTTATTAAATATTATACAGAAATTGTTAAAATTAATTAAAAAATAAAAAGAAATCAAGATTCGTGATTTTTGAGGTCCCGGATTGACGTCTTTCGGGTCCTGAATCAATAGATTACTCGTTTTTTCCTGAATTGATAATTCTCCTTGTATTATTGTACCTTTGTTTATTGTTTATTACCCTTAATTTATGCCAAATTTGTCTGAATTCTACCTGTTATTTGGTTTAATATATTCACAAGCTTACAAAAAATCCAACTAGCTTACTACACTCTCATTCCTTCCACTCAATTCCCTCTTCAAACATCAACCTCACATTCCTTCTATATAATGAGGTATGTCTGCACATAGCCCTTCTCACACTAGTCTCCCTCTCTAGTCTCTAACCCTACTCCACCACCCTTCCCCATGGCTCGTCTCCCCGCCGTCGTCTTGGTCCTCTCCTTCCTCCTCTCCGCCACCGTCACCTCCGCCTGCGGGACGTGCAGGCCTCACCTCCCCCCCAAGACCCCCCCGGTGAACCCCTTCTGCCCCCGGGACACGTTGAAGCTCGGCGTCTGCGCCGATGTACTCGGGCTGGTGAATGTGGTGATTGGGGACCCCCCGTCGGGTGAGAAGTGCTGCGCCCTGCTCGAGGGGCTGGCCGACTTGGAGGTGGCGGCGTGCCTCTGCACGGCCATCAAGGCCAACGTGCTCGGCATCAACTTGAACGTGCCGGTGGCGCTGAGCGTCCTGGTCAGTGCTTGCCAGAAAACCATCCCTCCTGGCTTCAAATGTGTGTGAAAAAATGGAGTCTTGAAAGTGAAAGAACTTCCATCTTTCTTGTGAGATTTTTCTTTAGTTTGTGCGTGTGTGTGTGTGTTGTTTGTTGATTCATGTTTAGGGTCTCTCTCTCTGTCTCTCTCCTCTTTCTCTCTCTAAGAGTGAGATTACTTAGTTTTCATGCAATAAACGAGGCAAGCATGTTTGCCTTTGTGTAATGTAACTGTTGTGTGTACCATTAATCTGCAGATTTATTGATTATTATTTATTACTATTAGTCTCGTGACAATTTGATATTGCATATCGCAGATAGTCCAAATTGCAGAAAGAAAAGTAGTAGTCCTATCTTGTTTTTAATAATAATAATAATAATAATAATAATAATGGATTAAGTCGAATGAAATTATATTAAGAAAAACGACAAAAGAATGTAGTGGCTTTTGTTTAGTGGTTGAAGTTCACGAATTTGAATATCGACCAAGATTTTAATATTTTTGTCCCTCGGGATGACCTACTGATTAGTACTGGCAACTTCTACTCGGCCCGCTTTCGGGCAGGCCTAGACTAAAAAAATTAGACCTGAAAATGAAAGAGGTCTGAACGGGCCGGGCTTAGGGCCAAAGCACAATGAAATACACTAGGCCCGTGGCCCGATATGCCTTTTTGGTCCGGGCCTCAAGAAAGTAGACCTACCGTAATTTTGGGTAGGGCTGGGAGTCTTAGAGAAATTGGCCCGAAAATTTCAGGGCGGCCCGAAACGAGAGAGGTCTAAACGGGCCGGGCTTTAGGCACAAAACACAGGGGAATATGCTAGGCCCGCGGCCCCCCCCCTTCGGACCGGGCCTCAAGAAAGTAGACCTGCAGTAATTTTGGGCGGGGTCAAAAAATTTGGCCCGAAAAATTTCAAAATTTTGTCACTGACCCGAATTTTCAGGCCGGGCCGCGTCGGCCGATCTGCCACCCCTACTAGTGATGGATTGAAATCGAAGATTTCAAGTTCAAATATCACGATCATTGTTAATACATGTTTTAATAGTGGCTTGTCAATGTATAAATTGGCATATTTGTCCGACCCACATGCTGTGTTTGTTTTAACCTCAAGTGTGACTTTGCCAACACATTGTGCAGAAACAAAGAATAATAAATAAATCAATTTTTTTTGCACTTCTCAGAGATAAAAACAGCAACCCCACAATATTTGCCCAAGTACAGTAATTTTTGTGGCTAAAAGTCATTTTGAAATGAATGGCTAAAATAATAATTTTTCGTGGGATTCTAGTGTGAAATCGTTTAATGAATTTTCAATCATTAGACGGATTTTATTTGACTTAAAAGTGATCGGTTTTTTTTTTCTTTGATTTTTTCTTTTTTAAAAGTCCCCTTTTCTTCTTTTCATTTACAATTTTTTTTTCAATTTTGAATTTCTTCCTTTTTTTTTTGTTTTTTTACAAATATATATTTAACCTTTTGAATTAATTTAATTTTTTTATCAGGCGTCTCGTGCACTACGCTAAATCATTTTTTTAAAATAATATATACACTGAAATGGAATTAATTAATTTAATTTTTTTTATGCAGTGGTTCCAATGCTAACGCGTGGACTTGTGCACTGCGCTCGATACAAAATAAAAATTATAAAAATAAAATAAAAATCTAAAAAAATGAAAAATAAATGAAAGAAAATATGCCAGGGGCGTGTGCGCCACGCGATTGACAATTGGTTGGTTTGGATTTTTGGACGGGATTTTTTGGTTGATTTAACTTATCTATCGAATTGTGACTCGTTAGACCGTCTGATATAAATCTTTATCTAACATTTTATCCACAAGACATCGTCACATCGATAACAAACACATTAACTCAGGCCACAGTAGGTATATCATGAACCTTCAATTATATTTACCTATTAACTTCTTTGATTTAACATATTCCCACATGAAAAGAGTTAAATAAAAAATTGAACCACAATTTGAAGATGTCAAATGGTGTATGATAAAACTAAATTTAGCTTAATTTTATCTAAATAGCAGTAATAAAAATATGTTAACAGCTAAAAAATATCGACAGTTGGAAGTTGCAATTTAAATTACAAACACAATTAAATTAAAATATCAAAGTCCGCAAATAAAGAGAAAATTACACTTTGATATATGTATTTTTCACACTTTAAAAAATGACCCATTTTTTCAAATTAACAAAAAAATAGTATCTAATTTTTCAAAAAGTTTACAAATATAAAATTTAATTAATTTTACGGTCCTAAAATCGTAGGTAACATTTTTTTATTAGAGGGATTTATCTACATGGTTAGAAAAATATAAATATTAAAATACAATCAATTATGTACGATTTTCGGGCAGCAAAATTGATTAAATGTCAGATTTGCATTTTTTCAATGGGCATTGTTTTATTAATTTTGAAAAAGTAGGTCATTTTTGGCCCGCTCGAAATTCAATTTTGCAACATGCATGATTTTTAAAAATATAGTCTTCTTCGAAAATGAATTTTTGAACAAACATGGTGTATGTTTGTTTAAAAATCTATTTCTGAGCAGACTGCATGAATTTTTATTTAAGTACCGTTTGAAAACAAGATTTCAAAATACATATCCAGACTATTCAAACACACGACTTCGAGCGGAATCCGAATTTTTTTTATTAGCAATGTTTTTTAGATAAATTTATAATTAGTAATAAAAAATAAAAAATAATTTATAGTGCAAAGAGTAAAAATGGCGATGGATTTAGCAACTTTCTTAAAAAATAGTTCGGGTTAAAATAAAGAGTAAAAAAGACAAAATAAATTATCGAAACAATCGACCCTCTCCTCTCCGGTTCCTGCTCTCCAGTAATGTCCGATGCGAGTGTAGAGTGGTTTTAGCCGCACGATATTAAAGAAACGCATTAACAGATCCAAGAAAAAAAGACAAAAAGATAAAATAAAATAAATAATAATAAAAAAACAGAAGCAGCGCACCGTGATGCACCCTGCGCTTTGTAGCGACGCCCCCACTTTCTCCTCCTCTCCTCACGCGGCCGGGCACTATCGTGCGCCCTCCGATCTCAATCCCACTCTCAAAACCCTAATTGCACTCCAAATTCACTTTGATTGGGTTCATGTTCATTAGTTTCGCCGTAAATTGCTGCTGGATATTAGCAATTGAGTAACATTGTAGTGATTGGTATATTGAAGTGATCGATCGCTTGTTTGAATTACGCCGTAGAAAGTGATCGGATTCCAGGAGTGTGGAGATGCAGGGGCAGAGTCCACCGAAGCACCGGCACGATGGGACTTCGCCTTTGCCGTTGGGAATGGATTGGAGTCCTCCGCCTCGAATTTGGGTGTGGATTCTGTTCTCTTGTTTTTGTAATTTTCTGAATTTACAGCTGATTGATCCGCTCACCTGAGTGCTTTGATCGGTTTTGGTACCTCGTGGTTGGATTTATTTTTCATGGATTACATATTGTGATCAGGCTCTGTATGCATACAATTTTTAACTTTTTTAGTAGTAGAGCTCAGAATTCCCACTTCTCATTCTGTAAATAGTAAGATCAAATCGTTTTCTGTAAATTTTGGGTTTCATGCATTGAGCATCTATACTTTTGAGTGCAGAATTCACTTATTTTTTTCAAAAAGTTGTGATCCGAGAGACAGCTGAAAGATATTTTTTTGATGCATTAAATGAAAGCTGCTGGTGGAGCTCATGATATGATTGTTTCTTTGTAAATGAAGTCTTAATTTTCTGCTATGAGGTTTGCTTAAACTGGTAGTTGCCTGAATTGCTGATCCACTAGATGCCATTACCTAAATTTCGTGGTAAACAAGTTGATCGAATTATGGTGCACGGGCCTTGGGGATATGAATATGATTGGCTTTTTTTAAGCAGCACACCTTTTTCCAGTTGCTCAGACGTGACTAGTACTACTTTTCTCTGGGTTTATATGTTATGTACTTTGCAGGCGGGGAGAGAAAGTGTTTGGCCTCATGATCCTCGGACAGGATGGAGTTACTGCATCACTGTACCTTCGTGGATTGTACTTGCAAAGTCGAGAGATTCTGACCCGACAGTGGTATTGATCTAATATTTTTGTTCCATGTTCATTACATGATATGGATTTTTAGTTGTACTTGGTTATAACTATGCATAAAAAATATTAATCTAAATAAATTGCTTCACTTCCATCAACATAAAAGGGTAGCAAGACATTAGTCAAGTTTATCTAGGCGGCGCCCTTGCTTTAGAACTTTTAAGATTGTCTAAGATGGGCTGGTCAGTGTGAAAGCTAATGTTTACGCATTTAACTGATTTAAGCCAATATCTATGCATGTTATGGCAATATAGTTGATGGAAAATTTTTCACATGTTATATATTGTTTTAATCAATCAGCTTTTGCTATTTTAATTGTTCCATCTCTTATCTGTGTATATCTGAAAGGATGAACGTTTTCTCCTCCTTTGATTGCCATTGATATCCATTTTCAGTCCAGGTCCTTGTTGGTGAACGTTCTGTTTCCCTCTCTGGTTGTATTAGGACCTTTTCCCGTGTAGGTTTTTCAGTTGCTATTGGTTCCGGAATTAACAACTATATGGTGCAGTTTTACAGGGTGCAGGTTGGCATTCAATCACCTGAGGGGATTACAACCACAAGAACTGTGTTGAGGAGATTTAATGATTTCCTAAAATTGCATGCTGCTGTAAGTTCAGATATTTTAGTTAGGATTCGGGAATTGTCTTGCATAAACTTGTATAGGGAAATATGTCTTGTGATTTGTTGCATGTACAGATGTACTTAGCACTGGCATGTTTTCTGTTATAAAGTTTTAATCACTGATTCTGGACTTCCTCTTGCAGCTTAAACGAGCCTTTCCTCGGAAAAACATTCCACCAACTCCCCCAAAGGGTCTTTTGCGGATGAAAACAAGGGCAATGCTGGAAGCGGTAAAAATTGCTTATCTTTATGCTTGCATTTGAGGCCTTATGATGTCTCCAAAGCCAATCTTATCACTGAAACATTATAAATAATAAATTAAAGGATGGAGATTGGAGACTGAATTTCTTATTGGTCTTATTCTGCTTCTCTAGTTTCAAACGACTATTAAGATTTTAGAGGCTTCTGTTTTTTTACAGAGAAGGAGTTCGTTGGAGGAATGGATGGCAAAGTTACTTTCAGATATTGATTTGTCAAGAAGCATTGTTGTTGCATCCTTTCTTGAACTGGAAGCTGCTGCTAGGTCATGTGCGTGTGCTGTGATTGATGTTTCTATGCTTGTATTTTTATCCCCTCATTGCCTTGACTAAAGTAGTGTTGCATCTGAGTTTTAATCATTTACCGTACGGGTTCTGGATTTCCATACTTGTGCTAGTTATAAATTATCTTCTGTTACAATTCTTTCCAGCATTCCAAGAAGAGGGCCAACAGAGTCCCGATTCGCATATTTCTATGACTACTACAGACTCATCTCCTCATATTCATCCAAATGCAAGCATGTCTATGGCAGCGGGTAGTTCATCAGTGGCATCAGATTATGGCAGCGATACAGCCTATGAGATATCTGATATTGGTTCTCCTAGGCTTGGAAGGGATAACAACTCTGAATTTGGGACTGAGGATCTGTCATTTTATGACGATGTTACAAGTCCAGTAGATAAATTTGTCAAGTATGGAATGTCAAATATTGATGAGGGCTTGTCAATGGGGCATGCTATTCTAGAGAAGCTCGAAAATTTTCCTAAACATAAACCGCATGCCAGAGAGAATCGTAACTCAGAGCAGAATATGAGTAATGGAAGTTCTTCGAAAGAATCTCATCGTGCTGAAGATATGTCAGAGCATCTGGCTGATCGCAGTACATCGGTTCATCATGGTCGAAAGCTGTCCAATGATAGCATTGGAAGTGACAGGAGTTCTTTAAGAGGCAGTGAGTCATCAAGTTTAGCATTTCCTAACTCAAATGGACATGGACTTTTCGATTTTGGGAGTGGGGCTGAGGTCGCACGAAACACTGAACCTGTTGGAGACTCAGATTATCAACTCCCAGATGATATACACCTGTTGGTCCCAATGGATCAGCGTCAGAAGATGAATAGAGTACTTATGACAATGCAGCGGAGATTGATTACAGCCAAAACTGATATGGAAGATCTTATATCAAGGTTGAATCAAGAAGTTGCTGTGAAGGACTATCTTGCAACAAAGGTATCCGAATGCTGAAAGTTTCAACCTCATTTCATACTTTGGCTTCAGGTCATCGAGGAATAATGCAAAGGATACATGAAAACTTAAAAATTTAATTACAGTGAAGTCTGTACCTGATCATTTTAACCTAGAAAGGAATCAATAAAATCTGAGGAATAGCACAGGTGGAAATGAGAGGCAGCGTGAGTATAAGATGTGGAAAGGCTAGTTTCGAAGATCTGGAGCAGAAAGCTATTATGTGTCGCACTGTCACTCCTAATATATTTCTTAAAATATTCTTTGTTTGTGCATCCTATTTTCGGATTGAACTTGAATTCAAGTTTTATGCTTAGAATTAAAAAATCTTGAGTACTTGTTATGCAAATTTCTGATTGTTAATTTGTTGAAAGAGGTTATGATATTTGGACTATCAGAAAACATAAGTTAAAACAAGGGTGGATTTGTATAATAACATAGGTACTGGTATTGTAACGTTCAACAAATGCAAAAAAGGTACTCCCAAATGCCATTAGAATTGAAGTTAGCTTTCCTAACACTGGTTTCCAGTATTGAGTCCTTCAAAATTGGATGCTCATGTGATATTAGCATTGGTTACGTATTGCTTGTATTTAATAATTAAAAATTGATTTCAATCTCATTTTTCTTCATTACTATCTTGGTTGGTATCTTCTCTTCAGTGGTTTGTTGCAAAGCCTACAAAATGCTCCCTGTGCACATGCCTTTTCTGTCCAAGTTCTAATATTTATCATAGTATATCAGACGTATAATCCATGATTTATTATTTCTTCCAGGTGAAGGATTTGGAGGTGGAACTCGAAACTACTAAACAAAAAAGTAAAGAAAATCTCGAGCAGGCTATACTAATTGAAAGAGAAAGAGTAACCCAAATGCAGTGGGACATGGAAGAACTTAGGCGGAGGTCATTGGAACTGGAGCTGAAGTTGAATTCTCAACAGGTTATGTATCCTGTTCATTAATCTTGATGCGGTAGTTTATGTCTCTATGTAGGCTTGAAAATTCCATAATGACTGAAACCTTTTCCAGGACCCGAGTCTGGATGCTCAGCCTTCCATCTCACCAGGTAATCATCAGACAGATATGTTGCGGCAGGAGTTGGATTCTGCAAAACAGCAGTTTGAGGACTTGTTGAAGCGACATCAAGAGCTGGAAGTAAAGTCTAAAGCTGACATCAAAGTTCTTGTCAAGGAAGTTAAATCTCTAAGAGGCTCCCAAGCAGAATTAGCACAACAGCTTAAGCAGTCACAGAGAGAGAAATCTAAAATGGAGGTATACTTTGTTGCTCTCCTATATAAAGCTTTTATTGCATACAGACATGTCATCTGTCAGTTGACTCTAGCTATGTAACTTGGTTAGAGCTCTCGTGTTTTCATGTCCAGTCAATGTAAACTCTCGGGCCTGAGGACTTTGAGACTGCTTACTTCCGTTAATAGTTAATACATGTTCTCCCATCTGTGTTGCTCTCTAACTTTTATGCGTGAAATGAGTGGGAGAGATTCTTTTTAGTATATCAGTTTCCCTGTCATTATATTACATATCTATATATATCCTCTTCAATTGCATGTGTAATTGGACGTCGTGTGAATCTGGATGAGCTTCATTCAACCAAGAAATTTATCTTTTGCTTTTGGAACTGCTTCTGCAACTGCAGGAACTTCTTCAGGAAGAAAGAGAGAGAAACGAGCAGGTGAGAACCTCTTGGAGGAAGTTGCTACATAAATGCAAGATTCTTCAAGATCAGCTTCAGGAGTGCAATATTGATAATTTAACAAACACAAAAGGTGATGCAGTCGACACTCTTCCATCGTTATTGGATCAGTTGGATTTTGTTGGCACATCTGAAAATCAGATAGACCTTCTCATTGCTGAGGTACTCCTATCCTTGGCTCACTTCTATTTTCGTTCTCTGTCAAATTTCATCTCTTTTATCCCGACATGCCTAAACTCCCTCATATTTAAAGAGCTGGAGATAGTACAATATTCAATAATGTGAGTTGGTAATTGGACGTGTATACCCCATATGAATAGTTTCATGCATCAATTTTATCTCCAGAATTGCTGTTCCGACTCCAATGCAAGTTGCTTTATCTCTCCTAAATCTGTTCAGGTTCAGCATTTAGCTGAGGATGGTGATGACCATACAAGTTCTGTAGACGAGGAGCTGATGCAGACACTAACGAGCATCTTAGTCGACAATGGTGTGCTGAGAAAACAGGTAAACTCTCTTATAGTCAACAGTCTCAAGATGAGCAAATCAAACGAGAAAAGTGAAATTGAATGCAAATCGGATGTAAATGTAGGAAGTGAGCCCTAACATAGCAGCAGCTAACTCATTGACTAATATTGTAAATTCAGTCGGGCCGTGTACCATACCTCGTACCACAGATGCAAATAATGTGTAGAGTTTGATATATATATATACACACACACACACCATGGGAGTTTTCTTGTACTTGCTGAGTATCCCATGTCTGCAGTTCTACTGAACTGATGCAGTCTAACGCGTTAGTGTCGACTTTTTTTTGGCCCGTCGCTGTGCTGTAACAACGTATATATTGAAGCCCGATTTGTATTCATCGTTACATGATTGAAACTGCAAAAGGCTTGTGCAATTGCTTTGCCTTGGTTAGATTGATCACTAGCATTGCCTTTGTTTTGCTTATGCATGCTCGTTTCTTCGCGGGCAGTTTGGTTTTTTCCGGATGAGATTCTCTATTCCAAAATGTTTATCGAGATTATGTAATCTCGTCAACCATATTGTTACAGGAGAATTCCGATATGAATGTCGTTAAGTTGAAAATTTGCAGGAGAAAGTGTGTGTGTGTGTGTGTGTACTTTTTTCTGTCCAAATTGGACAAGTGTATTCTTTTTTAATGCAAACTAAGAATTTTGTCTGAAAAATATCATACAAGTAAACTTCCTACAATACCATTATTTAATGTATTATGATGAAATATATATGAAGTTCTTTAATTTTTTAATTAAATAATTTCAGATCGGAATCCGACAACCTTATTTGAAGTATTTATCAATTACTTACTTTTGGATTAAAATTAATAATGGTGTATAATAAAAAATGGTGTTTATTTAGAAACACCCAAAAATAATGTCAAATAAGTGAATTATTTTGTAGTAGATCACAAAATTGTGTTGTGATTGTAAAATTTAAACGATCATAACTTTCTGTTTTTTGATCGAATTTACGTAGATAATATATCAAATTAAGGTCTTGTGACGATCTTTCATTTAAGATTCCGCATGGATATTTGTAGATGAAAAAATATAGACAAAAAATACAAATCATTCATTTTGCATTCATATACAAACTCTAAATAAAATAAAATAAAATAAATAATAATTATAAATCTTAATTGAAATATAATAGACCATAACTGTGATTAAAAAAAAAGCCTAATTTTGATGACGAGGATAATCCGCAGTTATTATCTGAATGTGGACTGAATAAACGATGAATACCTAGTGATAAGTGATATTGATGAGATTCGAACTCTTGATCCGTAATTCTCTCGAATTCTCACTCACTAGGATAGTGTCTCGTAATTTTCTTTTTAAAAATGCTATTTGCACTACACTTTTTCCTTTTTTGCATCACAAATTATTTTTCATTTTTTTATTAATTATAAACTTTCCTAAAAACCTTTACTTATAAAAAAAATAAAAAAATCAGATTTCACTCTTCTTCTCGGCGGATCCGTCGCCTTCTCCGGTGAATACGCCGCCGACCATCATCAACGACAACATGCGCCAAACTCACCGTAAATATCTTCCTCTCTGGTTAATGTTTCCATCATCGACAACAATGCACTTTAGTCCGAAATATTTTATGATCGGATTTTTTTTTTTCAAATCCACGTCTCGTTCGAATTGGTGTTTTCGAACATTCTGAGTATGTTCAAAATCTTATTTTCGAACGACACTTAAATAAAAATTTATGGAGTTTGTTATTTACGAACACGCTACGTTTGTTCGAAAATTGAATTTTAATTTCGATTAAAGAAGAATAAAAAAGGAGGTGGGTCCCGTTGATCTGGAGTAGTGACGTGTACATCTTCCTTCGTAGTCCATTCATGGTGATGTGTTGAAAACTTTCTAGATCACGAACCACACGTGCCAATCTCTGCTAACCTGCGCCGTTTCCCTCCATTTCCAATTCCTTCTCTCACCTCCAAGCTTTCTCTCTCCTCCTCCCTCTCCATCCACGCAATCCCTAACTCCTCCTTCCTTTCTCTCTCTTCTTCTTCTTCTTCTTCTTCTTCTTCTTATTGTTATTGTTGCCGTTTCTTCCGATGATCGATGCAGATTTTGTATGTCTCAAGGCAAGCCTGAGATCAGATGTTGCCGGCAAATGAAGTATGGCGCTTTCTGCCTCTTTTCCCCTTGCTTCATCTCCTCACCTCTCTCAGGTATGTGATAATTGATTTTTAATTGTATGTAGCTGGTTTTATTCAATGCAATTTATTGATTTTCCTCTGCTATTTGGAGAAAATTGCTCGATTGATTTTCAATACGGTACGCACGAGTAAACTTTTGAGATTGAATGTGAAAGATGAGAATTTGTTTATGCATCAGTTTTGCAGAATTTTTAGTTGACTATGAGTAAGAAAATGATACTGTTTGCTGTTGAAATCTTTAATTTATATATATATATATATATATATAGTTTATTTTTGAAGAATTGATTAAATGTATGTAGTTGATTTTCCTCTGCTATTGGAGAAAATTTCTCGATTGATTTTCAATACGGTACGAACACGTAAACTTTTGAGATTGAATGGGAAAGATGAGAACTTGCTAATGCATCAAATTTGTAGAATTTTTAGTTGATTATGAGTAAAAAAAATGCTACTGTTTGTTGTTGAAATCTCTAATTTGATATGTCAGGCTCCAAAATTTGCAGCTCAATATATGCAGTTTTGAAATAGTTCTTCACTTAGGTTAAAATGGGCATGTTTAGTTGCTTAGTTGTTTAGTGAGTTTGAATGTCGTCTGCAGTTACGCAATTCTAATCTGAAATGGAAGCAGAAGAGAGTAGGGTTTCTGAAGCCACACCGAAGAAAGTTTCAGTACTCGTGGATTCTTAAATCGGTGTTAAATAGCAGAAGGCCGTCGAGTGTTAGTGACAATGGGGCGGGTGAACCGGCTAGGGTTCTTCTGGAAAGGTTGTTTGCTCAGACTCAGATGCTCGAGGAGCAAATAGGTAGGGATCCTCGTTCGCCCCATGTTGCAGAGTTGGGAGTCAATCTTGGTAAGCTGGAATCGGATCTTCAAGCTGCGCTGGTAGCGTTGAAGAAGAAGGAAGATGATTTGCAAGATGCAGAGAGGAAAGTATTGTCGGAGTTCAATGAAATTAATGATGCCCGGAAGGATTTGGAGATACGAGAGGAGGAATTGGGAGTTGCTCGACTGAAGCAGGAAGAACTGGAGGAGGAGCTGAGATTAGCAAATGTAGACTTAGCTTCTCGAGCATCTGAGATTGGTGAACTTAAGCTTCGTCTGAAAGAGAGGGATGAGGAGATTTCCGCTTCACAATTAGCACTGTCAGCCAAAGAAGAGGAAATCGTAAAGATGAAACAGGAATTGATGAAGAAGACTGATGAAGCTGCTAATGCTGAATCGGAGCTCAGATCCAAGTCCCGGCTCCTGGATGAAGCAAATGAGGTTGTGGAGAAGCAAGCCGTTGAGCTCCAGTATCTCAAGAGGGCAATTCAAAAGAAAGAGGAGGAGCTCGAAATTTCCATCCGCATGCAGAAAACTGAATCTGAAAAATTGAAGATTGCTGAAGCAAACTTGGAGAAGCAAACAACGGATTGGCTAATTGCACAGGAGGACTTGAAAAGGCTGGCAGAGCAAACATCCAAGCATGTCGGGGAAGCAAATTCGACTCTGGAAGAGTTTGGAAGAGTTAAAAATCTTATTTCGGATGTGAGACGTGATCTAGTTTCTTCTCAAAAAGCGTTGGCTTCGTCTAGAGAGAAAATGGAAGGTCAAGATCGGCTGTTGGAAAATCAGCTTAAAGAACTCGAAGAGCAAAGGAAGAGTATCATGTCGTACATGACAAGTTTGAGAGATGCCGAAGTAGAAATGGAGAGTGAGCGAGTGAAACTAAGGGTTTCTGAAGCTCAAAACAAGGAGCTTAAACGAGATCTATTGTTGGAGAGAGAGCTCGTTCTTGAGTTACAGACAGCGTTAGATACAGAGAGATCGTCTTTGAATGAAGCAGTTTCTGAACTGTCTGCACTCCAGGAGGAAATAGACCGCAAGAGTGCTGCATTCGAACAATCACAGACTCTTCTCAAGGCTAAAGAGTCGGAACTGGTAGAAGCAAGGTTAGAGATCCAGCATTTGAAGTCGGAACAGGTTTCCCTTCAGCTTATTCTGGACGAGAAAAACGCGGAACTCTCGGATACAAAAGAGATGCTGGAGGAACTCGGTCATGAGATTGCTGAACTAAAAGGGATTTTGTCCAGCCGAGAAGAGGAGCTTATCAAAGCTGTGTCGAAGCTCAAGGAGAAGGACGAACATGTCCTAACAATGCAACACGAACTAAGCAATGCACAGTTGAAATTCTCCGAAGCTGAGTCTGTGGTGGAAAAGATTGTAGATCTCACCAAGGAAGCGGTTCTGTCACTCAACGACGAGGGCTATCATGCACTAACCCCAGATGATAAGAAAAACGACATTTTCATACCCCCGTTGCTAGATAGGGCGGCTGATAGCTCCAAGTGGCAGGTGAAACAGCTTGAAGCTGAACTAAAGTTCACCCGAGAGAGCCTGAGATCAAAGGAAATGGAAATCCTTGCAGCACAGAAGGATCTCATCATGAAAGACGAAGAGCTAAAAATGGTCACCAGAAAACTCGATGCTAGAGAGGCGGAAATAACAGAACTAAAAGGCGGACTGTCACGCGACGAAGATGATCTGCAGCAGCTTTATGCTTTGGCACAGGAAATAATCGATGAAAAGAGCGTTGGTGAGCTTGCGATTGACAAACTCCAGCTAGAAGCAGCTCAGCTCGAAGTTGAAGCTGCAACGAGCGCACTGCTGAAAATCACAGAAATGAGCCGGCAGCTTCTGCACAAAGCCGGTCTGAGCGTCGAGGCTGATAGAGATATCATCGGCCCCGACAAGCCCGGAGGCTCTGAGGGTAACGTGATTGACGGGGAGTGCCCTGTAGAAGTCAAAGACGAAGTTTCACGGCTTCTCACGTTAACCGAGCAGCTTGTTAAAGATGCAAGGATTTCTGGGTAAATTTCTTGACTTTGTAGAAGCTTTAGATGTCTAACCCATTTTTTTTTATTTGAATATGGATGTGTTTTGCTCACTGTATCATCATATGCATTGTGTGATTTCTATAGTTGTTGTTAAGGTGTATTTCTGCAGTTGTTTGTAGCACATAACCAAATCACAGCTAAGATTTTTTTTTTTATTTTTTTTTTTGGTTTCAAAATTGGAGTTTGTATTATAGATTTCTACCTTGCCTTGTGATGGATTCAAGATTTCGTTGAAATTATTTGTTTGGAAATTTCTTGAAAAGCTAATCGTAGGTTCTTCATTGATCATCAGAAGAAGAATTAGGTCAAAAATTAGGATATGTTTTGGTGAAATCAAACTTTAATTGAAGAGAAACAAATGAAAGCATAGAATTGATTTTGTTAGTATATACTGAATAGCGGCAACGGGTCAAATAAATATCTGAACTATATATCTAATCTCACCTAAATGTACGAATTATAGATTACAATAGGCCCCTTAAACAACTCAAAAAAGATCAAACGGATATTTAACAGCGTAAACAACTCAAAAAAGATCAAACGGACATTTGACATTTACGTTGTTGATTTTTTTTATTTTATTTTTTTACGTTAATTAGAATGTATCGAGCTTAATTCTATCATCTATAAATGTAAATTGGACAAATTGAAACCACAATCAAATAGCCCACACGGTAAAATTTCAAACCCCTCTTTTAATTTATAAATTCATCATTGAATCGGTGTCGAGATTTGAAATCTAATTTAAAATTTTATCATTAATAGTTCTCCATGTAATTATTTCATTATTCAACACCCGATTGACAAATTTAGAGTATAATTAAAAGGCTCATGATGAGGGCTTTCAAATTATACGCACATCGCATGATATCATCTCTTGAATCAATTCTAATTCGACTGAAGATACGCACGTTGCATGGTATCATCCCTCGAATCAATTATAAATCCGATTGTACTTTTTAAATAATTTAAGTGTATTTAGGCCAAAAAATTTCTCCAAACATCTCTCTACACACATTGGTATGGTCCTAAACACCCAACATTGCATGATAATGTAAAAAACAGCTACATTTAAGACAAGAAAAGCCATCCATCCACAAACTATTTACATAAACATAGTTTTTGTGCTTTTTTTTTTCTTCTTTTTTTTGTGTTTTTTTGAGAAAAAAATAACATAAACAAAGTTGAGTTTTTCCTATATTTGCTACAGAAGTTGATGTTCCATTCCTTTCCATGTACAGCTACTGTGCAATTTACCAGATTTCAGAGTTTGTTTTTGGTAAAACAGAAAAAACATCACCTGAAAATGTTAGTCACCTTGGGCGGCCGCCACGCCGCGTTGCCGTCGCCGGGAACCGGCCCCTGGCTGTCGGAATTCTGAACGTCGGTTTGGAATAGAGGATTCTTCCCCTTGGATCTCCCTCTCCCGACTCTCTTCCCGACGAAAAGGCCCATCTTCATGGCAGTAAACAGCCCTAATGCTATCAGCAGTGGCCTCACAGCCCAGTGGAAGTCCTCTAGATGTTGGTACTTCTTAACCAAGCCGGGGGAAGTGTCGAACGACACGAGCTCGACCTCAGCCGGATCGCCTAGGAAGCTCGTATCGTCTCTTCCGATGCTCAGCCTACCGGGGAACTTGACAATGAGGCACCCATTCGGCAGCACTTGACAAATCCTCCCCGTCGCCCATTCGCCCCCTCGTTTACGAGGCCAATCGAAACGGGGGGTGAAGACGCTCGACTTGAGCTTCACGAACTGCCCCGCGCACAGGGGTTTTGCCATCTCGAACTCTGAATACTCACCCTTCCACAGCGTCTCCAGCCCTATAAACGCGACCGCAACACCTCCATCGCGGTTCACCGAGTGAAGGACACCGACGGGGGAGTGTTTCTTCTTCTCTTCTTTCTTCAGGCGAACCCAGTCGCCTGCGGCCAAGCCAAACGTGACTCGCTCCAATGTGGAAACGTGAACTCGTATTGGATCATGAATGCCGTGCACCCTCACTAAAACATATCCGTCTTGATCTGTATCTCGTTCCAGACCCACTACAGACCCCTCAGGCACCTCCATATTCTTGGGGCTGCACGAGTTTGGTGCTTTCCTAGACCGGACTGTGTCACCGATTTGCAGGTGATCCTTCGCAAGGAACCACTCCGTATAGCCACCGCCACCTGGTTTGTCCCTGATCATTCTACTTCCGAGCCCTGTCCAGCTTCCATCCTGCGAAACTGCATTCTGCGAACTGCGATTTCATGCAAAACACCTGCTTTTAGTGAAACACAATAGAAAATATAGCAGATGGATATATGATCATACAACACTATAGCGCGTCAAATTAGGGCTGGCAATACGTGTTATTGTGTCTGTTTCATGTCGACACGATAACAACAAAACACAGCCAAACATGAACACGACACCATAAGAATCTATCCGACACAATCACGATAATTTTGTCACAAAACGAACACGATAGTACATGATATTTTGTCGTGCCGACACGACACAACAATAATTTTAAAAAAGAAATAAAAATAAATACAATTAATTAAATAATTCACTAAAAAATATTTATAAACAAAGAAAAATTGGAATAATAAATGTATATTTTTTCGTGTAATAGGTTATTAGGTTCTTAACGTATTAGCATGTTAACATGTTTTTATCAAATTGACAGATTATCGGGTCTCAGGCTATTTAACTTATTAATTTTTATCGTGTTTAGCGGGTTGACATGAAATACGACACAATAATTCCGGGTCATTATCATGTCGATACGAACACGATAAGGTCAAACACTAACCCATTATTTTCATGTTGTGTCAAAAATTGACAGCCCTACGTCAAATCTTTCGAGAAAACTTAAGCCCAAATAGATGCTTTTGAGTGATAAATTTCGAACATGCATCAATCATAATCTACTGAGCACCCTCACTCAACCAAAAAAACAAACACGATAAAAAATATTCGACAAAATATACCTCTTGAAAGCGTGCAAAATATCAGCCATCACGGGGCGGCTCCTGAAGTCATACTCGAAACAACCAGCAATGACATTCTCAACTGCAGGAGGAAGGCCGCCGGGAATATGAGGTTTCTCTTGCTTCGTCACGACTAACTTGTATATCTCCTCAACCGATTTGCCACTCCACGGCTGTATTCCGGTTAACATCTCCAAAATACTGCAACCGAATCCCCACGAATCAGTCTCAACAGATATCGGGCCTCTCACTTCCGGTTGCCATTGTTCCGGAGCCATATAGGTCGGAGTGCCAAGTCTTCGAGCCATGTCTGCACTAGGCAACGGAATCCCTAACAACACGTAAGGGATACCGATATCCCCAACAATTGCGTGATCGTTTCTATTCAAAAGGAAATTGAAAGGTTTGAGGTTGAGAATTAGGATCCCCTTTGCATGAAGGTCCATAATTCCTTGAGCAAGATCCACTCCATACCTGCAAACACATCAACAACACAAGCAAGTACTTAGAAACAAATCCAAATTCCATAACAACACACGCCTTCCTGAAATCGAGCACGAAAACCACCTCAGAATATCACTAAGCGACAGCTTCCCCTCGTTGAAACGAGCCATTTTGTCTCCGATAGAGCCCTCGTAGAACTGCATAACAATGCATATCTAGAAGAACAAAACAATACATGACTTAGATAGATTCTACTACTTCATCACCCTATTTCTACTATAGCAATATAACAAAAGGTCAATCAGAATACTCACTTTCTTGTTGATAACTGACAGTCCATAGAGCCAAGAAACAGTTTCTAACCCTTGACACTTGTAAAGTAAATCACTCAATCTATTCAAAACATCCCTAATATTCTCCTCTTTGATCGGGTGCAGCATTTTGACAGCAACTTCATGATACTCATCGTGGTCCTCGGATGAACGGTGATGAGTGGCTAGCCAAACATCGCCAAATGGCCCTCTTCCAATCCGGTGCCTGAGCTTAATCGACGTTGGATCAATCCATGGAGTCATCTGGTGGGAGGATGCAGCTAGGGTGCTAACATCACCAGAGTCTCCTTCAACCATCACAAAATCAAACGACAACGCAGGCCGATTACCAACAACTTTTCCTGCCATTTTCCTAAAATTTCCACAAATTCACAGGCCCCATTAACCACAAATGTGCTTAAAAACATAGGAAATCAAAATCATCAATCAAACAAAGTTCATACAATTGATGCAATGCTTCCATCATTCCCATTCTTGAACACACAATGCATAAGTTGCTAAAGACAGCATTTTTACTAAAGTTTCCACAAATTCACAGATCCCATTAACCAAAAATGTGCTTAAAAACAGAGGAAATCAAAATCATCAATCAAAGTGTGCTATATATAAAGATCATACACAATTGATGCAATGCTTCCATCATTCCCATTCTTGAACACACAATTCATAGAGTTGCTAAAGATTGCATTTTTCTAGTGAGAGAGAAGTACAAATACCCCCAATTCCACTACCCCAAATTTCTATCCCACACCCCACAAGAAGAAACCATAATCCCACTCTCTTTCAACTATTGGAAGTTTAGAACATCAAAATCTCACCCTCCAAAATCTTCAATCAGATATAAAGATTCGATTTTTATTATGCTTCTAAACGTATTATCACTATTTCAACAACACAAGCAACATAAGAAGAAAGAAAGAAAGAAAAACAAGTAAACAAACCAGCAAAATTCCAATTTTTCATTCCCAGCCGAATTAGCTCAAAAAGTTTCAAGATTTCACAAACAATCATGGAGAAAACAAGCCAACAGAGACACAAACAACACATATGCCTAAGCAGAATTTAGCTAAATTCAATAGAACTTACTGAATAATAGGAGAGGAAGAAGAAGGAGAAGAAAATTTGTGTTAACGAAATAAAAAATATCGATGCAGGAAAAGCAAACACAGTAATCTCGACAAGTTAAAAATAAGCATCAGCGTTGATCGATCATTCCATCGTTTGTGTGATGATAATTTAACCAATATTTACGAATTACGGGAAAGTAGAGACTAAAGAGTGACGAAGAGAGAGAGAGAGAAAGAGAACTAAATACTAAATGGAATGTGTGTGTGTGTGAGTGTGTGTTTGAGAGAGAGAGAGAGAGAGGAGTCATCTCTATTGAAACGATGTGGCTTTCTCACGTACGCCACCGTTGTTTGTGTAATGAATTTTTATTTTATTTTTTCAATTTCTTCTTTTTATTTTTTACTAATATATATAAAATTGTCGGTTTTATCAGAAAAAAAAAATTGTGCAAATCATCAAATTTCAAGTGGATAAAGTTGTACAAATTTCATCTTTTTTCCTTTTTTACTCTCTCTCTATTTAAATTAATCATTCTTTTTTTTTTGGGGAATATCTTTATTGTGAAATATTCGTTTCCATAATAATTTAATTGCAAAATATAAAGAATCAACAAAGGTTTATAAAATATCTCCACTAAAAGAATAAAATTCAACACTATTTAATGTACTTTTTCATTAGCTAGAAAAATAATAAAATTATTTATTATGGAATGAATATAGTTTCATGTCGCAGCTGAATTTGTTAAAATACCTATTACTTATATTATTTTTTATTCAGCTGATATACACATATTTTGTAGTTAAATAATAATATCTCGTCATACATATCTTTTATATCTTCATAATGATAATACAAGAAATATTATTTAAAAAATTAGATTGTGTGTAATTTAAAAATATATAGTACTTGTTGGGAAGTTATGAACTCTATTGATAGTGGATATACATTAATTTTGAGGTATTTTTATTTTTTCAAACGTAGTTTTAATAACATAAACTTAACACTTAGTTATTCACATAATTTTTAAATTCGGACATTTTAATTTGTTCAAAATTAATCAAAAATTCATGTATTTTAAAAGACAATTTGGTATCCGCATAGATATACACATGAAAATCTCCGACAACCACGTCACTTCAGTTGATCAAAATTTGAAAATCATATGAAAAATCAGAAATTTGAAAATCATATGAAAAAAACAGTGATAAGTTCATATTATTAAAATTACGTTTTTTGGAAATGTATGAAAAAATAAAAATAACCCCAAAAGTTATGTATTTTGATGCAATTAACCTTTTATTTAAAGTCTACAGTGCCTATTTTCTTGATCATAAATTTCAAAAACACAATAATTATTACTTTCTCAAACATATTCAAGATCTAGATGTGTCCTAATTTAATTGCCCTTTCGATGCGTACAAGAAACTAGGAAGTAAGAAAATCTTCCATTTTAATTCAGCTTCTATTTAAAAGACAAATTGCAAGTCATTGTACCTTATAATTAAATCAAATTCAAGCAACACTATTGACTATTTCATTTGATCAATTCAATAACTTTTTTGAAAAAAAAAAACCTCATATTTCTTGCAATTGGAGGTGACAACACAAAAGTCTTTTTTTTTTTTGAAAGTCTATATATGTAGTTCAATGGATTCTCTATTGTATTTTGTATCATTCATCATATTGTATAATTAGTTAATTACTAGGTAAGTGCTAGTATAAATAATATGTATATTTATGATATCATTCAATATACGAGTGGTAATAATTTCCGATTCATTTTAGGTTATATGTTCCAATACTATCACTTATATATTAATGATAATAATTTTCATTATGTTGTGTGTTTCACTACCACTTGTATATTGTATATTAATGATATCATTCTCGTTCTACTCTTTATATTGACAATACACATACATGATGTCGTATATCTTTATAATGATATTCACGAAATTAGATCTATAATTTAATTTCACTGAATTTTGCATGTATGTTTTAATTACAAAAAAGTCGTTTTATGTTGTAATTTTAAAAGTGAAAAATCATGTCCCAAAAAAAAATGTAAAGATCGTGACAATAGAGACAGTTTACCCTAACAATAACAATAACAGTAAAGATCGTGACAATAGAGACAGTTTACCCTAACAATAACAATAACAATAATAATAATAATTGTTATATCAAGAATTGAGAAAACACATGGAATTTATGGAATTTATGTAATTTACTAACGTTGTGTTAGCTACGTCCACGGACCAGGAAAAAAAAATGATATATTATTATGTTCGGATTATAAATTATAGAATAAGGGCTAGACTTATATAACCCAAAAAACCGAAAACCCTACTAGCTTAGGAAATAAATCCAAAACAAGAAACTCAACCCAAACATAACATATACACTAAAAGTCGGGAGTGTTACCCTAACCAAATCAGAAACTAGTTCACCGTGCCACAACTCAGCGACAGGGTTTCAAGGCACCCCAACACTTCGAAAATAAGCCCAAAACAAGAAATTCAATTCGAACATAACATACACCGTGAAAATCGGGAGCGTCGTGCCCCCGAACCCAATCGAGAACTACTTCGTCGTGCAACTCAGCGTCAGGGTTTCAGACATCCCAACAATAACCATAATGATGATACCAAAAGTAGTAAAACATGCATATGATTGTTGTAAGTAGCAACCTCAAACAAGCCATTCGAGTTTTAGTGTACACATGTAAAAAAAGGGAGTGCAGAAAGTCCAAAGCTATGTTCAATTACAATGATTAACAAGTGATTAGTAAATAATACGACTGTGGCTCTCTACTTTTCGTTAGAATAAAGTTAGCTAATTTTGACGACAAGCACTTGTCACATTATCATGTAAATTATTACTATCAATTATTAATTCCACAATAGTTTGATTGCACTTGCTAATTATAGCAAACAACTCCAACTTCCAAGCCTACATTTAGCTTTTTTTTTTTAAAAAATAATTAATTTTTTAAAAATTAACAAAATGGTATTAGCTTTTAAAAAAAAAATCAGAAATTTAACATTTGATCAAATTTTCAAGGCGAAAACCCGATGTAATTAAGTGTATTTTAACATTTCTATTCCCAGTCGCATAAAAAAATCATGCAATCCAAAAATCTTAAAATACAATTAATTACGTGCGATTTTTGGGCCGTAAAATTGATCGAGTGTTAGAGTTGCAAAGTTTTTTGAAAAAGTGAGCACTGTTTCGTTAATTCTGAAAAAGTGAGTTATATTTTAAGAAGAGCCCAAAATATATCTAGATATCAGTGTGTAATTTACCACCCGAATAATCGAGGTAAATTATAAGGTGGACTGACTGTAATGCATCCCCCATTTATGGAGCTGACAAGTGTCCCGGCCGCACCAAAATGGGGCTATTTCCAGCCCTATTTTTTTTTGTCCAAAAACAGAAATTTCGGCCAAAAGTTTCGGCCGGCCGAAAAAATATATCGTGATATTTCAACTAACATATTGTGACACTTAAACTATCTATTGTGACACTTAATTACCTATTGTGACAGTGCGAAACCGAAATTATTTCATCAGCCGGCCGATAAAAATTGAAAATAGCAATAAATGGTTGTAAAAAGCAAAGAGGATGCACTCCACCTTAGAATTTACCGACAATCGAGAGGGAAGAATGATGGATTCGAGAATTCACAAAAATTCTTTCATTTCAATCAAATCAGACATCACAAGCAAAATCCACCTAATCAATATACAATTCTGAAACGACAGTGATGCATTTTCTTGTTTAATAAATGTCAAATGATTTATTAGCATGAAGTTGAAAGTTCATCTGCACAAGATCACAAATGGATTCAATTCAATTCATAGTGATAAGCCTCAGTTAATCAAGTGGAAAATAAAGAAGTTTTGATTCAATAAAGCCTTATTCAATTCCAGCCCACAACAAACAAACCAACTTAGTTTGCTGCTTCCTCAAAACTTTCCTAATCTAGAATGTAATTATATGTAAATTTGATCAAGAAAGAAGCATTAACATATCTTATTTCATCATATATGTATAATATAGCTATAGCTATAGCTATTTTCATATGTAACCATTTAATTTGAGAAGCTAACTCCCAACTGAAGCTGGACCACTCTTATTCAGTTCAAGGCTTCGATGATCACTCCCATAATGTGTATGTATGATTCACTTTATTTTCCAATTCAATCTCCGAGGTTCATATTTATGCCCAGAAAATCTCAAGCAATTCTTGAAACTTACTAGCACGTTGCGAGAAGATCTTGATGAGCAGCCTCTCTCTCCGAGCCTCAGGCGGGAGCCTGAGCTACTGAACTTACGATAAGGGAACCACCCTTTTAAGAAGAGACTTGACCTGTGCTCGCGTTGTGAGACACCATCATCATCTTCTAAATCCCAATGAACATCATGGTTGTCCTCTAAAATCTCTTCATCATGATCACTATTTTTGTGGCCAACAGTTCTGTAAATTAAGTCATTTGAGGTTTTGAACCATGGTATATTTATGGATTCAATAAATTTATTTGGATGCTAGCATGATTGATAGCATTTTGTGATCTTAAGTATAGGGCAAGAGTGCTCAACTAGCTAGAACCGACTCCATATGATGAACTTGATTAATTAGATAGTTCTCAACAACTATATATATTGACTCTAAAAGTTATTGGAGATGTAACTTGCAAGCATGAGATCAACTTACTTGTGGGGTTCGTCGTCCTCACTAGTGTCCGCTCCCTTTGATTTTATCTTTCTGAAATTATTGGTACTGGAAGCACGATGAGTAAACTGCAGCTGAAGGTGCCAGAACTGGTCAGACAAGTATTACAAGCACAACTTGTTCACAAGAACTACTTTGTTTTAGGCTTTCTTAAAACTTTGATGAAGGTCTTGGATTTATTTGGAACATTTTCTTTCAGTTTTACTGCAGGATGCTAACCAATTAAATAACATGTTTATCAACATTAAATTGTTGAACTGGAGTAATAAACTAGGACCAAAATTTTGCAAGAGCTCCTTTTACAGTCAACTCTGTTCAATTTATAATCTAATTATTATATACCAGAATCTTGCAAAGCTTTCTGCATGGGCAGGGAGGAATTCTCTGTTTCATGAAATCTCATCACCTAAATATTTTCTGCATCAAATCTGGCATCCATGTTGAGAGTAAATAACGTAATCTTTATACTCCATCCAGTTTCATTTTCTGTTTGCTAATTCATCGAAAATAATCAATTACTACAATTATTATTGCAGATCAAGGAGTTAGTAACTTCATTCTTCTTTCTAAATCCTGACACTTCGTAAGTTCAATTTTTTTTTCAAAGCCCACCATTCCTTGGAAGATCTATCTCACTCTCTCAGGAAAGTCTGAATCCCACTCTGGTTAAAAGTAGGTTTACTTAATGCCTCTCACTACTATAACTAAACAAAAGAAGTTTCAATTAGTTGCATTTATAGAGTTAACTTTTGGTTCATTCTTATACAAGATCTTGGTGCAAGTTATATAATATGACCCGAGTCTATTAAACTTCATAAATTTTGAAATTTCTTTTAAATACACATAATGTTTATGCAGAGGCACCGGACCACATATAATCCAAAAGCTATGACCAACCTGATCACCATCCTTTATGCCTAGCATGCTGATATAATCTCTGTCAGTCAGTAACATCTCCCCTTCATGACAAAGACAAAACTGTCCCCATACATGTTCCCTGCATAGAAGTTTAAAGATTTCATTTGCATCAGAAGGGACGATATAAGATCGATCTTTAGAGTCCGGTTAGAATAACAGAAAATCTACTCAGGGAAGAATATCCAAAGGTTTTAAATGATGCAGTCCTATGTCCTTCAGAACCCCCTACTTGCTTCAGTCACAAATTATTTTTTCACAACATAACTTAGCTACCTCATGCACAGTTCAAAAAATAGAAAGTTAAATCCCAAAGCTTGAAATCACCAAAAAAATGGCAATGCCACTAGAATGCATAATTTTCTTATGATCAAATATTTAGAAGATCAAGTTGTTGCCATAAATCACCAAGAAGTTGCAATGCCATACTAGAAATAAACACATGACATAAGGTCTTATCAAAGCACGGGATGATTACTAATAGCAATACAAATCTTCAGCTGTTAATAGACATCAACACTGAAGAAAAATCTTCAACATTCAACAAGCAAAATCATTTTTCCCTCCTCTCCACACACACATATATATACACACACTAGTTTGAAGCTCATTACCATGCAATTCTACCAGGCCCCTCCTTTGGCAAGTGATCAAAAGCTGCTTCGACACCACGCTTCAGCTCCCCAACTGTCCCCATCTCACTCACCTCAACTCCTTCAAAACAAACAAAAGTTCCACATTTTCACTAAATTCCCCGTAGCACCATCTGAATCACACAATACACCATAAACCGCAGGTAATTCATATGCATAATAAGATTAATTGAACACAAATGGAGAAACAAATACATAGATCACGTATTTCAAAATTCAAATCCACAACCACAACAACAACATTTTTTTGAAAAAAAAATTAAAATATGCATACCAAAAGAAGATCCGTCCAATTTGAGAACAGTGAGGCAGAGAGGCGGCGGCTGAAGCCTATTGTAAGAGAAGCTCCGTCTCGGGCTGCCAACGTTCGGCATTGGGGGAAACAAGCACATCATCGATCCATTCGAGAATCGAGGCTTACAGTGATCGTTCCCGCTCTCCAGAATCTGCATCATCGGAAAAAAAAAATCTGCAAATCGATCGATAACCTAGAAATCGAGCATCGATATTTACACGTGCATCTCCTCCTCCGATATCGTCTCCGGTCGCGGATTGAGGCTGGTTTATGGATCGTGATTTCTCGCTATTTCTGCAATGCTTTGGCGCAGAATCGGAGCTAGGGTTTGGCTTGTGTCGGGAGAGATTCTAGACAGAGAAAGAGAGAATGGAATCGAATTTCGCTCTCTTCTTTAGTCTCTTCTTTTTTCGCTTTTCTCTCTCTAAGATTTGCCAGTTTCCCTCTCTTTGGAGTGATGACAGTTAAATTGGTTTCTCCCGCCTTTTGTGGTGAGCTGCATATAACGAGAATGGGCCGGATCTCTTTAATTGGGCTGTAAATAGGCCCAATTGATAATGGGCTATTTCTTCTCCATTTTTCCGTTATTTTTTTTTTGGGAAAATTACATTTTAATACCTATATTTTTTATTCTTCTTTAAAAATAGTTCACTTTTTTAAATTTAACAAAACAGTGTCCATTTTTTAAGAAATTTTACAAATCTAACATTTGATAAAATTTTCGGCCAGAAAACCTTATGTAAATTATTGTAATTTTAATATTTTTATTTCCCCAGTTGCGTAAAAAAAAAAAAAAGTCCTCCGATTAATTTTTTTTAATAAACAATCAATTAGGTATAATTTTCGGGCTGTAAAATCGATTAAATGTTGAAATTGTAAGCTTTTTAGTAAAAATGGGCACTATTTCGTTAATTTTGAAAAATTGAAAAAAGAACAAAAAATGTAGGTATCAAAGTGTAATTTACCATATTTTTTATAATTATTTTGTAAATCAACATTAGAGTTGTAAATGAGTCGAGTTAAGAAGCTAAACATGCTTGTTCAAACTTTTTTAAAATGATATTTAGCTTTAAAATTTATGTTTGAGCTTTGTTTGATTGCCTATCGATCGAGCTTTACTTGAGCCGAACTTGAGTAGTTTGATATGTTTGTTCTATTTTTACTTCTCGAACTCAAGTTCGAGTTAAGCCTTGAATCTTGTTAAACACAAAATTATATTCAAACTTGTTCGATATGCTTATTGAATCGAGCTCAAATGAATTTTTAACAATTTTTGCAACTCAACCTTTGATCAAATAGTCGGATCAAGAACCAAATAATTCGGGTTGGATAATCCTTATAATTCAAGTGAATTAGCAATTATGTAAAAAGTGTGTGTGACTTATAACTGATTCCACAAACCCTAACAAACGTGTTGTACGCCTCTCGGCTCGGGCCTCTCAACCCTCGCCCTTCGTCCGCACCACCACAAACCTTTATAAAACTTCCCTTTCGGGTCAATCACCAAATAATTCAGATCGGATAATTCCTTATAACTCAAGTTAATTAACCAATTGTATAAAGAGTGTGTGTGACTTATAACTGATTCCACAAACCCTAACAAACTACTCGGGCCTAGCAAACGGGTCGTGCACCTATGAACTCGGGCCTCTCGACCCTTACCTCCGACTACACCGCAGACCTTTATAAAACTTCTCTTTCGGATCAAACACCAAATAACTGATTCCACGAACCCAAAGGTAGTAAGTTTTGTGGGGGTTGTGTGTTGGATTTGTTCCAATCTAGGAATAATAAAGCAGTGAACAATGAAATGATACACGAAAAGACATTGGCCAAAATTTCTGCTACATCAACAAGCACAAAACACCACTATAAAATGTATAGTCAAAATTTGGACTGAGTAACTATAGAAAAACTGAAAATTATTCCACAAAATATGAAGAAATTAATTACTATTACTATATCAGCCCTACATAAATACTGTAAGAATTGATGAGTGATCACTGTTAATTAGATCAGCCAAACCAGTCATTTCATTTCCCTGTGAACTTGAAATAGGCATACATTCCTGAGCCAATGAAGCAGACGAGTTGCCCGGTCACATTCATCTGCAACGGGGGGTTTTACATACAGAGTGTAAGGATCAAGATTTCAACAGAATTATTAGAAAGCCGGTCTCAATTAATGGAGACGACACTTACTACATCAAACGGCAGCCCACCAAAAATCACCCAGCCGAAGCCAATGGTGAAAAAGTCCTACAGGAGAAAAAGAGAATTATCACAGTGCGTAAGTTCATGCTTAAAAAGCTAGATGCGGATGAGAAGTTTTAGACGAGCTCAACCACATAACGTGCAGCAATTGAAACAGTGGTCAATGTGATAATGGGCAGCTATCTCTGGCCTTATTGGAGATTTCTTAGTTGACTGAATAGTTTTCATCAGTTCAAGAAAAAATAGATTTGCATTCCACCACAATTGTAGTTATGAATTTATCATGCATCAACAGGAAGTAGAGTTATATGGTAACTCTTGATAAAGAATCTTTTAAAGATCATAGCAGTAATTAGCAGAATCTACAGAATTGCATTGAGTTGAGCACGAGGCTTGAAACTGAAACAGATGGAGGAAGATGAACAAAAGTTGGGAACAAACCTTCAAGTTACCACAGATTGTCTGTGTGAGCGCAGAATTCTGAGTCGTGTTGAGGAATACAGTATAGTTCAGGAAGAAAGCCAACATGCACGACAAAAGCAATACTGTCTGAAACCAGAAGAGTTGAAACACATTATAGAAGGGCAACCACAACCAAAAGCACGATGAAAATATAAGTTGACATCAACACACGAATCAGATCAACAGCATAAAAGTAGGTAGAAACAAGAAGAAGGCAGTAAAACATGCAACGGAGTAGCAGATAACTGTGGCAAATCATTCATGAACCAAATCAAGGATAAGCTAGTCACAGAAGATTACCAGGAACCCCGGAGAAAACAAATTTGGGAAATTCATTGTCGTCTCAATTTCACCTTGTAAAAAGGTCAAGAGCAGTAAAACTGGTCCACACAAAACTCCTGTATCAGAAAAAGTAAACTGCCAACTTTTAGAGAAAGAATTGGTAAACAAACATTTAAAAGAGGGAAAATACAAAGGTGGTTACTCACCGTTGCACCACATGAGGCCAAAGCAGTTCAGACCACTAGATATCCCTGCGTAAATATAGTATCAGCAAAGTTTGAAGCAGCAGAGCAAACAAGGTGATAAAGAAGAAAGAAGCAGTACCAATGCGAGCTACAACTGTGAGGTACAATGCTGTTGAAATGTTGGCTAACACAACCACTAGATACCCTTTGGAGTCGAATGACATATCATTTCCTCCCGCGACAAAAGCACCTAATAAAATTATTACCACACTGACAAAACCTAAATTATTCATCAGACAGGCAAATGAGGCAACCATATGTCTTCAAGAACTTCTGTGGCCGGTGACAATGACAAAGAGTTTATAAGGATGTGGGGAACAGAAAGGGCAGCAACAATGCAAGGAAATAAGGCTAGTACTGCATAATTTTTCTCTGGTTTTATGTATATGCATAAACTTATCAGTTTCAAGATTTTCCAAAGGGCCTGCCAGTGAAAAAGTATGCTCATGTATGAAAAGTCTAAGCAGAACAATAGGATGTTTACCTTCCGAGAACTGGACGAGTATACCTCTGCTTCATGAAGACATACTCAAATACCATTGTAAATACAACTGTAGTTCTCCTTATGGTTGTATACATTGGTACACTTACTCCCCGAACAGCCGCCATAGAGGCTATCTTTCAAAGAAACAAACACAACATGTGAGCAACTTATTTCATCGGTTACCAATGAAGAAATTGGCAAGTTATGACTGGGAAAAAGCTAACTTCAGTGACTCGGAAAAAGGTATTACCATGTAAAGAAAATAGGTCAGAGAAACAGGTGACGTGGTGATCAATGTCTTCATTGATACAAATGTATTGTAACTATCAGTGAGTGCTCCAGATTCATTTGAACTAAAAGAGATAAGCCTTAAGCGCCTTAGTACATAAAGCAAACAGCATGAAAATATAATCTGCAGCAGATACAACAAAAGAGAAACGTGAATTCATGAAATCGGATCAATGTTTCAACACAATAAGAAACTAGACAGTGCCATATATATGTACATACAAAACTATGCAGTGTATGCTTCCAACCATCATCAAATTTCATTGAACAACACGGTCACTCACATAAGAAGTCGTAAATAGATATTGTTAACGCCATTTTATAAGGAGCGAGTTGTTTAATTATAATACCTGACAGAGGGTGATGACATTAGCACAAGGGAAGCTGTATGAAGAAAGAGCAGCTTTATTGAACAACACCAAGAACACTGCAAAATCGAATTTCAATCACTTTTCCATAAGTGTATTCAAAATCAAATCTCATCACTAATCATTACAAAGGAGTTGATTTCCTGAGGTTTAATAATCATCACTCACAATTTTAAATTGGCTAATAATTATGAATTACCATGAACAAACTTGTTTAGGCAGCAGAATTAGTAAAACAAAAAAAATCAAAACTATTACAAACTACAAAAACAAAGCATCATCATGTTATTTCATCATTCTAGAGTGAGAAAACTCAAGCAAACACCCGCCAAAAACCTGATCTTAACCAAAACCAAAAAAAAATAAAAATCCACAAACTTCACATGAAAACACACAAATTATGAAATTAAGCAAAACAAAAACAGAAGAAATCCGTCGAAATTACCGGCGCAAGACATGTAAGAGATGGCGGCATAAGCGCCGGCCTTAGAGATGGCGGTGCCTCGGAATTGCTTCTCGACTTTTTCCGGCGGAGAATCGGCGGAGGCGATCGGCAGAAGCGAGCTGGTCGTCGAATTCGCCGCCATAATCGCGTAATTTGATGAATTACGATTCAAAAAATTAGTGCGAGTGATGAAAACTCTGCGCTTCTCTCTCTAAAAATTTCGCCACAAACCGCCTATGGCTGTTGATGCACAGTGATATAGCAGTTACTCCAACTGTAATCGTTTGCATAAATTATGGATTATTTCAGTAATACAGTAATCTGCATTAAAATCTCATCGTAATCTGCTCAAAATCTCCATTTTTGAATCTTATTATCTAATAATTTGGCAAATCTTGCTGCAGAAAAGAAAAAAAGAAAAAAGAGATTTAATATTGTTTAATAAAATATATATATATATAGTATACGTGCTGGCGGGAAGGGAAGGTGCTCCTAAACTACTATATTAGATTTTTCATATCAAATTAAATAATATATATATATATATATATCAAGAAAAAAATACCACATTTTCACGAAGTTGCAAATGCGACACGATTTTTTTTAAATGTAGGAAATTAAGACCCCGAATTAAAATTTGGATATTGCTATATTCAGTAGGGTTGATTACAATTTAATTTCTAACGTTTGAAATTTTTAATTCTCAATATTCGGATATTTTAACAGAAATAACTCGATATTTAATAATAATAATTTAATTCTCAATATTTGAACATTGAGTAAATTTCACTTTTTTTTTCCATTAGAATATGGTCAAAACACTTTTAGTCCTAAAAGTTACTTTTTTGATCCCAAATGATATTTTTTCTGCAATTTTGGTTTCATAAGATATTTTTCCGACAATTTTAGTCCCACAAGATATTTTTCCAACAATTTTAGTCTCAAACTCACATTGAAAGTCGGCGGCTAACTTTGTATGTGAGTTTGAGACTAAAATTGTCGGAAAAGTATCTTATGTGACTAAAATTGTAGAAAAATATTTTATGAGACCAAAGTTGTTGAAAAAGTTCATTAGGGACTAAAAGTGTTTTGATCATATTCTAATGGGACCAAAAGTGAAATTTACTCTTGATCATTTTAACATAAATGACTCAACGTTTTTCGATGAAAATACTATTTCAGTCGATTTAGATCACATTTACTCTCAAGTGAACTAAAGAACGTACATAATATAGTACATTTTTGCCGAAAAAATGACCATTTGATTTTTTTTCACTTAGAATATTAGGTCATTGCTGTTAAAATGTTCAAACGTTGAGATTTAAATTGTTATTATTAAAGATTGGATTATTTAGTTAAACTATCAAAACGTAAATTGAATTGTAATTATTAATTATATAGATTATATTTTTATACGTATATTGTGAGCTCTTTTTTCAAAAATAGATCACTTATTTAAAATTAATAAAACAATATCCATTTTTCCAAAAATGTTACAAATCTAACATTTGATCAATTTTCAGGTCCGAAAACCTTATGTAATTGATTGTATTTTAATATTTCTATTTCCCCAACCACGTAAAGAAAATCAATTAAATTTTTTTCAAATACAATCAATTACGTATGATTTTCGTGCCATAAAATCGATCAAATATTCAATTTGCAAAAGTGTGTCCTATTTCATTATTTTTGAAAAGAAATCCAAAATGTAGGTATCAAAGTAAAATTTATCCAATTTTGAGAAAGTGGGGCTGTTTTTAAAAATTAACCCAATATAACATAATATTGAACCAAAATTAAATGTATTATGATTTATTACAAGAATTTGCAGGTCGTTCGTAATTAGGAATTTATAATCTGACATGAATTTCATAAATATGTATTATCTAAAAGAATACTCCATTCATCCCAAATATATATCATCTTTTCTAGTTGCATGTAAATTAAAAAATATTTATAAAAATAATATATTAAAGTTAAACTTAACACCTTACACCCTTATTGAATATTTATGACTTTCAAATTTTAAATGGTTGATTTTTTAATTTTCAAGATTCAACAAGAGTGTATTTGTACATTACTATGAAAATTAATAATACTTATAGTAATGAGACTATAAAAAATGTGTATGCGTTTCCAATATTATTATTATTATTATTATTATTATTATTATTATTATTATTATTATTATTATTATTATTTTGAGATGATATCGTTAGAGTTAAAACAATATCTTCACTCAGGGCCAGTGACGAGGTTGTGCGATGAGAGCTTACGCATAGATCCCTTCAAAAAGTTAATGTCTTTTTTAATATTAGGAGCCCAAATTTTATAAATAAATTAAAATATAGCCTCTTTTTTGCTAATATTAGAGTTCAATTTTTTATAATTAGCACAAGGGTCCAAAAATATTTAAGGTCATCACTTTAAAAACAAATATCAAGGCATATATAATTTATATCGTCGTATATGTTATATATAAAATATCACTTGAAAAATTACATAATGTGTATTTTGAAAAATTAGGACACTAGTCGTATGGGTAGTATCGAATCTTCCGATTGTGTGAAAGAGGTTAGGGGGGGAATTCGAGGGTAGCATGCCTGAATTTCTTTTTTGTTTTTTTAAAATATTTTTTCCTAATATTTTTTTTAATATATATTACTTCGACTTAAGTAGATGTTAATTATGTTCATCCCGATTTTTTATTTCGTCTCCTATTATGTAAACGATAATGTTGTTAAATTTTTTCACACGACATCGTAAAAATACACACCTATACCGTTTACATAATAGAAGACGGAAAAAAAACCGCGACAAACATAATTAATATCTACTAATGTCGTCATTTATATAAAAAAAAGTTAAAAAATATTTTAAAAATTAAAAATTCCGGCACGCTAGTCTTACGGGTAACATCGAATTTTCCGAGTTTAGGGAAACTGTTAGTGGGCTGCTACGTGGAGAAAAAGTATATGGGCCTAAGTTTGAATTGGGCCTTAGAAATTAATTGTTTTTGAACAATTTTATTCCTACTTCGTTTATTTTTCATTTAATCATATCTGAATTTTAATTGAATATATTGGAACTATAGAGAAGGAAGGGTCACAACTCACAAATTTTGGATTATTTTGATTTAGGAAAAAATATTTGGGTATTGATTTGGTTTAATTTGGTTTCTCTTATATATATTGTGATCAAACAAATTCCATAAATTATTCCTAATAATTAAGGGTAATTATGAACACATCCCCTCATTTTATCTTTATGACCCTCATAATTTAATAAAATACAATTATTAATGATATGATTAATATAAGTGGATTCTTGATAAATTTGATTGATTGCACTTTCTAACCTACACTTTTAGCGAAATTTCGAAAATATAATGAACTTTAAGTAATTAATTACACTAGAGTACCTGAACTTTGACAATTGTAACAAATCTATGATAAAAGTCAAAATCCGGCGACCAAAACGTGACTTGTCTAGCCGATATACCACGTGGAAATTCAACACAATAGACAAAAATCGTGCTTTTCACCTCTTATCAAAACGACATCATTTTTCGACAGTAACGTATCTAGAAAAATTGATTTTTCCATCCTACTTGTTAGGTCATCTCCAACCATTTTTTTCCATCTACCTCTATTCTAAAGAAAAATATAGAGTTGGAACAAAAAATATCTCCAATCATCAACTTTACAAAGGAATTAATATTCAACTTTTATGCTTTCTAATATTATTTTTTTAAATCAAATTATTGTGCATCATATATTTTTTCAAATATATTTATGTTTAATATTTAACATTATTTAATAATAATAAAATGAATAATTTAAATTAATTTAGTATCATAATTTTAATTTAATGCAATGTAATTTATGTTATTTTTATATATTATTGTGATAATTTTAATTTATTATAATGTTGTTGTATTTTAAACTTCTTACTTTTTTATGATTGCGTTATGATTTTTTTATTATATTAAGTCAAAATTAAACATAATATTAAACCTGAAAATAACATCATTTACGTTATTTATATATTAATAAAATAAAAGAAGAAAATTAGTGTAATAAAAAAAGAAAAGAAAAGCTAGAACACAGATGTAAAAGAAAAAAGAAAAAATGGGATAGAGGGTGAATAGTACCCCCTTACACGTGAAGGGGTATTGTTCACTCCCTTAAGAATACATGTAAATTCTTCTTACGGGTCAAAATTCTGATTCTTCAAATCCATATATCAATGACATATTTGCACTTTTTATTATGCTTGAATTCGAATCTTGACCCGTCTTATGAATTGTAACGTAGAAGGCGGTATCACACAAGACTCTCCTAGCCCGCATATAAAATATATGTACGTACTTAACATATAAAAATACAACGGAAAAATCGAGGTGCGCATCGAGTAAGTAAGACCCTTTTGGTACATGAACCTTGAGAACACATGCATGTCTAACTAGTACATACCATTTATAATTAGTGTCAACATTCTTCGAATTGACGATCGATATTCAAAACCTCATGAATCACAATCACAATCACAAATATTCATCAAAAATATTATCTTTTGATTCATAAACATCTATTTTGGTTCATGAACCTGCGCAGCTTTCTTGTTTCCATGACAAGATCGATCGAAAATTAATTAAAGGTTTCATCATCTAATTACACATGAACATATATATATACATATACATATATATATATATAATCTCTCTCTCTCTCTCTCTCTCTCATATTTATTATATTTGAATAAATATGCAGGTTAATTTGTGTGGAGGGGCTCACCTTCATGAATGTGAGATATAGAATTGTCGTTTTCGTTTGTAAACTTTATGCCCCCACAAATACCTTCAAACCCTAGACAGATGGAAAACGACTCATTAGATTGATATTATAGTACAAATTCACGACTAATATTAAACATGTTTTATCATTACATTAAGGGTTATAATTTGTTTAAATATCAGAAATTATACACGAACTTTAAAATGTTATTTCTACAACATAAACTTAATTTTTTTACAATTATAGCATCGGTTTGAATTTCAACTGCAACTAAAATTGACATGGCACCCATGTTTTATCATTACATTCTAATTTATTTAAATATCACGAACTATACCCGAGTTCTGGTTTTTTACACGATTTTTAAGATGTCTCTACAACATAAACTTAGTTTTTTTTACGATTATAACACAGTTTGGATTTCGACCAATTAAAATTGACGTGGCACCCATGCGTACAAGTGTGATGTGCATGTGTATGCCCACAAATTCGTCTCTTCAATCTCCAATGAAAAAACTAATGTTCAATTGATTAAGTATTTTTGCATAATTTACGTGCTTGTAATTGCACTCAATTTCGAACTGATGTTGTAATTGCAAGAAAATGTAAATATGTGTTGTAAAGGAAACATTTTAAAATTCGTATTCAAAACCAAAGTTCATATGTAGTTCGTGATATTTAAACTAATTAACCCTTATATCAAATGTGCATAAATATAATTTTCATTACCCAATATCATGAACACTTCATAACTTACATGATCGAATATATCTCAAATATGTCATTGCAATTTTCACAAAAAAAATGATGAAGAAGAAAGATATATATACTTTTAAGAAATTAAATTTTTACAATGTTACCTCTCTCTCTCTCTCTCTCTCTCTCTCTCTCTATATATATATATATATATATATATATATATATGTCCAATTTTTATCACATGGAGGAAACGACAAAGGATCGAGAGAGAGAAAAAAAATCTAGTACACCACGAAGTTTCGAAAGCAAAATCATGAGACGTGACGACAAAAGTGTATGCAATAATGCAAAGAACATATATATGTATGTATCTTGGTATATATAATTTATATATATAAATATATATTAAGAGACATGAGAAGATAAGTATAGTTTGAATTAAACTGAGGATCATATGGCCACATTCAATATATCAACTTGTGATTTTTAGGGTTGGGGCCTCCAAACCCTATTTGCATGACTTGGATCTTTCACATAAATAGTAAGTTGTTTAAATTATTAAATGCGCAATAGTTCTCGATAATATATGTTGGAAACCATCCTTTCAAAACAACAAATAAATGAGAAGATGTATGCAATGTAAACAAAGAATTATAACAAAATGTTAATTTTCTTAAAGATGAACTGGACACCACTTGTTGTAGAACTTGAAACTGGAATAGTCGAGTCGAGGAAATTTTCTTTTCGTATGATAAGTGCGTCCCGCCTCGTGCTTACGATTATTTGACGTTCGTCTTTTCAAAGATAAAACGAGTTCGTTTCTCCAACAACAGCACTGCTGATCGATATTGGATATGATGCAAAATTTTCATGTAGTGAAATGCATATACTTGATATGCTTATTTAGAGGCAAATAGGGTTCCAAATTAGGGTTTGAGAACATTCAAACCAAGTGTGGCATGAGTTACTAAGACGACATTGAAGATCAAGTGTGTAACCTTCGGAGGTTACATCCTCCATTAGTCCTGGCAATTCAGGTAATCATGTCATGTTTCGTGTTGACACAATAATGATACAGCAAGCTCAAATACGAACATGATTGATACAATAATTATAATCATCTGCTAAACTCGAATACGAACATGGAAATTTTAGTGTAAACATGAACACGCATGATAACATGAACATTAATTTTGTCGTGTCCTTATCGTATTGACATGATACCGATACAAACGATAAAGCTTAAATATTGACCCACTATATTCGTGGTGTGCCAATAATTCTCAACCCTAGCCTCCACCGATACAACATTGACACTATGTGTCGGTTACACAACCACCCTATGTGGATTACACCTCAGCACAATCAAGCCCAGATGTGCAACCACTATCAGATAATTAACACATCAATTTGATCTGGATCGAGCTCCAAAATTGATATTGGGTTAAGTCCACAAACCACCCAAAATTCAGCTCAAAGTTCAATTGACAAGAATAAGATCTGAATCTGAGCTCTGGCACTACCACGGTTAGGGCGTTAGGGTTTAATTTTGGGGGTCGATGACTCAACAAAGCTTACACCCTCACACTTCAACACATTTTTTTTTTGTAAGCTTCCGTCGTTAGATCCGTCCCGATTGATCATATAACTTTATATCAGATCAATATGTCCTTTCTTTAACCTATATGTTAGAGAGACTCACGTACGTTCGAGGGCTTCAATTTTGGTTCATATATATCAAATGAAATACGAGTTTGAAATAGAGAATCTCTCCCGATTATTTCCCAATATTGCAAGTATAGTTGTGGAAGTAATATAGTTTAATTAGGGTAGCTAGGGTGATTGATGGCATGTACGTGCAATGATGAGGGTATGGATTCGACTAGTCCTAGAAAATGAAGGAACAGTTGCATGTAGTGTTTTGTATGTATATGTGCATGTATTCCAAAACAATGGTGGATAACATGTCGGCGCCACCACGTGATCGATTCATCTCTCTCTCTCTCTCTCTCTATATATATATATATATATATATATTCTTGATTTTTGTGAAGATTTAAACGTTATTTCTAAGTATGAATTGAATATATTGGAGTTACGTTCGTGATGTGGATAGGAACGTGTATAATTCATTAATTTTGAGAATAGACTGAAAAACGCTGAATAGGATCCTCTGATGTGCAATTTGCCATAGCATGAGTACTATGCATTAAACGGTGATGTTTTTCATTGTATTTTTAGTTTTTTTTTTATTTGTATGTTTCTTTTTGGAGTTAATCATTTTTAATAAATTTTATTAATTCATAACTATCAATTTGGTTTTAAATTAATTGTTTTCATTAGGTTTGACTTATTCACAATTACAATTTATTTTTATTTTTTAGCCAATCATTTTATTTTGTGTTTATTATATCATAATTATGTTACATATATTTATTTTTAAATTTCATTTTTGAATTAGGTTCCTATATTTATTATAATTGATTTTGTAATTTAATTTAGTATTATATAAAAAGTTGAAAAAAATAATAACTCGGTAAAATAACATAAATTTGGAAAGAATTGTACACATCACCCCATGTTAACGTAGAATTGTCTATTTAATTATATAATATAACAAAACTTGAAAAGCATGAAACATAAATTTTAATTATAATAATTTTTTTAATTAATAATGGAATCTAAATAGATAATTAATCAAATCTAATCAAATATAAACTATTTTAATATAAATATGATATATATACGATCAATATTTTCCTATTACACTTATGAAATACAAAGGGAAACATAAAGAATACGTGTAATAGAAAATCTCAGGTGATTAATCCGGTCACGTATTTTTGAATAGTAAAAGATGTTCAAATAAGCTTATTTTAAAGAGATTATAAAATTATAATTTTAAGAATTATATTTCTTGAGCTTATATCATATGTTAAATTTTATGTTAAAAATAAATTGTTGAAGTACGTACTTGGACGATTAAGCTCATAAATTATTACTAAAGACAAAATTGTAATTATAATGACTAAAATACAATGTGTTTCTTTAAAAAAAATCTAAATTATTGCCACACTTTATAGGGATATATCGAATTTATAAGCTAATACATCTTATAATAAATTGTTTTAGTTAAAAACGCTAAAACACCATATATAAAATTAAATTAAAGTTTTGTAATTAGTGGTTGCTTAATTTTCTTTCAATTCTTTCTTTTTTCTATATATTTTCTATTATAATTTCAATTCCCAAGGCTATATATAAATGTCACGTGGCATGTGACACCAGGAAAGGGATTAGTTATAATGAGGATTGTACTTCGCGTGTAAACATGAAAACCGGCTTGTTTACTGTAGTTTTAGTGCACTTTTTTTATTATATTTTGGTTCTAAAAATAATTAGCACTAAAATATAATAAGAAAAACATTACAAAGCATTTAAAAAAAACTAGCACCAAAATACAGTAAAAAAAAATACTAAAAATACAGTAAACAAACTGATTTTTCACGTGAAGCAGTACTAGCTTTGCGTGTAACCATGAAAACCAATTTGGTTATAATGAGAACTGTGTTTCGCGTGTAAACATGAAAACCAGCTCGTTTACTACATTGTATTTTGGTGTTAAAAGCAATTAACACTAAAATATAATAAGAAAAGTATTTTTAAAAAATAGCACCAAACTACAGTAAAAAAAAAAAAGACACTGAAAATACCGTAAACAAGCTGGTTTTCACCTTTACACACGAAGTAATACCAGCTTCACGTGTAATCATGAAAATCAATCTCTTTACTGTAGTTTTAATGTTTTTCTTATTGTATTTTGATGCTAAAATTAATTAGCAGTTGAATACAATAAGAAAGCGTTAAAATACATTTTTAAAAAATAATTGCGCCAAAATACGATAAGAAAAAGTACTCAAAATACAATAAACAGACCGATTTTCACGTTTAACGGTGAAATCGAACTGAAATAGTAGATGCTTTGGTAATTAAGATGAGACATAAAAATAATTAGATGAAAATTTTAGAAAGAGTAGACCCTAATCTACCAAACATGTCCTTAAATGGTAGCACACAATTATTTCTCTTATGTCCGTATCAATGCCCCTCCATTGGCCGACCCAAAAATTCAATGTTATATACCCCTCCATTTTCTTTCTGTTTTTCTCTCTCTCTCTTTCTTTTCTCTCTCTTTAGTTTTTTTCAACGTCTCATTCATCCTCGATTAAGTAACTATGCACATCGTGGCTCGTTACGAAGATGATGACCTAGCTAGTTGGTGGAGCGTGTGCCAACTTCGGAATAAAAAAAGTTCATGAGCTCGGTCCCACCAACGCCATCTGGCTCGAGCTCATCGCACATGACTTGCTTAACTGGCGATCGTACGTGTTGTTTTATGTGTACGCGGTAACTACACGTATATGCATCGTACGTTATAAATAGAGATCGCAACCCATTCCAACAATCTTCAACTTAAGCTAGCTACACAATATTTGAGCTTCAATATAGTGAACATCTATCTATATTTTGAATTTTATTTTTCTTCAATTATATATTCTTGATTTATTTTTTTAATTTATAAGGAATTGATGGAACTCGAACTCGGACTCGGACTCGCTCTCCCCAACCATAGTCCGATGATGATTCAAGGGCTCGACTTGAATTGTAATAATAGCAACGGATTAGCGACGGAAAATCACGAGGGTTATAGTAGCCAGAAACGAATGTTGTTCCTTGACCAAGATCGTAGCGTTGGAATCGAAAGCACGGATTTGTCGTTGTTCTTATGGAGTGACGTCCGCCGCCAGCCGGAGGAGGAGGGCGGCGGCAGCCGCCCGCTGAAATGGAGAAAAATCCACGTGGACGACGAGTAAGAGACTGATTGATTGATCTAATTTTGATGATGATTGAATGTACGTTTCTTTAATTCTGTTAATTAATGTATGTTTTTTTTTTTGCAATGGGCAGCGATGATGACTGTCAAGAAATAGAGGGGTGGCCTCCGGTGAACTCGTCGTGGAAAGAGCCGCCCCGCCGCCGTCATGGCGGCTCGGCGGCGGCGGAGCGGCTGAGGAAGTCCATGCATGTGAAGGTGAAGATGGAGGGTGTGGCTATTGGGAGGAAAGTCGATCTCAGACATTATGATTCTTATCAAGCTTTGACAAACACCTTGATCCACATGTTTGCTAAATGTACGTCCCCCTATTTGATCCGTTGGAATGCCCGTTGGAAAACGAAAATTATCGATTTTTTTTAGAAAATTAATATCGACATTTTGAAAGTCCGTTTGAATGTCAAATTCCAACGGGGTTTTAGATGATTTCAACGGATTTTGTCCGTTGGAATCGGTCTGTTTTCTTGTAGTGTGGTTATATGGTGTGTTTACGAATATGCAGATAGTAAAATTGACACGAACATCCCTATTTCATTCGTTGGAAAAAGAAAATTATCGAGATTTTGAAAATTTTAATGGAGAAAATCCGTTTGAATGTGAAATTCAAACAACTTTTTTAGGCGATTTCAACGGATTTAGTCTGTTGTAATCGATCTGTTTTCTTGTAGTGGTGACTATATCGTGTGTTTACGAATATGCAGATAGTAAACTTGACATGAACATCCCCCTATTTGATTCGTTGGAAAAAGAAAATTATCGAAATTTTGAAAATTATAATGGAGAAAATCCGTCTGAATGTGAAATTCTAATAGGGTTTTTAGGCTATTTCAACGAATTTAGTCCGTTGGAATCCGTCTGTTTTCTTGTAATGGTGATTGTATCGTGTGTTTACGAATATGCAGATAGTAAAATCGACACGAACATGGAAGAATACACATTATCGTACCAAGACAAAGAGGGAGATTGGATGTTGGTAGGAGATGTGCAATGGGAGTAAGTATAAATATTACTACTCCAAGCAATCTTCATTAATCTTTTACATTAACATAGTCATATTTGTTGTTGTTGTTTTTTTCTAATCAATGTGGGATTTTGATTGCAGGATGTTCGTTGAATCGGTCCAACGTGTCGAGATAATAAAGAACGACAACAAAATGGGTTTTCGACTATTGTCGCGTAAATCTTAGTACTATAAAATATATATAGTTGATATTGTGGATATGTATTTAATTGAAGAAAATTGTACCTAGCTAAGAATTAGTGGTGTGCATAAGAAAATGAGTTCGACTTTTCATCTTTTTTTTTAGTTGGAGAAAGAATCGGAGGAGTTATGGGTCTCGAAAAAGTTCGAGATGTTTCCCTTTTATGTCACATGGGTTTCCCCAAATGATTTCGAATATTACTTCCAAAGGAAAATAATATTTTAGTGGGGAAAATTGTTAATGCAATCAAATTTTTAATTTAATTACCCCTAGTATAAAAATGCACTAGCAAAATTAGTATCATCTGAATCCTTGCTCGTTTTGTTTTATCAATATTGTAATTTTTCAATTATTTCTCACATTATGAAATATAAAAAACCAATCAACAAATTCAAATTAAAACCCTTGTTCAGTAGAGGTTTGTTGAAAAATAAGGGTGTAAATAAATCGGGTTAGGTATTGAACCCGAGATGAAACTTCAATGCATAATAATAATAATAATAATAATGTGTGTGTATAAACTATCCGTACATAGCGTATAAACTACGAATCAATCTCAACCATCTAAGTGTGATCTAATGGTTTATAAAAAAAATGTATCAATTTCATAAATTATTTTAGATAAAATTGCATTTTCTAATTTACAAGTTACAACATACACGGTGTTATTTAATCTCAATCGAAAAAGGGCAATGACATTAGCGTAATATAGACTATAGTCTTCTTAATTATTTTAGAAAATGTAGTGTTAAAATATAAAATAAACAGTATCATTTATCGTTTATAAAAAACAAAGATATGGTATCCGTCCATCTAATTAATTTAAACGGGGATAAAATCCTCTAGTCCACTTTTCATGTCCCACTATAAAATTTAATATTTTAAAAATGTTTATTAAAAAAATAAATTGTATTATAGTATTACAAATCATAATCATCATTTATCGCTATAAATTAAATTTTTTAAAAATCATATACCCTACCTTTGAAATAATCAACTATATTAATCAAGTATATTTACTAAAAAATAAGAAATAAATATTTAAAAATAACTATAAACCCTAATTGGATTGAATAAACCCTAAATAATAATCATAAAATTAAACTAAGCCATAACAAATTGAAATTGAAAAAAAAAAATTGACGAAAATCGAATAAAAATCAAAATGGAACACCAAATAGGATAGAGAAAAGTGAGATAGAGGATTTCATTTGATTTAAACGGTCCAAATCGATTTCTAGTTTAAATTAATTTATAATTGTCCACGTATGGTCGACACTCGACACTTAGTTTTTTAGTTTGTGTTTTTAGTGAGTGAATGAAAACGAAAGGGACAATTGGTTGTATTAATTACTCATTATGAAATAATTAATCTAGATTAGCCGGCAGCAATATCATAAATGTGAATTCAATTTGTTTTATTATAAATATATACAATTATATAAAATATTAATTACGTCTCAATCAATGTATAACCATAAAAAAAAATATTATTTGATTTATACTATTACATATAATTTTTTTTTATCTGAGTTACTCTCTCTAGAACTAACAAAAATGAAGATTAAAAAAATCGAGTTTCATCTCTTATTCAAACACGTGGTAATATGGTCAATGTAGTCCATTTTTCATGTTCCACTATAAAATTTAATATTTCTAAAATGTTTATTACAAAAATAAATTTTATTATAGTATTATAAATCATAATCAACATTTATTGCTAAAAATTAAAATTTTAAAAATCATATACCCTATTTTGGGATTTATCAATCATATTAGTCAGTTATATTAACTAAAAACACGAAAAAAATATTAAAAAAATATAAACCCTAATTGGGTGGAATGAACCCTAAATAATAAATTATAATTAAAATTAAACTAAGTCATAATAAATTGAAATTGAAGAAAAAAAATTGATGAAAATCGAATAAAATTCAAAACGGGACACCAAATGGGATAGAGGATTGAATTTTATTTATTTTTTGGTGATGAGATGAAAACGAATAATTAAAATAAAATAAAAAAGTTAAATACTTCTAAAATTATGAATTATATATATATTGTTTTGATTTTGGCAAGGACTTAAAATTGTCTCGTAAAAATTACAAATTTAATATATCACATCTACGTTAGTTTTAATTTCGACGAAATTAAAGTTAAATGTAAAAAAAAAATGTAAGTTTATACAATAAAACCTCCATATAAGAATACTCTATATAAGAATAACTTTCTTATAGTAATAAAAAATGATGGTCCCAACTTGGGACCAATTATAAATAAGAATAACATCTATATTGTAATATTTCAGTGTTTTTATAGGACCATCCTTAAGAAATTTACCTCCATATAGTAATAAAATGATATTAAATTTCAAATATATTTAAATATCTATACAAAATATCTAGAACTCTATGTTACATTAAACTTAATATTGTATGAAATACTTATCTAAAGTTGACCGTGACAATGATTTAATTTTTTGAGTTAATACCACATTCTTTAACCTGAGCATTCGAAGTAACTCGTCAACATAATCACCTTCTTGTAAAATCCAAAACATTTACAGCTTGTCCAACATGTTTTAAGCTTCCTGACATTAGATTTTTTCTATCACTGCACTATATATCATTTTCTGGATTATCACCTTGCGCTTCTTGCCTAATTCTTATAACGATTAAAGCACATGAATCAATCTTATATACTTTTTTATATTCATATGTTTTAAAATTGAAGGGACATTTCCAAACGTTGTATAATATATATTATTTTTTAAAAAAATAACTCTTATATGTAAATTCTATATAAAAATAACCTCCTCGTAGTAATATTTTTTTCTGATCCCAACAATATTACTGTATAAAGATTTTACTGCAATTCTAAAAATATTTAACCCATTAAAAAAAATACACGATTCTTCATTCACGAACTCATCCACTCGACCAACTAGGCCAACATCGAGTCGAAAACCAAGATTTCTTACTATTGCATGGGAAGTCAAAGAAAAGCTAAAAAGTCTAGCTTGGCAACTTGTATGAACGCAACCATATCAGATTCTAGTGTTTGAATATACTCTAATAGAGATTAAAGAAATCAAGAAATTCAATTTTCCATTAAATTGTGCAGATGTTGCTTTCCAAAATATATATCCAAATATTCCCCAGTTTTTAGCAGGCCAAGAACTTCACCACTTTCAGCTCAGAATAGTGTGTTTTCTTGCTCCAAAAAATGGCGATTTTGAGCTTCTCCTTCATTGTATTTTGGGTTATTGAAATTGTAGCTGCGCAAAAAAATACTGATCCCCGTGAAGGTGTTTGTCGAAATGCCTCTTAGAAACATGTGCATGTATTTTGAACTTCTCATATAGTTTTGTTTTTTCTTTTTTCTTTTTTCTTTTTCAGTGGATGCTATAAACAAGATCATTGATCATTGGAATTTAAGGAGCAAGTTGAATTTAAGCGTTGATCCCTGCATCGAAAACGCGATTTGGGCACCTGATTCTGCTAATCCAAGAATTGATTGTGACTGTGTTGGAACAGTTTGCCACATAACACACTTGTTAGTTTGCTTCCTAACCTTAACTATGTGCATGTGTTTAATATCTCTAGCTTTGATTGAAACTAAGTTTGGGTTTCGACTGCCGTTTGATTCAGGAAAGTTTATGCTTTGGACATCTCTGGTGGAATTCCTCAAGAACTGTTTTTGCTGACAGAATTGATGGACTTGTAATAGACTGCAGTAGCTTTTTTGTGAATTTGTTTCATCTTTGTTGTTTCAATGAGTTGATTTGATATCTCTGCTCATGTATATGGTGAAGGAACTTGAATCAGAATGTGTTGAATGGCTCCATTCCACCAGAAATCGGGCAGCTGTCGAAAATGGAATACTTGTTAGTATATGATCAATGCATAATCTCTCTACTACCTAATGCTATGAGCTTTCTTGATTTTTTCAAGAATTTTGATGTTCAACTATTTGATCATGCAGGGCTCTTGGCATTAACAATTTCACAGGTTCAGTGCCTAAAACTCTCGGTAATCTAACCAGATTGCGCTCTTTGTAAGTAATTAGCTAATATCTTTCTTAAATTTGATGATACCTCTATGCTCGTGGTGTATTGGTGTTAGCTCTCGTCATGATCCGTTCATAACCTTCTTGTAAATACAGGAGTTTTAGCTCGAACAATTTGCAAGGAGCCTTGCCTCCGGATTTGGGAAATTTAACGTTGTTAGAGCAGATGTAAGTACTTCCCTTTTTCCACTTCTGGAAAAAAGGTGGTGTCTTGTTGCATCTTATGATGTTTTTCGATCTCTTTTGATGCTGCAGATATATTGATAGCAGTGGAGTGAGTGGACCAATCCCACAAGAACTCTCAAATCTGAAGTCCCTTCAGATAATGTATGCCTTCATGCTTTTCATAGGCTTGTTATACTATGCTCGATTTAGATAAGTCGAGTAGATGAACTTGTCGTGTTTCAGATGGATGTCGGATAATGGTTTCACCGGAAAGCTCCCCGAGTTCTTGGGCACTTTCACTGAACTCAAAGATCTGTATGCATCCCACAACATCTCTTTGCTTTCTGCTTTCTTTTTCATTGCTTTTCATGATTGCTCGAAAATGTGTCTTGTTTATAGGAGATTGGAAGGAACAGATCTTGAAGGTCCAATTCCAAGCAGTTTCAGTGCTCTAACCAAACTAGAAAACTTGTAAGAATAAATTTCCAGCTGTTTTCATCAGTTCAAACTCAGGTTTTAATCATCTGCAGTCGACAACCTAACAAGACTGTCTCGTCTTCCACACACTTTTCAGGCGAATTGGAGATCTGAGTGTCGGTGCAAGTGACAGTTCTCTCGATTTCTTACAGAATCTGACTAGTCTCTCCATATTGTATGCCTCTTGAATCATTCTAAATGAACTGAACTCCTCGGATTCTGTTTCAGTTTCTTATACCTCATTTCCAACTGCAGATCATTGAGAAACTGTCAAATCCGCGGCCTAATTCCAGAAAAACTGAGCACTTTCCCCAACCTCACTTTCCTGTGAGTGTTTCCAGCACAAGTTAATGTGTGTGTTTGTGTGAACATATGTTATATTTGAACGAATGGTCTCACCACGACAGGGACTTGAGCTTCAACGAGCTGACGGGCCAGATACCGGCTTCATTCAAAGAGTTTTCCTCACTCAAGTATCTGTAAGTCTTCTCCGAGCAGACACAAAAAACTTATCGTTGCATACATCTCCTGATCAGAGTTCGATTTTCTCTCTGGCTTGCAGATATCTTGGAAGTAATAACCTCAATGGTGATCTGCCTTCTGATATAGGCTCAAAACTCATTGCATTGTAAGACTCAAAAACTCACATATATAGATACTTGAATTATGTAGTGATCATCATTCACCAACTTATGCAGAGATGTATCTTTCAATCCAATTTCTGGAAATATCCCTCTTGATTGGAGCCATGTATCAATGTGAGCCATCTCCATTTGTTACAAACTTGTTCATTACCAAACTTCAACTGCTTTTATGAGCTCCAATGCTCTTCATAATATGCAGAAACACAGTTGGGACTTCCATCAATGATGTCAATCTGAAGAACGAGTAAGTAGAGAGAGAGAGAGAGAGAGAGAGAGAGAGAGAGAGAGAGAGGTGATAGATGTACCTAGGGATGTAATCGAATGGATCCGGGCCGAATACCCTGATGTTTGAGCTCGAGCTCGATTTTCTGATCGAGCTTGAGCTCAAATACTCGAAAGAAGGCTCATTAATTTACATATTCGAGCTTGAGCTCGAAAAAAGTTTATTTAATTTACCCGCTTGAAATATTTATAATATTCATGAACATGTTCGATTAAGCTCAATCTCGAACATGTTGCCGAGTTGAATACTATTATTATGTTCGAGATCGGCTCGATAATTTTATCGAGCTCGAGCCTCTCGGTTCTTTTAGAAAATGCACGAGCTTCGAACGAGCTTTTTTACGGAACCGAGCTCCGAAAAGCTCGCGACGGGCTCTGTTCGTTTACTGCCCGGATCTTGATTCACTATTTGTGCTGCAGGAAAGCCTCTGGAATGCTGCATTGCCTTCAAGAAAACACAAACTGCAAAAACAAAGCTCCATCAAGTAACTCTCCACATGCCTAAAACTTGTGAAAACTGAAAATCATGTTGTTATGTCTGTTTTTTTTTTCTTGCAGCCTCATTTGCTGTCAACAGTGGAGGTCCAGAGCAAGTAGATGCAGAAGGCGTGGAATTCGACGATGACTCGGAGAAGCTAGAAGCAGCCTCGTTGTACACTAGCAGCAACAACAGATGGGCAGTGAGCAGCTCTGGAATCTTCATCTCCAACAGAAATGGACCAAGATACATAGCTCAAACAGACTCCCAAATCACCAACACTCTTGATTCTGAGCTCTACAAAACAGCTAGGATTGCTCCGACCTCACTTAGATACTACGGCCTCGGCCTCGAAAACGGAGTTTATCAGATTGAGCTCCATTTTGCTGAGGTAGAGATGGATGATTCTGCTTCTTGGAAAGGCCTGGGAAGGCGCCTGTTCGACGTCTACATTCAGGTATTCGGTTTCGGGTAAATAGGTTTTAATATCTCGTACTATTGTCGAAGTTGCAATTCTGTCGCATGCTATTTGAAATGGGATTTTAGTGCCTGAACTATCGAAAAACTACTCAAAACTATCATCAGAGTCGATCTTTTTTCAAGTGGTTCTTTTTTTGATGGAGCTTACTCATGTTTTTCATGTTAATTAAGCAAACCACATAGTTGATCCCTTTTCTTTTAAGGGTTAATTATGATTATATACATAAACTTTGACTCAATTTGCAATTTAGACACGAGTTTTGAAACGTTGCTACTAAAACACAATCTTGCAATTTTTCACAAAATAAACATCCCTAAATTTTCTAACGAGCTAAAAACGGATATATAATATGAAATATTGCAAAACCGTATGGATATATAACATGTTCATAATTTGAATTTTATAAATACAATAAAGACCAATATGAAATATTGTGTTTGATTTTCATATTATTGCAAATTGTGTCTATTTTGTAAAAAAATTACAAAATTGTGCTTTAATTGTAACATTTCAATATCGGCGCCTAAATTGCAAATTGTGTCAAAGTTTATGTATTTAATCGTAATCGACCCTCCTTCTTTTGATTGCTAGAGAGAAAACAACATTGTTTGCTTAATTGGCGTGGAAAATGAGTCGGTTCCTACTTTTAAAATTTCAATATTTTGAGTAGTTTTTCAATAGTTTGAGTATTGAAATGTCATTTCGAATAGTACGTTATAAAATTACAAGTTCGACAATAGTAAAGGATATTAAAGCCTATTTACCCTTCGGTTTTTTTTGGCTCGATTCGAGTTTTTCGAGCGGATTGAAACTGATCTTTCGTACGCGATGAAGGGAGAACGAGTTGTGCAAGACTTCAACATACTAAAAGAGGCCGGAGGGTCGAAGAGGGCGTTGATCAAGACGTTCGGAGCGAATGTGACGAACACCGTGGTCGATATTCACCTGATGTGGGCTGGAAAAGGGACTTGCTGCATTCCTTTCCAGAGCACATTTGGCCCTCTAGTCTCTGCCATTCATGTCTCTCAAGGTTTTTTCATATCATATGTTATTCGTTTTGTTTTTAGCTACCCGTAACCACTACTTATAGATGTGCTCGTTGCAAACTCGTGCAGTGTTCGCGTACGAGGATTCCTCGAAGAGTGGCAGCAAGAGGGTGGGAAGAATTGTGGGGGTTGCGTTAGGGTGTGCTGCAGGTTTGATGATAGTATGTGGTGTTGCATATTTGTGGTGGAGGAAGAAAGAGTCGAGAGACAAGAAAGTTTATACACAAGCTTCCAAAGATTAGTGTGCTCACTTTTTTATTGCCTCATTTGTGTGTTTTCTTGATAAACGAGTCGTGTCTGTTTTACGAGTTTCTTGGATTGGTGGATCGAGCTACTCAGAACGTACCGACGAGTGGCAGTTATGGGTTGTTAGAGATGTGTAAATATTTTGGTTTGGAAATGCAATGATTGTGTGTCTTCAATCTTGATTTCTCAAGGTTAGGAATAAGGCCATTAATGAGTTCAAATTTGGTTGAAATGATATTAAGATTTAAATTACATGTTTAAGTTTGTTTGATTACCTGTAGAGGCGAGCTCGAGCTCGAACGAACTATAATCGAACCGAGCACAAATCGAGCTCAAGTGGTTTGATATTTTCATGCATGTTTGCTTCATTTTCACTTGTTGAACTTTAAATTTTTATTAAATATGAATTGATATTTAAACTATTTGATTTAAATCGAATATCTAAATTATTTGATTTTTAGCCTCGGCACTCGTGCATTGATTTTGTGAGTACAAAAGTATGGATTTAATTTTAATCAAGAAATGAGAATTGTACCTGAAAATGTGTAATCTATGAATTCAAAATGTGAAAGATAAAAACTGTCAAAAATATGAAAATTATCAATCAAAAACCTCAAAAAATCCTTTTTTTAATTTTTTATTTTTAATAATTTTTTTACTATATTTAACGGATAATTAATAAAGGGAGTTTGGTTGAAAATTATTATAAAAGTATCTAAAATAAAAGGAAATCAAAATTCATGATTTTTTAAGTTTTGGATTGACAATTTTCATCGTTCAGATCTTGGATTGATAGTTCAGGTTCTAAATTAGGGGTGTAACCGAGCCGAGTCAAGTAGAGTGATAGCCTTATCGAGCTCAAGCTCGATAAGAAAAACTCGAAGCTCGATTCGAGCTCGGTCTTAATTTTTCGAGGTTGAGCTCGATTCGACACCGAACTCGACAATTATGTATAAATATTAAATAATATATATATATAGTTATTTAATTTTAAATAAATATAATTTAATTATTAATGATATATATGTAAATAATTAAATTATTAAGGGTACATTTGTAATTGCATTAAATCTCAATTAAGTTCGATAAGGCACGCGAGTCTGTGGAACTCACTATTATGGAGCTCGAGCTCGAGCTCAACTCGATAAACCTCGAATTGATTTCGAACTTTCACCTATTCGATTCCGAATAGCTCACAAGTAGGCTCTACTCACTTATATCCTTAATCTGAATTGATATATCCCATTTTTCAGGTTCTCAATTAACAATACTCCATGGATAAAAATGCATATATTTGAGTTATTTTTTTATTTATTTTTTTTTTTTTTGGAAGGGGCCCAATTCAAAACAAGATATATGATCCAACATGGGAGACAATAATTAGAGATGGTAATTTTACTCGCGAGTACCCGTCCCTAATGGGATGGGTTTGGGGATAAAAAATCGAGTATAGGATGGAAACGAGTATAAATTTTAATACTCGGGTTGGGTTCGGGGCAGGAGCGGGGGAATAGATACCCAATCTGAACCCGCCCCGATTTAATATAATTCATAATTATATATTTAATAAATATAGATTTTAAAATTATAATTTATGTTTAACACTTTAATACCTGAATTTTCAATCTTTAAAAATAAAAAATTATATATTTAATAAATATAAATTTTCATACTTGATTTTTCAATTTTAAAAAATGAACAATATATAACGGGTACCCGATGGATATCCTTCCCCCGCCGGATAATCTCCATCCCGAACCTGCCCCTATTTAAACGGGGATGGGGGCGGGTATGAGAGTGAGGGAGCAATACCCGACCCCGCCCCGCCCCGTTTGCATCCTTAACAATAATCATATCATTGACAAATACAAATGTATAGATATAGATACTTACATCAAATTTGGACAAGTAAATAGTTCAAGAATTAGGTGGGCATGCACTTGGACTTTCTACCTTAAATTGCCACTACTTTGTCTGAAAAGCCAATTCCACCCCCCTCCCTCACAATTTAATCATAATTAAACCCCACTACTTTTTTATTTTTCATTTTATTTCTAGTTTTGACTTGTATACCGACCACACGTCACATTTCAATATTTCATAATTAATTATGCACACACAAAATAAATAAATATAAATATATCTATATATAATTGAATTTCAAGAATTAAAACCCTTTGACGACAGCACAACTACAACCTGGAAGCAACTGGCAGTTTTGGTTGAAAGTCTAACTACCCCCTCTTCTTAATCTATCTACTAATTAGTAATTAGCATTCAATATTTGACCACTAATTAAATAGTCTAAATATAATGTTACCTATAATCAATGATAGATATTAGAAAGATTATCCATTCAAGACCTAAAAGATGATAATCTATTGATTCAGAACCTCAAAGATGAAAATTATCAATTCAGAACCCGAAAAAAAATTCATGATTTTTGAACAATTCATTTATTAAATGTAATAGATTGTAATAAATAAAAAAGAGACCAAATTCATGATTTTTGAAGTCATAGATTGACAATTTTCATCTTTTGGATCCTGGATTGAAATTTTTAATTTTTCAAATCATGAATTGATAAATTACTCATCTTTCGATGCCTGAACTGTATTATATTCAGAAAAATCTTTCAAGTTCTGAATTGATAAATTACTGATATATTTTTTATTTTATATTGTGTATAATATATTCAACACGCGTTATATAGTTTTTCGATATAGAATTGGAATTCATATGACTTGTACAAGAATCAAGGGTCAAATCTTTCATGTGTGGAATTTTCTCTTTCGAAAGAATTATTTGTCACACTCACCAGTCACCAAGATGTAAGTATTCCAACAACGCAGAAAGAGAAGAAAAAATGATTCCAACAAAAAATGTTAGAAGAAATATAGATGTGATAATATTCCTAATTTTGTGATATAGTAATAGTAATATTAACTATGTCAATTCTTGGCTCCTAAGTTCGATGGCTCTGCTCAACAAATCCCCAAAAATTAAAAGACTAATATCCGAGATCATCTTATGGGTCAAAATTCATAAATCGGATCAAGATATAGATAAACACAATCAAACATCAATAAAATTATGAATATACCACTGAACATGAATTTTAGTTCGGATCTTGACGAATTTTGACGGGCGCCCAATTTAATGGCACTCGACAGATCAAGATCCCGGTAAACACAATCAAACATCAACAAAATTATAAATATATAATTGAATATGAATTTTAATTCGGATCTCGACCCAATCTTACGAATTTTGGCCCGTACGACGGTCAAAATAGGAGAGGTCCATATTTCTATAACGGCGTTGCAATGAAGCTTCTTTGCAGGAGGAATATGAAACCGAACAATGAAAAAGAAACAGATTCCTCATTTGGAATTTAATGTCAACATTTATGCTTCAAGAAAATGAATGAAGAATTAACTAGTGACAACAAAAATTCCTTACCAATTGTTTGATTACTATACTAACAGATTATTATTAAATTTGACTCACCATGATAAGGTATTTTGACATGGTCTAAACTAGCCAAAACCAAGAAAGGGCAATCTTGCAAGAAAATATATATAAAAATCAGCCTATAACATCGTTTCTTCGACGGATCTTTAGTATAGGACAGGCAAAAACCTAAATATTTGAATTAAACTATTGTCGAGTTGCCTAAAAGATGCAATAGATGTCTGAGTGCTTAACTAGATGCTTTTTGTTAGTTTGGCATTCAATTATTCCTCCTAATCTATTGCATCTTTTAGGCAACTCGACAATAGTTTAATTCAAATATTTAGGTTTAGACTTAAGGGTGGGCATTCAGTTCAAACCGAACCAAAGTACAAAAAAACCGAACATAACAGAAACCGATTTTACATGGACTGAAACCGAACCAATCAAGGAGAGCACTGAATTGACCGGTTCGGTTCAGTTCGGTTTTTCGGTTGCGATTCGGTTCTGCCCAGCCTTAAGTGTAGTGTTCTATAACAGGCATGTTAATGTCATGAAATCCCAAATCATATTACAAAACAGAAGGAGACATAACAAGTGGATTACAGAGCACCTCAGCATTCAAAATCCCCCACAATCACTATTCTCTTAAGCTCAAATTCTCTCTCTCTTCCTCATCCCGCCCCTCTTCCCCAAAGTCATGCACAATTAAATTGCCATCAAAATCACATCAAATACAGTGGAATACAAAGATTTAAACAAAAGTAATCTAATGTGTAGAGAAATTTACCAAGAAATCAGTAAGGGGTATAGTAATGACCGGCAGGTGGCATTCCGTACGGCATCACGGGCTGTACACCGGGACCGTAGTATCCACCTGCATTGATCTTGGCCAGGCTCGTCTGGCCTTGCATGCCGTCTCTCGAATACTGCTGCCACACCATCTGCTCCTGCATCAGCAAGTGCTGCTTCTTCTCCATGTCGGACATCTGCACGTATGAAGGAGGCGGGATGCTTAGAGACGCGGCAAATGGATCTTGCCCCACGGTCTGGACTGTTCCATCTGGCGCGGGGAGTGCCAACACCGGGGTTTTACTTGCTCCGGGACCTGGCAACGCGACGCTGCTGGCACTACCGCCACTCAACTGGGCAGTGCTCGTATGCTGCCGGACCATTCCCTGATCATACATGCCATTCAACAGCAAGGGATCTAGTCCACCACCCATTGCTGCCTTCTGCTTAGACAAATGACTGGCGGATTCAACCAGAGCCAATTCCCAATCAGCCTTGCCCCTCTCTGCAGCCGGATTTTGCCAAGCGGATGTCACCTCTGCCTCCCCATTCGAAGGGAAAGCTTCCCACGAACCGTTCCCATTGTTTGCTACAGGTCCAGCAAACAATGCCAGAGCAAACTTATTTCCTTGATCATCAGCAGTCACTCCCTCATCCCTTAAATCCACTAAATCCCCAGATTCTTGAACAGCAGGCTTAGGAGGCTCAGGCTCGGGTGGTGGTGGGGGAGTATAGTTCTCAGGAGGTGGCAGTGCCTTAATCTCATTCATATCTGGAACCGGCTCGTCCTCAGGAGGTGGCAGGGCCTCCACCTTCCTCTCGGGACTCTTCATTGCCTTAGCTCTATCCCTCACAAATTCCTCCAAAGTCTCCAATAACTTGCCTGTAATCTTTTGTACTTCTGGATACTCCGAAGATCTCGACACACCTATGTCCTTGCACCAGTTATAGAATCCCACCAACTCATCTATCTGCTTGGCGGAGCTAGTATACGCATCAAAAGCCTTCACACAGTCTTGATACTCCATATCAAAGAACTTATCCAGAAGCACAGCCAAGACCTCACAGATATCAGCATACAACTTGAAGCTCTCCTTCACAATAGTATACAGCGAGACAAGAATCATCCTCTCATTCTTTGCCAAGCCCGTCGGCCGACAAGACAAGAACCGATCCAACAGCCTCTGCAAATGAGACATCTTCCCAAAGATCCTCTCGGGCTTCATCTCCCTGAGAGGAGTAACATCCTTCCTCTCCTGTGTCGTCTCTCTCACATCACCAGACGACCTCGATCTGCGCATTCCATACGGCTCCTCCCGATACTCATGACTATACTCGTATTCATAACCCCGGTTCGATCCTTGCGGTGATCGATGATTATATCTATCATCTCTACCCCCAAATTTATCAATCTCACCTCCACTGCCGCTCAGTTTCCGCTCATAAACCATCATATCCAGCCGCTGATCCAAGTACAGCGCATAAGTCCTCACAAAAGCCGAATGATCCCACGAATTCGAGTGTGCCTCATCACGGAAATCAGACATATTCAACAGCCTAGTCCCCCTCCTGGTGGCATACATAATTTCCTGCTGGAACACAGCGTCTCCATCATTGAGCAATCGATGAATGAGCATCAAACACTTGAGCGCCACAATCCAATCGCGCGTTTTCCCCAATCTCTTAGACACCGCAACAACGCAGGCGCTAACGTAGCCACGAGAATACGAGGTCAACTGGAGAATCTCCCTTATATACTTCTCCGACGCCGGGTCGTCGTCGTGGCTGGTAGCTTTGACTATGGCAACTTCCAGCTCCGGCGCCATGTTGCTCGCAACCTTAGCTATTCCGATGCTGGTCTGATCCTTCACCGCCCCGATCGCTTTGCGTATTGTGCTCGGCGCCATGGCTTGACCCCGATCTCGTTGATACCCTACGCCAACACCACCAAAAAAAAACACAAAATCACACACTACACCACTCGCATCTTCAATTCAGCTAGAAATCCTCGTATTTCAGGAAATAACCAACCAGTTTCAGTCAAATCGAGTAGTATTTCAAAAAAAAACCACGAGAATGTAATAGGTAATTTCCTTTATGAACTAAAACGCAAATTCAAACTCGCCTGCGAAAAAATACAAGCAGCGAATTCCAAACAAATAGTCTCTCCAATTTATTCACCTACCACAAAATCAAACGCTCAGATCCGGCGCCGGTGACCGTCTATCAGTCGCGCTTCGAGAAGAAAAACACGCCGCCAATTCTTAGCTACCGAAATTCTTAGCTAAAGCTGCCCTGCAGTAAAACCGTGAAATTTGGGGTTTGGAGATTGAATCAAAGTTAGAGGTGCCGCCTCTCTCTCTCTCTCTCTCTCTCTCTCTCTAAATTTGCTGCGAACTTGGGGAGAGAGAAAGGTATAGGAATGGAAAGTAAAAAAAAATTAAAATTTGAAAATAAAAATAAAATTAGAGATGAGAATTAAAAGGTGGATTTAAATGGTGGATTGGGATCCGGGAAAATCGTGGCCGTCGAATTTGATCATATATATATATATATATATATATATATAGAGAGAGAGAGAGAGTGTCGGAGGTGGTGGGGTTGTCGGAAAGGTAAGCTGAAATTAGATGGGCTGGTGTACAGTTGTTGTGAGTTGCGGTTGGGTTGTGCGTCTCTCTCTCTCTCTCTCTCTCTCTCTCTCTCTCTCTTCCTATCTCTCTCCTCTTTTCTCTCTCTCCTCTTCGTCGTAGTCTTTTTGTGTGTTCAATAAATAACAACTACCACGCTTATGGTTCACAATTTGGGACGAGTTCCAAATAGGATTTAAGGGTCGGTCCAAAATTGAATTTATACATACACATGTATATAATTTTTATTTTTTTGAGCAAATATGTACTCCCTCCGTCCTACTTTAATAGGTTTATTTTCCTTTTTAATATATCCCGATATATAGGCATGTTTCAATATATATTTAACTAATTTACTACTCCTTCCGTCCCGTTTGTAAGGTCCACTTTCTATTAAAATAGAGAGAGTAAATAATAAAAATGTGGACCTTGCTATTGGAACGGATGGAGTAATATATACCCATATTTAATATATTTACATTAGGTATTAATTGCTTTCATCTCCCTAATTAGGAGTGTGGATAAATTGTTTAATGAATGTTTCATTTCTCTTAAAAAATAAAAGAAAAGAGAAAAGGTAATTAACTACCCTTCTAATTAAATGGAAGTTATAGTTCAAACCATTTATCCATTAGTCAACAATTATGAATTTCTAAATGAAAATAACTATAATAAATTTGTAATCACCTTTTACTTAATAAAATTGTGCAATTCATTTCATCATTAAGGTTTAAACCCCATTGTCACACCTCTCATGTATTATTTCATTCTCAACTAAAAAAAATCATTATATTGGGCCTAGATTGGTTTTAGGTATTATTTGTTAGCATTAGATCTAGTGGGCTAGACTATCTCCAATCTTGATTGGGCCTAACCAATTACTAGGAAGTCCAATTTTGATTTCTTTCTATATTCATAAATATTTAAATGGGAAATTCTATTCATAAGTCATAACCCCAATTTTTGTGTTTGCAGTCCCATAAATAATAAAAATAAAAATAAGAATTAAATTGACTATTTTATCCTTTTAAACAGAAACGTCAATCCAGTCCGAAATTGATAAATTAACTCATATAATCCAAAAAAAATTAACACTGAAATAAAATTTAGCCTGAAATGGCTCGAACTGAATAATTTGACAGCCCGATATTAAGCTCTGATAGCCCGAATTATTATTGTTTATCTTTATATTTTTGTTAATATTGAAAATTTCATATTTGATATAATTTTATTTAAGAACTAAAAATATAAATGTTCAAACTTAAATAATTTATTTAATTAATTACTAGCAAACTATGTTATATTTAGTGTTAATTTACTAAAATTAAAAATTTAGACGGCGTGAATGAATACATTTACACATATTAAGTATTTCTTTTTTCAAAACCTTTCAGATCTATAGACTAGCCCGAAATTCGAAAGGTTCGGGTTAAGAATTTTCAATTTAAAAAAAATCTAACAGAAAATCAACAGAAAACTGAATAGCTCAACAACTCAATAAGACTAATTCGAAACCAAATTTGAAAAAACTATAACATGAACTCATCTGAAACCGAATAGTTGGACAACTGAATAAAAATGATCTGAAACCGAACAGATTGGCCCGATTAACCGCATTCGAAACTGAATAGTTGAACAACTCAATAAAAATGATCTGACTGAAGAGATTGACCCGATGGACACCTTTTTAACACAAGAACATAGAAGGAATATAAAAAAAACACTCGAATAAGCACTTTAAATTCCCTCCTATAAAGGAAGCAAGGAAATGGCAAAAAAATCATTTAGGGAAAAAGGTAAAAATAGAAAGAAAAAATAAAAAGAGAGAGAGAGAGAGAGACGGTGGAAAATAAAAGAGCACGGGTTTGTCCCGCCTCTTCACTTTATTAATCTACCCACTATAAACTTATATATATATATAGATATATTCTCTTACATAAAATTACAAAAAACCAAAAAAAAAGAAAAAATCAATCTCTAAAAATGACGTCACTCGAAATATTTATCAACCGGTGCAATGCGCCGGGGGAGAACTTCCTCGCAAACAGAAATGGATCACGCCGCCGCCTCACCACCACAGACGAATTCGAGCCGTCCGATCTCTCTCTCTCATCGCCGTATCTCGGCCTACCCTTACGGAGGGCCCTGATCAACTCCGGCCCCACCTCCCCCGCCACGTACGTCCGCGGGTGGCCCCCACGGCTCCCCCTCCAGTCCACGTGAGTGAGCGTGCACGGCGTGCACCCGCGCGGGTCCACCGTGCTCAGCAGCGTAGGGAAGTAATGCTCCTCGGGGTAACACGTGTCGTCTCTCAAGCACGGCAGCCTGAACTTTGACCACAGCACCGTGTCACTCACGATCACTCTCGCATGCCGCCGCTTCACCGCCCAGAACTGGGACCCGATCCGGAAATCCCCGAACTCCACCTCCGGCGGCATCGCCGCCTCCCCACGCGCCGCCCACCTCTCCCACGCGCCGGGCTCGTCCTTCAGAATCTCGACGAAGCTCCGCCGCGACCGCGTGAGGGTGCGGTACGTGTAGTTGAAGGAGCGGAGGGGGACGCACGACGGCGAGAGCAGGGCGAACACCGCGTTCGCCTCGTCGTGGAGGAGCGCGTGGGCGAGGAGCCGACGCGCCGCCGCGATCAGCGTCGGGCTGTGGCGGCGCGTGGGCTTCGAGGGGATGACCCGGCCGGAGAAGACGCCGCCGAACGGCGGCGTGTAGTTGCCGCCCGGGTCGGCATGCACGTAGACGTTGTACCTGGCTGCGGGGGCGCGTGAGAAGTAGAGCTCCCACAGCGGCGCGAAGGGGAGCGCGGCGGTGGTGAGGAACATGAAGGCTAGCTTCCTCACGGGTTTCGGAGCCGGGTCGACCCGGGAAGCGAGTTTGAATAGGGTTCGGTCGTCAGCTTCGTCTTCAGCTGATATAGACGGCGGAGGCGGCGGAGGAGGTGGTGGTGGTGGAGCGGCGGTGAGATTCTTGAATTTGGGTTGGACTAGTGTTTTTCTTGGAGATAGTGATGTGGTTTCTTGAATTGCTTTAGTTGTGGAGTTGGTGGGAGGGGGAGTTGTGGTGATGGGGAGGGGGGAAGTGGCGGCGCCGCCGGAGGTGGTGGCGGAGGGGGCGGTGAAAGTGAAGATGACGGCGAGGGGGAGGCAGAGTAGGATGGCGCAGAGGAGAGAGAGTGGAGTGGGGGGGAGCATGGTTTCTAGAAGATAGGGGTGAAGAGATTTTGGGTTTTATATATATATATATATATATATATATATATTAAATTAAATTAAATTAAATGTGACATGAATGAAAGTGATTATATGAAGCAACCAAAAATGAATTTGTGAAAGAAAACATTAATGTAAGAGATTAGTATTTCAGACAATTGATTATTGTTGGGGTAGATTCGCTTTTGAAGATTTGGTATTTATATAGAGCACTCCGGTTAATTAAAGATCGAAATAGAGGATCTGATCTGTATTAAAATTTAAAAAATGATAAATTTGATAATAATATACTTTTGGAGAATTATCAATTTAGAGCCTGAAGGATGGAAAAACTTTCGATTCGGGACTCGAAAGATCAAAATTCTCAATTTAGAACCTTAAAAATCACGAATAATGATTTCGTTTTATTTTTAGATTAATTTTATCGGTTTATTTATTAGATTTAATAGATAATTAATGAAGGAATTTTCATTCAAAATTGATATAAATTCATTAAAAAAACAAAATTCGTGATTTTTAAGGTCATATCTTGATAATTTTCTTCTTTCGAGTCATGAATTGAGAGTTTTCATTTTTCAGGTCTTGAATGGTTAGATTATTCATCTTTTAGATTATGGATCAACAATATTCCAATGATTTTTCATTCTATTATTATTATTATTATTATTATTATAGTCTATGGTATTGTAATTAAACAATATAAATGAGCTCTATCGCAATTTATGGTGTGAAGAGACAAATGGCTTGCATGCAAGAAAATGAGTATGTATTGAAAACATTTAAATTGTGTGGGGTCACGAGCAAATGAATATAGTTCTTCAATTTTTTATATAAATATATTTTTTATAATGTGACTCTTTTCTATTTTTTATTTTTTTGGGAGCATAATGTGACTTTTGATAAAGAGAGTGTGTTGTGAGTCGTGATCATGGGAAGAAAATCATGTTTATCGCCTCAATTAAGTCTAAAAGCATGTTAGATATTTTTTATTTTTTTTATTTTAGAACTTTTGAATTTGTAATTTTTTAATTATGACAGTAAATAAATAAATACGTGAGTCGAATCAAAATTCTAATTCTTACACAATAAAGAAACTAACAACATTATAACTGCATCATTAAATATGTGCTTGCATCCAAATTTTAACTCGTCTTATGAGTGTTGACTAGTAAGAAGATCTCATTTTTATCTGCACTTTTATATTAGTATAAAAAATTAATATATACATTTGAGTGGTGTTATTTTTAAATTTATCCTAGAAACTTTATGCAAATATTTTATTCTCATAATTCTTTATACGTATTTCAATATATATATATATATATGAATTCCTAACATGGTATATTTTGAATGGGATTAGTGGTCCACGCCATAATTATATTGATATCTTTAATTATGGCATAGTTAAGACAACTTTAAATTTATATTTGTAGTTTGTTAAATCCATACCATTTAAATACATAAATTTCGGTAATCTGTACTAATTATATTCTAATTGTCTCACTAGTTTCAAATATTCCGTACTAATTACTCATTTCGTCTCATTTTGATAAACTTATTTTCCTTTTTGGTGTGTTCTAATATACAGGCATGTTTCTAAATATATTAAGCTAATTTACTAATATATACCCTTATTTAATAATATGTTCAAATTAGGCATGCATTCAATGTTAAATAAATAAACAAGGACATATTAGAAAATTTCTGAATTAATTATCTTTCTCAATCATTTTTTTAATCCCTATAAAAACTCTCAATCACCTTATCAAAATGAGACGGAATCGAGTAATTTTTATCTCCAATGAAATTCCAACTTAAGAAGTAATACTAATAAATAATTATAAAAACAATACGAAGAATAGTCTTAAGAGAGAAAATAAATGTTGAAAATCGTATAATTGCGGAAGTTTTTTCACTCTATTAGTTAGAAGTAAGAAAAATTTCAGGCCAGCCCAACCCGGTCTGAAAATGAGAAAGGCTCGAGCGGGCTGAGTTTTTGGCCTAAAATGCTGAAAAATACACTAAGCCCGCGAGCGATCTGGTCAGCTTTTCAGGTCGGATCGGGCCTCATAAAAAAGTAACATGAACTGATTCCGGGCCGGGGGTAAAAAAGGTAGCTCGAAATTTTTCGGGCCCGCCCCGAATTTTGTCACACATCCTAATTGCCAACCCTAGATGCGTGTCATAAGTGAGATCTATAATATTTACATAATTTAGATGGTCGATAAACAAAATAATTAGAAAAATAAAGTGAAAAAATATTAAATAACAAAAATAATTTTCGCAATTTCCCCTGTATTTTCTTTGGTGTTTCTATTTACATTTCAAAAACCACTCTTCACAATGCAAAATAAATTCATTAAAAAATATTTAATTATAAAATTATTTAGGTATCCTTACTAAACATATAAAAAAGAAAGAAAGAAAAACAACAATAAAAACTAGGCCCCGTTTGGTTGACACGGAATCTGACTTGCGAAAGTAATATGATTCTCTATTTTAACATTACTGTGTTTGGTTCATTTTTTATGTAATATGGAAAGTAATCACATTCCTCAAAACAAGGAAAATTATGCAACTTTCCTGGATTCTGAATACCTACTCCAAGTAGGTATTGTTTTTCCTTGTTTTGGGGAATCTGGTGTTAAATGATTTCATTGTTCGATTTCTTCATTTACTATTATTTATTTATTTTATAAATTATTATTATGTTTTAAAATTGAAAAAATAAGATTTATTATTATCTTTTTTTTTATTAATACTAAGTTTGGATTAAAAAAATTCAATAAAAAATGTGTAAAATAAAAAAAATATAAAATTTTATAAATGAAAAAAAGAAATTAAAAAATGTGATACTTTTTTTATTGAAGAAATTACGACCAAAATTTGACCATTTTATCAATTATTTTTTTGGCATTTCTATCAAAATTACAATAATATCATTTTTGAAACAACATTGCGGACTAAACGATGACCATACCATTGTCAATATAGATAATTTTGATTTCTAATTCAATAAAAAAATATTTATATAAATAATTTTGATTTTCAATTCAATAAATAATATTTGGATCACCAATACAATATTTACCTTAATTGATTATTTTTTTAGTGATATCATTTTATTTAAATTGAAATAATATGTTGCATTCAATATCTATAGTACTAATGCAAATTGAAGAATTATACATTATATGGTTCGTAATTTAAAATTATAAATATTGGTAGTATGCAATAAGATATAGTATATATTTTAAATATTTAATTATCTATTCTTGTTTAAATCTAATTAAATAATAAACAGAGAATCATTGCAATTTTCTTGTTGTGTTCCAAACACAGAATAAAGAATCTGTTAGTAATCATTTTCCTTAGAATCACATTCCCAGAAATCATATTCCCAAAAAACTTTACTTTCCTACCAACCAAACGAGCCCTAAATGTATGCAATTATGTATGTCTCTATGTCTCTCCCGTAAAAAAGAAGAACATCAAATATGCATCTTCATCTTGTTGATCCCTTATTTTTTGCTCAAAATATAGTTTTAAAGCACCAATCTCTTGCCATTGGTGTTGCCTTGTGTTTGGATATGATTGGAACTTAATTCTCATCACCGTGTGGTTTGAAATTATACTCAAAACAAAGGGAAGAATGTTCAGAAATGCATTTCCGAAGTTATAAATGTGGTTCAAAAATCTATTTTTTTGATATGACGGGATTTTGAGTTCGAACGAAAAATCGAGATTCCCAAAATTCTCAACATGGACAATAGTTTTCGATGGCTCAATTCGAGACAAAAATTTTCTAAGATTTCTCAATTCAATTTCTTCTCCAATTCGAGTGGCAGCGTTGGAGCAAGGTTGGGCAGTTGTCATCGAGTTGAGTCGGGAATTGACAGTGGTCGACGACGAGCATGGGCATTCACAGGAGAAGAAGGCCGAAGAAGAAGTGATATTTTTTTTTGCGTGAAGGATAAAAAAGACTTTTTGAGTGGTGTGAAGGGTAAAATGTGTATTTGTGAAGAGCAATTCTTACGGCGCAAATCGAAACACTCATTCTTCTCATTGTCAAAATCGAAGTTTGTGAACCCGATTACTTGTTTATTATCATTAGTTGGTTGTTTTTTGTTTGTTGTTTACTGTTTCATCTCGTGTTTACCACTTTCTGATTTGGGCATAGATTGTCAAACCGATCGTCAATTTTCACATTTATTTTGTTTTCTTTACCTATCATCCATGCCCTTCAAGTTGTATTACAAATCAAGCATCTACAACTAAAAATCTCATGGCTCAACTACACAATTTCAATTCCCGTCAACACCAAATTCTCCTCGTGGCTCATGATCATAGTTTGTGGCAAGTAACATAAATAGTTCCAAAAATCAAGACGAAATCACTTTTACTTTTCACGGACCGCGACGACGTAGTAAAAGATCATGAGTTCGAGTCCCGTCAATGCTTCCGGTTGTGGCCGATGATCCAAAGAGTGTTGGCAGAGGTAAAGATGAGAGCGTGAGGCTGGGGTTGGGTTATAGGGTGAGATAGGGGCACCGACAGTGACAAAAATTGAGGATCGTTCACGCCTTCCTCCCCCACCACAAGAAGGGTTTCTTGCACTGGGAAGCTGGCATGTGGCTCAGTGGGGGACACTCACCTCTCTCTCTCTCTCTCTCTCTCTCTCCAAATTATTGATTCACAGTTTTCTTGAAGTCATTAGCCGAATAAAAATATGATTTTTGAGTGCAATCTGTGAGGCGAAAGCCCAGAGGGCCCAGAATTTCTCCATCACCTTTAATCTTAATTAATTTTCTCTCCTATCTAAACTCTGCCATTTTATTGGTTTTCTTCTTCTTTCCCAAATGCAGACGCTAGAGGAAGTCAAGAAAAGTGTTGAAGAAGCAAAAAGAGGCCTCTTTTTGTAGCTGTTTGTTTCTCCTCATCATCAGCTGCTCTCTCTCTCTCTCTCTCTCTTGTTTCTTTAGTCTCTGGGAGATGCCAAGACCAGGCCCTAGACCTTATGAGTGTGTTAGAAGAGCTTGGCACAGTGATAGACACCACCCCATTAGGGGTTCCCTCATTCAAGAAGTTTTCAGGTACTTTCTCTTTCTTCCTTTCATGAGAGAGAGAGAGAGAGAGAGAGAGTTTGTGTTTTGGAGATGTTCTGGAAGTTTTTTTGGGATGTTTTGTTAGGATTGTGAATGAGGTCCATTGTTCAGCTACTAGAAAGAACAGAGAGTGGCAAGAGAAACTCCCCATTGTTGTGTTGAAAGCTGAGGAAATTATGTATTCTAAAGCAAACTCTGAGGTAGGTTTCTGCTTTGTTTACGGCCATTGAATTTCATCCAAGATTTTGCTTTTTTTGTGTATCCAGTTTTTTCAATTCTTGATTTTCTTCGTTTAGGCTGAGTATTCAGATCTTCAAACTCTTCGTGATAGAGTAAATGACGCGATTAACACCATAATCCGAAGAGATGAGAGCTCTGAAACTGGGGAATTCTTGCATCCTTGTATTGAAGGTATGCTGCTTGAGTTGACATGTCTGAAAACTTGAATATCTGTCTGCAACAGTGTCTGTCTTCATTTACATGTAGGGCTGGAAACGAACCGAATAGCCCGATGCTAACGCTCGGCTCGTTAAGGGATATTCGAGCTCGATTCGAGCTTTTTTCCTGCTGTTTAAGCACGGGCCGATGAATATTTGTCATGTTTGAATTCGGCTTGAGTTCGGTTCGTGAAAGGCCCGAAAATTTACTAATCGAGCCTAAGTGCGAATTCTCGAAAAAAACCTCATTTAATTTACATATTGGAGCTCGAGCTCGAAAAAAAGAGCTTATTTAATTTACTCGTTTGAATGAGCTCTTTCCGAGCTGAGCGGCTCGGTTCATTTACACCCTATTTATATGTGAATTTATATGCTTCTGCAAATTTAGTTTTCCAAAATTTTCCAAGAAAATCAAGCAGCCATGCTAAAAATGTAATCTTTTGTAGCTGCATTGCATTTGGGCTGCACCCCAAGAAGATCATCAAGAAGCCAGCGCAACGATTCGCCTAGATCTTACCTCAGGCCTGAGAATTTAGAGGGGGGCTCTGTTGCTGACAGCAATTTGCATGCTCAAGTTTGTGGAAATCTTGCTAAGATCAGCCCTCTCATTCTCCATTGCCCGACATTCGAAACCACGAATCCCTTGCCTTCTTGCTTGAAGGCTCATGATCGTAGCTTTCAGAGCAGAAATCCCAGTCATGTCAAGAGATTTCTCATGTTACAGAAGAATTTTGTTCCAAGTGATAACCACCATCATGCATCAGCAGAAACTCCTGCCTCATCAGACCAATGGTCTGTGTTTCCTGTGTACTATAGTGATCAACTTCGCCCGGATGGCTCGAAGCTCATATCTTCCAAAGCTTCATTTTCGAATCCCCACCCTATGGAGATTGATGCTTTGAATGCTCGCTGTCCATCCAATCGTGAACTTACTTCAGAAAACGAGCAGCAGGCTGAGTGTGACTTAACATTGCGGCTAGGTTCTGTAGTAGTACCTCGTGCTAGTATTGAGAATAGTTGGTCCCTGCAAGTGGAGAATGGTGGTAGAGGCAATCTGGATCGGATCAAATTCGAGAACCATTACAACAAATGAAGCAGAATCTCTATGTCCATCGGGCTTGCTTGATGATATGTTCTGATATTATTCTAGAGAGTGGAGATAACAATAAGCATACAGAAACCAGATGCAGCAGCTTGTTCGTTGGAGGACAGGAGCGTGCTCAATATGTTTGCGGATGATCTCCAATGACTTTATACTTAGCAATCTGCTTTGATCAGGTACACTAAAGATTGTGAGTTTGTGCATCTAATATGTGAATCACTTTGTTTGCAGTTATTTGTAGAGGGATTAACTCGAGAAAGTTCTAGGATTTGTCAGCAGATATAGAATAGGCAAAGATTTGCCTTAAACTCACTTTGTAATTTAGATAGACTAATGAAATGCTCAAGAAACTATAGTACTAGTGTCGAGGAATGATCTATCTTTAAAATCACTATTTAGGTTTCGCCTACACGTGCCTTTTCCATTCATTTTGTTAAGGCAAAGAACCCGAATTTGGTGGACCATATATAGCAACAATGTACACTATAGTGTTGATGAACCTTTGGATAGTGTTTTGCTCGATTTCTAAGTAGGCAAGGTGTTGTTAGTTTCGTTCCATTGTCTGCATAATGCTTTATTAGGTTTGGAAGGTGCAAAAGTGGCTTTTGAAAGAATGGATAGCATTTTTGAGTATTTTTTTTTTGCTTTTCATGAGTGAGTTAAAGAATGCTTTCGTTTTTTTTTTTTGTGTTTTTGTTTCCATCGCGCTGATAGAAGTTGTAGAAGTGGATAGCTATTGTAGGCCTAATGCCCACATTGAATGATTGGTTTGTCGGACCACTTGGGTGTCCCCGAAGTGACTGAATGGTCGTTTATCTTCACGACTATGCAAGGATATAGTTAGTACTTGTTGAAAAGGTTATCGTAAAATCTCATACACACCGCTAGATGAAAAGGTTCTGGAAAGAAAAAAGCAGGGGCCATAGAGTTATAATTATTTGCCATCATTTAAAGTTATTCACCTTGTCTAAAGTTTATGCAACATTGCTTATGATAAGCAAGTTTTTTTCTTTTTGAGTTTGTAGGTCCCTTACATGCCTTTGAGCATCTTTCCTTTTTTGCTAGTGACAGCTCCATTTTATTTTTAGGAGAATTGCCGATTCAGAACCTGAGTGAAAGATGAAAACTCTCAATCCAGTACCTGAAAGATGAAAATTCTCAATACAGGACTTCAAATATCACGAATTTTAATTTATTTTTATTTCTTCATTAATTATATATTAGATCTGATAAAGAAACTGTTAAAATTAACTAAAAAATAAAGAGAGATCAAAATTCGTGATTTTTAGGGTCCTAGATTGAGAGTTTTCATCATTCAGGTCGTGAATCGATAGATTACTCATCTTTCAGGTCCTGAATTGAGAATTCTCATTTTTTTTTAACAAATCATGATCGAGCTTTAAGACGAAGAGGGGCGCTTCTTTTTCGTGCATCGATACTGACCCTTTATTGCTTTCTTGATGGTGCAATGTTTTATTGTATACATTTACAGTGTGTTTTTTCTCATTCGGACAGGGAATATGTCGACGTGGTTAGGGAAGAAAAGGGAGACGATGCTGAGGAAGAAGATGGAGAGATCAAGCTGCTGTAGTTGAACTCTATCTGCAGCCTCTGATGGAGGGAGAAATACGAGACGGCGTTCTTCCTCTCTTCATCCTCGAGTTCCTTCAACGGTATGGCAGCCAGAAATCGTTTGATGAATTCTCTGCAACACTCTTTGCCACTGCATATCACGTCGTCTTGCTCGATTTCATCCATGTTTTCATTCTCTGGTGTTTTGGCTGCTGCTCTCTGTCTCTGCATTGTAGTCTTGTCATCGAACCTTATTATGTATGCTTGATGGCAGCCCTCGTGCAGCCTCTCCCCCAACGTGTCGATGATGTAATACGCATTCGCCTCGGCCTTCAGCACGAAGAAATGGTCGTTCCAGCTGACTATATATATCCTTGGCGCAGTGCTGCTGCTGCTGCTGCTGCTGATCTCGTTCCATATGTCATCGAACGACATGGCTCCCTTCAACGACTCGAACGCCTCGGCTCCGAAGAATCCGACGAACGACTCGTTGTGGGAGATCGACACGGGGCGGATGTCGGCTCTCAGGACAGTCTCCAGATCGAAGTGTTTGTTGGGGAAGTCATTCACATAGGCAGCATCTTCACACAACTTTCTCCACTCCGAGGAACCTTGCATTATGAGGCTGTCGAACTCTGACCGGCCGGGCATGGCGTCGGGGTTCGAGTGAAGCCAGTGGGATATCACGGCGACTAACACCGTGCAGGCGCTCTCTCCGGCCGCCTTGTCGCTCCGTTGGTCGAACGAAGCGAAGAAGAATGGAGCTCTGAGCTTTGCTTGGCCATCTCTGCTTATCAGCTCCTTTTCTTCCCATAGACATACTGTGTTGTCTTCTTTCTGTAAGCAGATACAAATCAAGTTTAAGGGGGAAAAAAAGAAAAAAATAATATATGTATATATATATATATTGTATAAACTGTCCAATTATTAAAGTTAGTACTAAAAACTTGTGTAAGACCGTTTTATGAATTAAAATCTAAATCTAAATCCATGTTGCTACCTTTGTAATTTTGTTAGTATTTGAAATCGTATTTTGAATTGTCTCATAAGACAGCCTCAAAAAAAAATCATTCGCTAACTATTTAATCATTGACACAGATACATGTATATTTTAACTATAAAAAGAATTTAAAAATAAACGAATCCAGTTCGAGATCATCAAAGTGTCCCTAAGTCAAATATCATGCAATGAAAAAGTCAAAAGGATTAAAAATTAGCTATAATCTATGTTACAAATTACCAAGAAATGGATTAAAAAATATTGTTGAATGATGCTAAAACAGCAGTAGACTAATTATTAATTAATTAATTGTTTTACTAAGTCCTCTTATTCCTAGTTTTTTAAAGCAAATATATGCATCATAACCTAAGGTGAACATATATATAATATAAGCCATTTGAATGTCAATAATCTACAACATTAAATAAATCAACCACTAATTAATATATATATATATATATATATTAAGTACCTGTAACGCTTGATCATTGAACGAGTCAATCGAAGACAAGTTAGCTGACTCAATCTTGCTCTCTATTTCAGGCTTCTCTTCTTTAGTCTTAGCTCGTTTGAAACTAAATCGTCTACTCTTCCAAGAAAACCACCGGTCGGACGGTTTCTTGTCCGACTCGAGCACGGTGGCCGGAACCCTCGACTGGGTCTGTGCCGCCGTGTCTTTACCCTCGGACGCGTCCGACTCGTCCAAACACACCTCCTCTAGACTTAACGATCTCCTCCTTGCTTTCGCATTGTCTTTACACTCATCAGTAGATGAATGTTTAACATCGATAGACTTTGTTCGGTTGATGGCTGTCGAATCTTGGACGTCTCTTATTTCAACAAAATTGAACAACACCTGAAAAAGTCGTCCCAAATTAAAAAAAATTGTCTAGATTTTGATTAAGACATTGGTGAGGTTACATTAATTATAGATTTAAAAAAAACATCTAGATGAATGAACAACACATATAGTCAAAGATGAATAGTGTATGTAACAAGACAACCTAGCAAATTACAATTAGCTAGGTAATAACTCAATTATTAATTGATCCCTCACTTTTCAAACTAGGTGACTAGTATTCATTAATCATTATTAAAATGTAATCAGATATAGGGTAAATTACGCTTTAATATCTACATTTTGGGCACTTTTTTAAAATTAACAAAATAGTACTCTCTTTTTCAAAAAAATTACAAATCTAACATTTAATCAAATTTACGTGCCGAAAATCATATGTAATTTAATATTTATTGATTGGATGAATTTTTCCTACATGACTAAGGAAATATGAATATTAAAATACAAGCAATTACGTACGAATTTCAGGTCGTAAAACTGTTAAATGTTTGATTTGCATTTTTATTTTTTTTGAAAAAGTAGGTACTTTTTTATTAATTTTGAAAAGATTTATAATTTTTTTAAAAAATGTCTAAAATATAATATTAAAGTGTAATTTATCGTAAAAATATATATCAACTAAGGTAAGACAGCTTCCAACATAACTTAGTTGATATGAAAACCAACGTAGAAATACAATTTAAACTCGTAATTTTTTTTATGACGAAAGTAATTATTCAAGAGTGCGCATTGGATAAAATCCCACTCGAGTTAGAGTTCTTATTTAATTAGCTGCTAAAAACTTTCTTTTACTTAAAAAATAATCTTAACTGCTCCACCCAAAATTTCTTTTACTTGAAATAAAATTCAATCAATCTTACATCACAATATCACATAATCATTTCAATTCTAATTAAATTGATTAATCTAAGTCCATAATCAAATCCATCTCCCAAAACTTTCTAAATTTGTCACAACACCACATTCACATGCAAAGCAAGTTAGGCCTCATTAACATAAAATTCTTCACCAAAATGTTTGTGGTGTTCATAAAATCCTAAGTAAAAAATTACTCGATAGGTGCGATCTGCATAACTCGACTCGTGAAAAATCGAAAGAGCTCGAATTTCATACCGTGAGGGTAGCGTCTCTGGAAATCCCATCTATCTGCAGATTTAGCGGCAGCTTCTCCTCAACGGAAGAACTTTCAATTTTACAAGCGATTTCCGATATATTCACCGAAACTCGGCCGATCACCGCCGTTTTCGCCTTCAAATCCATTTTCTCCCCCTGTTTCCGCCACAACATCGATTTTTTTTTTAATAAATTTAACTTCATAAATCGCAAACCATAAAAATCAAAGCGTCGGAATTTAAAAAACTTACGCAGAGAACGTTGAAGGCGATCTCCCACGGAGAACCGACGGAGAAACAGCACGTGTTCTCGAACAACGAATCGTCTTCCCACTCAACGGTTCCGCAGTTTTTCTGCACAATTCTCTGGCTCGATTGCTCGGTTTTTTGCCTCGATTGAAATGGCGGCATCAGCGGGAAAAACTTGGGCTCGCCTTTCCATTTGATTTTGATCGCCACAAATTTCTGCTCGGCGGCGACGCCGCCGCCGTCTTCCGCCAATCCATCGAGCCTCATTTGCCTCACCGCCACCGCGAACTTCCTCGGCGGCGGCCGAGGCGACCACTTCCTCATCTTCACCGCCATCTCTCTACGACCGATTCTCTCTCTCTCTCTCTAAAAAAACAATGAAAGTTTGATGAATTTGAATTTTTTTTATTTTTTTTGTTTTTTTATGAAATTGGAGGAAACGGAAATGTTCTATATTTTAGGAAATGGGGATTTTACGAAGAAAATAGACGCGTGCAAAATGAGGGCGACTGCACGGGAGGTTAACGGATGAGGCCAATGATGTGTCGCCACGTCATTTGGTGGTGATTCGCGGGAGAGCGGGAGGTGACGTGGCGAGCGGTGGTTGGTCGGGTGTCGAGGTACAGTTGTACTCGGGGAGTTTGTCGGAATCGTCGGGGAGCCTATGGCGTGAAGACAAGTGGACGCGGGAAGGAATTTCCGCACGTGATGGTAGGCGTGGAATTAGGGAAATGGTAAGAGGGGAAGAGATACGTATTTTTATCTTTTTTTGGTCGAAAATACGTATTTTGGAAGAAGAGATTTAAGGTTTCTTACAACGTGGGGAAAATGAATAATAATAATAATAATAATAATAATAATAATAATAATAATAATAATAATAAGGAGAATTGTCAATATAGGAACTGAAAGTTGGATAATTTATCAAATTAGGATGTGAAATATGAAAACTCTTAATCTAGTACTTGAAAGATGAAAATTCTCAATTCAGGACCTCAAAAATTATGAATTTTGATTTCTTTTTATTTTTAATTAATTTTAAAATTTTATTTATTAGATTTAATAGATAATTAATGAAGGAAATTTTATTGAAAATTAATATAAAATTAATTAAAAAATAAAAAGAAATCAAAATTTGTGATTTTTGAGGTCCTCGATTGAGAATTTTCATCTTTCGAGTGATGAATTGAGAATTTTCATCTTTCTAGTACTGAATTGATAGATTATCCATCTCTTTAGGTCTGGATTGATAATACTCCTAAAAAAATGGGATTTTTGGAAACTTTGCAAGGAAGGAAAGAGGAGGGAAGGGATGGTATCAAAAATGAAATTTTCAAGCTCCTATATTTTTGGATTACTATGACAACTTTGAGCTTTTTAAGGAGATTCATTCCATCAAATATGTTTTAAGCATGATTCGAATATTCGAACTTTTCATTACGGTATATGCACTGAATTACTCGGTCAGACGGGTTAAATTTTAATTAAATTCGCAAGTTGATCCGTCCTATTTAAAAAAAAAAACTTGTCAGAAAAACGTATCACTCAAACGTCAAAAAATATCACTTGTAATTTTAAAGAGTTTCATGTCCGTTACTTTTTAGGGTTCATGATTTTTTTAGGGGTTTATTTTATATTTTTTAGGATTTTATTTTTTAGGGTTTTTTTTTTATTTTTTTAAGATTTATTAATTTCATTTTAGGATATAAATTCATATTCATTTTAAGGTGATGTTTGATGATGATTTCAAAGAAAAGTAGTGGTACTATTATAGATCTATGAATGTAGGGAACTTAAATCAAAATTTGGTATAAAATAAGAAATGTTAATACATAAAACTGAGTTGGAAAACTTACGAAAATAGATGATCTTACTGCAGCTCTTTGAATTGAAAAATTGAGGAACTGAATTTGTGAAATTGCTATGGAGCTTGAATCCTGATCGAGAGGTTTGGAGTTTGGAGTAATGGGTGTGGAGATATTTCTTTTACGTGAAGATGAATGAGGAAGCTTCTAAGGTGATGAGGAGGATAGAGCGATATTTATTTATATTTTGAGATGCTTTCCTCACAAGCTTTGCTAAGCTTCTCTAGCAATATTCATCACAATGGGATACTTTGAGATCCAAATTCTAGATTCTTAAAGAAAATCCAATAAAATAAATGTATTACCACAAGCTCGACTGCAAAATAAATTCATTCTATTTCGAAATAAGTGCAACAAGCCCAAAATAATAATTATAAGGCCCAAATTATATTTCTAAAACTTCTCTTCTATACTAGAGGCGCAATATCGGACTCTCTCAAGTTCGTCTAATTTTATCGAGCATCAACAAATAAATTAAAATTCAAATCCAATAAATTAAGCAAGTAAAACAATTCAGATTACGTAAAAACGCGTTGTTACAAAGTTTTTTATAAAGTGATTTATAATTAGTAATAAAATATTATTTATTGGATTGAACTTGCTAATAAAAAGTTACTTTTCAAAATTAGAATAATTTAGGCGGGAAAACTATTTTTGATAAGAATTATATTATTAAATAGACTAAGATGGTTGACCATGATTTGAATTGGATCTTGAGATATTTGTTCATGATCTTGCTATTCCAGGCCACCTCAATTTTTAATTTTTTTTCTGATTTTTATTATTATTTTTTCCTCAAAAAAGCTCTATTACTTTTTAAAATTATTGAGGCCCATAAAGATTTATTCTTTATAAGCCCACCACTGCGTGATATTATTTAGTGGCCCGTTACCTATCTTTTGGGCTTTTCATGTATCGAAAAATAAATTATTTTCATTAAAATCACAATATTTATAATATTTTATAATCATAATATAATATTATAATTTTTGTAAACGAAACACCACTTTCAATGATTTTTCTCTAACATGCCTAAATTTTTTCCGACCAATTGAGTCTATTGTGCTAAATCAAACTCCCCCAGTTAAATCAAACTCCCCCAGTTTCGTTTTGGTTGTTGTGTTAGTTTTTTTTAAAATTTAAAATTAACAGTTAATTAATTTTGTGAACTAATATACTCGTACTTCACATGTGACATAAGTTATAAAATGTTATTCATTTATATTTTTCTAAAATAAGATTTGGGATATGATTAAATTTGAGAGAGAGTGTATGAAAATATATATAAAAAATAAACATTTTGACACAAAATAAAAAAGTTAAAACAACAATCATAATGAAACGGGGGAAATATTTATATGTCACTTACACTAGATTTTTTAAGATGATAAATGATAACTTTATTACTTAACTACCATATAAAATTATATTTCGTAGTTATTTTCTGGAAAATTGTCAATTAAAGACTCAAAAATCAAGTGATCTGTCAATTTAGGACCTAATAGATGATACTTGTCAATCTAGGTACTCAAAAATCATATGTTTCTTTTACTAGATTTAATAGATAATCCATAAAGATTTTTTCGTTGAAAATTAGTATAAAATTAATTAAATAAATAAATAAATCGAAATTCGTGATTTTTGAGGTTCTGCACTGACAATTTTCAAATTTCAAGTGTTAGAATTTATATTTTCCGTCTTTCAGATTCATAAATTACTTATTTCTAGTTCTTAAATTAATAATTCTCCTTATTCAATATATGTTAGATATAACAATAAAACAACGAGACAATTTTTAGAAATTATTTTACTGGTCAAAAATTCGTAAGATGAATAAATTAAATCTACATACTTTCTAGTTTTTCAAAAATTCATGAAATGAATTAAATTAAATATAGATCGTTGCTCGTTTTATAAATTTTGACTTATAAAATAATCTCAAATAAATAATAATAGAGGAACTCTCCTGTGAGACGGTCTAACGGATCATGACCGTTAGACGGATCTCAAATTGGATCCGGGTCAAATAAAAATATAAAATCAGAAATTAAAAAGAACAAATAGCGAAATCATTCTCTCTTTCACTCGATCTGTTCTATGTTCTCTCTTCTCTCTCATGTGATGTATTTTCTCTCTCTTCTCTATCATGTTCTCGCGCACCCAGATCTGCCCCTCTCATGCTATTTGGAGTTCTATCAATCTACTGTCTTTCTCCACCGTGAATTCATAGGTGTGGCGACCACTGCACCGCCTTGTCAAAGTGTCTTTGCGGTGGCTAGTTTTCATATTTGTCGTCCCCAATTAAGTTTTGTGTCGCGACAAGTTTTGATTTGTTGGTGGAGATTGTCTTGAAAGCATATCAGAGGTGAAAATATTGCGGAAATATACGGCGCACGGGTGTTAATTATGAATTTTCGGATAAATTATTGGATATGGGTGATTGTTTTAGGAAGAAGCTTTGTTGAGTAGAATCATCGGTGTTCTATTTGTTATGTGCTAATTCTTTAAGAATAATTTGGGTGTTAGCTATTAATTTGGTTGTTGTGTAATATTGATTTGGAGATTGGTTGATGAAGAAATTGATGGATAGCAAGATAGCAAGTTGTTGATGATGTTTGAAAAATAAGAAATTGTTCTTCTTCTGAATATTGTCGCTGAAATGGATTTTGATTCATCAAAAGTTGTATCATGTTGCCCTCCAAGTGTTTGCTAATATGTCTAAGTCAATTTTGAAGTATAAATTTGTGATACTGTTATTTGTAATTACTGTTACTTTCTATTATAATTAGTGATACTTTATTTATAATTAGTGTTACTTGTTTTTGTAATTAGTGATACTTTATTTTGTAATCAATAATATTTTTCTCTATGATAATGAAATAATTTTTTTTTACTCAAGAATGAGTTTTTATTGTATTCATAGACCCGATTCTCATGTTTTAAACTGACTCTTTTCTTTCTAATTAGTGATACTTTTTTTATAATTATTGATACTTTCTTTTGTAATTAGTGATATTTTTTTCCATAATAATAAGACTCTGATGATACTTCACCCATAAATAATGATACTCACATGTCATACTTCATCCATAAATAATAATACTCACATGTAAGTTAATGATACTTCACCCATAAATAATGATACTAACTAATGATACTCTACTCATAGTTAATAACATTTATCTATGGTGGATTTGATAATTAATGTATAATCATCAATAATATCATATTATACTTCATCCATAATTAATGATACTTCACAGACAGTTAATGATACTCACTAGATATATATCTAATGATACTTCAATTAATAGTTAATGATATTTTGCCAAATTTATATATAATATCTAATGATTCTTAACTTAATAATTAATGTATTTTGCCAAATTTATATCTAATAATACTTCACTTCATAGTTAATGATACTTCACTGTTAGTGATACTTTACACATAGTGATACTTTACTTTATACCTACTGATATTTTACTTATACCTAGTGATACTCCAGTAGCTGCGCGTGGGAGCGCGGGTAAGACACGGGTCTGCGCGCGAAATTGGGCTTGGGGGCGGGTTTTGGATGGGTTTGGGTTTTATTTGATTCGTCTAACGTAAGCGACCCGTTAAACGGTCTCATACAAGTTTTTGTCATAATAATAATAATAATAATAATAATAATAAAAAGGAAAAAAAATCAGTTAGATAAAGCCATAAAGGAGACAACTGTTCTCAGCTGAGAAGCTTACTGAAAAAATGAGGAGCACAACCGCCGCCGCCGCCGTTGATCCGGCGATGCTCAGTTCGGCAGCCTCCTTTTCCGCCGGCAGAGAGCTCAAGCTCACGGCCAAAAACTTTCCGGCAGTCAAGTTCGCCGGGAAAAGGCTCACTGTTTCCTGCGCTGCCGCTTCTTCACCTTCTCAGTTTGGGAGGCGGCCGCTAATGTATATGGCGACGACGTCGTTTCTAATGCCCTTCCCCAATTCGGCCTCTGCTACTGAGTAAGCTTGAATTATAATGTCATTCACTTTATCTGCTTACATGTATGGTACGAATCGAATCGAGCTGAATATATTCTGATATTCGAGCTATGCTTGTTAAGGAATATTTAATCTGCTCAAGTTCAGCTCTTCAAATTCTAAATTTTTTTTCTAATCGAGCTCGAATGCTCGAATAAACGCTCGTTCAATTTATATATTCGAGCTCGAGTTTGAGAATAAGAGGAGCTTATTTAATTTAACTGTTTGAAATATTTATAATATTCATGTACATATTCGATTAAGTTCGTGCTCGAACATGTTCGCGAGCTGGCCGAGCTGAATACTACTTTGTTGGGGTTCGGCTCGATAATTTTGTCAAGCTGGATTCGAGGCTTGAGCTTTGCTTGTTTTTTAAACGAATGAACTTCGAGCGAACTTTTTTCAAGCCAAATTCCGGATAGCTTACGAGATGCTCTATTCACTTACATCTCTACTTACATGTTTATGGAATTTTAGTGCTTTGTTTGATTGTATTATGTTTTGCTCATTTTTTATTTTCTGTAAGATAGTTAGCTATAAGTTGTGCAATTGATTATGAGCTGATTGGGAATTGTAAAAATTTAATATTTCTTATAGTTGAATTGTAGAGAAAAGGAATTTAGGGATGCTTTGGGAGTTGAAGAAATTGTTGGAATTGTCTCAGCTGTATATATAAATATATATAACATGTAGATGCTGATTACAATAATGATCCTTTTATAGAAAAAGACCCAAATTTAAGTTTCTGAGATGGTTTATTGATGTTATGGTTTTTGGCTCCAGTGAAAATTCCTTGTTGCAAGAAGAGATCAAGAAGGTATTAACCAAAGCCAAGGCTCCCGGTTTGCTTCGTCTGGTGTTTCACGATGCTGGAACTTTCGACAAGGGAGATAAAACAGGTATCATGTTAAGGACTCCATCCTTTTCTTCTTCAAGAGTAGGAGTTTTAGATGAGGATGAAAAGAATTTTGGGGACAAAGAAAATATATGATGCTTAAGTGTTGGAAATCTGATATCTTGCAGTTGAAAAGGCGAATTCATTTATAAGATAAGGCGTGGTATTTGAAGAAATTGGTGATTTGATTTGCATTGAGGCTCATGTTTAGATCCTGTATTACTACTATGTTAAAAAAGGGCAATGTTGGTTCCCCTCATTGTGGTGTTTTTTCTAAGCATTTGGTTTTCTGGCTGATCAACTTACGTTGTTTTAGGTGGTATGAATGGATCGATAGTTTATGAACTTGACAGACCTGAAAACATGGGGCTTCAGAAGCCAGTGAAGGCAAGCACCCCATCTACTTCTTTATCCCTTTCCCTTTCGTTTTTTCGCTGTCCTATCTGCTTACACATATAGGTCTCGACTATTTTACTGCAACTTTTTGTTCTTGCTGACTTCAATGTCATCAAGTATTATTAACAGTCGGATAACTCTTGAATGGATGCATTGTTTTTAGATTCTGGAGAAAGTAAAAGGCCAAGTTGATTCAGTAAGACCAGGTAGTGTTGGCTAACGGAACCTTAAGGTTAAGGGTTCGTTTGCTTGAGCACAAATCAGAGAAACTAACTCATTATTGGCATTTGCTAGTATCCTGGGCAGATCTGATAGCTGTGGCTGGAGCAGAGGCTGTTTCAATATGTGGAGGTCCAAAGATCCCGGTTCAACTAGGAAGAATAGATGCAATGTAAATGGCTCCAATCTTTCAACTCTTGCATGTATTTGCTTAACATTTCCAATTCTGATAAGCTTTTGGATTTCTTCGATAAGCTATTTCAAGAAATTTCTAGAAACATGACATGATTAGGAATTGGTGTATTTGCTCGAACTGTTGAAAACACGACCGTGCACCTCTACACGCAGTCATCATAAGCACTAGAGACATATATATGCCACTGAACTCTCCAGAACATGGACACTCCATTTCACAAAACTATGGCCCTTGTAGTTCAAGTCCTTTTTGTAATCACACGCGTACCTAACTAAAATTCACCATCGCAAACTAGTCACTCACATGCAGAGCAAGTATGCATGAAGACTAATTGCTAGTAATTCAACTGTTGCGCCTCAGGGTGCCTGATCCTGTAGGGAAGCTTCCGGAAGAATCACTGGATGCAAATGCCATGAAGCAATCTTTTCGAAAGAAAGGCTTTTCGTGAGTATTAGTATCTGACTTACGGTTTCTCCTTTACACATCTCATTCATTCCTCATGCTTTCCTTGATCAGCTATTGCTTTACATTTTTGTTCCACTGGTATCACGTTTATAGCTACGGTAAGCGTTGTAATAAATGTCGAGTCTTCATCTACAGAGCCCAGGAACTCGTTGCTTTATCCGGAGCTCATACTTTAGGGAACAAAGGTTTTGGAAATCCCACTGTATTCGACAATTCTTACTACAAAATTCTTCTAGAGAAGCCATGGTCACCTTCAGGTAATTAAGCATGTTTTTCCTTTACCATCTTGTTTTACTCATTTTTCAAGCAGCCAAGTAGTTCCTCATTTTAGCATAATAAAATTATCTGGACTAATCCATTACTTTTTGGCGATGAATACCATATTTTTCAATCTTTTAGGTCAGTAATCATTATTTGTTCCTCTCATATATGCAGACAGCATGTCGAGTATGATTGGCCTTCCCTCAGACAGGGCACTATCCGAAGATGGCGAATGCATCAGGTACTCCTTTTCTTACTCTCACCGGCAAGTGCAAACACAAAAAAAAGGTCCCGTTTACTTCTATTATTCGACTTTCTGATGATAGATATGCTCATAATGCAATGAGGTGGGGAGGCTGATGTAGGTGTAGAATCGACGTTTTGAAACATGGTTATTGATGTTCGTGTGCATGTCGTGAGTCCCTCTTGCATGGTGCTAATGGTTCAGAGATGTATTGATGTCAGCCCGAATCTAGTGATCTGCTTCTGCAAATTAAAGCATACCTCTCTTCCAACTTCACACATCTTGGATACATATTTAGTAAGTTTTGCTTTCCTCTTGATGAACAGGTGGATCACAAAGTATGCCGAGGATCAAAATCTGTTTTTCGAAGATTTTAAGAAAGTCTATACCAAACTCGTCAACACCGGTGCAAGGTGGAGATCCGTATGAGGTCATCGTAGCTGTAGCATCGTTCTTAGGATCCGCCATTGTTGAGCTAAACATACATCTCCTTGTTTGTCATTGTTGATTTTCCGGAATCCATGTCATGAGTTCGTGTCCCACCATCGTGCAGACGAGTTAGTCGGGCTCGACTCGACATGATCACTTCAATTTGTCCTGAACTTAGATGTGTAGATGAGCAGCCCCCTACCCTTGAAAAAAGATGGTTGGAACATCATCTTGAGGGCCCTTCATTCCCCTCTCTGTGTAGACAGTTTTATTTAAGTCTAGTGTGTTTTCTGCATGATTTTGAACGTTGAAGACCCTGTGGCCCCTCCATTTTCTTGATGTTGAGAGAGAGAGAGAGAGAGAGATGGTTTGCCATTATGGTGAAATTGCTGTGACATACTAGAGAATTTAACTCTGTGTTGAGTCAATTCTTGATATGAATTGATAGAGAACAATAATTCAGTGACAGTGTTATACACTCGAAGACAAATAGTCTATTATTGAAAAATGCATCTATTTACAAATATATATATATATATATATGTGGTGTTTGTATTATAAGATTATAACTATTATGCCACACCACCCATTTTACAAGATTTATCCAATAAACCCATCATGCTACATTTCAAAAACAATTAAACTATTTCGTGTGATATTTGAGGTGGTCCAATTCGATATTTATGTGTAAAATAGAGACGTTTTGCGTTCAAAATCTACTGCTCCTCGCTTTCTTTAACTCGATTCTCTTTTTTCCCCTTGTTTTTAAAAATATTTGAGGTATTTTCGGGCCAAAAAATTAATTGAGTGCAAGAATGAAAATATCGCTATCGCAACTTCAATTTTACGGATATATCGACGGATATATAGATATCGCATATCGATATCGCAGAAAATTGAAAAAAAAGACGGAAATCATGTTAAAATCTTGGAAATTTAGCATGAAATTTTAGGAACTATTATAACATATTATTATGCATATATTCCACTAATTTTTTTTGATAGAATTGTATTTTGAAAGCAAATATATGAATAATACATTATATAAATACCGTCTGAGACAATATATTTGACAAAATAATACATAATACAACATAAAATGACTAAATAAACATTATAAAGTACAATTAATACCAAAATGAGGATCTATTAGATTTAAATATAGTAGATGGAATGTCATCTTGTTCTAAACAATATTGGTACTAACTTATCACGTTCGAGTAATTATGGATATAATTATGCACATGCGCTTGATATGTTTCTTGATTTCTTCCAACAGCTTCACCATGAGTTGGATAATGTCCACTGACTCAATTATTTTGTTGATACACATTTTGAGTAGTCCAATCAATTTGTGAACTCTCATATATGTAAGAAGCATATGAATCTTGTGACATATCACTATGATCAGTGCCACCCATATTCATATAATCAATATTTGGAAAATAATTTATATTCAATCTTAGATTTCAATTTCGTGTGATATATGGGGAGAAATTTTTTAGTGATTTGTCCATTATGTCCTCTAACTGAAAAAAATGTAAAATTAAAGTCAGTGCACGTGCATCTCACTTTTCTTTCTAAGACATCCGTTGATTTCTCGGTCTTCTTTCTCTTATATTTTTTTGCGAAGTAAATGTCTTTATAAAGCAAAGAATATTGCAACTCAAATAATTACATTGAAGACCTAAAAAAGATCACAAAAATATATAGTATTAAATAAAAATTAAAATATATTATAGAAATATTAAAAAAATCGCGATATATTGCGATATATTGCGATTTCTCGTCGATACTCGGGAAAAAAGATATTCCCCCCAATATCCGTATCGCAATGTCAATATCCGCGATATTTCGCGATATTTTCATCCTTGATTGAGTGTTAGATTTGTATTTTTTTCCCTAAAAATTGACACTTTTTTGTTAATTTTGAAAAAATAGGTTATTATGGATGCTTGAATAGTCTCATTTTATCCACGGAAACAATAGGTCTTCGAAGACAATGGAATTTTAATTTAAATTAATAAATTTATGGAGATTTTATTTGAGATAAGTTAAAGCAATATTTTAATTGAATAAAATTATAAAAACAAGTTACTAACCAATTAAATGTTAAAGGAAAACACATATAGAGGGAGAGAGAATAGTGATTATTTGTAATCATTTCCCCGGTATATAAACTAAGAATCAATCTGAACTGTTTAAATTAATTAGATGAACGGATAAGATTTTCATTTTTTTTATGTACAATAAACAAAATTGTATACATTGGATATTAACATTGTAAATATTGGGTTTAGCACTGCATTTTCTAAAATAATCAGACAATATTACAATAATGTCACTGTCCTTTTCTATTTTAGAATAAATATTATCGGGTTTGTTGTTTTCTAATATTAAAAATATGATATTTTAGCATGATATATTTTGTATTTTAGCACTGAGTTTTTTTGAAATAACTTATGAAATTATCAATTCCTTTTCAATCCCATTAAATGGTTTTTAATTTATACACTATGGATAAATTTCATAGGAACCATCCCTATAGACACACATACATATATAAATGAATTTGAACAAAAACCAAAATTATATTTTTATTTTAAATAAGGTTTTCAAATAGATTGAGAATGGAGGTGGGCCCCATCATCTTGATATAAAAAGAGGTTTTTCTTTCCCTTTCAAATTTTATGAGGGCAAATAATATTGTTGCAATTTTTGATCTATTATTTTCAAGTCTCTTTCTATCTCATTCCCATAAACATCACTTGTATGTGTCTTTAAGATTATCCCATGGACAACTTGATTTTTTTTTGGGGGGGGGGGGGATTATTATTAAATCCACTACTTAGGTATGAAAAATACATTTACATTATCTTAAACCAAACTCAATGATTTTCTCTTTTTTTTAATGAATTTTATAAATAAAAGGAAAAAAGTAACCCAAACATCAGTTATCCCATGTCGATAACTCAGAGGACCGGGACCTCATTAAAACCCACGTGGAAAATTCAGAGGAGGAAAAACGATGTGGGAAAAAGAGCACCCCTCTATATAGACCGAAAAAAAAACAGTATCACATTTATCTTGAATTACAGCATCCAAAATACAAGGAATACTATCTAACTTAAAACCAGAAATAACAGTAGGAGAAACTAACAAATCGGCAACCCTATTTCCTTCCCTCTGGATGTGAGAAACACAAAAATGAACGCTACTAAAGAAATTCAGCATAACACTTTGAATATCATTATATCACTTTCCTTTCAATTGATTTTCTAGAGAAATTTATATAATTTCGAGCTCCACAAATTTGTCTTTGTCGCATTATTACAATTTCAAAATATGTTTTGTACTATCCTTTAGATTAAAGAAAAATAAAAACCTCAATAATTCACCAACTTTTGTTTCTTAGGCAACAAATAATACAATTTTTACAAAAAGTCTTAATGAATTTAGTTCATGTACGGATGGATAAATAATGCCACGTCATCAAACGGCACCGTTTAAATGATGATGTGACACAATCTAATCCAAGAATTGAAATTTTCTGTTTTCGTGTTTTACTCCGTGTTTCATTATTAAATGTATGATTTTAATAATATTTATTATAAAATAAAAAGTAGTTATAACATAAATAACAATAGTTAATATTTATCAACAAAAAAAATAAATTATAAAATTATAAAACACAATTTTGAAAAAATAAACCATAATAATGAATTATTAATTGAAAATAAAAAATTAAATATTAAAAAATAATTATAAACTCTCATCGGATAGGGTGAACCTTGAAAACAATCATAAAAGTAAATTAAATTAAATCACGTTAAAAATAAATTTGAAAAAAAAAACATGAAAACCTCATAGTTTAAAAATGTAACACGAAAAGTGTAACATGAAATTCCACGTGCTAATCGAATGGTTCAACACAAATTCCATATTTTTTTAGGGAAAAAAAAACTCATCTACAACTACAATTATTTTCCACCTATTTTTAGATCTCCAATTGTTCAATCAATCAAGTCTATGAATGCTTTTCCTTTAGATGTGAGTTTATAACTAATTATTTTTTCCACCTATTTATGTTAGATATTTCTTATTAATCCTCAATTAGCAATCTATCGATTAAGTTACTAATGTTTTTTTTTCGTGGATTAATTGTGATTAATTACATAAACTTTGATATAGTTAACGATTTAGATACAAACTTTACAACATTGCAATTAAAAAATATATTATTACAATTTTTTGCAAAATAGACACGGTTTGTAGAAATTATGAAAATCAAACACAATATCTCATACTGATATTTATTGTATTAATAAAATTCAAATTATGATTTTATTATATATATATATATAATTTACAATTTTCATGTCATTTATTAATTTTTCATTCATTGAAATATTAATGAAATTCAAATTATGATTTTGCTATATATATATATATAATTTTACAATATTTCATGTTATTTGTCAAATTTTCATCAATTGAAATATTAATGAAATTCAAATTATAATTTTGTAATATTTCACGTTTAGCAAGTTTTAGTTCATTGGAAAATTTGGAGTTTATTTTACGAAAACTAAAAGATTGCACTGTATTTTTCGTATCGAAATGATAAATTGGGCCAAATATATACTTATGTCCCGAACTTTGACCTTTTTTTTAAAAATGTCCCGAACTTTAAATAATACCAAAATATGTCCTGAACTTTAACATTTTTTTAAAAAATGTCATGAACTTTGACCTTTGTCTAAAAATGACCCGAACTTAAAAAAATTTTTAAAAAAATGTCCTGAACTTTCCAATTTTTTTTTTCCAAAAATGTCATGAGATTCAATTTTCGGCGGTGGATTAGTAACGAGGCATACCGAAATCTAACATGCGAAAGTGACGTGAAATTCATAATTTTTTTAAAATAAATAAATAATGACGACATTATTTTCCGTTTTCATCTCCAAAACTGTAACTTTGCATTCAAACAAATGTTTCGTACCAATTCAATTTGAAGAGAAAAAAATATTTTATTTTCATTCATTTCAAAATTCTCAATCCTAATGGAAAAAGAAAATTAAATGATTTCTTCTTATTCTTCCCCAAATCTCAATCTGAACATAATCAACCCAATTTGCAGAATAAAAAATTGTATACCCTTCAAATTGAGATATTTCACTTTGACACGTTGGACTCTGGTATGCCTCGTCATTAATTCGAAACTGAAAATTAAATCCTATGACATATTTACAAAAAAGTGAAAAGTTCAGGACATTTTTGTTATTATTTGAAATTCAAGACATTTTTAAAAAAAATGTCAAAGTTCAGGACATATTTTAGTATTATCTGAAGTTCAGGACATTTTTAGAAAAAAGGTCAAAGTTCGGGACATAAGTATATATTTAGCCTGATAAATTGTGTTAAAGTTTATGTATTTAATTAACGATTTTATCTCAGCGCAAGCTGATTTGGAGTGGAGTGGATTCACACTTCGTAGCGACGGCACACACACAAAACCACCGGAAACAAACACAAATTTTTCCTCTTGTTCTTGTTTTTAGTTATCCTAGAGTGAGAGAGCAAAGAAAAAATCTTTTTCAATTTCAAGAAACAACAAAAAGAAAAGAAAAAATAAAGGAAGGAAACAGAAACTCAAATTATTGCCCAAAAACAAGAAAAGATTCAAAATTTCAAAGATCATTCCAACTGACCAGAGCAGGCCCATTTCAGAATGAGTCAGATCTTCCTTACCCTCCAATGATTCACGGCTTTTCTGATTGTTTTCTCCTTCAAATGTTTTGAAAGGTGAGTTCTTTTTAGTAATGGTAGCTGTTAAACACACTGACATGAAGGTGAATGTGTGGAGATGTGTGCATTGTGTTTCTTTGTGTAGTGAACGGGTTTCTGAAATCTGCGACTTTTAATGGTATTGGATCTTGTTGTGGTGTGGGGGCGTGTGGAGATCTGGGCTTGTGGCTAAAAATTTGATCTTTCTTTGTTTTTTGGAGTTTTTTTTCATTTGAAGTGTTGATTTGTAGTTTAGGTGCTGCTTCTGGTTGATTCATTTGTTGCTATTGGCATAAGATGTGTTTGTTGAGGAGGTATTTTTTTTCTTTTTTTGGTTGTTGCTACAAGAGGTTAAAGATAAGAGGGATTGGGAATGTTGAATTCTTGAGTTTAGATTCCTCAATGTTCATTGTTTTTGGGGAGGATGGAATCTTGATTTATATTCTTTTAGGTTTTTTAGGTTTCTTTTGGTTGTTAAAAGAGGTTAAAGATGGGGGGTTTTGGACTTTTTTGAGTTTAGATTCCTCAGTACACATGTGTTGCATTTGTTGTTAGTGAGAGATGGAATCTTACTCTGTATTCATTTAGTGTTTCTGAGTTGAATTTGGAACTTGTTAAGCTGCATTAACTGCGCGTTTCGTCGTGGAAGATAGGCTCTTGTGAGGTAAAAGTAATGCTGGCGATTTGGATTTTTGAGAATGGAAGAACTTGTGTTGTGATTTGAAGGAATCATTTTGATGGAGGCTTTATGCATTGTTTTCAAGACTCGTGAATTGTGAATTGTGACCTTTTGTTAGATAGAATGGAGGGGATGAACACTGAAAGCTCCATTACGGTGTCGGGAAGAGGGGATGGATTTGAAAACGGTGTCCCCCAACGACTCCCCGTTCCTCCAAGGGTAAATGGGACTCCCAATGGAAGCCGGGAAGTCGAGGGACTCGATGAGAATCTTGAAGATGCTGTCAAGTTGAATGATGGTGAAGCCTTTAGCTCAGTGCACGGAATCGCAGAAGAGCCTGCATTACCACCAAAATGCCATTTGATCAGCAAACCCGAGGTAGGATTTAATTGCTTAGCACACTATTAGTTATTTGGGAAGTGCTCTAACAACTCGTACACTTCTAGGAACTCGAAGTTAAAGAGACTGGTGGTTCCAAGAATTTGAAACCGCTTAAGATTGGGAAGGCTTCGAGCCCCAGACGTGCTGCAGCAATAGTTCCGGGAAAGAGCAAAGTTGGAAAAGAGGGGATAAGACCTAGTGTTGCTTCAAATGGTAGCGTTGCTTCAGAATCAAGCCAGAGACGGACTTCTGGTGTCCGAACAAAAAGTAAATCATTTAATGAGAATCTAGGCTCTGGCCAAGATAGCTCTAAGGTAAAAACAATTAAATGTATGCATTGTGCATTGATGTAGTGTTTCCACAACGTTGTTGGCTATTGTCTTCTGTTACTCGGACTTCTTAACGTATTACTTTTCTGATGTCAAGGAGCAACACGGGCTTCCGGATGCAACATCATCTTCCACGAACGGAGAACAGGCTGAAGAACTTCTGTATGTTCTTTTACACCAACAATTTAGTTCCTCGTGTAAATGGATCTTCACAATCCTTAGTTACTGGCAAATTTGACGAAACTTTCTAGCATTAAAGTGCTACCTGAAGTTATTATATCTCCAATGTTTCCATTACTAACTACTCATTCCTTTTATTTCCATATTGTTTATGAACTTTGGTTTCCTGACTACAGGGAGAAGACGAAGCTTAAGGCCCTTACGAAAAGCACTTCCGATAAAACTGAAGAAATCTCACAGTCATCATCGTATCCTTTGTACGTGTTAGATTCACATCCTTCCCCTGATATTGAACGGTGAAGGTACGTACGTGTATGTCATTGTGTTTATCCTTAAGTACTTTGTAGAAGTCCTACTGCTGGAGATGCCAGGCCCCGGAGATCGGGTACTCTTCCAACCTATGGTTTCAGTTTTAAATGTGATGAAAGGGCTGAGAAAAGAAGAGAGGTTAGTCTTTCCTCCCTTCATCCATGCTGACTGATTGCTAAACCTCGCGTGATATGTAAGCATTTGTTTGAACAGTTTTATTCGAAACTTGAGGAAAAGATTCAGGCTAAGGAAGCGGAGAAGAATAACGTGCAGGCTAAGTCTAAGGTGGTCCCTTATATCATATCATAGCTCTTAACGTTTCGTGGAGTATGGGATTGAGTCGGATTTACTGTTTTCCGTTAAATAGGAATCTCAGGATGCTGAGATCAAAATGCTGAGGAAAACTTTGGGATTCAAAGCCATGCCTATGCCAAGCTTCTATCAGGAACCTCCACCTCCGAAGGTGGAACTAAAGAAGGTAACTTCTTATATATAATGCTCGTTACGTGCAGTTTATATTTATGTATAGGGTTAATTGCAGAATTTAACACAATGTTTGCACCATTTTACAATTTTTGCACAACGTTTAAAAATTTGCGATTTATATCACAACCTTTAATATTTTTGCAATTGCAACATCCCAATATTAATCCGGCAGAAAACAACATTTTATGGAGATGAAACTGATTAAGAATCTTGCTGTATATAGTGAATCTATATAACGATGTTGTTTAGACATCTGGAAATATCAGTACACGTGTCATTGCTTCTATACCTTCGCATATATATATATTTGCTGCTAGTCCTTGAATAGGTTTACAATGAGACATAATCCCTCGTCCTTAGCCGTTAATAGTTCTCTAACTAGGATCCTTCGTGTAAGAATTTAATCGTAAACTTTTGCGTGGCTTGTATGGAACGCCTAACTTCTTGTCAGCATCATTCCTCGATGTAGATACCTACGACCAGAGCCAAATCTCCCAAGCTTGGTCGGAAGAAGACTTCGCCTACGGCTGAATCCAAAGAAAATGGCGAGCCGGGTGCTCGCCCAGCCAGGTTAAGTTTGGATGAGAAACTGTCACAAAATAGCGTCGCCAAAGCACCACACCACGACCATGTTAAAAAGCCGCTGAGGAAGTCTCTTCCCAAGCTGCCTTCCGAGGACACCAAGTTGTCCGACGAAAAGAGAAGGCCCGCGTCTCTCAGGAAGACGGCTTCCAAAGAAACAGGCGACTCTTTAGTTGCTTCCGATACGCAGAAACACGAAGCGGACACGGCTGCTGCGCTCGTGAGTAACCAGCCGAGCATGGACGAGGGTACCACTCCGGTGCAAGAAGCCATTGCAGTGTGAGTGATGAATCAGTAGTTCTGTCTGAGGCTGTATATCTCTCTCTTGATCACCTAAAAGCAGCATCTTCATCGAAAACACGGGAGATGTTCGAATAAAAAAACTTGATTCATCGGACTACGGAAGCGTGGAGACAGTGTGTTAAGGTTGGAGTAGCCCTGTTGTTCATAGTCAGCAATGAAGTTTGCTTGTGTTGATGTGCCTTTTCAAGCTTTGTTGAGTGGTTTAACTTGGTCCTAATTTATGTCTAAATATGGAAATTTTGGTGGAATTGAATTGGTTGTTTGATGTTGTAGTAGTTTGCTATTGCTGTGTTGGTTTGTTTTTGCTTTTTAATTGTTGAGATAAACACCAAAGATTATTGTCTATATTTGTGTGTTACTCTTTGTTCTTTGCATTTGTGGTACATTTTTAGCGGGGTAAATTGCATTTTGATACCTACATTTTAGCTTCTTTTTTTTTTTTAAAAAAAATAGCCACTTTTTCAAACTCTTTGCAAATCTAATATTTGATTAATTTTCGGTCCGCAGATGATAGAGAGTAACGCATTATTTTTTATTTATATTTTAGTTATTTAAATTAGTTTTGATTATTTACTTTAGTTTGGATCTGACTCATTTATGCATGGGCTTTAGGGTTAGGGTTTGCAAGTATTATTTATAGGTGTTATTATCTGGAGTAACGGGAGCAGAACTTGGGATTTGGGACAGTATTTTCTACCGTAGGAATTTCGGACGGTATTTCTAGAGAACTCAAAATGTAATTTACCATTTTTAGAGAGCCACTCACTTTCATGGCCCGACTATTAAAATACGATCTTGTAAATACTATACTTGGGAGTGACTCCCACGGCACAATATGACCTAATTACGAAAAATACGATCTTATAAATGTTACACTCGGAGTAACTTCCACTATACAATATAGCAGCCTGACTACTAAAAATACGATCTTGTAAATGCTACATTTGGAGTAACACTAACGATACAATACTATACTTGGGAGTGACTCCCACGGTAAAATATGACGTAATTACGAAAAATATGATTTTATAAATGTTACACTCGGAGTAACTTCCACGATACAATATAGTAGCCCGACTATTAAAACTACGGTCTTGTAAATGCTACATTTGGAGTAACACTAACGATACAGTTGGCCCAATTACAAAAAATACGATCTTGTAAATGCTACACTCGGAATAACTCTCACGATACACTACGGTCCGGCTACGAAAATTACGATCTTGTAAATTCTATACTTCGAGTAATTTCCACGATACGATAAAACACGATCTTGTAAATGCTACACTCGGAGAGTAATTTCCATGATAAACACGAAGGAAGGGGATTTTATTAAGAAACACAAAGAAAGTGAGACATGAAGGAGAATTACATCATATAAGGTTGCAATTGACAGTTCACAACAAAGAGAGAAACCTGCAAAACTAGGGCTTGGAAAAACAAAAAACAACCCCCTCCCAATAGCTTGGAGAGGGGATTGTCGTGGCGGAGACGACGAAATCCGCCACGGCCAAAGCCCACGGAAGCAGGCCGACAAACGCGACACTGCCAAAAGCAACCGAGCAATAACAGCACGGGACGAGCTAGACGGGTCCATAGGGCGGGCAGAGGCTTCCACCCGAGCGAGATGGTCGGAAACCTAAAAATGTCGCGAGATCCAGCACCCGGTGTCGAAAGTTCTCAGCAACCATGACCACAAAAAGGAAGTCTTTCCATCAATAGGAAAGAACTACCCAGAAACAGCTGAGCATAGCTGCAAAAAGCGTGGCCGTGGTTGCCGGAAAAAACACAGAAAGTCGACTCGGGGCGATGGACCCAAAAACTTCTAAATTCTTTGCTAGACAGTAGTGCAAATTCTTGATCAACTCATCAACCCCCCATCGTTCTTGATTTCTTCAACTCATTTCGGGTTTCAAGAAAGTATATCGCACCTCCAGAGATGCTCGAGAAGCAGATTACTGGCGGCGTAGCTGATTCCGCGGCAGAGCTGGATGTTCAGTCCCACCAGAGTCCTGCCCAGCATTTTCAAGAAAGACAAGCTCTCGTCGGACACCAACGAGCAGCCTGCGAGGGAGAATACCTGCAAGCTCAGTTGCTCGGCCATGGCCACAACAGCAATCCCGGAATCTGATATCCTGCAACCGGAGACATCCAGCTCACGAAGCAGTGAGCAGTTCATTGCAATCGAAATCAAGCTCACATCAGTGATGCTGCTGCAACTTTCGAGATTCAGAACCTCCAATGTTTGCCCATGGAGCCTAGTGATTTCTGCAACCACGTTGTCGGTGAGGTTAACACATCCGCTTAGGTTAACCTTCACCAGACCAGCCTCCAGCCTCTGAACGAGTGGCAGAAGACCGGAGTCCGTTATTCCCTGAAGGCCACTGAGATCGACGTGGGAGAGTTTAGGGCACGATCTGCCCAACATGCTCAAGCCAGAATCACCGAACCCCGGGCAGTTATGGATAGTCAGTGATCGTAGAGAAGAGCAAAGGGAAGCCGACGGGAATCCAAAGTCCATGTCTCGAATCCCTAAGCAGTTGGACAGAGCAAGAGCCTTCAATTCCCCCCCACAGCTAGCAAGGATACCGAAAACCCCACATTGAGTGATCCTGTGGGTCTCATCCAGCTTAAGACTCTCGAGAGACGAAGCAGCTTTGGCAAACGCCACTACACCGTTGTCGGACACAAGTGCACATTTTCGGAGGCCAAACACCTTCAAATCCGGACAGCCATTACCGATAGCTTCAATACTCACGTCAGTAACTCCTTGGCAGGATGTAATCGACAAAGACCTCAGCTTCTGCAAGCCTCGACCCTTACCCATGACCCAGAAGCCCTTCTCATTCACATTGAGGAGGCCATTAAGTGCAAGTTCAGTCATTGCACTCCCATAGTGCCCGATCACAGCAAGAGACGCATCGCTAATATTGAGTGCCTGAAGACTAGCTTTGACGAGGATGTGACCGGCTGAAGAAAACAGACTCGCGATTCCCTGGTCACAGACAAGAGGGCAGTTTTTAAGAGTGATGCAGTTTAGGTAGGGGCAGTGGCGGCCCAAAGCTTTCAAGCTCTCGTCACCGATGTTTGAGCAAGACTCGAATGTAACTGATCTCAGATTCGGGCAATTCATTGCGATTGCAACTATGGCCTTATCAGTGATAGCCGGGCAACGAGAGATGTCCAGCTTCTCAAGAGAACGACAACCAGTTGCGATTTCAGACAGCCCTTCATCACCAACGCAGGATAGATTCCACAGAGAAAGAACTCTCAGAGAAGGGCAACCACGCGATACAGCCTTCAGGCCAAGATTCGTCAACCTACGAGTGGAAGCATTTCCTCGGATGGATAGCTTGCCCAGACCTCCACGGCTTGCGGTTCCAACAGAAATAGCAGCCAATCTCACATCTGTAGCCTTCTTTCCTTCCAAGCATCTAGAGAGATAACCTTGAGGGTCAGCATCGACACATTCCTCATCATCGCACTTGATTCCATTCAGATCACCGGATTCAGCCTTCTCCTTAGGCTTGGCAGACTCATCTGCTGCCTTCTGATAATCAGATACGATCTCAGGCTCCACCATTTGAGTAGTCGAGCTGCATATCTCATCCGCGCAGATGCTGCTCAAAAGCATAAGCCAACGCTTGGATACAGAGGCACAGGCACTCCTCTCTTGGCCTCCGGGAAGCCGTCTGAAAATCTCGAACAGACACTCATCGGGAAGGATTTCGATAGAAGGCTGCTCCTTCGGATCTTCGCTAACAACAAAGGGAGCACTGATTCGAGATCTCTTGCGTGAAGGAAAATACACATCCACATGGCTGCCAAGAGACGAAAAGGGTCTCGATTCCTTGGGATTTCGGAACAGAAACCCTTCGGGGCAGAAGTCATTATCACCTGAAAGCAAAGATCAGACAATCTTAGCATCGAATTCGAGTTTTCATCACTATCATGCAAGACTTCAAGATCAGACAGCAAATCTCAAACTAGCAAACTAAACATAAACACAACTTTCCAATCAACCATAACAAAATTACTCAAGTAAAATTTGTAGTTTCATCTCAACACTGATGTATGAAAAGAAACAAAAATTTAGGAAATTCATTCCTTTAAACGGATTAGACAGATCAGAAAACACAGATTTCCTCAAACATAATAGGAAACAAAATACAGACCATTAAATCGATCTCAAACTCATCAAAGAATAAAGATACTAGCACCAGTCAAAATTTACACACAAAGATAATCAGACTACAAAATAACAAGGATATTTATGATACAACTCTGCAAGATACAAACTTTCATCAAGATCCATGACATTAATAGGCTAAATATTTTCATATGGCTAATGCTACAATAAAAGACTCAATTTTTTTTCGTTATAACAACTTAATAAGAGCTTAAGCCGTGTCTAAACATACACAAAAGCAAAAAAAAAAAAAAAAAAACTAAAAAAGCTCCAAGAATTTAATCAAAACCACCAGAAAAGATCAGAATCCATACAGGTGATACAACTCTCAAACTTTCATCAAGATCCATGAAATAAATAGGCTATATATTTTCACATGGCTAATACTTCAATAAAAGACTCAGTTTTTTCGTTATAACAACTTAATAAGAGCTTGAGCCATGTCTAAACATACCAAATAAACCAAGAATTTAATCAAAACCCAGAAAAGATCAGAATCCATACCAGTGAAATCAAAGACTTTAGACATTGGATTGTTGTGAAGTGAAACTGAAGCTGTGGAAGCCCAAAAAACGCTCTGGCGAGAGCAAAAACAATCAGATCAAGCAAGAAAACAGCTATGAACAACAGAGCCCCAATCAACACTGAATGCATCAGAGAGAAAGAATCAAAGCAAAAGATGGTGAAGAAACCCTATGCATAGGGCAAAAAAGGAGGAGAAAGAATGAGATAAGAGATTGGTGGAAATGGGAAACTGCATATGCACATAATATAGTATTGTGTATTTATTTGTACATGAAATGAATACAGACTACAAAAGGGTGTGGGCGTGTTGTAATATCTTACGCATATCTTTTGTTGTCAATAGGTGGGGCCTCTCTCTCTCTCTCTAGTTTCAGTTTTGTTAATTCTTAAAAGAGGAGAGAGAGTGGATTACATACAATGAACCAAACTACCTTCTCTATGTTCAATGTTTCTTCTGTTCATTCATTCATTATTTTTGAATTCTTCAAGATGTACCAAATCCAACGAAATACAACAACTTTCTTTATTTTCTCTTTTTTTTCTTTCCTTTACTATATAATATATATATATATATATATAAAATATTCATAGTTTTTTTTATGGAAATATTCATAACCTTTTCATTTCCGCCTGTACTCCCACATATCTAAATAAGTATCATTCTATTATTTTAATTTTAATTCAAAAAAATGCTATTTTATGAATTCGGGATAAATTCACATTTTTTCACATTTACTCTCGTTTAATCCATTCAAACATCTATATTTAACTCATTTAACGTATTCATGCAAATGTATTTTAGGTAATTTGATTAATTTATTAATTTTATGTTCAGTCATCTAGAATAACATTTAAATGAAAACGGAGGGAGTATTAACTATTACCGATAATATTGCCTAAAAAACTATTACCAAGAATATGTTGAGGGTAAAACAAAATAATATCCACTTTTTAAAGTTATTGCAAATCTATTATGCGATTGATTTTTATGTATCGAAAATCCAAGTTGTAAAATCCAAGTTGTATGCCAGATGGAGATACATAATCACACGTGCGTGGACTTCACAATCTAGTAAATGAAATGACGTGGACATAGATAATCACTCGTCATACCAAAACAATGTTAATATTTTGCTGATCAATACGTCGTCATTTTGATCCAGCGTGAGATTATTTGTTTCGTTTATTGGATTGAAAAGTCCGTGGAGATTATTGGTGCCGGAAAATCAGTCGCATGATATATTTGCTATAAGATTGAAAAAATGGGTATATTATATTGTCAATAGTTTTGATTTGAATTATTTTAAAAAAAAAACCCCAAAAATACAAGGGTTAAAGTGCAATTTTTCCTATTTCTAAAGTTGAATCTACGATATCAATTTGCAAACATAATGTATTTAAAAAAAACTTATAAGCATTCTTAGAATAATTTATCAAATTAAACTATTCAACTAAAACTCATCCAAATTCATTCAATATATAAAACTCAAATATATATATATATATATATATATATATATATATATATATATTAAATGAAATGATACTTTAATCTACCGAGCTCAATTTTTTTTTTTTTTTTTTGAGCTCATACATCTAAACATGATGGATCTCTAATATACAATTAATTACACTTTCATTTTCTTTTAACTCAATTTACCTACACCTTTTAAACACTTTTTATTATAATGTCAATTTATTTAGTTAGAGAAAATATTCATTCAATGACACTTTAATCGATAATATCTAAATTAGAGCACATAGTATGTAAATTATTACTACTATTTTTTTTTTTAACATTGGGAAACATTGAATATAGAAATAAATTAGGCAATGAATACATGAGAAAAAAATAAATGAAAATAAATGAGGAGGTGGTCCAGAGCTACAACATTATAAGTTATAACATTCAATGAACAATAAAAGAATATTAAGAAGAGCTTTTTGGTTTGGGAAGAAAACACGTGGATTCCTCTTTCTTCAACATTAATTTTTTCAAATTGCATTATCACCCTCCAATTCCTTTATTATTTGGATTTTGCAGGGTTTATATATATATATATATATATATATTATGTGTGTGTGTGTGTGTATGGAGAATTATCAATTCAGGACCTGAAAGATGGCTATCAATTCGAAAGATGAAAACTCTTATTCAGGACCAGAAAGATGAAAATTATCAATGGAGGACCTCAAAAATCACGAATTTTGATTTCTTTTTATTTTTTAATTAATTTTAAAAATTTCTTTATTAGATTTAATAGATAATTAATGAAGGAATTTTCATTGAAAATTAATATAAAATTAATTAAAAAATATAAAAATAAAAAATTATGATTTTTGAGGTCTTAGATTGAGAATTTTCATCTTTCGGGTCCTGGATTGAGAGTTTTCATCTTTCAGGTCCTAAATTGATAGATTACTCATCTTTCAGGTTCTGAATCGACAATTCTCCACACACACACACACACACATAATTGGAGGAAGGAGATTTGTAGGTTTCGAACTTGAAACGTCTTTGTTTTACATTGGAGTCTTTACCGAATATTTATGGGGTATTTTTTTTCTCTTCCGAACAAATAAGAAACCTAAAAAATATATGATCAATTAAACTTATTTGTATTTTTATTTAAGGGTTAAATTAAAAAAAAACACCAACTCTGGACAAATTTGCAATTTGGATATGCATAATTTTTAAAACGTTGTAATAATAATTAAATATTTTAATTTTAGCAAATTCGACATCTCAAAATATTTTTTTTCCAACGACCGTAATTATGATGTGACAATATTTTTTCCATATGTACATATTAATTCGGTTTTAAAGTATCAAATATGAGAGTTTTATTGTGCAATATCAATTTTACAGCCGTCAAAATTTTTTTAGGTATCTATTTTGTTACAAATCAAAAAATTAGGTTATTATTAATAATGTAATACTTTTAAAGTCGTGTTTAAATTCTAAATTTATTTAAAGTTGATGAATTTTATTGCAATTAACCCTTTATTTGATCGATTTATTCATTTTAATTAACCAACCACAACAAATTACTTATATATACTCAATATTTATGCCTAACTTAAATAATATAGCTAAATGGCTTGCATAATTTCCCACTGCGTGATCGTCTGATCTGTGAAATGACGATCTTACGATTGAGAGATTATCTTATTCGAAAATTACACTGTTGTAGATCAAAATATCATATTTGAGTCGCAATTTGATTCATTTCACCTATAGATCATTATGAACATGGTAAGATTCATTTCATTCAATATATATATGTGTGTGTGTGTGTCGTATATTTAAATCATACTGTAAAACGTATGTCTCAATTTATTAGTTAGGATATAATTGTTATAAATACAATTCGAGTCACAATTTGATTAATTTTACATGTAGATCATCATGAACGTGACAAGATTCATCTCATTCAATATACATATGCATGTGTGTCGTATATTTAAATCATAACGTATGTCTCAATTTATTAGTTAGGATATAACTGTAATAAATACCATTTGAGTCACGTTTGATTAATTTCACCTACATTTGATTAATTTCACCTACAGATCGTTATGAACATGGCAAGATTCATCTCATTCAATATATATTTACGCGTCTCATATATTTAAATCATACTGTAAAACACATGCCCAGTTTTTTAGTTAGGATATAATTGTTATAAATGCCATTTGAGTACAATTTGATTCATTTCACATATAGATCGTTATGAACGTGGCAAGATTCATCTTATTCAATATATATGTATGCGTGTCATATATTTAAATCATACCGTAAAACGTATGTCTCAAGTTATTAGTTATGATATAATTGTTATAAATACCATTCTAGTCACATTTGATTCATTTCACCTATAGATCACTATGAACATGGCAAGATTCATCTCATTCAATATATATGTACGGTGCCTCGTATATTTAAATTATACTATAAAACATGTGCTCAATTTATTAGTTAGGATATAATTGTTATAAATACCATTTGAGTCACAATTCGATTCATTTAACCTATATCAACGTGGCAAGATTCATCTCATTCAATATATATGTATGCGCCTCGTATATTTAAACCATACTGTAAAATATGTGCTCAATTTATTAGTTATGATATAATTGTTACAAATACCGTTTGAGTCACAATCTGATTCATTTCACCCGTGGATCATTACGAACGTGGCAAGATTCACTTCATTCACTATATATGTATATGTATCCTACATTTAAATCATACTATGAAACATATATCCCAATTTAATTACTAGTCAGTATATAATTGTTATGGATATTCGACATGCATATCTTTTTACAATTGATTTAATAACCTAACACAAGATCGAATAATAATTGTCGAGAAGGTAATTCACAAATAAGGAAGACTCGACCCAATAGTAAGAATTTGAAAACGCACGAGCATTACGATATCATATATGCAAGACATGCACTAGTAAAATAAAAATGTGTAATAATGTATAAATTTATATTTAAATTTTGTCTAATTACATTGATTAGTGAGTTCGTGACAGCCGTTCAATTATTTAATTACTTAGGTGGCCGGAGATTAATTACAATGCAATTGAAAGATTTGTTCAATTATACCTTGGGATTTGCTTATATTATGGCCTTATTAAACAATAACAAGTAGCAATTATTTTAATTAGGATCAAATTATTAAATTTTGCCCACTTGACTGGCCCTATTTCGTGCAGTCTTAGTTGTTTTATTTTCTTAATTAATTTGGCAATTGGCGTGTGGAGTGAATGATTAGGGATTAGAATAAATGACGAGGTAATTTCGTGTATGATCGTTTCACGGGTCAAAAATTCACAAAATGTGTTATAATTCAGATTCAAACACGATTTAACACCAATACAATTACAAATTTCTAACTGAATATGAGTTTGAATCAAAATCTTAACTCTACCTATAGATTTTGACCAGCAAAACAGTCTCAAATAATTTTTTTATAATAAATAATTAATCAGATAAATGTGCATTGAGATTGTTTAGTATTGGATCTTGTATTTTACTTCATTTACATTTATGTATTAAAAGTATATATTATACAGTCACACGGAGAGTGTAATAGAGAATGACTTAGAAGATCTGAAATCCTTTTTAGGTGCCACATTTTGCCACTTGAAAATTCATCGGTAAAGATCATGAATTCAAATTCAACCAATATTTTTTAGATCGAGCTCGTCACACCGTAAAATTTAGTTGGAAAGGAACATTCTTTATATAATACACGTTATTAGGCATGTTACAACTCATCTCACATGTTGCAACTTGCATGTATACATGCATTATGAGCCTTCCAATTTTTATTTCCTAAATAATTATCAAATTGTTATTTTTTTATTAGTTTATTATTTATAATCAAATGTATCCCTTATTTAATCAGATTATGAGTCTTAATAATTAGATTAATTGATCGACGAGAGTTGAGTTGATCTATGTTCATTACGAGCAATAACTTTTTTTTTAGGTTATGTGAATAAATTATATTTATGCGGTGAAAAATAGTGCCCCTACACACGCGGTATAGAATTTCTCGTCTGATTACATACAATTTTAGTTCTGTAACTATAGGAATAATACTTTGTTAGTTCAACCATAAAATATAAGGGTGACATTTCGGGGCCATGGCAAAACAGAAAAAGAGAGGGCCCTTATATATATATATATATATATATATATATATATGAGTATTTTGAAAAAATTCAGTGTTGTTTTCATTGTAAATTTTGAAAAAATGTAACCAATTCAGTGTTATTTTCATCCTAAATTTTGAGATAAAAATACATCATGTAAATAGATTTTATTATTTTAAATATGATATAAAATATTTTGTTGTTATCGGTCTATAATTTACTGATAATATTTGAAGAATAAAAATTGTTAGACTGAGATAGTAATATCTCAAAAAATAAATAGATTAATAATACATATATTTTTATTAGGCCTTGTATAAATATTTTTAAAACTAAAATTTTAAAGTATAATATTAAAATTAAAATTGGGGGCCCATGGGCCCACCTAGCCACCCCTAAGGGCCGGCCCCGGTCGCAATCAAGATCGGTCTTCACATTTCAGAAGGCTTTTTTTTTAACGAGCATGTTGAAATTTCTTCCACTTTGTATTAATCGTCTTAAATCTTGAAAAAGTGCAATCAACATTTAGAAAATTCAATTCATGAATTCGTAAGCAAAAAACACTTTCATTAATTAAATAGTCGTGGAAGAAAGATATTCATGATATTAAAAGAATGATTCAAAATGGCAGCAACTCAATTTTTTATTGTGATATTTTATGTTGGGATTTTGGTGAAATCTAAATTAGGGAATAAAAGCCCTAAATGCAGCAACTCAATTTTTTTTTCTCTATACATGCAATTTGATAAAACATTAAAAATTGAGTCTTTAGTGGTGCCTTTCTCATACTAAATCTTTGTTCAGAACATGTCGTGGTCGTCGTGGTAGTGGTAGTGGTAGCCGTAGTGGTAGTAGTGGTGGTGGTGGTGGTGGTAGTGGTAGTCGTGGTAGTGGTAGTGGTAGTAGTAGTGGTAGTAGTCGTAGTAGTGGTGGTGGTGGTGGTGGTGGTGGTCGTGGTCGTAATAGTTGTAGTAGTAGTCGTAGTGGTCGTGGTGGTCGTGGTGGTGGTGGTGGTCGTCGTAGTAGTAGTCGTAGTCGTAGTAGTGGTGGTGGGGGCGGTGGTGCTACTCCTCTTGAAAGAAGAGCATCCATCAATTATTATAGTAGCTAGACAATAAATATATTTTCCCACTTTTTCCCTACAACCTAGCTACTTCCCTTTCTAATTTTGATTTTATTTAAATATTTTCAGCCCAATAATTTATGTCAAATATAGGAATCTATTTGATAGTTGAGCATTATGGGAGGACTTGACTTTCTAGAATCGATGAAGAAATTAAAAATAAAATGCAGAAAAATATTTGAAAAAAATTGTGTTTATGCATGCACTTGAACTAGCAATATGAGGCTAAATTTTTTTTATGGCCCATTGCGTTGTATCAAATTGGCCGACAGTTTACAATAATACCAATTTCAAGCAAAAGTAATAATACAATAATTAGGGACTAAATGAGTTTCTGATTTTTCTATATGGCTTCGAAACCGTGCTCGAATAAAATCATCTGCTACATTTTATGCAACACTCTATATTAAATATCTAAAAATATTAGTTTTTCTTCTTTGATTTCATATGATTGTGCTTTAATTTAATTTTATACATTTAAATTGTGGTTCACTTTTCTCAATTAGGGATTATAATTATTTTTTTAGAAAATAATCAATTATTAAATAAAAATGGAATTAAATATTGAAAAAAAAAATATACACACTGATTGAGAAAAATGAACCCTAATTAATTAGTGTAAAATTAAACTAAAGTACAACTAATTGAAATCGAAGAGAAAAACTGAATAAAAATTAATATTTTGAAATGTGTTGCACAAAATGTAGAAGATCGAGGATTTCATCTAGTACGTACCTTTATGACGACATATATATATATATGGTTAATTGCTAAATAAATCATTATGTTTACACTTTTTTGTAAATTAGACACCACATTTTAATTTCTATGGAATTAGACATCCCCAACTTTTCCGACGAGTTAAGTATGCCATATTTGGTCTAAAAATCACGTTGGCAGCCACATCAACACACACATGTAACAAACGACGTCAATTTTAATAGTTTTATCAATATATTTTCCATTTTAGAAATAAATAATTATATAAAAAATGATTTTTTCAACAAAAAAAAGAGCAAGTAATAAAAATGGCGTCGTTTGTTACACGTGTGTGTTGACGTGGCTGCCAATGTGATTTTTAAGCCAAATACATCATATTTAACTCGCCGAAAAAATTAGGGATGTTTAATCCTATATAAATTAAAATATGGTGTTGTAATTGATTAGATTTAAATGTGGTGATTTATTTAGCAATTAATCCACATATTTATATATACACACACACGTACATGAAAAGTGAAACAAGTCAAATGAATAATGGAAACAAAAAGTCATGAAACACGTTTTCACATTGTCAAACAAATATAATAGTCAGAAAAAATATGACTCGTTTCATGAAAAATACAATTTAAATGAATTGGAGTGAAATAAATAAAATAAATAAAAGTATAGTAGAATATAATGTGAACGTACGATGATGGATGGTTGAATCAAATGTGGTGGTAAATGTTATAATCGTGAATGGCCGACATGAGACATTTGAGTACCAACTTTTCCTAATGTGACATCACATTTTTTTTAAGGATAAATCATAATTTATATCCCAAATTATTTCACTTTTATTTCTAAATCTATCATACATTAATTAATTAAATATCTAAATTATTTAAAAATTAATTAAACCTGACATCGGATGCATTTAATGGTACCTTAAGAAATGACTGAGTTAATTAGGTCTTTGATGATATAAACTTTTATTAAAACAAACGGGCTGAATTGGAATATTTCACATCATCAAAATAAACGTGGAGTATCCAAGTCCACTAATTTTTCTCATTTTGATGAGGTGAAATAGACGAGTCATCTTCTTTCCGACGTGAAAAATTTATGTTTGATGTAGTTTAATTTAAGCATTATAAATATAAATATATAATTGTTGGCACTTAAATGGTTTATTCAATAAATTAGCGGTACGTTATGTTATATTTAATGTTACTTTGTTAAAATTAAAAAATTTAGCGACAAAATTAACAAAATCATACATATTAAAGTTTTTTCGTAAATTTTTGGCCCAACGGGCCATGCCGAAAATCAAAAGGTTAGGACTGAGAATTTTCTGTTCGGAAAAAATCTAACTCAAGAGCAAAGCTAATCCGAACTCGAGTGGACTGACCCGATTGACATTCCTAATTATATGACACCAAGGCCTTTATTTAAAAGTCGAGAGAACCAATTGAACATTATTGTCATTTTCTTTTTTAATTAAAATAAAGCAAATATATACACATGACTACATGAATACGGAAAACATATTTGTCAAAATCTTGTGCTGTATTTAGAGGTGACAATTTAGGTCCGATTTAACCTGATTTTAGGTCGGGATGGGCCAATATTTTGTTGGCCTGAAATGACTTTGGGTCGGCCCGAAATATAGAATGGCCTGAATGGGTTGACTGCCTAGCCCAAAAAATGGAAAAAATACATTAAACTCAGTGGGCGGTTGGACCCGACTTTTGGGCCGGACTGGGCTTTCCAAAATGTCAGCTCAAACTTCTTTCGGCATGCTCCCGCCAGATTTTTCACCATTGACCTGATGGACTAGGCTGGGCAGACTATTTTGCCACCCCTAGTTGTATTGCACTGCGCGTGAGCAAAATCTTTTGTCGAATTTTGGTGTTTTTAAGTGAGGCCCATGCAATATCCATGAAAAATTCAACGAAACGTAGAATGATTCTACACTATATCTAAAAGTTAGATAATCATTATAAATAGTAAGATTGTACTTTTTCCCCCTCCCAAACGATAGTTAATATTAAGTGCGCATTTTCCCCAAGTTAGTCATATAATTTTTATATTAATTTTCAAAATATTTTTTATATTGATTTATGTATTTATATTTTTGTGCGGTATTATTCAACTTTCTTTTTGTTAAAATCAATGTACACATTTAACTAGAATATTACAGAATTTAAAATTAAAAAGAAATATAATGGTGTGCATGTGTGAAATTGTATGAAAGAAAAATATAGATGATTAATAATAATCATGCGATACAATACAACTTAATAAAATAAAAATCACAATTCGCCCCCATTTGCTATATACAAGATCGTAAAACTTTAGATCATAAACCTTTATTCTCCCAAATTATTAGAATATTAAATTTTAAATTTATTTAATATCACAAAATACCCTAAAAAATTCGGTATTAGAGTCACATTCGGTATTATTTTGGAGAAGGGCAAACGTTGGGTATTAATTATAGCTTATGGTGAAATTATTGTTGCATTAACACACGAAATCTTGCAAATCTTTTAAAAAAAACTACACTATGCAACTTTTTTTCCCTAAAAATTACACTAAGCTACTGTTTTTTTAGCAAAAGAGAGCATGCAGAGGAGTGCTGTTTTTAAAGTCAATTTTCAATAAAAGGGCAAAATAAAATAAGCTAATTACAAACTTTATGGTAAAGTTGAAACCCTCTGTAGAACTCTACAGAGAAACATGGTCATAGCTTGTGTTCTTTTCTCAACACTTAGACATGCCATGGTTGAAATTGGTAGCCCTGTTTACTAGTCAATCGTAAAGCCCCTCCTGCTCCCACACATCAACTAAGAAATCCACCATTTCCTGTTCGGGTCATCCTTAAACTAATTAAGAACACAACAAAGAGAAACTAGAATGAACTTTTCAATGTAAGAAACTAACCGGCAATGGGATGGGTTGAGGGAAAGGTTTGTTGGTCCCGAGCAAGCTCTCATAAGTGGCGTTGAAACTGCAAAATCAAAACATCGGTTTACTTCACCCATGTTTCTTTTAAGGAAAAAGACAATCTACAAACATGAGTCGTTACCTCAATTTAGGCTCGGGTGCTTGTTCAGATTTTTCCGAACCTTTATTTCCAATCCACTGTTGCCTTGTTTGATTCCAAAGCAGAAGCCCTTCAACACAAACAAAGAGAAAAGAAAAGAAAGAAATGACGAAACGATCAAGGACCAAAAATGGGAGTATAATGCCAACTAACATGACATAATAAAACAAAGAGAAAAGAAAAGGTGAACAAATGACAACGAAATGATCAAGGACCAAAAATGGAGCTGACACGATATAATAAAACTAAGCAAATGAACAACTCCGGCTACCCAGATAAGGTAGCGTGATAAATCACTTTGGATACGAAAGCCCACCATTGTTATAAAAACCTCATAAACTAAATACTTAGTATAAAAATTCATGTTGTGGTGAGAGAACTTCATCACACATAAATGGGGTGCATGAGTGGCAAGACAATGTAGAAGTAAGTACTTGCCATGATTTACAAATTCGGAAGAGTTGCTTGTGCCACCAGTGCTACTGTGAGTATCAAGGTTTTGATTTGAAGTGCTGATTGATGAGATACTTCTATGGGATGGAAAGGCGCTATTATCCATATCATCCGAAGTGGGGCTCCAAAAGTCCTCTGTTAAACTATGCTTCTTCACACGTTGGCCTTGAATTTTGAGCCCCTTAGACGGCTCATCCACAGAAATTACAAGTGGTGGCTTAGTACAACATCCAAGACAACCTCTGCTCTGTTACAAATTAGGTTTATCACCATATATATGATTAGTGTATCAGCAGAAACTGCCAAGAAATAATACAAAATACTAAGAGGACTTCCAAAGATATAATATATCTAAATAGAGAGTAGGAGTCTCTTAAATATTGAGATGTGGCCTATAATTAATTTCCGTGCACTCGCATTCCCCTTGGCTAAACAACACAAGTAGATCTCATAAAAAAATGGCAATAATTGTAAGATATCTCGAAATTTGATACGATGGTATCTCTTCAGTAGCATTAGGCAGTGAAAAAAATTACAAAAATGATGATCAATCCAACAAACAATCGCACGGTGAAGGTGATAGTTGATCATTAATAATCCAAGATAACAAGTTGCAAAATAGTTGAATTGTTAAGCTCAATTGAAGGGAAGGGGAGGGAAACAAAATATTTAAGACAAAATTTCACTTGACAATTGAAGCAAATGGAATTTCATATTAACATGCATAAGAGCAAAATAAGAAAATCTAATTTAACCAACCAAAGCACATAATCAAAATAAAATGTTGAGAACTCATTATCCCCTCCTACCAGAAAATATTTTCTACATTTATCCTTCAATTTTTCCATATATTCTCTACATTTATCCTTGAATCTTTCCATAATCAACCCATGAATTCTTGAAAGTACTTTCTAAAACACCATGAGAGATCAACCCCATGAATTCTTTAAAGTACTTTCTAAAACACCATGAGAAAGATAATGAAGGCCTTTTTCCAGAAGTTTTCATCTCTACAAGCAACCACCATCCATCGTACGTAGTTGCCAATGTTCTTTAATGTCACTCGTTTTCTGCCTTCTCAAGCTATAGCTAATCAATAAAACTACGCGGGACATCTGCGTACTACTCAATCAAACTAATAGGCCACGTAGCAAAGCATGATGCAAAAGAAAGAGAATTACCTAAACTTTATCTTGGCAAACACTAACGTTGCTTGCTTAATAGACAAGCAAAATTAAGATTCCAAACCACAAAAGAAAGAACAAACTAAAGTAAGGCAGCTAAATTCTTAACCAAAATCCCAAGAAAGGGACTCCTACAATATTTATCCAAAATTCCAAATACCTACTTCTATTCCTCATGTTGGCCTATATTCAAGAAAGGTAAATCTGCTTTTTATAGTCTTCCATTGTTACTACTTCAGCCTAATTAACAACCTGAGATATGTGAATCCTATCAAATCAAATGAAATGCTTAGGCACCAAAAATAACAAAAAATAAAAATAAAAAATCCTCACTTTCTCAGCTGCCCACCAAATTTTAACTCAAGCGAACATATATGAACAATCCTTACTTCAAAAATTTAACCTTTTAGGCTATTCTACTACTACAAATTCATCAATCATTCAAGAACAAACAACAAACAAACGTCTCTCTCTCTCTCACACACACACACAGAGGGAGGGAGAGGTAAAACAGAACTGACCCCATGCATGCAATCAACTGAGAAACCCAAGAGGGAATCGATCTACACCAACACTTCATCCACTACTGGTACAATTGAAACTCGAAAAAATCATTCCTTTTTCGAAGCCCAGATCTAAACACCCATCAAAAAATAGAGCTCACTGATCTGCAATCCAAAAAAAAAAAAAAACAAGAAAAAAGATTAATCAATCAAACAAAACAATCCAGAAACAAAAATTATGTGCGAGAGAGTGATTACCCTTTTGATCTGATCAATCACCACACACCAACTATCTAATGGGGTGGTTGATTCTCGAATACAGTAGCAGAAAGGCGTTCGCAGCAGCACAGTGTTGAGAGAGAGAGAGGAGAGAGAGAGAGCGCCGTAGGTGCTTTGTGTTGAGTGGGTGAAGAAGAGTATGGGTTGTACGCCCCCACTTGTGACTTGTCCTCAGATGAAATTACATAAATGCCCCTGTGAGGTTGACTCCTAAATTATTGTATTCTTTGGGGTCCAATATAATTGCACTTTTAATAAAGTTTAATTGTTATTTTCCCTTAATATATATTTGTCCATAAATAAATTACCTTACATAAGGATTTTTTACATTATTTTTTTTCCTTAGATACTTGCAAATGCTATTTGTGAGTACATACTATTGCAAGTTTAATAGATTCGGATTCAAATTCATATTCAATGACACAATTGTAATTTTATTAATATTTTATTGTGTTTGGATCTGAGTCTTAACTCGTCTTACGGAATTTGACCCCTCTTGTATACTCCCTCTGTTTTATAATATTTGTTGTTTTATCATTTTAATCTATAATTACTATTATTTTTTTTGGACTAATATATCACTTTCTTCTATATCAAGTAAAATCGTATTCCCTTATATTTTCCTAAAAAGTTAACAAAATTTTCTCTCTCCATATATTTGTATGATTAAACTTGGGAAAAAGGGTGTGAAAATATCTAAAAAACAAACATTTTGACACAAAAATAAAACTCCAAAACAACGAACATTATGAAACGGGGGGAGTGTAATACTTATACAATTTACGGGTGTTTGTATCGTGTATATATATACATAAATAGATGATTCATAACACTGCATGCATATATTCTACTATGTATATTGCAAAACCCTAAAGTTATACTCCAGTCATTTCAGGACCCTAAAATTATACTCCATTCATTTCAGGATAAGTGTTGTTCTGAAAAAATGCACACATATTAATAAAATAATAAAGAATTACTTAATACACACTGATTTAGTTTTCTTTGTTTTCAATAATGATCAACACGGGGATGTTTAAATATACTAAATAAGGGTAACTTGGGAGAAAGAAATATGAATTTTCCTCCTGGAATGTGTAGAACCGCATTCTTTATAAAATAATACTAAAATGTTAAAATGACACTTATTTTGAAATGTGGGGTATATATTCTATTTATTTGAGTTAAATAGTAAGAAAATAAATGAGAATGGTAGTAATTGAGGATTTTAGAAATGAAAAAAATGAAAAAGAAGACTTAGGTCTTCATATATACTTTGATTTATTTATATTGGATCATTGTAATGAAGAAACATGCAACATGAAAATAGACAAAAGTTAAAAAGCATTCATTTAAAAATGGAATAAATTACACACTTGGGCCTAAATCTAATCGGCCCAAACTATAATGGGCCATCCAATTTGTTAATTTGGGCCTAAGCCTAATTCAAAATAAATAAATAAAGAGTGGATTTATTAATTCATGATGATTCTCAATTTATTAATTATGAAAATAAATCTTATTGGTTCTTTAACAATTAACATTATGGTAAATTTATTTTTAGAAGAAAAAAAAAACTTTGTGGTCATATTCTTTAACCTCCATTTCAAAAACTAAGAATAAATTTCACATATCAATAAACATACATGTTGGGATGTCTTGAAGAACCCTGACATTGAGTTACACGAGGGTCTCGCTACCCAGTCAAGAAGTATGGTAAGGTTTCGGTGTACGTTATGTTTGAGCTGAGTTTTCTGTTTTAAGTGTACTTCATAAGTCTAGTCTGGTAGGGTTTCGGGGTTATATAAATTTAGTTCTTACTCTGTAATATATATTCCGAACATATTGAATAATATATCATTTCTTTTTATTCCGTGAATGTAACTAATATAATAGCAGTAAACTATGTAAATTTACATTTTTCTTGCATTCTTGTTATAACAATATATTCGGTTCAAATCCTCCACCCACCACTATCATAGCTTACTTTTGTAATTTATTTTACTCGTAAATCATAATCTAATATATGTTATATATGTATATAACATGACATTAATTAGTAAATCAAATAGGATATATATGTAAAGTATATCCATTTTTTCTCCAATAATCAAACCTACTATATTGGCCCATAATGCCAAAAATATCTTGGAAACATTAGCTATGAATGATCTCTAATTAGCATTGGAGTTGGAAGAGACATAAATGCAGTTAGCATTGAATTGAAAAGAAATTTTGAAAATTCTCAACCGTACTATATTCAAATAAAAATTAGAATTTTCCTCAAAAAAAAAAATAGAATATACTTGATTCGTTTCATAATATTTAATGTTTGAGCATTTTATACAAAAACTAAGTAAAAATGTGAGAAATACACTCTCTTTTTTCTATCATCTATTAATGGTAAGTTAATATAGAAAATTTATAGTGTTTTGACAGGTGGTAAAATTGGGAAAAAGTGTGTGTAGAAGTCTAAAATACCAAATAATTTGATACTCCCTCCGTTTCGTTTTGTTTGTTATTTTAGAATTTTAATCTAGAATTAATAATTAATTTTTTGGACTAATATATCCCTCTCTTTTATATTACATAAAATCTTATTCAATTATATTTTCATAAAAAGTTGAAATTTTTCTCTCTATCCTTATATTTGTAAGGTTAAATTTGAGAGATATGGTGTCAAAATATATAAAATAACAAACATTTTGACACGAAAGAAAAAATATCAAATATTATGAAATGGACGGAGTACAAATTAAAAAAATGGGGAAATTTTGAAAATTATTGTCTCATCATGTCACCATACATATATATCAGTTCATTCCATAATAAATTAACATGTTTAGTCAATTTGAGTCATTGTGGTTTTGAAAAATAATTAAGTTGCTCTAATTCAAATGATCTTGACTAATTAAACGAGATTGTAGTCAATAGGCAATATATGTAGCTCGTTTGCTTGACGATATGAGATAAGATTTGATATGCTTGATTGAGATACTTTAGACTGTATAAGATATAAATATTATGTTTGTTTGAATGTATTAAAAGTTATCTGCAGCATATATTTATTAATAATTTATTGTTCGGTTAGATGTATTAAAACTTCTCATAAAATTAGAAAGTCTAAAATAGCATTTAATCAGTTACCATATATCGTGTACGCATTCTATAATATGAATTTAATTACTATAGGACATGATATCTTAGTCCAATGTTTTTAATAAATATATATGATAATATAGATCACAAATACATGGTGGGATATGTAATCACTTACAAATGGTTAGTCGCCGTCGAACTCTTATCTAATAAAGGACAAACAAAATATTAGGATGTCATGTATATTTATTATTTTTTTACTGCCTAACAAACAAACAGTAGTACTATTTTACATGTGTAGTTTCTTGAATTTATTTAGACAATGAACGTAAATGCGTTCGAATCTTCTCAACACACCTATTAGGTCAAGATATTTAAACTGCACTTGTAAGTAATCACTTTGGGTAATTTAAAGAGTGGAGAAAAGTTACTATAATTTAAAATCAACCCCAAGTCATTTTCATTGAATTAAATGGGTTAGGATGACCATCAATCTATTCAATTGAAATTTCACTTCTTGTATAGTCTTACCTTTTTATCCACAAGGCTAGGTGCTCAAGAAAGTCTAATTTCACCAAACACACATAAATGATATGTCTATCTATTTTTTAGAACTATTATATCTAATTTATCTGCTCACAAATGAAGAAAAGGCTACGTCTCAAGTTGAATGTAATATGTAAAAAAAAATGTATACTCAATACCTCAATATTTGTAATTTATAAGTTATAACAATAGTACCACAGTCTGAACTTAATAGTAATTTTATCCTCCCAACGTTTCATTTTTACAACAATTCAACTCTCCGTAAACTTTTCGACAACTGAAAGCCGAGTCACCAATATATGTTGAGAATGATAGAGGTGTTGAGCTTCTTAACATTTATATACGGTGTTGATGACTTACATGATGAAGAGACTCAACTTTCAGTTGTAGGAAAATTTTGCAAAGAGTATAATTGTTACAGAAATAAAACGTTGTGGATAAAATTATTATATATATATATATATATATTAGGGTATTATTGTTATAAATTGTAATGATGGATATTCAGTATAATTTATCCAAAAATAATAATTTTTTTCTACATTTTCTCACTAGTTTATCCAAGAACCAATAATTTTTTCTTGAATTAGATTCCTACATATCTACTTGAAACATTGAGTCTTCAATACTTTTATCTTCATTGAAATTTAGTTTCTATCTTATCCCAACTTAGGTCGTTCTAAAATGGTAAATAGACTTTAGGGTTAAGGTACACAAACACACTTAACGATGCAGATAGAAGCGTGCATAATTCGTTGATTTTGTTAATATTCGGAACACAAGAATAATATTACTAATTCCGTAAAATTATCAAATTATACGCAAATATCACAATTTTATATCATACTCAACTCTCCTAATAATAAATAGATAGATAAACTTGGAAGACAAGAAATATAAAACCTAACTTAAAAAAAAAAATTCTAATTAATAATAACTTAGCCCTAAACTTTAATTCAATATCTCATAATATTGCCGAAATTACAATTCTTGACTTTTTAATATCCAAACTCTTGAAAAACTAATCAAAATTACATCAACCCGTAAAACGAATTGACAAGTTCTTTCGTGGGCTTTGCTAATGCTACAACTATTTTGAAATGAAAAGTTTATTAAATTCATGTGCTGAAAATAACTTCGATGATAGTTTCGATTAGTGTTCCATTAGTTCGTGTTTTAAGATATCATTTCAAACAGTACGAAACAGAATTGTAATTTCAACAATAGCACGAGATATTAAAGCCCATCGACCCGTCCGAAAAGGACAACATCGTCATTTTACTTTCTAGTCATCCTCAAGAAAAAGAAGGAAATAGAAGCGATCATGTTGTGGAGAGATGATTGGACTCATAATTAACACAAGTAGTTATCAATCTCCCATGGTTTGGTGGAAGCCTTGAATGCAACCACAAAAACTAAGTATAGCTTTCCACTTTCCCCACACTCTCCACCACCGACACCTCCCCCTTTAAACACCCTCACCTTATTCTCTTCAAACTTGATCACTTGCCAACTTCTTGCAAGTTCAATTCTCTCCTGCATCTATATCTATATCTATATCTATATCGATATTCATACGTGTGAATATCATGGTACAATCAAACAAGTTCCGAGGTGTCAGGCAACGCCAATGGGGATCTTGGGTGTCAGAAATCCGCCACCCTCTACTGTAAGAAAGACATGACAACAACCCTTCAGTTGCTTTTTCGAGTTCCGTGCCAGAACTGGCAAGAACCCTTCAGTTGTTTTTTTTTTCGGGTTCTGTGCCAGAACTGACACTGAGTGTACTTGCTCTCCAACAAACAAAAAGACGCGCAGTTTGTTTGTTTGTTTGTTCGAGTTCTGTGTCAGAACTGCACGGAACTCGAGTGTACTTGTTCTCCAACAAACAAACTGCCTGCGCAGTTTGTTTGTTTGTGATCACGTGCAATATATAATTGTTTTTTTTTTGTTGGTGTGTAGGAAGAAGAGGATTTGGCTGGGGACATTTGAGACGGCAGAGGCGGCGGCAAGGGCTTATGATCAAGCGGCCATTTTGATGAACGGCCACAATGCGAAGACCAACTTCCCGATCACGATCAACGGCTCGAACGAGGAGACGGGCCCGCCTTCGACGATCTCGGACATGCTGGGAGCCAAGCTGAGGAAGTGCTGCAAGAATCCAGCCCCTTCCATCACTTGTCTGAGGCTCGACAACGACAATTCGAACATCGGGGTGTGGCAGAAGCGAGCCGGGAGGCATTCGGGGTCCCAGTGGGTGATGAAGGTCGAGCTGAAGAAGGAGACGGGGAGCTCCCCGTCCCCGTCATCATGGTCGACATCATCGGAGATCGATGATGTCGGTGAGGTGATGGATGAAGAGAATAGAGTGGCGCTGCAGATGGTTGAGGAGTTGCTCTATTGGAATGGCTCCACACCTGCAGTTGGAAATGAGCAAATCATTAATGTAGGTAAAGATTAATAATAGTTATAATTAATGTTGGTTGTTAATTAATGTTTTTCTCTTAATTTGGACAAAACTTATGTAGATATGTTCAACCAATTGTACACACCTTATAAGTTATGTATAATGTTGAAATAAGACAGTGTTGAATATAAATATATAACACTTGAAGATTTATTGGTCCTCGGTTTCGATTGTTCGGGTACTTTATTCCGATTTTTGATTTTTCACGTGATTTTAAAAATGTACTTCGAATAGTATATATGAACCGAACAACTTTTGCAATTGCAAGGTTTTTCACCAGATCAACAAATTGAAATTGGTGTGAATTGTGCTGTAATTTTGTGATTTGGTAAAAAAAATTAATAGTATTTATGTAAATTGGTTTCAATCATGTGAAAGCAACGTGATTCCAAGTGGTTGGAAATGTGAAAAAAATGTTGTAATTGCAAAAGTTATCAAGTTTATGTTATCGAAAGAACGTTTTCGAAATTGTGTGATGGAAAACTTAAAATCGGTGCAAAGTTCGTGTATTTTAAGACAAGATAAAAAATTATGACCACCGCCGGCGCGAAACATGTTGTAATTTCATAAATATGGTCATAAATTAACAATATTTGTTTAAACTGGTTTCAATCATGCGAAATCAACACGATTCCAATTAGTTGAAAATTAATGTGAAAAATGTTGTAATTACAAAGTTGTTTAGTTTATGTTATTGATTTTTTTTAAAATGTGCGAAAATTTCAAAAAGGGTACAAAGTTCGTGTATTTTAAGGCAATGATCAACAAATTACGATCGCCACAAAAACCGGTGCAGAGCCAAACCCGATCGAGTTGCAAATCGAGAAAATGACGAAAACATATGGGCTTGTGTGTGATCTCCAAACCCTAATTAGATCAGCATAAGAAACAATGTGCCACGACTACTCATGAAGAAGATGAGTTCATAATTAAATAGACATGAAAACAGTCTGTGAAGCAAATGCAGCCACGTGCAGCCACCTTCACGAGTGCCAAGAAACTCGAGCGCTCGTGATTTTCAGTCTCGTGTTTCATTCTATCAATGCACGCCATGTGATATATACGTATATGTATATATAGATGATGAAACACAGAGTAAAACTCGAGTATGTCACTAACGTAACCTCGTATCACATTCATGTCCAACAATCGGAACAATTCAATGAAACCATATATGAAATATCAAATCCAGTTTCTGCAATGTGTCTAGAAATAAAAAAAGAGAGCAATAAATGCATACACACAAAATGAAAGAAGAGACCATCTATTCAATGTTGATGCCTCTTTTTTGGTCCATGCACAGTCAATGGGGCTAGGACTTTTCTTCAAAATTAAAAAACCCTTTTCCCTAAATGTTTGTTATGAGTTATGACAGTTCTTGCTTTGTCACAAAAAAAAAATTGAAGTGTATGGTCCCACTTCAACCAAGAGTTGACTTTAGAGATAACTCAAAATGTAGAAAATTTAAGGAGATGTCAAGTTTTGAAAGAGAAATGTAGGCCATGTGGCCTAAACTAACTGGTAAATTTCTTCATAAATCAAGAAAATGCAACCAACTGTCACACAGGCTCATTCAAGATGGGTAGATGAAATAGATGCTTGATTGAACTTAGCTAATTGCATATATGAGAGTTTATATGCATACAAAGAAGGGATTTCTTTCTTTAGCATCACATACCTGTGGTAGACTTGGGAGTGGTAATTTCGGCTCGATCCGACGGGACAAACGCCCGAAATAGAGAGTGGTCCGAATGGGCCAGACCGCTTGGCCCCAAAACTTGAAAAAATACACTAGGCCCGACCGGCCCTAAAAAATCAGGCCCACATGGTTTCAGGCCGGTCAGCCCGAACTACCACCCCGACCGTAGTACATGTACCGAACTCGTTAGTTCGCACCACTTTTCTTTAGCCGCACATATAACAAAGTAGAATACAAATACATGCTCTTTTTATAGAATGGGATACTGACAAAACACAAGAAAATCAAACTGATCTGTGATGATTCAAGATAATGAAGAAGAGAGTGTATATATCAAGATATTATAATCAAGAAAGAAATTCATAACAATCCATTGTACTGGGAAACTTCTCTATGATAAGAGCAAGTTATTTTTTTTTTAAACAAAGGCATAAAGGTAGAGGGAGGAAAGCATGCCTGTGCGGATTCGGGCAGATACTGACTTCCGTAAGCGGCAAAGTGGCCTTGACGACCAAGAGACAAGAACACGAGAAGACCCGAATCAGATTTTATCGGCCAGGTACCTCCCCAGAGAATCAATGGGCTTATCGGAGATAGAATTTTCCATCTTTCTGCGTCTGATTTTAATCCGAGCAAGATAATCAGCAGCTATCCAAGCAAAGCTCAACAAAACTGTTGTCTTGTCAGGATCATCTACTTGCTGTATCTCCTTAGCCTTCTTCACCCAGCTCTCATGGTATGTGACCTGATACCAAGCTGATGCCTTTTTCTCGTAAAGAATATTCTTCTCGTGATCAGAGAGCTGATCAAAATCAGACCCCATGCACTCGAAAACTTTCCTGTAGTCCTTCCTGAGGGCGCTGTAGGCATGCTTGAGCCTTTCCTTCATCTCCCCTTGTTTTCTGCTGCTGTACCTTGGCATGGACCATATGTGTCCGGTAACAACCTCGTCTTCGCTGTTCACTTTGTACTGTCCTAAAAGACCGACCAACTGTACATCGTAGGAACACTTGCAATTCCATGCATCAGCAATGAAACTTGCTGAACCTGCAATCTCGAGGTTCTGGTCGTATACAATGTTTTCGGGGGGATATGTGAGCTGCGAAGACTCTTCATAATCCCGGTCATATGCATCTCTGACTTTACGGTAGAGCTTACCTAAGATCTTAGTGGATTTATATGATTGAAGCTCTTCTTTCCCCATGAAGTCTGGATACATCTTAGGCTTCAAATCATGAGGCATGGTCACAGTCTTTCCTGTTTTGGGGAAATCAACAGCAATCGCGGCAAGCTCTGCCAATTTGATGCATTTCTCGTCCAATGCCCCGTATTCACTGAGATCAGCATGAACCACATGAGCATTGCAGATGGTACCCAGACTTTCATTCACAATGTTCCTTGTGAAAAATTCAATAATGTCCTGCATAAAAAGCACGTCGTGTTAAAGCATATATACCCATAATATCATAAATGGAATGACCTAAGCATTAAAAGAAGATGCATATATGTATATGCATATGCAAGGAATATGAATTACTTTGTGTGTCACATCACGTGGGTTTTGTTTAGCTTCTGCAGGTTCATAGTCCATCGGGGCCCAGCTTCTCTTGCTCGGAGGGATAAGATTCTCATCCCACGTAACAAAATAGAGATCCCCATCCAGATCACTCCCAGATGCTTCATTTGGATGCGGTCTATCTCCCCTCTGAGGGAAGACAAGACAATCGTGCAGATGGTGCAGCCCTTCAACATCAACCGCCTCCAGAATCCGCACATCTCCAGGGTGAAGACAAGGATTCTTTGCAATCACTACAAGGCCCTTAATCACTTCATGGTTTTTCTTGGTCTTAGAAAACTCTAATCCATGCTTCACAAAACAATCTTCTAAAGATGGATTTGAGACCTGGATGAAGCACTGACCCTGCTCAAGTATACCAAGCTCATCCAAACAGCCCATCAACCACCTCCCTGAGTTAACGAAAATTCTAGCTCTTTCCCTAAGGTCCCCAAGTTGGGAAACTCTGGTGCTCGTTATCATTCCTCGTAGATGAGGTTCAGTTTGAGGCCTGAAACCAGCAGCTAACATCATTGCTGCTGTATTCCCTTGATCGCTACATGAAGCAGTAAGCACATCAAATGCCAAGTCTGTGTCTTCGAGCATGGAATCGAGTCTTGAAACCATCAATTCTTGCATTCTCCAAAATTTATCATCCTGCACTTCTAAAGCAGACAGTAGTGTAACAATTTGCCTATTGAGAAAACCAGGCTGGAATCGAGTCCAAGAACAAATCTCGAGCGTTGTATGATTTGAATCAAATTTTTTCATACTTGGACGGAGTTGCAACCGGGGTTCGCCCTCTTTAGCAGGCCAACACGCAACAACACCTTTGTAACCTGCATATCTTATCTGATAAGCAGAGGGTAAATTTGTACTGAGCTGCAATTTATCTGCAACTTCCTTTGCAGCATCTTCTGATATCATACCTATTCCATCAGAGAAAATATACCCATTCCTCTCAATGTCGAGAAGCTTGTGGTTAACTTCTGATGATGGGACTTCAACTGTAGCATATGTCGAAGAGAAGCACTGCCCCATTCTTGCTGCACACTTTGCAACATTACGATTAGTGAATTTCCCCATCCAATTTTTTATGCTGTCAACACTAGTATTTTCGCCTTCCGCAAAAAACCAGGCAGAACTGTCCCTCAGTTGATTTGCAGAAAAGGCCAGAAAAGAGTACTTTCGACCACACAAATAGAACCCATTGTACAAAATATCCCTCACCCGTTTGAACATAGTGGTCTTTTGTGGGTGGTTGTAAGTTGAGGTGATTTCCCTAACAATAGGGGCAACATAGTATGTCAGCACATTTTTCTTAAGGCTTTGCATTGCTTCATCCATAAAAGTCACTCTTAGGAACCGATCGGACATGTTTCTGTAATTTCTCAAGACTCTGTTCGACAGCTCCACGTCTGGCGGAAGGCAATAGGCTTTTGATGGAGTTATGATCAATCTTCTAACTTCAACAATATCATCCATCTGCTGCGGCTTCTGAAGGAGTTTAGGGTTTTTCATCAGCCATTTCTGCACAAAATCTAAGGCCCTGTAAGCATCAAAAACGGGACGCTTGTAGGAATAAATGTGCTTAAGGGCAACCAAATTGATCTCCTCTGTCTCACTTCTCAACAGATCAAAAAACTTCTCTGGCATCTGATGTTGATTGATGATACCTTTGTGCACAACAGCGTTCACCATAAACATAACCTTGAAACTCAAACCTTTCTTATACTGAAAGCAAAAAAATGGATCTGACATTGGCAACCCAAAATCAGGCTCATCCTGCACCCGAAGGTGCTCTTGTGGACTTCCATCAACAACAGGCACCCTACGACTTTGAAGATATCCCAAGGCCTTCTCGAGTTGCGCTAGGCTCCTAGGTCGGAAAGAAACACGATAAGTGTTAGACCTACCAATTGCCCCACTTGGAGTGAAATCGGTAGTGCGTATCCATGGATCATCATCATCCAACAAATCAAAGGGCACGGACTCTTCAATGTCATCATCTGCAGTTCTGTAGTAAATCAATGGTGATGAAGCGAGCTGAAACAAAACTACAACAGAAGAAAAATCTCTGCAACGCTTAATCTCATTTATTTCCCTTGGTAAGAACTCCATCTTGAAATCGCATTTTATAACAGCGGGTCTGGCCCCACCTGTTATGGAGAATGCAGTATCCTTAGTAAAATGTAATTGGCACGTCCCATTGAACGGATCAACAAGAAAATCAGCCCCATTCCGAGGCCCCCTCCAACCAACAACAAATTCATCTCGGCTCCTCATAGCTCCAATCTCAATTGAGACATTGGATATCTTATAGGGTGTTGTAGTCCTTCTTCTTTCTCTCAAACGGTAAGGATTTTGTGGGCCCGAACTAACCTTTAAAAGTTGCCTTCCCAATCTAAGGTCTCCAGAACCTGCTAATGTTAGTGCCAATGCTGCTGAATCTGCAACTGCAAAATGCACAAATGCGTGAGGTTTGACCTTCTCATATTCAGTTTTTCTCTGCACCTGCTCAGCATTAATCTCATAGTTTGGATACGAGTCTTGGGGAGTTGAGGAAGTCTTCACTCGACACCTCCAGACAAGTCCGACTTTTTCTTCAAGGTAGTCCAAAAGAATATTAGCCGAGACATAATCATCTAGCCCTCCAAGGCTAATTTGAGTGACAATCATGTCTCTGACTCCCACCTCAGATCCCATTGTCTTTTATGTAAATTGTCAGAAATTCTGTAGCATATGATCTGCAGGAAATATAACATTTATCAAGGACATGAACAGAGAACCCAACAACAAGAATATCGAGTAGCATCAAAGCAATAGAGAGAAAGCAATAGCAACATGTGATAATAACTTGAACATGAACATCACTGGTATTTTAGAAATAGGAAAAGCAAACGACATGCATGAATGCATACATATAGATACACTTGCATGGTTATAAGTAGATCTCCTATTTGAATTACTCCGTAGTCCAGAATCTGTCCCTTCCCCACCAAAAGGGGGTAAGAAAATACCGATAAAAGCAGTAAAGCACTTCTATACAATCAGCATTACTACTTGCTGGAGTTCAGGAGAACCAGTTAATACAACAAAATCATATGCTTTTAGCAAACGAGCATGAAGAGATTCTCCATGTCCAAAAGACATCACACTCAAAAAACTTAAAACAAGATAAACCCTTTTCTCCAATGTCATTCACAAATAGAATTAACAGAAACCTTCAACGTAGAGTAAAGTAGGGAAAACATCATCAACACATTACACTTATGTATCAAACGTAAGCTACATTTCATGTTGAGTAAACATGATCTATATCGGATAAGACAAATCAAACCATATCCTATTTAACGAGCTCATAACAGAACCAAACCAATCACTAATACCACAAATTCTTAAAGATTAATTTTGATTTTGATCCCATAAGACATGCGTTTGTCCGCTTTTGATCCCGATACTATCATTTTTTGTCCCAAAGGAAGTGAAGTATCATTTTTAGTCACGCTGTGACGTTTTCCGTTAAAATTGGTGTCGATTTTGGTCCCGTTTTACTATCCATTTTGGTCCCAAAAGAAAAAATTTCCAAAACTTCATCCACAATTTTGGAGGCAAATTTCACCTGTTTTTGCTATTTGTTTTGGATGCTATTGTTTTGGAGGGAAGTTTCACATCGTTTTTGAGGGAAAAATCCCACCAACATTGCCACTATGCATACCAACTCGCCAAACAAAATAAACAACTTAACACAACACAATTACGATTGTGAAACAACAGAACATCACCTAGATAATGTTTTGGATGATCAAAGCAATAATCAAGATTCCTTTCTAACAAGCCTGAGATATTTTGTTTGGATAGAAAGATATGCAAAATCATTCATGAACTCAAAGAGTGAGACTTTTATGATAGACTTTCCACACTATGCTTTAAATGTGATTAGGGAGATGCAGAAGTAAAAAATGGATATTTATGGTGAAACAATTAGCGTGATGCACGAAACTATTAAATGTTTCAAAATTACTCATACACCATATTGATTAAACAACTAGAGTGAAATTTCATTGCTCAAAAACACTTTTGATGCACATACTCATCTGAGGGGAAATTTTAAGTTGGACCAGTTCAATGATACATCACAATTTTGATGATTTTTGCTTGAATGTCTGATTCATGGATAGAAGCTGCTAGATAGAAGTATAGAACAATTGAGAGTCCCAAGTCATAGGTTGTAATAACCAGCAAGTAGAAGTAGTAGATGAGGTTCCATTGCTATTTTGCTTCAAGCGGAACTTCAGAGCTCCAGTTTAGGAGAGAGAAAGGCTTTAATAGTTGATACATAAGAGAGACAACAGGTGCAGTCAATTAAACACATGCATATACAAAATCTGAACTGTGTTGTTTGAGCTTAGCAAAAGCAAAAGAAAAATATAAGCTACATTTGGGAGTATTTTTTTATGTTGTCTTCTTTTATTGGAGGAGCACATTTATACGAATCCAAAACTGTTTCAGAAACTTGTGGCTTAATAGTACCTATATATTGATGGTTCCTGCTTATGTTCATGATTTAATCATATTATTGATTGATTCCAATCTTGCGAAATGTAGCTTGTTAATATTTGAGGAACTAAGTCTTGGAAGAAACTTCTATTTGCTGTTTGCCTATTTACTAAATTTTTTCTATCATTGATTTTAAATGTTCTGGAAAAATGAATGTGCAAAATGAGAACATGAATTGTCTTCCTATTCAAGCAAAAAACTTATGCAATTATTTCAAAAATCTGCATTTCATCATGCGACATTTGCTTGAATCAAACAAACAGCTTAACAACTATAACTCGTAAATATCAAATAAACACTAGATTAATTCCTAAATCCCTATGTTAAAATATCTCACAGGCGCGCTCAAGTGCAAATCATCGGCATCATTCCTGACCAATTTACGCCAGCAAACCAAACTCAAAACTTATTCATGCATCAACCCTTTTCCCCCATTTTTAGTATGAAAGTAGTGGTCATTTATTTTATAATCGAAAATAAAAAATAAAAAATTGAAATACTTGGAAATCTTCAGGGGTTGCTGCCGTTGAGGGTCGCTGAATTGAATTTGGACGGCACTGTTGCTGGTTCAGCCTCTGTCGGCGACAAGAAGCTCGCGTCCTTCGACAGTAAAGGTAACATGTGTTTGCCAGAAAAGGGCCAAAATCTTTTTTGCTTCACAGCTGAGAAAATTTATGGGTAGAAAAAAACTTCTTCGTATAATCACGACTTGAACTACTTGAGAATTGGGAATTTTGTTCGAATTCGATTGAAATTAGGGATTTGGTGATTTGGGAATTTCTTGAGAAGTTGGGGTTTTGTGTTCAATTAGGGGGATTTGGCTAACTTAGGGCTAAACTTCCCCCTAAAGACACGCACATGAGTACCATGTGAAATTCCCCGTTAGTTCATAACTGGATGTTAAAATCAATTTCATTGTGCTAGACAAAATACACATTGACTTTCGAGTCAATTACCAAATCAGAAATAGCGCATTTAATAAGATACATTACACCCAATTTAAACCGTATAATGCAGTTATTTATCGACAAACACTCAATCAATGAGATCACAAAGTAGAACTACATCATTCCTTCAAAAAACATCGAAACTTCACTCACAATAAAACTCAGAAATTGAAACAATTAATTGCTGCAAATCAAGAAAGGTCCCATCAAGAAAACCCCCCAAGAAAATGAAAAATGAAAAAACGCAACAATTTACAGAGATCCAACTAACCTTTCCTCCCCCGCCAGCCAATCAACTTGATTCTCACTGTGTGTGTGTGTGACTGGGAAAGTAAGGACTAAGGAGTGAAAGAAAAGGAATTTCAATAAGAAATTTTGCTGTGGGAATTAAAAACGCTCTAAATCAAAAAAGTTTCTTCCTTTCCACTTTACTTTTCCCTCTCTACTATTTTGTTTTGGCGCATCCAACCCCCTTTGAAGGGTGGGGTGGGGGAGGTGGAGGGTCGCGGAGGTTCATGTGGGGAGGCTTTTTTGTCCTTTTTCAATGGACTGAGTGGAAAAGTGTTTTCTTCTTTGTTTGTATAAATATTCTGCAACTGTCAATTGTGTAATTGGGAGTGTTGTATTTACGTATAAATTTTTGATGGAATTCGAATTCATTATAATAGTAAATGATTCATTTATTAGGGAAAAATGAAAAGAAAAATGAGTTGGTTTAAATATTTCAAGCCATCAATATTTTAAGTTAGATCGTTTGTTTTAATAAAAGTTCATATCAATAAAGACCTAGCTCGATTATTTTTTAGATGCCGGAAAAATGCATTGAATGTTGGTTTTGGTTTATCACCATATATATGATAGTGTATCAGCGGAAATTGCTAACAACTAATACAAAATACTAAGAGGACTTCCAAAGATATAATATATCCTAAACAGTTAGAGGGGATGATAACACAGTCTCTTAAATTTTGAGATCTGGCCTATAATTAATTTATGTGCACTTGCATTCCCTTGGTAATACTAAACAAGACAAGTAGATATCAGAAAAAAATGGCAATACTAAAGAAAGAACAAACTAAAGTAAGACAACTAAATTCTTAACCAAAATTGTTTGCCCAAAATCCCAAGAAAGGGACTCCTACAATATTTATCCAAATTTCCAAATACCAACTTCTATTCCTCATGTTGGCCTATATTCAAGAAAGGTAAATCTGCTTTTTATAGTCTTCCATTGTTACTACTTCAGCCTAATTAACAACCTGAGATATGTGAATCCTATCAAATCAAATGAAATGCTTAGGCACCAAAATAACAAAAAATAAATCCTCACTTTCTTAGCTGCCCGCCAAATTTTAACTCAAGGGAACATATATGAACAATCCCAACTTCAAAAAATTTAACCTTTTAGGCTGTTCTACTAGAAACAAATTCATCAATCATTCAAGAACAAACAAACAAACGTCTCTCTCTCTCTCTCTCTCTCTCTCTCTCTCACACACACACACACACACATACACGGAGGGAGGGAGAGGTAAAAGAGAACTGACCCTGTGCAAGCAATCAACTGAGAAACCAAAGAGGGAATCGATCTACACGGCTACACCAATACTTCATCCACTGCTGGTACAATTGAAACTTTAAAAAATCATTCCTTTTTCGAAGCCGGGATCCAAATAGCCATCAAAAAATAGAGCTCACTAATCTGCAATCCAAAAAAAACAAAAAAAAAAAACAAAAAAGATTTGATTAATCAATCAAACATAATTTATATATTCTGTTCAAATCCTCCACCCACCACTATCATAGCTTAATTTTGCTATTTATGATTATTAAAATCTGATAGTAATATTTAAAGTATATCAAATTTCCCCCAATAACCGAACCTACGATATTGGCCCATAAGGCCAAAAATATCTGGAAACATTAGCTATGAATGATCACTAATTAGCATTGGAGTTGGAACACCTTCAACACATTACACTTACGTATCAAACGTAAGCTACATTTCATGTCGAGTAAACATGATCTATACCGCGTAATACAAACCAAACCCAATCCTATTTAACAAGCTCACAACAGACTCCACCAAACCAATCACTGATACCACAAATTCTTACAGCCAAGGGAAACAGGACAAGAAAAACCAGAGAGATTATAGTCTCACTATTCTAGAAAGATAGAATGCACATCAATTCACTAACCACATGACATTTATCAACAAGGGGGATTAAAAAAAATATAAAAAAAAAAACCTCCCTTCTTCTAGTTCAGTTTTCTCATTTCCATATTAGAAAAGACGAAACGCCTACGAGTCCCAAAATAAATTTCATAGTTCTTGACAGAATACACATTGACGACTTTCAAGTCAATTACCAGATCAGAAACAGCGCATTTAATAAGATACATTACACCCCAATTTAAACCACATAATGCAGTTATTTATCGACAAACGCTCAATCAATGTGATCACAAAGTAGAACTACATCATCCCTTCAAAAAAACATCGAAACTTCACTCACGCAATGAAACCCAGAAACTGAAACAACCAATCGCTGCAAATCAAGAAAACCCCCCAAGAAAATGAAAGATAAAGAAAACCCCACATTTTACAGACACCCCACTAACCTTTTCCTCCCCTGCCGGCCAATCAACTTGATTCTCACTCTGCGTGTGTGTAATTGGGAAAGTGGGGAGTGAAAGAAAGAGACATTTCAATCAGAAATTTTGCTGTGGGATTTAAAAACGCTCCAAATCAAAAAAGTTCCTTCCTTTCCACTTTACTTTTTCCTCTCTACTATTTTGTTTTGGCGCATCCACCCCCCATTGAAGGGTGGGGGTGGGGGTGGGGGTGGTTGGGAGGTGGAAGGTCGCGGAGGTTCACGCGGGAAGGCTTTTTTGGCCTTTTTCAAAGGACTGTGTGGAAAAGTGTTTTCTTCAAAATATTCTGCAATTGGGAGTGTTAGTATTTATTTTAGGGATACAGTTTGGTCCTATAACTATACCCGAAATTTCAGTTTGGTCTCGAAATAAAATTTGGGTTTAAATTAATCTCTCAACTTTTTAAAAGGTATCATGTTAATCCCTAAACTAATTTTTGTTAATGTCCGTCAGTAACGGCGTTAAACTAAGGGAAAAGAAAAGTCCGAGTTGGTCCTACAACTATACCCGAAATCTCAATTTAGTCCCGAAATAAAATTTTGACTCAAATTGGACCCCTTTTTTTATTAAACCCTAATTGGATTAATTCAAGATCAATATACAAAGTCACATGTACAATTTATGTATCTGAAAGTTTGGGTGTCCTTTTCAATAGTCTCAGTCAAAATTTAATATTTTTAGAATTCAATAGTAAGTTGTGGGTCTATCTAATCTACATAATGAGATTTTGATGATATATAAGTATAGGCCAAGACAAAAAAAAATGTACGTATTATTATTATTTCGTGATTATTAGAAGAAGAAAACTAGTCAGTTTATACCGTTTCTATCATATATCAATTCCAAATAAGTTTATTGATAAATATTATATTCATTATAATATCATTAATTATATCGACACATTGGAGAAAAACATATACATTTACTAATTATATCATCCACACTCATTTGAATATCTTGAGATGTTCTTCGAATTTTTCATAGACTTTATTAATTAATAAAAAATGAAAAAGAATAGTCAAATAATAAAATTATTAATAAAGTGAAAACGAGACTAAAATATTCCACATTGAACAATTAAAATTTGGGTTAAAATTTTATATAGTGACCAAACTGAGATTTCGAGTATAGTTATAGGACCAGCTTGGACTTTTTCCCTAAAATTAACGTCGTTAGTGACGAATGTTAACGGAAATTAGTTCAGGGATTAACGTGATACTTTTAAAAAGTTGAGGGATCGATTTGGGCCAAAATTTCATTTCAGGACCAAATTGAGATTTCAAGTATAGTTGTAGGACCAAATTGGACTTTATCCCTTTAGGGCTCGTTTGCTAGACTTCATGGGATAAACCATGATGTCTATGACTAGGATGACTTTACAAGATAACGTATCAATATTATGTTTGCTAGAAAATATTTTAAGATGTATAGATTGGTAATCCATTGTTTGGTTTCATTGACTAATTTACAAATCTCTAAATTAAGTCTAAAAATAAATTAATATTGCTATATCAGATTTTGTGGTTACACATCCCACCTTGGATGTATGATACATAATCAAACCTTATCAAGCAAAGGCCTGATAAGGATGATGGGCCATTCATTTATCATGGGCTTTATGATTCTAACCAAACAACATATTAGGGTATTATACAAATCTATCACTCCCTTATCATACATAGCAAACGAGCCATTACTTTATGTATGAAATTCTGGTGGAATTCCAATTCATATCTTATTAAATATTTCGACGAGTTACTAAATGTGCCACCATTTTTAATGTTTGAAGTTTTGTGTTCGAACGAGCTGAAAATGTTTAAAGATGTAACGATTCACTTTTACGTAATTTGAATTACTTAAATTATTTAATTGCTTTGAGTTGAATTTTAATTTATTTGGTGATGCTTGATAGAATTATACAGACTTGAGGGAGTGCACCTCCAGTTTTGGAAAGAAATTTTAGAACTTAAACTTGATCCTTTATTATTTGAGTTTGTTTAAATATTTTCGAAATAAAAATAATTTATTTTACATTTATGCCTGGGCTAGTATGTTTATTTTAGTAGGCTTTTTTCCTTAAGAGTCTATAAGTGAGATTTTAGTCTCAACGTATCCAACTATTGAGATGAATCTTACTTGAGAAGATTGGCAAGCTTACTAGAGAAGTTTAATAAAGCAAATTCTTTTCTGACAAGACAGTTCTCATCAATTTCATTCCATAATCTGTTTTTTGGAATTTTCGAGAAGGTTCAATTGGCCGAAATGAATTTCTAGACTCGCGGATGTCGACTAAAGGAGAAGAAAGGCTCACATCTCAGATGACCTCCCCATCGCCTGCGCCCCTTTCGCTTCGAAGCGGAGAGAAAGAAGCTCGTCTGGACCGCTCCCATCCCATCGGCCTGGCCCGGTCGCCCTACGCGACTGGCCCTTCAAAAGGATCCGAAGGAGTCTCTTTGGAGAGTCCCTTCTTTCCAATCAATAAATATAGTGAATGTACACCCAATGGATTATTTGATCCATATTGATGCAATGCGGCCAGATGAAGAAGACTGGCGCCTACTAAAATAAAGGGGAGTAAATGATGAAGACTAAAAAAACGATTTAAGGTGGCATTGTCCACGGAGAACCCACCCCAAAGCAAGCTTTATTAAACTTCTCTAGTAAGCTTGCCAATCTTCTCAAGTAAGATTCATCTCAATAGTTGGATACGTTGAGACTAAAATCTCACTTTTATATATATATATATATATATAATTTTATCCCCATCACCCTCACCCTAGAAGCTTCCTTACTCATATTCACACTAAAGAAATACTTTCCTACCCCTTACTCCAAAGCTCTCAATTATCTAAGCTCCACAGCAAATTCTTTAAGGATTCAATTGCTCAAAATTTCAATTCAAGGAGATGTAGCAAGATCAATTATTGTCCAAAGTTTTCCAACTCAATTTTATCTATTAAACTTTCTCATTTTACACCAAAGATTAATTTAAGTTTTCCAGTTTTCATCCATAGATCTATAACAATACCACTATCTTCTTTGAAATTAGCATCAAACACCCATATCAATTGTTGAAACATAAAGTTTAAAATCACTAGCTCTTATTTGTGATGAATTAACCTCAACATATAGATAAATAAAAAGAAATGCCTATAATCCCCACCTTTAAAAGTACTCACCTCATGTTTTTAATACTTTCAGGTTAGTGAGCTTGGAGCAATGTGAAGGAAATGAGGCGGACATGCTTATGATGCTTGTGTTAATTAATTCGATCTTTTGACCTTGTTACAATAAGTTAGTTATTTTAAACCTGATATTTTATGACTAATGTCTTTTGAATTAACCCGCGCTAATAGTCGAATATTATGATTTTATCTATGTCTCGAAAATAAATTTTATATTCCGAATTATAAATTCTCTCATTGATATGATTTGTGATTTTTTATTGGAAACTATCTTTGAATTACAGATATTTCCGAACTGAGTATATATTTTAAAGAATACTTTATGGATTATTTCCCTACATAGAAATTCAAGCATGAATATTTTTTTAAAAAATATCATGCAAATTATAATTATTGTTAATTATTTTCCACTTTAAAGAGTAGAAAGAGTAATATTTTAAATTAAAAAATTTAGGGTGTTACAGAAGCCTTATGTTCGAACAGTCTAGATATGTTTGAAGTCGTGTGTTTGAACGGTACTTAAGCAAAAAATCATGAAATCCGTTCGAAAATTTATTTTCGAATGAGACTTATTTTAAAAATAATGTCTGTTTGAAAATAGAATTTCGAACAAACATGCGGAGTTCAAAATTTTATTTTCGAACCACTGTCGATTTTTTTCTTTTTAAGTAAAGGGCATTTAAGTAATTTTAAAATTATTTTATTTTTTCTTTTTTTTCTTTTGTGCTGCAAAGAGTAAAATTAGCAGTGCAAATAATCACTCCCTATTTCAAGGCTTCACTGTTATAAATCGAATTGTTTATTTTTTTTAATATAAAAAGAGTGTGATTTTACAATTTTGGATTTACATATTATACCCTAAGGCTTGTTTACTTCAAGTATTTACAATTGAGTTGATAGATAGTTTAGAGGATGAGAGAATGGATAAATCATATCTCACCTCTTTAGGTGGGATACATATTCCACAAATAGGCACACAACGCTCATTTATCACGGGTCTTGAGTTATCCACCATTTTAATATCATGCAAAGTAAACATAGAATAACTTATTAATCAACCCTTATTCATCAAAGTAAACAAGACCTTATTTTATATTTTATTTAAGGGAAACAATGTAATCATCTAATATTATTTAGTATTTTATTATTACATGAATTATTATTATTATTATTATTATTATTATTATTATTATTTAGAGTTTACCCATTAATGACATAAAATACAAATATTAATTCATATGGGAAATTGAAGTCCTAGCTAGGTAGTAGTAACCTTGGAAAGAGTGGGATTGACAACACTATAGCCTCCATCCACAACAAGATTCACCCCACTCACATAGCAAGCCTCATCACTAGCCAAGTAAAGAGCTGCATTTGCAATATCCTTTGCCTTAAGAATTTTCCCCTTCAAATTCCCAACTTCACACATTATGGCTTCAAACATCATCTTCCTCATTTCATCATCGGCATACCTCCCCGTCACCACCCCAAACGGCGACACGCAGTTAACCCTAATCCCATGCAATCCCAGCTCGGCAGTCAAGCTCTTAGTCAGCCCCACAATCCCGTATTTCGACGCCACGTAAGCATGCTCAGCAATCCCCGCGATCTCCGTGCAAGCGCTCGCGGTGAAGATTATGCACCCCTTCTTTGTCAGGACCATAACCCTCGCAGCCTCCTTGGCTGCGAGGAAGGCCCCGACCAAGTTGACGCCAAGGGTGCGCTCGAGCGCATCCTTGGCAGCGTTGAGGATGCTCCCTGAGGAGCCGTCCGTCATGATTCCCGCATTGCTGTACATGATGTCGAGGCGGCCGAATTTGGCGACCGTAGTGTCGACTAAGGCGCGGACTTGATCCTCGTCCGTGACATCGCAGTGGATGTAAGCGATGTCGCCGCCGATGTTGTCGGCTAGGGCTTGGCCGACGTTATCCTGGATGTCGGCGATCACAACCTTGGCGCCGTGCTTGGGAATAGGGCCACCGTGCTTGCTCCGATGCCGCTTGCGCCGCCGGTCACGATCATCACCTTCCCTTCCAACCTGCATCGACGACATACAATGTATTACATACGTATGATTTTGTATCAGGATCGATTAAATTAAGGATAGTGGTTTGTGAACATGATTTCTCTAAGGTATCACCTTCTGTTGCTACTCATCTTGGGGTATTAAGAGCAAATGTTTTGTTTTTTAATTTGTATTTTCTCCTTTTATTTAAGTGATAATGTATATTAATAATAAGTGTGATGTTGGATTGTTGGAGTGGTTTATATTCATGTGATTCGCCTGTAACTATAAGATGGTAGGATTAGGCGCCGTGAAATTTTGATTCATGAAAGACTTGCACATTAATATTTAATAATTATAATAGTACTAGCTCCTACCTAATTATATTGCTCATGAAAATCATCTTATAATTAACAGTTTCTCTTTCCTTCCTCTTCAGTATTATGGTCATGTATTCATGTATATATATACTTTCAATTTGGAACTAATTTATGTATTCATCTTATAATGAACGTGCAGATTGACTACTAATTTAAATAAAATCTACAACAAGCACTCCAGATATGAGTAGACAATAATTTATCCCAGCATTCAAACACGAGCCAAAGAGGTAAAAACAACTCAATCCCAAGCATCATCTAGCTATCAAAATAGAAAGAACTTTTTTACCAGAATATGCTTGCTGAATATCTTGAAACTTTTTCTTTGCCTCTTCCACGTACTTTGGATTTGCAGAAGCACTGCAACGATCTGGATGCCATTTCTACCATAAAAGAAAAGGGAAAAAAAAGAGAGAATTCAATTAAGAAATATCCGCACAACATCAATCTCTAAAACCAGCAAAAATCTGAAAATTTGATATGATCTTCATGTATATTCTACAATTTACTCAAATCACCAAGATTCATGACTGCTTTGCCAGTAAAGGAGTCAGTATTTGAGGGAAAATTGTCTGCAAGATGATTATATATATATGTGTGTGTGTGTGTGTGGAGAGAGTGAGAGAAAGAGAAGGTGAATTCATTATAAATGGATCCATTTTCTTTGCGTTCGCTGCAAACACCAACATAACACTTGGAATGCCGAAATTTTAGAATGTTGCAGCAATACATTATCCTTCAAAAAAGTAATGCACTACATAGAGTAGTTTTACCTTGTGAGGAGGGAGCACATCCCCTTCATTAGATTGAAACTCAAGAAGACTTTTGCGGTTTTGCCCATTAACCCTGTCTATAGAATGCACATTTAGAGTAGGCCAGCAAAACAACAAAATGCAAGAACACATATGAAATTAGCTGAAATTCACCACCCGAATCAGATAGCTACTATTTTTATTCACAATCATGATCAAGCCACTGTTTTAATAGCAGAAACATTAGATATTGCACAAACCTCACAAGCAAATGACTATAATACTAAGGGGAAGAAAACAAATTTCAGATGATAGAAAACGGAAGTAGCCAAACAAAATCAGTAAACCCGTTAAAAGACACCTAATCGACCAGATTCTGCAGTATACTCCTAAACCTTTACAAAATTATCACATGTTGAATTTTATTTCATAGACGTCTAGTAACCATATATTTTCTCATGTACAAATAACATTCAGCACCATTATACAAATTATGAATTGATGGTAAATGTCTCAATCTTTCCTTAATTTTTCACTTAGGGACTAAAACTAGCAATACAAACCCTCAGCAACAACCATCCAATTTGAAAAAAAATAACAACAAAATGCAATACACCAATTACAGAGTTTAAGGAGCACAAATCCAAAAACACAAATATATGATAAACATAAATTCGGGCCTCTGAACATTACCCCAGCAACTAATGCACCAACCAATTGCAGCAAAGAAATTCGCCCACCATGAAATCAATGCAATCCCTTAAAAAAAAAAACAGAAAATGTTAAAATCCATAGTGTCAAACCACTGATAGTTTACAAGCAATTCCCAAGCCAACACACACACACTTACACACACAAATCAAGAAAAAATGAGTCTTGAACTGATAGAACCGAACTCTATAAACCCAAAGAGAAAAAAGGACAGAACCGACAAGAATATTACCTACCAATAAATATACAATGTCCCGCTTAAAGATTAATTTGCTCTTCCGGGTGATCTGGGAAGAAAAATTAGTAAAAGGCTTTCTTGAGAGTGAAACCACAGTAAAGGGGCGGGAGAGATGTGAATCTCAGCAGTAGAACCGAGACGGCGACAGTGACAGAGACCTGGACGGCGACAATGAGGACTATAGGATGAGAGAGAAACGGTGGTCAGCGGGGGTGAGAGAGAGAGAGAGAGAGAGAGAGAGAGAGAGAGAGAGAGAGAAGTAGAATGCAAATACATACTCTTTTTATATAATGGGATTCTGATAAACTCAAGAAAATCAAACTGGTCTACGATGATTCAAGATATTGGAGAGGCTAAGAGAATGTGTATATATATCACGATATTATAATCGAGAAAGAAACTCATAACAATCCATTGTACTGGGCAACTTCTCTATGATAAGGGCTTTTTTTTCTTTTTTATTTTTAAAGGTATAGGGGTAGAGGAGGGAGGAAAGCATGCCCGTGTGGATTAAGGCAGATACTGACTTCCATAAGCGGCAGAGTGGCCTTGACGATGACAATAACACCTGAAGAAGCTAATAGAACCCGAATCATATTTTATCAGCTAGGTACCTCCCCAGAGAATCAATGGGCTTATCCTCGGAGATAGAATTTTCCATCTTTCTGCGCCTGATTTTAATCCGAGCAAGATAATCAGCAGCTATCCAAGCAAAGCTTAACAAAACTGTTGTCTTCTCAGGATCATCTACTTGCTGTATCTCCTTAAACTTCTTTACCCAACTCTCATGGTATGTTACCTGATACCATGCTGATGCCTTTTTTTCGTAAAGAATATTCTTCTCGTGATCGGAGAGCTGACCAAAATCAGGGCCCATGCACTCGAAAACTTTCCTGTAGTCCTTCCTGAGGGCGCTATAGGCATGCTTGAGCCTTTCCTTCAACTCCCCTTGTTTTTTGCTGCTGTACCTTGGCATGGACCATATGTGTCCCGTAACAACTTCATCTTCGCTGTTCACCTTGTACTGTCCTAAAAGACCAACCAACTGTCCATCGTAGGAACACTTGCAATTCCATGCATCAGCAATGAAACTTGCCGAACCCACAATCTCGAGGTTCTGATCATACACAATGTTTTCGGGTGGATATGTGAGTTGTGAAGACTCTTCATAATCCCGGTCATAAGCATCTCTGACTTTACGGTAGAGCTTACCTAAGATCTTAGTGGATTTATATGATTGAAGCTCTTCTTTCCCCATGAAGTCTGGATACATCTTAGGCTTCAAATCATGAGGCATAGACACAATCTTTCCTGTTTTGGGGAAATCAACAGCAATCGCAGCAAGCTCTGCCAATTTAATGCATTTCTCATCCAATGCCCCATATTCACTAAGATCAGCATGAACCACATGAGCATTGCAGATGGTACCCAAACTTTCATTCACAATGTTCCTTGTGAAAAAATCAATAATGTCCTGCAGAAAAAGCATGTCGTGTTAAAGCATATATACCAAGAAGAGGAATATGGAACAAGCAACGATTCAGTCACAACATTATTCAAGACATGCAAAATAAATTCAAATGTGAACACAGCAAAGTAAGTCTGCCTCAGGTCATAATACATCTCTGTCATGTACTGAATTATTAGAATAAAATCGAATACCACAAAACAGACAGACTGTTTATATGTATCACATCGGAGAAGAACCAATACTACCTTCACAGGTGCAGAAATTACTTACCAGAAATATCATAAATGGAATGACATAAGCATTAAAAAGAGATATATATACATATATGCATATGTTTATGTAAGAAATATGAATTACTCTGTGCGTCACATCATGTAGGCATTGTTTAACTTCTGCAGGTTCATAGTCCATCGGGGGCCAGCTTGTCTTGCTCGGAGGGATAAGATTCTCATCCCACGTAACGAAATAGAGATCCCCATCCAGATCACTCCCAGATGCTTCATTTGGATGTGGTCGATCTCCCCTCTGAGGGAAGACAAGACAATCATGCAGATGGTGCAGCCCTTCAACATCAACCGCCTCCAGAATCCGCACATCTCCAGGGTGAAGACAAGGATTCTTTGCAATTACTACAAGGCCCTTAATAACTTCGGGGTTTTTCTTGGTCTTAGAAAACTCCGATCCATGCTTCACAAAACAATCTTCTAAAGATGGGTTTGAGATCCGGATGAAGCACTGACCCTGTTCAAGTACACCAAGCTCATCCAAACAACCCATCAACCACCTCCCTGAGTTAACGAAAATTCTAGCTCTTTCCCTAAGGTCCCCAAGCTGGGAAACTCTGATGCTCGTTATCATTCCTCGTAGATGAGGTTCAGTTTGAGGCCTGAAACCAGCAGCTAGCATCATTGCTGCTGTATTCCCTTGATCGCTGCATGAAGCAGTAAGCACATCAAATGCCAAGTCTGTGTCTTCGAGCATGGAATCGAGTCTTGAAACCATCAATTCTTGCATACTCCAAAATTTATCATACTGCACTTCTAAAGCAGACAGTAGTGTAACAATTTGCCTATTCAGAAAACCGGCCTGGAATTGAGTCCAGGAACAAATCTCGAGCGTTGTATGATTTGAATCGAATTTTTTCATACTTGGACGGAGTTGCAACCGGGGTTCGCCCTCTTTAGCAGGCCAACACACAACAACACCTTTGTAACCTGCATATCTTATCTGATAAGCAGAGGGTAAATTTGTACTAAGCTGCAATTTATCTGCAACTTCCTTTGCAGCATCTTCTGATATCATGCCTATTCCATCAGAGAAAATATACCCATTCCTCTCAACTTCGGGAAGCTTGTGGTTAACTTCTGATGATGGCACTTCAACTGTAGCATAGGTCGAAGAGAAGCACTGCCCCATTCTTGCTGCATACTTTGCAACATTACGATCAGTGAATTTCCCCATCCAATTTTTGATGCTGTCAACACTAGTATTTTTGTCTTCCGCAAAAAACCAGGCAGAACTGTCCCTCAGTTGATTTGCAGAAAAGGCCAGAAAAGAGTACTTTCGACCACACAAATAGAACCCATTGTATAAAATATCCTTCACCCGTTTGAACATAGTGGTCCTTTGTGGGTGGTTGAAAGTTGAGGTGATTTCCCTAACAATAGGGGCAACATAGTATGTCAGCACATTTTTCTTAAGGCTTTGCATTGCTTCATCCATAAAAGTCACTCTTAGGAACCGATCGGACATGTTTCTGTAATTTCTCAAGACTCTGTTCGACAGCTCCACGTCTGGCGGAAGGCAATAGGCTTTTGATGGAGTTATGATCAATCTTCTAACTTCAACAATATCTTCCATCTGCTGTGGCTTCTGAAGGAGTTTAGGGTTTTTCATCAGCCATTTCTGCACAAAATCTAAGGCCCTGTAAGCATCAAAAATGGGACGCTTGTAGGAATAAATGTGCTTAAGGGCAACCAAATTGAGCTCCTCAATCTCACTTCTCAATAGATCAAAAAACTTCTCTGACATCTGATGTTGATTGATGATGCCTTTGTGCACAACAGCGTTCACCATAAACATAACCTTGAAACTCAAAACTTTCTTGTACTGAAAACTAAAAAAGGGATCTGACTTTGGCAGCCCAAAATCAGGCTCATCCTGCACCCGAAGGTGCTCTTGTGGACTTCCATGAACAACAGGCACCCTACGACTTTGAAGATATCCCAAGGCCTTCTCGAGTTGCGAAAGGCTCCTAGGTCGGAAGGAAACACGATAAGTATTAGACCTACCAATTGCCCCACTTGGAGTGAAATCGGTAGTGCGTATCCATGGATCATCATCATCCAACAAATCAAAGGGCACGGATTCTTCAATGTCGTCATCTGCAGTTCTGTAGTAAAGCAGGGGTGATGAAGCGAGCTGAAACAAAACTACAACAGAAGAAAAATCTCTGGAACGCTTAATCTCATTTATTTCCCTCGGTAAGAATTCCATCTTGAAATCACATTTTATAACAACTGGTCCGGCCCCACCTTTTATGGAGAATGCAGTATCCTTTGTAAAATGAAATTGGCACGTCCCATTGAATGGATCAACGAGAAAATCAGCCCCATTCTGAGGCCCCCTCCAACCAACAACAAACTCATCTCGGCTCCTCATAGCTCCAATCTCAATTGAGACATTGGATATCTTATAGGGTGCTGTAGTCCTTCTTCTTTCTCTCAAACGGTAAGGATTTTGTGGGCCCGAACTAACCTTTAAAAGTTGCCTTCCCAATCTAAGGTCTCCAGAACCTGATAACTTTACTGCCAATGCTGCTGAATCTGCAACTGCAAAATGCACAAATGCGTGATGTTTGACCTTCTCGTATTCAGTTTTTCTCTGCACGTGCTCGGCATTAATCTCATAATTTGGATACGAGTCTTGGGGAGTTGAGGAAGTCTTCACTCGACACCTCCAGACAAGTCCGACATTTTCTTCAAGGTAGTCCAAAAGAATCTTAGCCGAGACATAATCATCTAGCCCTCCAAGGCTAATTTGAGTGACAATCATGTCTCTGTCTCCCACCTCAGATCCCATTGTCTTTTATGTAAATTGTCAGGAATTCTGTAGCATATAATCTGCAGGAAATATAACATTTATCAAGGACATGGACAGAGAACCCAACAACAAGAATATTGAGAGCATCAAAGCAATAGAGAGAAAGCAATAGCAACATGTGATAATAACTTGAACACGAACATCACTGGTATTTTAGAAATAGAAAAAGAAAACGACATGCATGTATGCATACATATAGATACACTTGCATGGTTATAAGTAGCTCTCCTATTTGAATTACTTTGTAGTACAGAATCCATCCCTTCCCCACCGAAAGAGGTAAGAAAACACACCGATAAAAGCAGTAAAGCACTTCACAATCAGCATTATTATTTGTGGAGTTCAGGAGGACCAGAACCAGTTACAGTGAAGCCATATGCTTTTAGCAAACGAGGATGCAGTGATTCTCTGTGTCCAAAAGACATCACACTCAATAACTTAAACGAAATAAACCCTTTCTCCAATGTCATTCACAAATAGAACTAACAGAAACCTTCAACCTAGAGTAAAGTAGGGAATCCACCATCAACACATTACACTTATCTATACCGCATAAAACAAACCAAACCGAATCCTATTAAACGAGCTCATAACAGACTCCACCAAACCAATCACTGATACCACAAATTCTTACAACCAAGTGAAACAAAACAAGAAAAACCAAAGAGATAGAAAGATAGAATGCACATCAATTGACTAACCACATAGCATTTATCAACAAGAAAAAACTCCCTTTTCATAGTTCAGTTTTCTCATTTTCATATTAAAAAGACGAGTCCCAAAATCAATTTCATCGTTCTTGACAAAATACACATTTAATAACATACATTACACCCCAATCAAACCATATGATGCAGTTATTTATCGACAAACACTCAATCAATGTGATCACAAAGTAGAACTACACCATCCCTTCAAAAAAACATAAAAACTTCACTCACAACAAAACTCAGAAATCGAAATAAACAATTGCTGCAAATCAAGAACCCCCCCCCCCCCCAAGAAAATGAAAAATAAAGAAAAAACCCAAAATTTACAGAGATCCCACTAACCTTTTCCTCCCCCGCCAGAGTGAAAGAAAGAGATAATTCAATAAGAAATCTTGCTGTGGGAATTAAAAACGCTCCAAATAAAAAAAAAAGTTTCTTCCTTTCCACTTTACTTTTCCCTCTCTACTATTTTGTATTGGTGCATCCACCCCCCCTCCCCCCCACCCCCCGGCCCCCATGGGAGGGGGGTGGGGATGTCGCGGAGGTTCACGCGGGAAGGCTTTCTGTCCTTTTTCAAAGGACTGTGTGGAAATGTGTTTTCTTCTTTGTTTGTATAAATATTCTGCAACTGTCAATTCTGTAATTTTATATATATATATATATATATATATATATTTTATTTTATTTTTTATTTTATTTTTTTTTGAGCAAATCAATTTTATAATTGGAAGTGTTGTATTTACGTATAAAATTTCGTTGGAATTCGAATTCATATCTTATTAAATATTTTAAGTTGTTAATACTATAAATCGGATCGTTTATTTTAATAAAAGTTCATATCAATAAAGATTTGACTTGGCTAAATTAAACGTCGTGTTAATGAAAATGTAGCACGGTTATTTTGTAGGTGCTAAAAAGGTAAATTGAATATTAGTTTTGATTAAATTTTAAGTTTTTTTTTTTTTTTGGGCAAAGGTGTTATGTTGGGGTAAATTTTAGAAATTTGGAAGAGTGCATTAAAGGTTATATTTGATTAATTTAAAATTGTTTTTGTATTTAATTGACAGAAATGTTAGTTTTGGATATAAATAATTCATTTACTAGAGAAATGAAAAAAAGGGGTTGATTTTAATATTGAATATTTCAAGTTCTAAATGTTGTCAATATATTAAGTCGTGTCGTTTATTTTAATAAAAGTTCATATCAACAAAGATCTAGTCAGGTTATATCTTAGGTGACAACAAATTCATCAAATGTTAGTTTTGATTGAGTTTTAAATAGTTTATTTTTTTAAATTGACAAAAATGTTATTTTGTGATAAATTTGAAAATTCCAGAAGAATGCATTGAAGGTTATATTTGATTAATTTTAAATAATTTATATATTTAATTGACGAAAGTGATAGTTTTGAATATATTTTGAAATTGTTTTGGATATAAATAATAATTTACCCTTTGGAATGTCCCATAAAGATGTAAAAATGTTATATTATTATTATACAATTTTGTATTTTGCCTTTGTGGAATCAAATTGGTGGTACAATATTCCATTTACTTCACTATGTCAACACATGACTTTTGCGATATCAATAAAATATAAAATAAAAAGGGAGCGACACCACTGTTTTTACTCTTTGCACAAAAAAAAATGAAATTACTTAAATACCCTTTAATAAAATATTAAGTCCGAACATATTCAGGGGTGTTCGAATGTCGAAGTTCGAACATAATGAGGATGTTCGAACTTCAATTTTCGAACCGATTCCATATTTTTCGAAGTATAGGAATCGTTCGAATTAATATTATGTTCGAACTTCAATTTTCGAACTGATTCCATATTTTTCGAAGTACATGAATCGTTCGAATTAATATTCTCGAACAAGTTGAACTTGTTTAAAACTATTTTTCCGAACATGTTTTTTTAAGACGTGTTCGAAAATCAAAGTTCGAACACAGTGAGGATGTTCGAACTTCAATTTCGAACCAACTTCATATTTTTCAAAGTATGTGTCATTCGAATTAATACTCGAACAAGTTGGACATGTTCAAAATTATGTTTCCAAACATTTTTTTTTCAAGTAAAATATATATTTTGTTAGTGAAGTGTATTAATGTAACTATGCGTGGTGCAAATAGTAAAAATTAGGAATGCATTGAGTAGGTGAAGATGTGAAGTGCAGGAAGTAATTCTAGTAGTGCAAATAAAAACTCCCAAATAAAGAATCAAGGCGGCTCAACACAAAGTGTTACGGGCCTAAACATCCATAGCCCGACTCGGCCCAAATATCGGGTCGGGGCCATCCATGGATCAAAAGCTTATTTTTCATGTTTTTGATTAAGCGTCCCCGTCAATGTCTTTTTCGATATTCTTGTGAGAATCAACGATATAATATTGTAATCTTCCGAGTATTCTCATAATTAACGAATTATACAAACTCCCCTCGATCTCCAATATTTATTTTTGAATCCTCCACTCCATATACTCTACATGGCAACTCCATTATGTATAAATCAATTGGAATTTTAATAAACCTCTCAAGATACTTTCAATATTTCGATTTATGTATTAATATTAATTAAGTTTAAAATTTATAACAAAACTCAGCAACTTGCGCCTGTAGCTCAGTGGATAGAGCGTCTGTTTCCTAAGCAGAAAGTCGTAGGTTCGACCCCTACCTGGCGCGTTTTCTCTCTCTATGTTTTTTTTTCAAATTCTCTCTCTTCATTTTTTTTAATTTTGTTTACCCCTCTCCCCCCCCCCCTCTCTCTCTCTCTCTCTCTCTCTCTCTCTCTCTCTCTATATATATATATATATATATATATAAAATCGTTTAGCCAACTTTTTATGTCAACTCTTACATTTAGTTATAAAATTCATTACTATAATAATATTTATTTTTAAAATAATGATTATCATAATGCTATGAATTATGATCAATCATAGCTAACATTTATTGGTTAATAATTTATTATTTTTTTGAAAAATAACATACCTTAATTATGAAATAGTAAATCATAATAATCAATTATTAACTAAAAAAAATACTATGTTTTAATTATAAACCTTAATTGGGTTAAATTAACATTAAATAAATACCGGTATGGACGAAAAACGAGCCTATAACATGAAATATTACAAAATTGTATAGATTCGTAGCATAATCGCAATTTAAATTTCATACAATAAAGATCGTTATGAAATATAGTGTTTGGTTTTCATAAAGAAAAAAAGCCCAAAATCATTTCGGGTCGACCCCATTTAGCTAGAAGAATGAAAAATTTACACCGCGGTCCGCGGACGTTCTGACCTGGCCCGAATTGGACCTCAAAAAAATAGACTCAAATTGATTTCAGACCGTCCTGACGCAGCCTGATTTTTTTCCACTGGTCCAACAGGTCCGGGTCGGATTGTGCGGCTCGAATTGTCACCGTTATGTGTAGCAAATAAGCCCTTAACATAAGACTTTATAACAGGAAAAAAATATTCATTAAAAAAGATGAATTATAAAGGTGCAATATATGAAGATGTGATTGTCATTATTGCACCTCTTATCTCTTTATCTCGTTTTCAATTAGGCTACATCTTCATATATTGCACCTCTTATCTCTTTATCTCGTTTTCAATTAGGCTCTAATCCTCTCTCTCTCTCTCTCTCTCTCTCCATGCAATCCAAATTATCACACAATAAAACCATTTTTTCACCAAACTATAAAACCCCCCCTAACACAATGCAAAAACCTTATACTACTTTAAAAAACCCCAATTGAATATCAAACTCCCACATATATATATATACACATATATATATATATATAATGTCTCTAATCGCCGAGGTTCCGGGCTACCTGCAAGTCTTCTCCGACGGCGCCGTCGTCCGCACCGCCCAAAAAACCGCCGCATGCTCCACCACCTCCGCCACTTTCATCTCCAAGGACGTAACCATCGACCCATCAAAGCCCATCACCGCCCGAATCTTCCTCCCCACCTCCGCCACCCCGCCGCCGTCGCCGCTTCCGCTCCTCCTCTACTTCCACGGCGGCGGATTCTGCATCGGCTCCACCGCCTGGCTCGGCTACCACACCTTCTTAGGCAACCTCTCCGCCGCCGCCGGAGCCATCATCCTCTCCGTCGACTACCGCCTCGCGCCGGAAAACAAGCTCCCAACCGCCTACGACGACTGCTACGCCGCCCTCCAATGGCTCAGCTCCAGCTCCGAGCCGTGGCTCGAACACGCCGAGCTTTCCTCGCCGGCGACAGCTCCGGCGGGAACATAGCTCACCGAGTCGCCGTGAAATGTATTGAAAAGGCTATCCCTAACGTTTCGATCAGAGGGGTGCTGCCTATTCATCCGTATTTCGGCGGCGAGGCGCCGACGGCGACGGAGATGGAGGCGGCGGAGGGAATTTCCGCTGAGGCCGCCGCGAAGGAGTTGTTTTGGAAGCTGAGCTTGCCGGAAGGAGAGGACCGCGATTTCTACGGCTGCAACTTCGAAAAGGGGGCGGCGGAGATGGAATGGAGCGCGTTTCCGGCGACGACGGTGTTCGTAGCCGGGAAAGATTTGTTGAGAGAGAGAGGAGCTATGTATGCAGATTTCTTGAAGAAAAAAGGAGTGAAGAATGTGAATTTGGTTGAAGCTGAGGAAGAAGAGCATGTTTTTCATCTATGGAATCCAGAATCGGAGGCTGCGGTTTTGCTCCAAAATCAAATCAAGAATTTCATCAATTATATATAATATAATTATATATATATATATGTATGTATGCATATATATATACACACATATGTGAGTGTTGCTCATGCAATGCAATAAATTATTTATATTGTGATGATCATGATAATATATTGTATGCAAGATCGGAATAAGATGGTTTTTTTTCTTGATGTTTCATGTTAAATTTGTGGTGTAAATTTTAAATATAATAAGTTTAGTCTTCACCCTTGTTAATTACTAGGCATGTCAATCGGTCAAACCCGTTCAGTTTCGGGTCAATCCTATTCGATTTCGGGTTCATTCGGTTCGGATTTATTTGGTTAAATTTTTCTTTAAGCTGAAAATTATTGGCCCTAAACCTAACCCTTCGATTTTCAGGCTAACCCGTAGGACGAGCATGTTAACGAATTTTTTTCACATGTATAAATTCTATCTTTGATAATAATTTTTAAAATTGTCCATCATCTCCTATTCTTGAAATAAATAAACACACGAAAAATAAGATAAAATGAAAAAATACGACAAATATAAAATTTCATTAACATGCAACAAATAAAGAGATCAATGGTACAAGTAACTATAATCTTCATTCATAATTTGTTTATCCAAAAACAACAATTTCAAACTACATCATGAATCTAATTATAACTCAATTTTCGATCTAACTTGAAATACAATATTCTTCTACTTTAACAATGATATTTGAAGGTCCTTTAACCTCATGTCCGATTTCATTTTTAAAGTATTCATCATTTATTAAAAGAAATAATAACATTATAAAATTATACAATTAAATAATTTTAACACGTGATAAATAATAGATAGCTAGTAAGAAAATAGATATGAGAAATAAAAGGGTAAAAATAATAAAATTAACATCACACACTAAAAACATTTTATAAAAACACAAAAATTAAGTACATTTCATGAAAATAATGTCCAGCCTTGGTTTATTATTTCAAAAATAATATTTTTAAATTACATTGCAATAACTAATCTCAATCATCGATATAAATATTGGAATTATATTATTTTTCTATTTTAACGATATTTGATGCTTCAAATTACGTGTATCTATATATTCTTTCTCATCTATTAAACAAATGATAGCATTAGAATCTACAGATAATTAAATAATTGCAAACATGCCAAATATAATATAAATTTAAATACTTTATAATCTCAATGGTACATAATAAATTAATAATAAAGGGATAACGAGATGAAAGATAATTTTATCAACAAAAAAGAAAAATAAAATAAAATAACAAAACAAATTAAAGAGAAGGGTATCCACATTTAAGGAACAACAAACAAATAAACAACATGTATCATCAAACTCCAATAACAAATTATCAAATATTATAATGTATATTTTATACATCATACTAATCATTTATAGTCTTTACAACATGACAAATTAAAGAATGCGTGTCGTTAATGAAAATATAACATTTAACGAAAAATTGCATCATTGTATGTGACTTATTTACTATTATTGTAAATTTAAAAATTCAAAACTCTTGGTATACTTGGAATATGTTAATGTTTAATATATAGATGGAAAGATAATTAAGTTAGCTTTCCAACGCCTCTGATCGTTCGTGAATCGGATGTTTCTATAAAAATTTATGACCAAAACAATCGAGCATGCCAGTCGAGCCCGTTTGGCCCGCCAGCCTGACTGGTCTGTCCCGTTTGGTTAATTTTTTTTTTCGTTTTTCGGACTGAAAATTTTCGACCTTAACCCTATATTTTTCTCGGTCTATTCGGGCCAACCCATCTATTCCGGGTTAAATTGACATACCTATTAATTACAGTCCATTATATTTTTCTCAATTAGAGTATATGATTATTTTTGAATATTTAATTATATTTTTTAATTATTCATTAACTATCTATACTTTAAACTAGATAAGCTAGACATCTGATCTGCTTAGGGCTCTAAACGAATCAAACTTAGCCTTATACCCTAAACGAATCAAACTTAGCCGAATACCCTGATGTTTCAAGATTAGCTCATTAAGGAATATTTAAAGCTCGAGCTCGTTTTTTTAGCTTTCTTTCTCTTCTTCAGGCTCGACTCGACAAATATCAGTTATACTCGAATTCGGCTCGAGCTCATCTCGTAAAATACTAAAGAATTTACTAGTTGAGCCTGAACTCGAATGCTCTAAAAAAGCTCGTTCAATTTACGTATTCCAATTTGAGTTCGAAAAAAAAAGCTTATTTAATTTACCAATTTGAAATATTTATAATATTTATGAACATGTTCGATTAACTTCGAGCTCAAATATGTCTGTGAACTGGTCAAGTCGAATAATACTTTATTCGAACTCGATTCATTTAGAAAACGAACCGATTTTTTCAAAACAAACTCCGAATAGCTTGCAGCTATGTTCGTTTATAACCCTAAATCCGCTAATTCAAATCCAAATCCACCCCTAAATTACCATTACATAATTTACACATACCAATGATACAATCACCTTATTTTATAAAAAAACAAAAACCATTCTTTGTAAACATTACTATCAATCAATATGTCATCATTCATCACAACAATTTTCATCTAAAAAATAAAATAAAAATAATCACAACAATTGTAGGCAACTTTCTCAACTTTTTTTTACTGTAATTATCGCATTTGTCCAAGGGTAGAACCGTCAATCAAATGTCCAGGGGTAAAATAGTCAAATCCTTCGGTTCATCATTGAAATCCCAAATCATATTCATTGCCAAACCCTATCTCTCTCTCTCTCTCTCTCTCTCTCCTGCAAATATCTCTTTTCGTTTCCGCATATTTCCTAACATTTTTCTCTGCAGAATTCGGAATTGTAACCGTTACTGCTCCGAACGCATATCTCAAATTCTCTCCAGCAGGTTAATGAAGCAATAAACCCTAATTTATCTCTCATGCGTTTTTTCGAATGTGTGTTTTGAGCTGTAATAATTATTTGCCGTGTGAAGTGCGAAAAATTGAATTTTGTTTGTCGATCTGTAGTTTGAAGCAGCAAAAACAGCAGCAGAAAAATGGGTGAGACGAAGGAGACCGAAGCTTACGAAGAGGAGCTTCTCGACTACGAGGAAGAAGACGAAAAAGCACCCGATTCAGTCGGCGCCAAGGTCAACGGCGAGTCGGTGAAGAAGTGAGTTCCGAAATTATCATGAAATTTCATGTTTTTTTTTTCTGTTACCGAGCAATTGTGGCCTCTTCATTAAATTTTTGCTCGTTTGTGTGTATTTAGTGCTGTTTCATTGGCCAATATTTCCATGTAAATAGGATTTTGCTAGATTGTTTAATTTCTGAAGCCCTCTGTTTAAAGTAAGTTTTTATGACTGAGAAATTATGTTTTTTTTTTGTAAACTGTGATGTTTGTTTTGCCGCTTATTTGAATGTATTCATTTTTACTCAGGTTGGTGTTATTTATGCGATTGAATTTTGCTAATGACGAAATGGGATAGGGAAAATGTTATTTCCGGGTGTGGTTTTTAGTAAAGCAAGTTCTGTTAATTAGGTCTTTATCCAAGCAGGGTGTTGATTCATTGGTTTACCAATTTGTGTACAGGGGTTATGTGGGGATCCACAGTTCAGGATTCAGAGACTTCCTTTTGAAGCCAGAGCTTTTACGTGCTATTGTGGACTCGGGATTTGAACATCCATCAGAAGGCAAGATGCATTTTTCAGTTTGTGAAGCTATGTCTACATTAGATGTGCTGACTGGAAATGATTTAAATTGTGCAGTATGTTTAAATATTGCCAGCTATCTTGGTAGGATTTTAGGTTTTGAATTGGAGATAAACTATGGTAGATTTTTAGTGGGCATCTCTTTCTCAAATATTACATATGTATCTTAGGTTTTCTAGGCCTACCCACCTCTTTTTTTTAACTCAAATAACTTTTGGTTATGCATCATTGCTTAAATGCTATTCATGTTCTCTTCCAGTAACAGTACAACCAATTCATATAGAGCAACTGTTATACAGTTTTGAGTCTGACATTGTGATATCCTGTATTACTTTGCTTGTGTTCTCTTTTCCAACAATGCGTTTCTTGATACCTTTTCTGCTGTTAATCCCATCACCAATATTATTGTCTATTAAAATGAAGTAGATACTTACGACTGCTTGGAATAATATATTTTCAGGTAAATCATTATTATCACTCTACCTCGGAGAAGTTGAATGGTAAAAACTTTTTTAATTGAAATTGAGGCTTCCTTGGATCAAATTTCTTTGGTTCTTCGTCAGTTCAACACGAGTGCATTCCTCAAGCTATTTTGGGAATGGATGTCATCTGCCAAGCCAAATCTGGTATGGGGAAAACTGCTGTATTTGTTCTGTCAACATTGCAGCAGATTGAACCCATTGCAGGCCAAGTTGCTGCGCTTGTCCTGTGTCATACGAGGGAATTAGCTTACCAGGCATGTCTTAAGCTATTGACACTTCTACTTGTGTGCTTTCACAAAATTGGTTTATGTTGTCTTTCATTATAATACTGTCAAATATGCTGATGCACGTGTTCTTTATGTGGATTGATTAGCCATCCCATTTACCTTGCCATTTACAATTTCTTTGGTTTGCAGATTTGTCATGAGTTTGAAAGATTCAGCACATATTTACCAGATATCAAAGTTGCTGTTTTCTATGGCGGTGTCAGCGTCAAGATACACAAGGATCTTCTGAAGAATGAATGCCCTCACATTGTTGTTGGAACTCCGGGAAGGGTACTTGCTCTGGCTCGAGACAAGGAACTCTCTCTGAGAAATGTTAGGCATTTCATATTGGATGAGTGCGACAAGATGCTTGAGTCTCTTGGTGAGCCTCATCATGACAACCACCTTTTTGCCTCATCTCAACTGAAAGGATAATGTGCGGTTGGTTTGCTCATAACTTGTTTAATGCAATGCCAGATATGCGGCGGGATGTGCAGGAGATCTTCAAGATGACCCCTCATGACAAGCAAGTTATGATGTTTTCAGCAACTCTCAGCAAGGAGATTCGGCCCATTTGCAAGAAATTCATGCAAGATGTAATGTCCTGTGGCCAGTCCTTGAATTTTAGACATCTACCATGTTTCCTTTTCCCCAGATTTCTGCAGTCAACACTAGGCCAAGAATGCAGTCGCTCATGCACTGCATGCTTGCACATTACACAAAGTGATGGTTCATGTCAAAGATTCAATAGGTTGGCATAGGAGGTGACTGAGTTCCATAGGCACTGCTCTCATTCGTGCTGTTTTGCTAGGCATTTTGGGTTCATCTTTTTTTTTCTGTTTCTTTTTTGTTTTCCTTTTTGGTGGGACATTAAAGGGAAGAGCGGTTCGGAGTGAGACTCATGTTTGCTTATGTCAGGAATTCCATAATAGTTGTTTGAACAACCTTGGTGACATTCAGTTGGCAGGAGATGTAGAGTAACTTCAAGGAGACGATTCTGATGACCCAGAACTTCAAATCGGACCTTTTTTGATCGTCATTCATTTCATACTGGCTACCTTAGCCTCAGATGGCTCCTAATATGCTTTACTGTGACATTTCTTCGTTTCAGCCTATGGAAATATACGTGGATGATGAGGCCAAGTTGACCCTTCATGGTCTTGTACAGGTTGGGTTTTGATACTCTCAGTGCCATATTTGGTCTTTCAAGTGATTTTTTTTGTTTACATGGTTGCTCTTCATGGCAGCACTACATCAAATTGAGTGAGATGGAGAAAAACCGGAAGCTGAATGATCTACTCGATGCCTTAGATTTCAATCAAGTGGTCATATTTGTCAAAAGTGTCACCCGCGCTGCGGAGCTAAATAAGTTGCTTGTGGAGTGTAATTTCCCATCTATATGCATCCACTCTGGAATGACCCAGGAGGAAAGGTGTGTGCTAAGTTTTTCAATTGCTGAGTTCTTCCTTTTGATTTGCCACCACCACTTTGTAATTGTTAGATTGATTTTGGATTCTCTAAGAAGGTTCGCTAGTTCTGTATTGTTTTTAGATGCATCAATGAACTCTTTAGATGTTAACTTATTGACATTCTGATGTAATATGTGTTCTACAATTCCTGTAAATACATTAACAACTCAAAAGGCACATATATCAAGTGTATGTTCCTTGTGGGTTAAGTATAAGGTTTTGAATTTTGGAATGCAGATTAACTCGATACAAGAGTTTCAAAGAAGGGCATAAGAGGATTTTGGTTGCAACAGATTTGGTCGGTAGAGGAATTGACATAGAGCGAGTTAACATTGTGATCAACTATGATATGCCGGATTCTGCTGATACTTATCTGCACAGGGTACGCTCTCTGCTTCTATCTTTTTTTTCCCCCTTGTCCCTTCAGAATCACTTTAGTGTTTTTTTTGGGAACTACTAACGCTTGTTTCCCCTTCATTTGCTCTATAATATTTTAGGTGGGTAGAGCTGGGAGGTTTGGCACGAAAGGGCTTGCCATAACATTTGTTTCCTCTGCATCCGATTCAGATGTTCTTAATCAAGTTAGTGTTTTGATGCTTTACTTTCTCTAGAATATTAATTTTGCTGCTAGCATGCTAAGCTGACCGTGTTCTGTGTTGCAGGTTCAGGAGAGGTTTGAGGTTGATATTAAGGAGTTGCCTGAACAAATTGATACATCAACATACAGTAAGTGTTCAACTGTCTGATTTTTCTTTCCATGTCTCATTATGTTTTTCCTTCACTGATTTAGATGATGTCAAACATAATCGTACTTCCTATTGTTATTAGAAGCGATCTTTTTATTATTTAGCATTTGTGGGCTTGATTCTTTGTTATCATTGTCCAGTATTTGGCTTAAGTAATGCAAGGTCAATTAATTTGCCCATGTCAACCGTTTTCTACTATAAAATGCTTAATTGTGATAAAAAAAGCTGTCAATTATTCGGTCTGTTTTCTTCTTCCTAGAAAAACAACTTCTAAACTCGTTATAAGTTGTGCTTACAGTTCTCTCTCTCTTATGCAGTGCCCTCGTAGAGAGATATTCAAGAATCCAGATATCTGCTAGGGTAGATAGGCTGCTGTGGAACTTACTGTTGTTAAGCTCTAGTTTTTCGACTTCCTCGATTATCTTTAAGCCAGTTATTTAGAATGTTGATGGTGTGATCTTTTGTGCTAAAACATCGTTAGACCTCTTATTGGACTTCTTCGCAGGCCTGTTGCCTAGCAGAGAGAGTTATCTCGGTTTATTGTCAAGTTTTTTGAACGATATACGCTCCTTAATTTAGTCAGTTAGACCACCACGTCTTGTATTTGTAGAATCATCCGTCTTGCCATTGTTCTTAGTTGTGACATTCGATAAATTTACATTTTAATGTTGAATTCAGGCGCGCGTATTTACAGGTATTTATACGGATGCATGCTGGATTTTATACGATTTTACTGCGAATCCCTTGCTGTTTCTCATCACTTCTGCATCGTGTTCTCAAAGGGTTAATTTTTGCTAATGTGTTTTTTGTAATGTTGAAGGGCGTATAGTTCCACATTGATGTGGTTTTCATTGTATTTTTGCTAATCTGAGAGGGGAAGGACAAACAATTTTGATAGTGATTTTGTCAAAAGTAGGCTGTACACGAACTGAATTGAGCCGAACATGTTGATGCTCGAGCTCGACTCATTAAGGAGTATTCAAATTTAAGTTCGGCTCGAGCTTGATTCGAGCTTTTTTTCTCTTGTTGAAGCTCGGCTTGATAGATATTTATCATGTATGAATTAGGTTGAGGTCGTCTCGTGAAATGCTTGAAAATTTATTAAACGAGTCTGAGCTTGAATGTTCAAAAAAAGCTCGTTTAATTTACATATTCGAGCTCGAGTTTGAAAAAAAAACATGTTTGATTAAACTTGCCTTGATAGTTTTATCGAGCTCGATTAGAGACTCGAGCTCAGTTTATTTAGAAAATGAACGAATTTCGAACGAGCTTTTTTCGAACGGAATTCCAAATAACTCGCGAGCGGCTCTCTTCATTTACCGCCCTAGTCAAAATAAGCAAGTATGCTGATTTTGTGGAATAGGAAAGATGAATTCTTACTCTTGTTTTGTTGTGGCATATGTTCAAAACATAAGCAAACAAGATTCAAGAATCTTGCGTTGTTTGCTATTGCAAATTGCCTTGTAACAAGAGTTTTTGACTCCACAAACTGTAATTATAGGTTAACGACGCCATAATCTTCTGCTAATCAGATGATAAATGCTTCCCCCCTTCATTAATCATCATAATCTTGTCTCAAAACTCTCAACTCACTCCCAAGAATGGTGTTAATTCTACTGCTTATTTTGCTAATCCATTTAGCTTCTCCCATCTTAGTAGGATCACAAAACTTCTCTTTCTCATCGTTTGATTCCTCAAGTTGTGATGCTGGAAGCAATTTGATCTGTTTGGGATCAGTCAGCTCCGGTAACGGCAGCCTAGACATCACCCCGGGCGGGACACAGGAGACGAGCCTCGTGGGACGAGCTCTGTTCCGTTATCCCATTCTCGCGTGGCCGGCCTCTTTCTCCACCACCTTCACCATCCGCATCTCCTCCACTTCAACCGTCTCCGGTGATGGAATGGCGTTCATCATCGCGCAGGACGACAGGCCGTCCCCACCGGAGAGTTACGGCTCCTACATAGGCATCTTGGATCCTTCAACAGAAGGTGACTGTGATCATTGCATGGCTTTCAAGATTCTTGCCAACTTTTTTTTTTTGCTAGTTTTTTGGTTCATGACTTGAGCTGATGATTTCTTGCCCTAAAACTGCAACGGCAGGCAGTTTTCTCCGGCAACTGGCCGTGGAGTTCGACACCTACAAGAACCCCCGCGACATAGACAAGAACCATGTTGCAATCGACACAACCAGCGTAGAGCAACCACTCGCAGTAAGAAGCCTAAATGATGCAGGGATTGATCTCAAGAGTGGAAGAAACATCAATGTCAAGATTGACTACGATGGCCTCGACAAAATCCTCCAAATAAACGTGGCGTACGCGGGTGAGCCCATGGTGAAGTTCTTGAGCCATAAGGTCATCATGGAGGACACCGTCCCTCAGCAAGCCTACGTGGGCTTCACCGGCTCAACCGGCCATGTGTCCGAAATCCATCACATTCTTGATTGGAACTTCACTTTGTATGCATTGCCAAGAGACTCTCTAGATCAAGGTGTTGGTGGAAACAAGTCTATAACAGTGCTGCACATTCTGATTCCAGCTCTTGTGGTGCTAGCATTTGCTGCTATGCTGATCTTGGCTGCTGCTAGAAGGAGACGGGAGGCTAGGGACGAGGCGAGAGGAGAAGACGACATTGAGAAGTTGTCGAAGCATGCAGCTGGTGCTCCCAAGTTCTTCACCTACAAGCAGCTTTCAAAGGCAACTCAAGGTTTCAGCAAAGAAAATCTGCTTGGAACAGGTGGATTTGGGAGTGTTTATAGAGGTGTTTTGCCTATTTCTGAGTGTGTTACTACCATTGCTGTTAAAAAGATCAGTGCAGCTTCAAAACAAGGTCTTATATTTCCTTTTTCTTGAATGATGAATCCCTCATCTTGCTATTTATGGAAACTTATCGATCAAAACTCAACTGTTTCGGTTGCTGCAGGTGAGAAGGAGTACTTAGCTGAGATATGCACAATAGGGAGGCTAAGCCATAAGAACATGGTGCAGCTATTAGGCTGGTGCCACGAGCGAAACCAACTGCTGCTCGTGTACGAGTACATGCCCAACGGGAGCCTAGACCGATACATCGGGAAAGGCTCTCTAGATTGGGAAACTAGGCACAAAATCCTATCAGGGCTGGCCTCAGTTCTGCTGTACCTCCATGAGGAGTGTGACAATCCTGTAGTCCACCGTGATGTGAAGCCGAACAACGTGATGCTCGACTCCCACCACAACGCTCACCTAGGCGACTTCGGCCTAGCAAGATTGCTCGAAAACAATGCCTTTGTCACGACCATGGTGGCAGGAACCATAGGCTATCTTGCCCCGGAGGTGAGCTACACGGGGCGAGCCACCCCCGAGTCAGATGTCTACAGCTTTGGAATGGTGGTTCTCGAGGTGGTCTGTGGGAGGAGATCGAAGGGTGTGATGGAGGAGTTCAGCCTGGTGGAATCCGTGTGGAATTCGCACGAGAGTGGCTCGTTGCTCTCGTGCGTGGACCCCGGGTTGAGGGGCCGGTTCGACGAGGAGCGAGTGAGGAGGAGCTTGGTTGTGGGGCTGGCTTGCTTGCACCCTGATCGGATGCAGAGGCCTAAGATGAGGAAAGTCGTTCAAGTGTTTCTCAATGGTGATGAGCCCTTGATGAAGCTGCCGTGCTCGCGGCCTACCGAGCTGTGCTTGTCGCTGCCTTCGTCTTCGCCTTCCGCTACTGCAACCGAGCTCGGGTCCTTTAGGGCTCGCGGTGGGGGGTCGTTGGAAGATTCGCCGGACGAGATGACCATTCAGTACGATGGATGCTACACCAAGTGAAATTTTACGATTTTGGCATTGTTGTATAGTTATGAATTTTTTTATTTTATTTTTTTTTAGATCATAGAAAAATACCAATATGTATATATAAAATTTTTTACAATAATTCATAAAATTATTGGCTAAAAAAAAAATAAATTGCGTTTGCCGGGAGTCGAACCCGGGTCTATTGCTTGGAAGGCAATTATCCTAACCGTTGGACTACAAACGCTTAGATGTTGAAGTTTTTCTTAAATAGAATTATATATAATAAAGTGTTAATTGCTAAAAAACGAATTTACAATTTAAGCACGACTTTTAAAACTTTACAATAATAACCCAACCTTTTAATTTGTAGGAAATTCGACACCCCTAAATTCTTTTTGATCATTTAAATTATGATATCGCGATATTTTTTCCACGTGTACACATTAATTCAATTTTGGAGTATCGAATATGTGTGATTTTTATCGCGTGAAGTCAGTTTTCTTAGTCGGATATTTTTTAGATGTCTATTTTGCTATAAATTAAAAGGTCAAGTTATTATTGCAACATTTTAAAAGTCACGTTTAAATTGCAAATACATTCAAATGTGGTGAATTTTTTAGTAATTAACTCTATAATAAATAAAGAAGAGATGTTTAATTCCGCCTCGAACGGTAGTGCGAGTGAGCTTGTGGTCGAATATCACGCACTTGAATCCCACCAGCACTTTGTAAATCGATCCAACTGTACATGAGTCTCCTATGTGGTTTAGAGGTTATTGTGCAATGACAGAGTTTCTTTAGAGTACTCTATCAAATAACAAATGTGGAATTTTGTCATCTCGTGTTTGAGATTCACTGCTTACCTCTTCTTTATCTAAAAGGGGTATTATCAGATTTTAGTCCGACCTTTCAAGTAATTCACAAAAATGTCTTGAACTTTTATAAATAACAATTTAATACATGACCTTTTGAATATACAACAAATCTAGCCTGGAATTAATTTTTGAGCTTTTAGTTGCCATCATATATCTTTTTTCTGAATTTTTTATTGGCGTGGAAAATACTTGTGCCACGTCAATTGATCAAATAAAATTATATTTCACTCCAGACTGTATGTAAAAGGATATATGTTGGGGATTAAAAGCCCGAAAATTAATTCCAAGTTAGATTTGTTATAAATTCAAAAGATCAGATATTAAATTGTTATTTATAAAAGTTCAGGACATTTTTGTGAATTACTTGAAAGATCGGGCTAAAATCGGATAATACCCCTATCTAAAAAGAGAAAATAATCAAATGGATAATTTTTAATATATATACAAGAAAATGAGGGAGAGTTCGATATTGTCAAAATAAATTCATTACAAGTTAGACAAGTTCCACTTGGAATTAATCTTTTGAGTGAGCAAATGGAGTAAGTGGATAAAATGTCAAATTTTATTAATTAGCCTCATCCATCAAAGAAGTAGTAGGTAATCAGTTACTATAACATCATTTCAATATTTAAATACATTGGAAATAATTAAGAGATTAAAATATAGCCATGTCATACATTGATCATTTAATTTATCACTTCATTTTAAAATGGATAAATTATATTCAATATCCCAAATTATAAAATGTTGTAGCGAGAGTGCCATAAATTGTGACTAATTTATACCGTCTCAAATTATTGACATATTAATAAATTTATTTCAAAAATCAAATTACGACGATGGAAAATCGACATGACTCGCTTTTAATTGACACGTTGGAAACTGCTAACTGAAATCTTTAATAGCTAAATTCTTCGGCACATGAATTAAAAGAGAACCATGTTGGTTTTTTTTTTTTATTATGAATTCAGCTCTCGTGACAGATTTATTAATATGTCAATCGTTTAGGACATATGGTATAATTAGTCATAGTTCAGAATATTTTTGTTACAACCACAAACATTTAGGATATACGGTGTAATTTTTCTTAATAAAATTTAATTATATCCAATTTTCTTCATTTTTTTTTGTGCCTTTTCATTTTTAAGTTAAGTATGTGAATTAAAAGAGAACCATATTGGTTGGGTTTCATTATGAATTCAGCTCTCGTGACAAATTTATTAATATGCCAGTCGTTTATGACATACGATATAATTAGTCACAGTTCAAAATATTTTGTTACAACCATAAACGTTTGAGGTATACAGTGTAATTTTTCTTCATAAAATTCAATTATATCCAATTTTCTTCTTGCTTTTGTTTTTGTCCCTTTTCATTTTTGAGTTAAGAATCATTGAAACATAAAAGGAAAATTGAAGAAAGAATTAAGCAATGTAGTGACTAGTGATGGTTAATAATAGTAGCATCACCTTTTTATTATAATTCAATATGATATGATTTGTGGTCAAAGCAAATTAAAAACTGGCCACCATTATAATTTTTTTAATTTACTTTTTCAACTACCTCCCTTTTATGTCCCTCTCTCACTTGGCTAATTTTCTCAATTTTCTTTGTGCCAGCTAACAAAATAACTACTATTTTTTTAAAATTATTGTAGATAAAATGGATGTATCACTAACAAACCATACATACATACGTGTGTGTGTATATATATATATATATATATAATTTTAAAATATTTTCAACGATCCTATTCTCATTTTTCTGTTTGTGACAGCCTCATTTCTGTCTTGTTTTCATTGTCAAATACTATACTTGATTTGAGGTGTGACAACAAATTAAAAGAGCCCATTTTTGTAAAATTATTCCAAAAGATTAAAAGGAAATTGTGGGACTTACTTCCAAATGAAGAGTGCTATTCATGCTAACTTTAGAGTATATTTAGGGTCGTAAATGAACAGATCTGTTTGTGAGCTATTCGGAGCCTAGTTTGAAAAAAAAATCATTATTCTCCTAAATGAGTAGATTGAGCTTGATAAAATTATCGAGTTGAACTCAAACACGACAGTATTTGATCCGACCAACTTATGAACATGTTCGAGTTTGAGTTTAATCGAACATATTCATAAATATTATAGATATTTCGAATGAGTAAATTAAATAACATACACTAGAAGTGATATTTTATTTAATCATGAAAAGGAAATTTACACTTTGATACCTACATTTTGGACACTTTTTCAAAAATGACCCACTTTATTAATATTAGCTAAACAGTACCCACTTTTTCAAAAATTTTGCAAATATGGCCTCGATCAAATCCCAGCCTAGAATATTTATATGGCACACTGGAATTCTTACGTCGCTTTTCTGCTCCAATAAAAAATACTACCTAGATATTCCATGTCAATTATGAACTAAAAATTAAATAAATTTGTTGGGTATGCCACATAGATATTCTAGGCTATAAATTTGATCGGGGTCAGATTTGCAAAAAATTTATAAAAGTGGGTACTCTTTTGCTAATAATAATAAAATTAATCATTTTTGAAAAGTGTCCAAAATGTAAGTATTAAAATGTAAATTTCCCGTCATAAAAATACAATAATAGTTACAAAAATATCGCCGCTTTTTTTCTTTTTACCAGTCCTTTTTAGTATAATAAACATGATACTCTTCAGTATTAGAAGTGATCGATACTTTTCCCTAGATCGCGTGATTCCAGAACAGTATCCGTCCACTTGATATAAGATTATGCACACCCGATATACACGAGAATCTACCGACTTCATAAGTACATCGATCAATTTTATGGCCCGTGAATTACAGATATCACTAATTCACTAATCGTATGACCGTGTCGTGTAATAAGTCTACGAATCATGTAAAAAATGTTAATTGCAATAAACACGCCATGAATTTGGCTTAAATAACACATATTTTATTATGTAAGGTAAATATTGAAAGTTATTGGTAAAAGACAAAATGAGCTCAAGAAAAGCTGGCTGAAATTCATAGTACTCATTACGCAACTGCAAACTCGGTGAAATTGCCTTTTGTCTTTATGAATTTATTAATACATACATGTATTAATATAACATTTTTAAATTATTTATTGAGAGAGAGAGAGAGAGGCTATATGTATATGTATATAGTGCCAAGCCATGTGAACACCATTTTTGAATTCACTTTTGGTGCCATCAACCATGTGAATGCTTTGCCATGTAAATCCTACTTCCATGTCCTTTTTATCGTTATTTTATTGAGTAAATTACATTTTGATACTTTTTTTTTAAAAATAACCCGCCTTTTCAAAATTCATGAATAGTATTCATTTTTTTTAAAAAATTGTAAATCTAACATTTGAATAATTTTACGATCAGAAATTGTACATAATTTATTGTATTTTAAATTTTTTTGATTGGAGAATTTTTTTATGCAAATAGGGAAATAGAAATATTAAAATATAATCAACTATATGGGATTTTCGAATCAAAAATTTAATCAAGTGTGAGATTTGTAATTTTTTATTTGAAAAAATAGGTATTGTTTTGCTAATTTTGAAAAGAATTAGCTATTTTTGAAAAAGAACTCAAAATGTAGATATCATCACAGTGTAATTTTTCCTATTTTATTCTAAAGTGTGTGTGTGTGTGTCTATATATATTAATTGTGGGATAATGAAAATGTTCGAAGATATTAATTTTTTAAAATACTCCCTCCGTACTGATTATGTAGTCTCATTTCTCCTCCCACGTAGATTAAAAATATTTATGAAAAACAAAATATTAAAGCTAAACTTTCAATAATATCCTTATTTAATATTTACGATTTTCAAAATTTAAGTTGTTAATTTTTCAATTTTCAATAATTAATAAAGATGTATTTGTACATTATCATGAAAATTAAGATTACTTATGATAATTAGATTATATAATTGCGACAGCCTATTCTAATTCGGGCTTTATAATCGGGACGAGGTGATTTATATGCTATTAAATTAATGGAATAGTCACATTTCCAATGGATAGAAACTCTCAATTATGATTCAGTCTTGACACGTGGCGTCACGTATTCATAATGTTGGGTTAAAATAATGATTTAAATTACACGACAATGTATACGACGTTATGTATATATAATAAAAAATAATTGATGTTAAAAGCTGAAAATTCAACAAAGAAAAAGATAAAAGTTGGAAAAAACAAATGATTGCATTAATTGTTTGTGTGGGCCCACCTTAACATATCCGGTTTGATTCTTAGGCCAATCGAAGTACTAACAAACAGTTCTGTTTTTGTTGGGCCCAATAGGTCCACTGCTTAATCGCAGAATTTAATATAACGTTTGCACCATTTTATAATTTTCGCACAACGTTTAAAAATTTATAATTCATATTCTCAATGTTAATCCGACATAGAATGACATTTTATGGAGAAGAAACGGATGGACAATCTTGATGCATATTGCGAATCTATATAACGATGCCATTTATGTAATCGGAAATAGCAGTGAACTTGGATTACGAATCGGACACGTTTGATATATTTGCCGGATTAATAGTACGGATGTTACAATTGCAAAAATATTAAAGATTGTGATACGAATTGCAAATTTTTAAATGTTGTGCGAAAATTACAAAATAGTGCAAACGTTGAGTTAAATTCTACAATTAACTCTTAAGTATTTATATAATCATATTCATATTAAACCCTTTTATTTTAGGGGTATTTCTCAAATAACTCACAAATTTTAACTGATTTTTGCAAATTCAACCCAATCTTTAAAACATTGGTAAATTACACTTTGATGCTTATATTTTGGGTTTTTTTTTTTTTGAAATAGTCAACTTTTTAAAAAAATTTGCAAATCTACGAGCTGAAAATCGTACACAATTGATTGTATTTTAATATTTCTATTTCCTTAGCTGCGTAAAAAAATAAAATCCCGCAATCAATAAATTTAGAATACAATCAGTTATGTTTGATTTTCGGGTCGTAAAATTGATTAAGTATTAGATTTATAATTTTTTTTTGAAAAGGTAGGTACTGTTTTGTAATTTTGAAAAAGTTGACAATTTTTTTTAAAGAGCAATACATATAGGTATTAAAGTGTAATTTTCCTTATAAATATTTCAATAGAACCACCATATTTTGATTTGCGGCAGATTCAACACCTTCAAAATCTGCGGCGCCAAAATGACATAATTTCAACCGAAAAATGTCGTCGGAAAAGTAAAAGATGTTGAATGTGTTACAGATCAAAATGTGGTGTTATTATTAAAACGTTTAAAAAGCCCGGCAAAATTACAATATCGAACTAGAGAGTGGATGCCTTATAGACTTATACCTCAAGTTAGAGTGTTGATATACTCGAACGAACGACCTTTTAATCGTATGTTGTCACTCCACCAAATGATTGATGATTGAAGAAATTAATGATTGATGTTAATTATTACTCCAAACTTTTCTAATTAAATGTCATTTTGGATGAATGCACACAGATTAATAAATTAATTGAGTTACCTAATATACCCTTGTGTGAATATATTAAATGAGTTAAATATATATATGTGAATGGATTAAATGAGGACAAATATGTGAAAAATAGAATTTTATATTTCGAATTTATAGAATGACACTTTATTAAAACAAAATTTAAATGTCAGAATGAAACTTATTTAGAGACGGAGTAAGTATTGTGTAAAAAAAACTCAACATTTTCAATAAAAATTAAATTCCCACGAATGTTTATGTTTATTGAGTCCTTGAATGCTCAATTTTGGAAATAGATTTTTGCATACCAAACAATTAAACATGAACTAAATATACACAAACATATAAGAGGGAAATATAATTAGCGGTGAATATTATACCTAAAAAAGATAAATTCGAGGTTTTAAAAATAAAGATGTATTTGGTACACTATTTCAAACAAGAATAAATATTAATTGTTGGATATTGTCATTAAATCATATTTCAATTTTAGATTTCATTATTTGCATATGGAAAATTGTATAAAACAACATCTATGAAAAGCAAAATCGACATTTTTAGGGTTAATTTAGTTAAATATCACAAATTATACATGAATTCTGGTTTTCAACGTGAAATTTAAAATGTTGCCTCTATAAAATAAACTTATATATATATATATATATTGCAATTACAACATTAGCTCGAAATTCAGTCCAATTACAAGTACGAAAATTCTGCAAAATATGTAATCGATTGAATATTTTTTAAGTAGAGATTGAAGAGACAAATTTACGGGTGTAAACATGCACATCACACTTACACACACGAGTGCCACATTAATTTTAATTAACCGAAATTTAAGTTGATGTTATAATTGATAAAATAAAAAATAAGTTAATGTTACATTGATAACATTTTAAAGTAGAATTTGTGATATTTAAACCAATTGCATTAAAATACACAAACTTTGAGGTGTTTTTATCTTTTTTACACGTTTTAAAAAATATATTTTAATAACATGAACTTAACACCTGCGTGATTTTTCACCTGTTTTTCAATTTTTGACACTTTAACACGATCAAAATCGATCAAAAGTTCGTTTATTTTAGATAACTCGGTGTCCACGCGGAATCTCCGGAAACCACGTCAACTTCAATTGATCGGAATTTGAAAATCACGTGAAAAATCAAACGAGTGCTAAATTTATATTATTAATATTATATTCTTTAAAATGTGTAAAAAAATAAAAATAGGACGAAATTCATGTATTTTAAGACAAGTAACTTTTCTTTTTATAATGTTAATTTATTATTCCCACCTCACCCCATGTGAAATCCCAAATTAGCCCCTCCCAATTCCTCAAAATCTCAAATTTCAACCCCCATTTTGAAACCCATTCAAATTCTACTCCACACTCAAGCTGACCTAGTCTCTCTCTCTCTCTCTCTCTCTCTCTCTAAATTCAAAAGCAGAAGCAAATTCCCAGCTCCCTCCCGTTCCGCCGGCGGCAGCAATGGGGAAAGGCGGCGCTCTCTCCGACGGCATGGTGAAGAAGATAGTGCTCTCCTACACCTACGTCGCGATATGGATCTTCCTCTCCTTCACCGTCATCGTCTACAACAAGTACATCCTGGATCGGAAGTTGTACAATTGGCCCTTCCCCATCTCACTCACCATGATCCACATGGCCTTCTGCTCCTCCCTCGCCTTCGCCGCCGTCCGCGTCTTCCGCCTCGTCGAGCCGGCCGCCCTCTCCCGCCGCGTCTACCTCTCCTCGGTCGTCCCCATCGGCGCACTCTACTCTCTCTCTCTCTGGCTCTCCAACTCCGCCTACATCTACCTCTCCGTCTCCTTCATCCAGATGCTCAAAGCCCTAATGCCGGTCGCCGTCTACTCCATCGGAATCCTGCTGAAAAAAGACGCCTACAAACCCTCCACCATGTCCAACATGCTCGCCATCTCCGTCGGCGTCGCAATCGCCGCCTACGGCGAGGCGAAGTACGATTCCTGGGGGGTTCTCCTCCAATTAGGCGCCGTCGTGTTCGAGGCGACGCGGCTGGTCATGATCCAGATCCTCCTCACCTCGAAAGGGATCAATCTCAACCCAATCACGTCTCTCTACTACGTCGCGCCGAGCTGCTTCGCCTTCCTCTCGATCCCGTGGCTGCTGGTGGAGCTGCCATTGCTGCGGCAGCAGAGCACGGCCTTCCAGTTCGATCTCTTAGTCTTCGGCACCAATTCGCTCTGCGCCTTCGCGTTGAACCTCGCCGTGTTCCTCCTCGTCGGGAAGACCTCCGCTCTGACGATGAACGTCGCCGGCGTAGTGAAGGATTGGCTTCTGATCGCGTTTTCGTGGTCGGTGATTAAGGATACGGTGACGCCGGTGAATTTGATCGGTTATGGATTGGCGTTTTTGGGGGTGGGGTACTACAATCACTCGAAATTGCAGGCGATGAAGGCGAAGGAGGCGCAGAAGAAGGCGGCGCCGGCGGCGGAGGAGGAGTCCGGGAAGCTGCTGGCGGAGAGAGAAGGGGATGGAATCGGAATGGGGAAGAAGGGAGATTCGCAGGCATGATTTTGATTTTGTGATTTTCTGTATTTAGGGGAGAAAAACAACAGATTAACAGAGGGTTTATTGGAATAATTGTGAGGAAGAGATTTGGGGATTTTTTGCAGGTTTGAATCTGGGAAAATGCTCTGCTTGAATCCCATATTTTCTTTCTTGCTCACACAAATCGGTTTATATGTATCATTATTAGCATAAAGATGTTTGATAAATTCCCATTCAAATTTCATGTGTTTTTGCTTTTTCAATTGTTGATTTTCACCATTTTGTTCCATTTCTATTTTGGATCTTGTTCTAAAAATTTAGCTAAACACTTTTCTTGAAAAATAAAAATTTGTATGAGTTGATAGGTTTTACGTGTCAAAATGCGTAAAACGGGTCAAATCAGAATCTAAATTCATATTCAGAGATACACTTACAATTTTATCGGTGTTTGATTGTGTTTTCGTATGAAGTTGGCTTGTTTTAGAAGTTCCGATTCTTGAAAAGAAATGTTGTCAATTCGTTAAGCCAAATTCATACGTGTTAAAATATGTAAAACGAGTCATATATGAATCTAAATTCTTATTCGATAATTCATTTATAATTTTATTGGTGTTTGATTGTGGTTTTATACGGATTTTGGCCCCCCTTTTAGGAACTCCAATTCTTGAAAAGAAATGTTGTGAGTTTGTTAATCAAAATTCATACGTGTCAAAATATATGAAACGAGTCAAATCTGAATCTAAACTCATATTCAACGATACATTTATAATTTTATTGGTGTTTGATCGTGTTTCCATACGAATTTTGACTTGTTTTACGAACTCCCATTCTTGAAAATAAATGTTAATATTACATTTATAATTTTACCAGTATTTGACGTTATTTTTATTCGAATTTTGGCTTGTTTAAGGAACTCCAATTCTTGAAATGAAAAGAAAGAAATGTTGTTAGTTCGTTAAAATGGAAAAATATTGTAAAATTGACACTTGTTAGTTGTGTGTGTGTTAAATAGATTTTAAAGTGAAAATTTTTCATGATTATATTTATAAATAGATATTGTGTAATATATATGAAGTTGAATGGAAACTCATTATTTGTCTTGATAGGAAAATGCCAAGAAACTATAGAGAGATGGTGGAAAAACTTGCCCAAAACAAAAACATTGATGTATTTAGTTGACTTTGGACATTTGACTAAATCTAATGTAAGATGTATTAATTGAGTTTGGGTAATTTGTGGAGTAAATGTTTTTAATGTTTTGGATTATGGAGAATTTTGTACATACTAGACAAGTATGGGAAAATTCTATAACATATCTCGTTATAATATCACGACATATCAGTATAGTATTTTCTTATTTAAAATATGCCGGCAAATTGTGAAAAGAAAAAATCTTACAAGAATTCATCTAAGCCCCCTCTAAATCTAATAAACAACACAAAACTTGAGTCTGATGACGGTATCATATTAGAATTTAAACTCACATTCGATGTTATTATATATATATATATATATATATACACATTTAAGCTCATATTCAATTTTATAGCTTACTTTATTATATTTTAGTGCTAATTTTTTTAAAAAATATTTAAAACTTATATTGTTGTATTTTAGTGTTAGTGTTACAGATATTGAATATTACTATAAATTTAGATGAGAAAACTCATATTCAATAGCACAACGATAATTTTGTTAGCGCGCGTACACACGTGTATATATATAAATTATTTCGGTGTATAATATAAAGGTTGATTACACATCAATATCCGACGTTTGCTCTTTTTACACTTTTATTCCGAAATTTATAAGGTAACACATTAATGCCTAACGTTTGCATAATAAACACTTTTAGCACTAGAGCAATTTTTCGGTGGGCCAAGTGTTGATGTGGACTGCCGGAAATCTTATGTGGATTTTTGCTCGATTTATTAAAATGATGTGGAAATTAATTTCTGGCAATCCACGTTATTTTTTGATCCTTTGAATTTTTTTGAATTAAGTAAACATTGAGTACTTATGTGTTACTTTCAAGTTGGGAACAAAAGTGTAAAAATAGAAAACATTGAGAACTAATGTGTAATTAACCTATAATATGATATATAATTAAATAAGTTGAGAGGTCAACATAAAAGAAACAAGTGCTGTGAGAAGAGAATCTTATGTGAGACTATCTTATGAGTCAAAATCTATAAAACGGATCAAAATCTGAATCTAAGTAAAATCAAACAGTAATAAAATTACATATGTGACTCTGAATATAAATTAAAACTCGAATCTTGATCCGTCTAATGAATTTTGATCCGTAAGACGGGCTCGGACAATCTTTTTGTCTTGTGACTTGTGAGAGCAATTTCAGACGTGCTGGAGTGATGAAAGCGATTGGAACCCTAATCAATATAGATCAAATTAAGACTATATGGGATTGTTCTTGATTTAAATTAAATTAAACTTGGCTTTGATAGTTGACTTTGCAGATGGGATTTGCATAATTTGCTGTACAATTAAAGAAATATATATAGGCTGGCACAACCCACATGCTTCTAGCAATAACAAATCTAACTTGTAGGGATTGGAAAGTGGCTTAATTTAAATTAAGAGGTAGGTTTGTACATAAAATGTAGTTAATTATTTAACTAATTAATAAGACTACTTTTTGCCCATACTAGGCAAATTTCTCCTGCCATAATTTCAATTAGTACGGGTAATTTTTTACACGATACGATAGTACGATACGAGAATAACGAGTCAGTGTTTGACCTTATCGTTATCGTGTCGACAGATAATGATCCGAAATTAGTCAACCTGCTAAACACGATAAAAATTACTCCCTCCCGCCCATAATTGTAGTTCACTTCACATTTTCACACAGATTAAGAAATTATATTTATATGTATTGTAAATACACAATTTGCAACAATTATCCTATATTGCCCTTATTTTCTACTCTATTAATTGCGTTCATACTATATTAAATAGAGTTATATTTGTAAAAAAAATATTTTAATATAATCATAATTTAGAATAGGACTATAATTTTAGGACATCCCAAAAAGAAATAATGGACTACAATTATGAGACGGAAGGAGTAACAAGTTAATATTATAACCCAATAATGACCCAAATCTGTCAACCCGATAAGAACTCGTTAACATGCTAACACATTATGAATCCGATAACATGTTACATAAAAAAACATATATGCATTATTTCACTTTTCTTTGTTTATATATCTTTTAATGAATTATATTTATTATTCTATTTTTTAAAATTATTATCGTGTCGTGCCAACACGATAAATTATCGTGTTTATGTTCGTATTCGTGTCAGGTAGATTCTTATTATGTTGTGTTCATATCTAACCTCGTATCGTATTGTACTGACATAAAACACGACACGATAATACGAATTATCAACCCTAAATTTTCACGGATTTTGAAATTCTCAAATAAAAATATTAGTGGGATTCGAATTCAGTATCTATCAATCTTAAAATGGGTTGTATTTGTTAAAGGTTTCTCACTTGGTTCAATTTTTTTTGGGGGTCTTGTTTGGATGAATAGAAATTATTGATGAAGACGTTCTTGAATTTTATGGTGGCAGTTTTTTTCATACCTAACTTAGACATTGACTGCTGCTAATTATATTCAAAAAGCATATCCAACTTTTTTATTTTAAAATTTTTGGATAGTTTGTATAAAGTGGTTCAAAATAATGTTGATTTTAGAGAACAAAGGCATCAAACATATATGCCACTTAGTTTGGGACAAGATTGGCACCTAATTAATGTTATATTATTTGATTTTAAGACTCTTAAGTCAAAATTAAACTAGGGTTGTGCAAAACAGAATCAAAATAGAAAAATTAAGCCGTATAATTTTCCAGATGGGATCCTCTATTTCAGATTTGATATTTCAACCCGTGTTCTACGATCAAATTTATGAATTTTTTTCCATTTTTTTTATCAATTACCCAATTAGGGTTTATAATTATTTTTTTAGTATTTAATTTTTAAATAAATAATTATTATGGTTGATTGTTTTAAAAATATGATTTATAATTTATAAAATTCTAATCTTTTGTTGATAGGCTTTACTAGATTGATTATGTTATAATTAATTTTTATTTTTGCAATATATATTATTAAACTTGTGAATTCAATCATGGAATACGGATTGGAACGCCAAATCAGGAATAGAGGATCTCATCACATAATTTTCTAAGTTCGGTTTGATATAAGAAACCCAAAACCAAAATAATTTTTTGTTCTACTTGATTAGTTAACTTTCTACCATTTCCGTCACATTTTGATAGGTTGGTTGAGTTTTTCACGGGAATTAAAAAAAGATTGAGAAAGACAATTAATCAAGATATTTCATAATATGCCGCTATTTATTTCTTTGACAGTGAATTAATACTTAATGTAAACATATTAAATAAATGTATGTATTAATAAATTAACTAAATATATAGAAACGTGTCTATATATCATCATATCCTAAAAAGGTAAACATGTCTATCTTATTGGGACAGAGAGAGTTTTTTTTTTTTTTGGTTTAGAATTTTTGAAACATATTAATGATAGAAAGATCACCATATTTTCACGAAGCTGCAAATTCAATACAACTTTTAAATAACAACTAAGACACAATTTTTTTTTTTTAATTTGGATATTATTCAACGTCATTTTTTTCCAATTATGCAAGTTTGAACTTTAGTCATCGCATATTTTTTTTATCTAAAAGATTATGGTTGTGCCACTATGGGCTCGAAGAGACAAGCAAGGTGGAGGCTTGAATTTCTGACATACATCGTTAAAAAATTGTTGAATATTGAATAATATCTAAAAATTAAAATTGATGTCTTAGTTGCCTACGTTCAAATATCGTGTTGAATTTACCACCTTATGAAATGACGGTGATTATTCTAGCAATTAAGTAACTAACCCTTTTCAAAACCGATATAATTATGTTTTATTTGGGGTGTGAATATTATGAATTGCTTTACATACATCACTAGAAAGATTTGGGAATATTGAATAATATCTAAATTAAAAATTGATGTCATAATTACCTATGTGCTGATATCGTGTTGAATTTATGATTTTATAAAAAGACGGTGATTGTTAATAGCAATTAACCCTTTTTCAAAACTGATATAATTCTGTTTTATTTGGTCTGTAAATATTATGAATTTCAGTTCTTCAATTTTTATTTTTATTTTTTATTTTATTTGGTTCAACTAAATTCGAAAATGATCGAGTCTATTGGTCTGTATCATTTTTCATGAAGCCGATAGTTCTTTGTTTTTTAATGAAGCCCATATACACGGCTATTACCTGAAGCAGCCCAATTTCCATATTTATATATTTAGATAAATAACCTCATTTTTTTTTATTTGTAATAAATTCGACACTTTCAATTTATTTTTTATTTTTTTCGATTTAGGAGTTTCGAAAATGAGGTTTTTTTTTTTAATCGTGCCACACTAGTTTTTCAATCATTGAAATTTTATAAGGGTGTCTATTTTTGCTACAAATAAAAAAGTTAGACTATTATTACAATATTTTAAAAGTCATGTTTAAATTACAAATTCGTTCAAAATCGATGAATTTTATTGCAATTAATCCATTAAAATTCCACTTATGTTTCCATTTCAACCTTAAAATGTTGAACATGTTTGTGTGTGTGTGTGTGTGTGTGTGTGAGAGAGAGAGAGAGAGAGAGAGAGAGAGAGAGAGAGAGAGTTGCATACAATTTAGTCAAGCTAGTAGCTACAAGAATGCTACAAAATATGCTAAATAAGATAACTCTATCCATAACAATGCCTCAATTCCACGTCAAATCCTGCAAAAAAGAAACACAATTGTCATCAATCTTAACAATCACAAAAATATCCGACAATTAAATAGCATACGATATCCTCTAGTCCATACTCCGTATTTCGTTTGAGTCATTTCATATCCTAACTACTATCAAGACCCAAAACAAAATAGAACACGTAACCGATATAACGGGACACAAATTATAGACCATATGATTTCATACGGATCGATCGCAACGTACTGAATAAATTCAATGTTGATTTTAGCGTCGGGGGACCGCGAAACGGCGGCGAAGGCGTCGCTCGACATGACTATAGTCGACGGGCACGGCCGTTTCGTGCAGAAATCGACCACCCTCACGTCGACCGTGCCGTCCCTGCACGGCCGGTTGCTGCCGCTGAGGCACCGCAGCCGGTAGCGGCGGCCGCAGGCAGCGCCGTTGTCCCACAACCCCTCACTCACCTGCACGAACAAGTTCCCCGATGGGAATTGGTCCTGTCTATTGCCATTGCACCTAGTAGCTGCACAACATTTAATTTAGTCATGTCAGAAATCTCGTGCTAATAATTTAAAAAATGCAATTCACGAGCCCGATTGTTGCATTTGTGATCGTGAAATACGAGATGTAATCATACTCACGTGTATATGGAGGATTGTAGGAAGAAGCTGTCCCTATATCACCAAGAACATGAGTGATTTCATTGCATGAAATGCTTAGGATTATTGCAATGGCAAAGGCTAGATTTGGGCTCATAGTGATTAAGGAATTGAATTGAGATAGAAAGCAAAGAAGAAAAATGTGTATCAAATTTGATAATTGTGATTGCAAATGTTTTGGAATTGAGCCAAATTTATAGTTGGGGAATTGGCCATGTCGGTTGTATGAAATAGTGAAATTAATTAAATTTATTGTGACATAAGTTGGCGCACGTGTAATGCAAATATAAAATTATATGGCTTATGATTGGTCAAAATATGTATAATAATAGACATTAGTGCTTAGCTACAAGTTCAATTGTTACATATTTTCCTTTGTAAGTGGAGGATATCTTTATCTCAATTGAGGTTGGTTTTAAAAATCAAGAATATCAATATCAATATTCTTGTTATAGTGTTATATTTATCATTAATACTTATGTTATGTTTTATATTAAGTAAATTACACTACATGTCCTAATTTATTTATTTTTAGGCAACCGAATAATAAAATTTATTAAGAAGCACAATAACACGAACTATCGAGAAGGTATATCGTAGAAGTCAGAGATTCAACATAATAATAAGGGCTTGAAAAATCACATTCTGAATTATGGCCGACTACATCCTATGTCCTAAACTATTGATAAATTAACAAGACTGTCCCGAGATTCAAATTTCAGCGACTGAAACGGGAATCTAAACCTTGTATCCTCTCATTCTCAACCCTAATTCTAACGATTGCTTCCTAAGGTATTTGAGTTTAATATTACTTTTTCACAGAATTATTGGTAACCATGCCGGTTTTCAGTCGCCGAAATTTTAACTATCTGGATAAATTTGTTCATTTGTAAATAGTTTGGAACACAGGGTCAGGGTGTAACCAGTCACAATTCGTAGCATTTTTATGGAAGCACCAATTAATAGTTTGGAACCTATCGTGTAATTTATTATTTTATATATGTTTCTATATTTTGGATCCTTGTATTAATGATGTATTCATATTCACATGGTTTATACGTAATAATATGATATGAGATATAATATCAAATATAACAGAAAATTATTATGTTTATTTAGGTCATTTTGGAAAGCAAGAAGATATATTTCGATTATATAAGATTGTCAACATGCAAGTTTTGAAAATATTTTAATTTTTGCTAGTCATTTTCAATGCAAAAATTATATTTGATAGATCCCATAGTGGGACGACTATTTTTTTTAATTTTTTTTTTTTCGAGTTAGGAGTGTGGAGGAAAATGTGATATTGATTGCCTTGTGTCGTGTGACGATTGTCGACTTATTTAAATTGTAAAAACAAAAAGTTGAGTTATTCTATAATTTTTAATTAAAAGTTGAGATAACACAATATTAAGTAGGTATGAATGTATCATCGTTATAAATTAAAGGGTTAATTGCCAAATAAATCACCAAGTTTCCACCCTTTTACAAATTAGACACCACATTTAAATCTAATTAATTATAACATTACATTTTAATTTGTGTGGGATTAAACATCCCCAATTTTTTCGGCAAGTTAAGTATTGCGTATTTGGTCTAAAAACCATATTGGCAGCCACATCAACACACACGTGTAACGAACGATGTTGATTTTGTTAGTTTTCTCAATATATTTTATATTTTAGAAATAAATAATTATATAAAAAATGATTTTTTCAACGAAAAAAGAAGAAGAAAGAGTAACAAAACGGCGTCATTTGTTACACGTGTGTGTTGACATGACTGTCAACGTGATTTTTAGACCAAATACGTCATATTTCACTCGTCAGAAAAATTGAGGATGTCTAATCCCATACTAATTAAAATGTGGTGTTATAATTGACTAGATTTAAATGTGGTGTCTAATTTGCAAATGGATGTAAACGTGGTGATTTAAACTATATTTAAATTGAGGCAGTTTCTTTCGAGGATTCCACGCCTTATCATATAAATTTTGCTAAAAAAATAATCAATAGATAACTAGAATATTTGTTCTAAAAAAATATGCACTTAAAAAGTGATGCGCAATATCCATCAACAATTCTATGCTAAATTCTCTACCAAATATAATAACTTTAAAGATGTGACCATCACTTCATTATTTCTTTTTTAAACGATTTGGATATTCTTAATAACCATTATATCATTCTATTTTCATTTTTCCCCATCACAATGGTGTTAATATATAGGAATGTCAATTAGTCCGAGATCGATAGGCTGACCCGAATAGCTCGAGAAAAAAGAGGGTTAGGGCACAAAAAATTAGCCCGATAGGGCTAGCTCGAAGTTAAGCGGGTTGGCCTGAATAGCCCGAATTTTATTGTTTATTTTTATATTTTAGTTAAATAATGTAAGTTTTACGTTTGATGTAATTTGATTCGAGGACTAAAAGTATAATTGGTGAAGTTTAAATGATTTGTTCAATTAATTAGTAATAAGTTATATTATATTTATTGTTAATTTGTTAAGATCAGAAGTTTAAGTGACATGAATTGACAAATTTATACATGTATATTAGAGTTTTTTTCGTAAATTTTCTAGCCCGATGGGCTATCCCAAAAATCAAAAGGTTAAAATTAGGGCCGATAATTTCCAACCCGAATTGATCCGAACCGAATTAGTCGCAGCCCAGTAAGGCTGATTTGAAACCGAGCAGTTGCCCATCCATATTAATATACTTTGATACAAAAAAAAAAGTGCTAATGAGAATAACTCATAACCACTGTTTATTAATGATGCATTTACACATTAAGTAAATCTCGTTTATTTATTATATCCCGCTAACTATATAAAAAAAATGTGTTGGTGGAATTTAAACTCGAGATCATCACCAACGAATTTCGAATATTTAATTTAGTTTAAAAGATGTATCATATTCATCATCATGATCCCAAAAGAAAATTAGAAGTGGAGGGAGTACACGTAAACTAATTAAAAATAAATGTCTTCCACTAAATTAGATTTATTGTTAGTGCGCCAAAATGCAGTATACATCATCAACTAAATAAATAATGATTGGAATTGAATTTGACATTAATTTTATGTTTGACTAGCTCCTAAGTAACTAATTTTGTCAACCCCAAAAAAAATGATTTTAATCATAAATTTGAAAGCACGCAATTCTCTATATTATGACTTTTATTATATACATACATATATATATATATATATATATATATATTATATTATATACATATACATAATGGTAAAATATTTGTCTAAATTACTAATAACAAAAATCTAACTCAGAAAATCCTAAAATTTAATTATCTTCTATCAATTCTTATATGGAATTCTAACAGGAATAATTACGATTAAATATATAAATTTTGACACAATTTATAATTTAAACAAGAACTTTAAAACTTTGCGATTAAGACACATCTTGCTCTTTTTTTTTTTTTTTTGCAAAATAGACACTAAAATTTTCCAACAAATGAAAAGGCGGAGATAAAATATGAAATATTGCAAAATTATATAGATATATACCATAATCATAATTATAATTTCATTGATACAATAAATATATATATGAAATGTTATGTTTACTTTTCATATTATTGCAAATTGCGTCTATTCTGCAAAAAATTACAAAATCGTGTTTTAATTGCAACATTTCAAAGTTCGTGTCTAAATTATAAAATGTGTCCAAATTTATGTATTTAATCGTAATTAACACACCCTAACACGGGTTAATTAAATAAAATGTTATGCTACGAGATAATGTAAAAAAAAAAGTTACATGAATTAGGCACTTACGGCTGCTGATGAACATCTAGCACGTCCATACAATTAATTAATTAATCTACTCTTAATTAGTAAATTAAAAAAAATGAAGCCACTTAAGTTTGAATGCGACGTTAAACTTAATTAAAAAGAATTTAATTAATGAGTGTTGGGTTAATTAATGATTCTATTAATGGATCGAAATCTTGAAGGTATATCAAATATGGGTCGGTTCAAGATTGGTATATATCTTATCTAAGAATATTAGAATCCACTTTGTGCACGAGATTAATTAGAGCCATAATTTAGTATTTATTTCATTTGGTGGCTATAATACATTAATACTGCGCACTTACTACATGACAATAATGATATTTTATTTTAGGGCATATTTTATTTTAGGACAGGTGTTATATGAACTAGGTGCACATCGGACAGTGATTGCGCGTTGACTCGATCAACACATTGATCAAAAAAATCGTCAAAATCAGTATCAAAAGTATCGGCCAAAAAAAATAAATAAAGAAAAAAAAACTGTCAAAATCAGTATCAATCGTAATGCTAAAAAATATCACTCAAAATTCAAAAAGTATCACATGCATCCCTAAAACGTATCACCTGTTTTGACGATTTTCTTGATCAGAATTTGCGTTTATTTTATTAGTCTTTATTTATGAGTATATATTTCTAAATTGATCGTCACACATTTTTTTAGTACGATTAATCCGTTTTGTGTAGACAAACTATGTACAAAAGTGAGATTTATCTAAATCTTACTATGAATAATGATTGTCGATTATTCTCGTCACTAGGGATGTTAATCGGGCCAGTTTGTCCGTTTTTCAATCCAGATCAATTCAAGCTGGAAATTTTTTTGCATTAAATATAGCCCTTCGATTTTCCTACCACCCATCAAGCCAGAAAATTTACAAAAAAATATATAATGTGTATAAATTTGTCAATTCGATCATGTTGCATAAACTTCTAATTTAATTGCATAAATCATTTAAGTCTCAATAAATATACTTTTAGTGTTTACATTAAATTATATCAAACATTAAACTTTTAATAATATTGAACCAAAATATAAAGATAAACAATAGAAATTTGAGTGAGCCCACTTAATTTCGAGCAAGTCCTATCGGGTTGCTGAACTATTTGATTAGGATCAATTCGGACTAACTTCCTTTCAAACTATAAATTTCTGGTTCTGACCCTTTTTTTTGAACTATTCAAATCGGTCCATCAATTTCGGGTTGCCCCATCCACAAAAAATTACTCCATCAAATAGCAAATGAGATTTCATATTGCATCATCCGTGTTATATTCTTTGATCCACTTTTAAATTATGGTTTTTTCTTGCATTGTTTTTCTAATTTTTATTTTTTTGTGATTTAGTTTAATTTTAAGATTATTTCTTAGGGTTAAGCTCACACAATTAGGGTATATAATTATTTGTTAGTATTAAATTTTCAATTTTAATTAATAATTCATTATAAAGGTTAATTATTTTAAAATTCAATTATATATATTTTTTAATTCATTTTTTTGTTGATTAATGTTGACCATGATTGTTTACGTTATAATTCATTTTTATTTTATAATAAATATTATTAAAATCATAAATTTGACAGTGAAATACGAAATGAAACACGAAGAAGTAAACGGATCAAAATAGTTAGTGGGAAAGAACGTGAGAAATAAAAAAAATAGTGAGTTCACACTGTACACATATATAATTATATTTACACGTGATGGCCTATTATTATCAATGTTTCTTGACTATAATAATTATTAGTATGTCTGAACTGTATGACTTGGTTAGATTATAGCATGCTAGCTAGTAATCATTGATTTTTATTTTTTTATTTTTTTTGAGGATATCATTGCCCAAGTTTGACTTAAATAAGTTGATCATATTTAATTGACAATTTAATTAGGAGAAGTAATTTTGTATTATTACTAGAGGTACCTGCCTTTGACAGTTGACTCCCACTGAGAAAAAATAGGCCATTCAATAATAAGTTTAGTCATCAAATGAAAATTTTGACATTTAATTTATACTCCGGTCGTTTCACAATAAGCGTAATTCTATCACTTTAATTTTATTTCACAAAAAATATTATTCTACACAATTAAGATTAAAAAAAATTATATTTTTCTCATATTTGCTCTCATTTAATGCATTCAAACAATCATATTTAAATCATTTAATGTATTCACATAAGGGTGTTTAAAGTAATTTGATTATCTAATTAATGTCTTTATTAATATGTGTGCTTTTATCCATAATAACACTTATTCAGAAACGGGGGGAGTATATGATAATCTTGATCGACCCTGTTTTTTTCCACGACAAACACAATACAAACTGTACAGACATCACACATTTTAATAATATGGGTTATTTGCATTAAAAATCACAATATTAGTTGGACAATTTTGCAATTACAACATGACATTTTAATTCATTGTTACACACAAAACACAATTTTTTTAATGATTTTTGCAATTAATACAAGGCGTTTGAAAATATTCCAACTAATTCAGTCCAATTTGTCATGCCAAATTTATACATTTGCCACTATGTTAGGAAAAAAACTGAACATACCCATATGGATTTGGATTTTGGGTATTTAATTGGCTAGAAACAAAAAAAAAAATTGAGAGTGTCATGTAATTGTAAAAATCATTAAATATTGTGTTTTATATATTTGCAACATTAATTACATGGTCATGTTATTATTAATTGCAAAATGATCTAAAAATTGTGGGCTTTTTTATGTAAATAACCATAATTTTACTCCACGATTGGTTTACCTAAATAATAATAATAATAATAATAATAATAATAATAATAATAATAATAATAATAATAATAATAATAATAATGATGATGATGATGATAAAAGCTCCAAATTTAATTTGTTTAATTAGATATGAGATAATTTTGAATTAATATACATGGACAGTATTTTCGTGGATATTAAATATTTTTAGAGAGATAAAAAAACAAAATTTATGATATTTAAGATTAATTAGAATAGACAACTCATATACTAATACCCAAAATTGAGTTATTAAAACTAATTAGATGATAATATTAACTTCAAAGCTTCACATAATTAAAAGCTAAAAAAATTAAAGTTATTACAAATATTGAAATGGAATTAACTTACATTTTGAACTCACAATATGAGTGTCACAATTATGTATTGATACACACATAATTTTTTTTTAATTAAGAACTCATTTTCCACACGTTGCTACATCAATTGCCCGTTCGATTTCTCTATTACAATTTCATATTTTATCTATCATCAATACAAATCACGTGTACACGTTCAATACAACAGCACGATATCATTGGTACACATCATATCCTGCAAAATCATATACATACAATTAATAATTTAATAAATAAATCAAGTAAAAAAATTTGATTAATATAATTAATGAATATTACTGAATATATTCAATGTTGATTTTTGCATGGGGAGATTGTGAGACGGCGGCGAAAGCGTCGTTGGACAAGATTATGGTGGAGGGGCAAGGGCGTTTGGAGCAGAAATCCACCACCCTCACGTCGACGGTGCCACCGCGGCACGGCTTGTTGCTGCCGCTCAGGCATCTCAGGCGGTAGCGCCGCCCGCACGCCGCCCCATTGTCCCATAGCCCTTCGCTCACCGCCGCGAACAGATTCCCCGACGGGAATTGATCCGCTCGGTTGCCATTGCACCGAGTCGCTGCACCAACCCGACAAATCATTAATTTATCTCTCTCATATGATTTGCAGACTATTTATTCATAGATATGCATATATATTTATAAATCTTTTTGGTCACAAAAAATAATAATAGTCCGTCGCTAATATTTTTTTTTTACCCTATGGTGTAGACAGAGGAAAAAAGAAGAAGATAATTTACATCTTTTTTTTTAAAAAAATAAATAAATAAAAATTACTATATAAGATTATTAGTGAAGAACAATTCACTCCCTCCCCCAAATGAAAAACTTATAGTTCTGCCCCTAAATGTAGCTACATGTAATTAGGCTTCAATAAACGTTTTAATCATTAGCATGACACGACATTAAAAGCTTAAAATATCAAAGAGAATATATGATAATAATATATATAAGCAGTGGCGGATCCAGACGGAAATATTTGAGGGAACCTCATTACACTAAATGTATAAAAAAAATCATCGTCGTCGGTAAGGGAATCGGAACCTACGACGTAAAAAAAAAGACATAAGAAAAATATGGGGGAGGCCCCCTCCAGCTCCCTCTTCGATCCACCCGTGTATAGGCATTAATATATATTACTAAATTAATAGATAAGACGATCTTACTTGAAATTTTACGTTCAGAATGATTCGGACTCTTCGTATACTCGTATATTTATACAATGTGAGAAAAGAGTAAAAAAATTACTTACGTAAGTAGGGAGGATTGTAGGAGGAGGCAGTGCCAATATCTCCAAGAACAAGGGTTATAAAATGCACCCCAAAAAATAAAATAGCCATAATCCTAACTAAGTTGGCCATGAATATCAAAACTCAAATCAAAATATGAATATCTAACTAGATCTCAAATTTATATGTGTGTGTGTGTCTATATATATATATATATGTATATGAGAGTTCGTAGTAGTTAAAACCACCAATCACGCCCATATATTTGAGAGACAAAACCAAGTTTATATAGCAATGGAGAGTATGAAATGAGAATAAAAATTATGAGCTGATGTTGACTAATTTTTTGTCCAAATTTGTAGTATGATTTTAGTCTTCTAGATTAATTAGCATCTGAAAAGGCAAATACGTTTCCTAAATATTAAATTTGTTGGAGCACTTTCGAGAAAAGGGAATCTTTATTAATGGTAGGAGGTGTTATTCAAAATTTGGCAAATACTTGTATACACTTAGCGTATTGAACTATTTCGATCAGATACAAATTTATGATATTTTCTTAACATTATAAGTAATTAAAAAAAATGTAGTATTAATTATAAAAATGTAATTGACTTTTTAGCAGTGGTTTCCAGTAAAATAAACGTACCATATACTTTTTAGTACGTATATTATAAGTGAAATTTTTTTCCCGTCTGATATAAGGGTCTTACGTACATAAGTACATTCTTGGTCAGTTCAGTAGCATTCCTTGGCGAGTGAAGGCAAGGTTACTTAAAGTTCTTAATTAGACTGCTTCACCACAGAGAGTTAAGAGTATCCCACATATATAGGGAAGGCAATCAAATGGCGGACATGTTGGCTAGTTCGTTATTTCCGGTTGGATGGTGGACATATTCTCATCTGGAGATTAAGGATTTGGTGGAGCCTGATTTTTTTAATCGTGGGTATTTCAGGCTTTCTGATAGTGCTTAGATTTTTCTTATTTTTGGTTGTTTCTGGTTGAGGTAGTCTGTTTGTTTTTCCCGGTTGGTTTGGGTTTTGGTTTGTAAGTTACTTTTTTATTTTTTTGGGCGCTAATAATATACATTTCATTTGATGTATAGGTGACCAACTCTTCAATTTTTAATGTGCTCGTTGAAAGGTTGAATTCTCTATTTTATATCGTGTTTTAGTTTATTTATCTATAATATGTATTGAAATGTTTCTATAGTTATTGCTAGATTCTTACTAGTCAATACAATACAAAGTTGCAGACTTTTTTTTTTTTAAAAGAACACCCTACTGGGTGGAGATATATATATATATATCAATAAAGTCGTGATACATCATCGTCTGTGTGGAGGGAGCCCAAAAGTGACTCCCCCACCAAAGTACAAGAGATCGAAACTGAAGATGATAAAACCTAGAATAGGGACAAAACATGCTAAGTATGGAACTATAGCTAGAAACTCCAAAGGAGGAAAATAACAAAATAAATAGACAACCAAAATAATCGACAAGCATGGAAAACTATATAAATGTCAGCGCTGGAACCTAAAGTTAGGATAACCCAGCTGGTCCATCATAACCAAGGAAGATAGGGGCCTGGGGGCCGTCTGAGCGTCAAAAGTGTGAAGGTCGTCAACCTCATGACTGAGTCTAGTTAATTAGGGTTGCGGACTTGCGGAGAGGTATCTTGTTAATTAGGGTTGTTAATTACTAAAATTCTAGTTATTTTTAAGGATAAATTACTTAACACCCCAATGTTAACAACTTATATCAATATAACCACAACATATACTCAATAACAATTTTACCCCAACATCAGTTTAGTAATAATTTTACCCAATGTAAATTTTCCGATCGACAACTGATGAAAATTGAATCTCCTCACCATGCAAGTCATCAACACCATTGACATTAAGCAGCTCACCAACTTTATCACCCTCGACATATATTAGTAACTCGTATTTCAGTTGTCAAAAAACTTACAGGGTGTAATTGTTACAAAAATAAAACTTTGAGGTAAAATTGTTATTAAGTATAAATTAAGATATTATTGTTATAAATTACGAATGTTGGGGTATTAATTCATTATAATTCACCACATACATTTTTAGTTGTCATGTGACAACTATCTGCGAACAAAACATTAGATGGAACACAAACTTGGAATAGAGGATTCCGTCTGGATCGAGAGAAGTTCGTGGTAGGTATTGCTCAAATTGTTAGGGAATGTTTATTACTGATTATTTCTAATTGTCATAACGGTTGAAACACTAGATACAACACCGACTTAAAATAAAGAATCGTACCTCAATGTTGGTTTTTATTTATTTTGACTTAGAAAGTGTGTGTGTCTATGTGTGTGTGTGTGTGTGTGTGTGTGTGTGTGTGTGTGTGTGGATTAATGGAGAATATAGTGGATGAAGTTGACCACATTTTTGTGGTACAAGTGTTGCTCAATACATAATTTGTGTATTGCGGCGCAGCCCTCAATTGTGAACATTGAATTTCACAATAATTACAAAAATGGGTGTATTTTATTGGACCCTATCTTCTATTTCAAATTTGCATTACATCTCATGAAATATTGAATTTTACAATAATTATAAAAATCGGTGTACTTTATTGGACTCATATCTTCTATTTTAAATTTGTATTACATCTCGTGAAATATTGAATTTTATTGGTAATTATCTTATCTTATCTAATTATGTGCATATTTAATTATTTTTAATTGGTAATTATCAAATTTTTAAACACGTGACATAAATTCAATAGCAGAAATATGAAATTGAATACAATGTTGGAATAAATAATCTCGTTCAATACTTCATGTATAATATTTCGTTGGGTATTTACAATAATAAAAACAAATATAAAATCAGATATAGTTGAATATAATTACGGGTGGGCCTGTCGGGCCAAGTGAAAAATTGGGCCGTGATTAGCCCGAAAATATTAGAGTCTGTATTTTAGAGGCCTAGCCTGGCTCGAAAAGGTGGGTTGGTCACCTAGTGGCTTAATGAATTTTTACATTTTTTGGGGCTTAATGGTCCGGCCCATTCAGACCACTCTCTATTTTCGGGTTTCTTTGTCCAATCTGGCCATAAATGCGGGTTGAGTCGGGCCGAAATTGCCACCCGTAAATATAATATATCCAAGGTGAATATTACATTCTTGAAAAGTTTGGCCCATTAAGTCCGAGAGGGGTTTTTTTAGGATAAGCCCAATAAGTATTTATTTAAGCCCAAGAAGGTTTCGAATTTGAATCACACCGAAATAAATAATGTGGATTATATGATTATTTTGGTTTGTGCTTTTAGCTTTGTATGTGACCATTTCTTGTACTTCTAATTTGAACAACAAATATATTTTTTAAAAAAAAATTGACTGATAAATCTCTTCTAAAATGATTGGCCAATTATCAATTAGGCATATTTTATTGGGCCATGGGCTGCTGATAAAATATTTTTCTCAGAAGAGCTATGCCCAAGCATTTTATTTCGAATTGAGTATATTGGTCCAGACCTAATTACATAACTTCGAATGAGTCGAATCGAGTCCAAAAATTAGGGCTGTAAATGAGTCGAATCGAGTCCAAACATATATATGTTCAATCTCGTTTAAAACAATATCGAACTTTAAAATTTATGTATTGAGCTTGTTTGATTATCTATTGAGTCGAGCCCAAACGAGCTTTAATCGAGCCGAACACGAGTCGATCTTGAGTAGCTTGATATTTTTACACATGTTTGTTCATTTTTTACTTATTGAGCTCGAGTTCGAGTCGGACTTTAAATCTTATCGAACGCAAAATTATGTTCAAATTTATTTGGTACCCTTATCGAATCGAGCTCAAACGAGCTTTTAACGAACGAACACGAGTCGAGAAACATTATATGAGAAAAATCAAGATTAAAACTCTCATAGAAAAATGAAAATGAAATAATTGGTTGAGTCTACGAAGTATTGTCTTAGTCCTCTTAATTAAACTTGTGTCAACTCTATTAAATTGCGTCCTCGCTCTCAATAATGGTATTTAATTATTTTTGTGATGCTATAATTAAGTGTACCTATTTCTATGCTATATATTATTGGTAGGAAAAAAAGAAAAGAAATCTCGAAAAAGATCAGATGAGATCCCATATTCCAATTTCGTATTCCATCTCTTAATACAATCTTTGGATTTTATCCATATGGATTTATTTATTTCAAGTGGTCAAGATTTTAGATTATGAAAATAGATTTATTGAGTTCAAATGAATTTCAATCCATAAAGTCTAAATTCTTGAAAATCTTCATTAAAAAGAGTATTATATACTAATACTATCATAAAAAATATGTATAGCAAAAGTGAACTTCAAAAAACCATTTCTTATATAGTTTTTATTTTTTTAGGGATATAAACCATTCCTTAGTTGTGGGGTCTTTTTCTTTATCATTTTTTATTATTATTATTTTATGATGTCCTTTTTTTTAGCAAACTAATTATGATGTCTAAATAAAATGTAAAACAAAACATCACATTCACTAAATCATTTTGATGTGGAATATATGTTTAGTTTTACGTGGAGTAAAATGCAATAAAAAAAAAGTGTAACACATCTATATTTATTCTTCACTCAAGGAAGAGAGTATTTAATATTTTTGTCATAGCAAGTGAATTTCTCATACGAAGGAGATAATACAAATTTAATTTTGTACAATACCTATTTCATCCCATACCAAATTAATAGTACAATAGATTAAATGAATGTTACCCATAATTTTGAAAGGTCCCATGAAAATAAATTTAAGATTTTATCCATAATTATAAATAGGAAAGCCATTTTTTTTTACCTACACACTCGATATGTGATATTGAGGAGATTCGAACCCGTGATCTTTAGTCTCCGAATCGACTTTTATTTTTATTGAGCAAAAGCAAAACGAGGTCTAGCATTTTAACCTCAATACTTGTCACGAATAAGATAAAAATCAATCTTTAAAAGAGATTAAAACACATTATTATTTCCTCAATTCGTCACGATATGACTACTTTTGGTGGCCAAGTCAAATTATTCACTAAATATGATTTTTTTTTACAAGTCACATTGAAGGACTTGTTTATAAGAAAAAAATAAATCCTAATTATAAAAATTTGACTAAAAATCCTTAATGAAAGAAAATTATTGCTATATATTATACTAAAATACAAGTTAATTATGATAAATAATATTTTAAAATATCTTACATTTACAAAATAAAATATTTTGGCATATGCTTAAATCATTTTTATAAACACAATATTCTCGATATTTTAGAATTTTTTGTAACTTATTTAAAAATATTTGACGTGTATTATTTATGTAAATACTCATGAATTTAACCCTTATCTAAATAGGAAATCTGCATGTTTTAGGAATATGTAATTAATAGAATTTGATATGAGCGTAGAGAGATGATTACAATAATTCACATTTTAATTTTGTAAAAAAATCTAAAATATCAATTAAAATGAAACAGATGAAATATATAAAATTAAATTATCAATGCGTGTACACGTACGTAACAAGGATAATATTATAATTTTAGGTTAATTGTCAAATAAATCATCACGTTTCCACCTTTTTACAAATTAAACACCACGTTTAAATCTAGTCAATTATAACATCACGTTTTAATTTGTATGAGATTAAACATCTTCAATTTTTCCGACGAGTTAAGTATGACTTGTTTGGTCTAAAAACTACGTTGACAGCTACGTAAGCACACACATGTAACAAACGATGCTATTTTTATTATTTTCTCTCTTTTTTTGTTGAAAAAAAATCATTTTTTATATAATTATTTATTTCTAAAATATAAAATATATTGAGAAAACTAATAAAAGCGACGTCGTTTGTTACACGTGTGAGCTGACGTGATTGTCAACATGGTTTATAGACTAAACACGTTAAACTTAACTTGCCGGAAAAATTGGGAATGTTTAATTCCATACAAATTTAAACGTGGTGTTGTAATTGACTGTATTTAAACGTGGTGTCTAATTTACAAAAGTGTGTAAACGTGGTGATTTATTCGACAACTAACCCTATAATTTACAATAAGTGTAACAATTAATTCATTTTTCAGTTAGGGAAAAAGACAGGTTAACGAGTGTCGAACCCGAAATGTCTTCCGAATTTTCAAGATATAATACATTTACTCTATTTTTATATCTAAAGTTACATAATCACCACTCACCACTCTAATCTTTCTATAAAAAGGTGTCATACAAAGGGGCAAAAAAGAAAAGTATCTTTAATTCTTTATATTGATTTTCAATTTTTTTTATTAAATTTTCGTTGTGGGGTTGAAAAGGGGAAGAACAGCGTCTCACCTCCGCCACCCTTCTCTCTCTTCAACAAAAAAAAGAAGCCGTTATTGAATCCTCCGCCGCCGCAATAATCTCAAGCATAAGCTATTCTTACTAGCATTGTATTCGATTGTACTACAAGAGTAATTGTTTCTCTAGCCTAATGGTTTTTGAAAAATAGGATCTTTCTTGATATTACACTCTCTCTCTATCTCTCTCTCACCTACCATTTTTCCATGAATGGAGTTTTCTCCTTCTAAGTAATCCCAAAATCAAATCTTTTTTCACAGGTAAGTTGAATGTTGTATTGAGTTTTAGAGAGAGAGAGGAATTGAGAGAGAGAGAGGGGGAGGAGTGCAGCACTGTTGCTAACAGCTAAGAGTGATACAAGGGTTTTGTTCTTGAGGTTTGTGAAGGTGAAAATGAGTGGAAAAATTCAATCTTTGGAGTTCAAGAAAAGTGGGGTTTCATCTAATTCCAATTTGGGGATTCAATGGAACATCCAAGATTGCAACTTTTACCCTGGTGGGGGATTGTTTGCCTCTGTGAGCCAAATGGGGAACAATGAAAATGGGGGTTTCAAATTGCCGTATGCCGATTTGCTGGTGAAGTATGTTTCATTGCCGGAGGGGTTCAAGATTCTTGGTTTGACAGAGGAGGAGAATGAGTTGGTGGGGAAGAAAAAGAAGAGAGGGCTTAAGCTGAAGCTCAAGGTCTCGAATCCTTCTCTGAGGAGGTTGATCAGCGGTGGAGTCGCGGGGGCGATTTCTAGGACTGCGGTGGCTCCGTTGGAGACCATTAGGGCTCATTTGATGGTTGGGAGCAGTGGGGATTCGACCATGGAGGTGTTCAACAATATCATGAAGAATGAGGGATGGAAAGGGTTGTTTAGGGGGAATTTCGTCAATGTGATTCGAGTTGCGCCTAGCAAAGCCATAGAGGTATTAGATTATATGTGGATTTTTTGCTTTAGATGCATTACATTGTTTCCTTGAAATGTTGTGAGCTTTTTACTGTTTTCTGTGTTGTTGTGTTGTGTTTTATTGGAATCGGAGTTGCTTCGATAAGAGTTTGTTTTTTGTTAAAAAAATTTTGTTGGACTGGACTTGTTATTGTGAAATTTATATGATGACCTTGAAAAAAATCACAAAGAATTGTCATTTTTTTGTATCGTGTACTTAAATTATCAGTTCAACTTAGAAATTCCCTTTGTTTTCAGCCTTTTTTTACTTTCATTTTCTTGTTACCATTATGCTATTTTAACTTTGACAAAATGTTATTTCTTAAATTCCCTTCGTTTTCAGCCTTTTTTACTTTCAGTTTCTTGTTACGCTATTTTAACTTTGACAAAATGTTATTTCTTAAATTCCCTTTGTTTTCAGCCTTTTTTACTTTTAGTTTCTTGTTACCATTATGCTATTTTAACTTTGACAAAATGTTATTTCTTAAATTCCCTTTGTTTTCAGCCTTTTTTACTTTCAGTTTCTTGTTACCATTATGCTATTTTAACTTTGACAAAATGTTATTTCTTAGTCGTCCGGACCTTCTAGATAATTAACATGGCAAAATTTTCCTTTGTCTTTCAAAGATCCACCTTAGGATTGAGGCTAGCTAGCACTAATTTGTTGATCAATTTTGGATTGATTTGTCGACCACTATGGATTTATCATGCTTTTTTCTTGGCTAGTTGACTACTAAATTTGAGTAGAAGGTTAGATATTGGGAGATGATAATTTGATGACTTTTGTGAAACCATGTATTGTATACATTTTCTCGTATACAAAGTGTGTATACATGTTCTTAACAATTCATGAGAGTTGCATTTTTCTGCAGTTATTTGTTTACGATACTGTTAACAAGAATCTCTCATCAAAACCTGGTGAGCAACCGAAATTACCATTTCCTCCTTCATTGGTAGCGGGGGCTTGTGCTGGTGTCAGCTCGACTCTGGTTACATATCCCCTCGAGTTAGTCAAGACTCGACTGACCATACAGGTGAATAACACAAATAGTTACATTTTACATTCATTTCCATACTATTCACTCTTGTTGTCCTACTTCCATTTAACAGAGAGAAGTTTACAATGGCGTGTTTGATGCTTTCGTTAAAATATTGAAAGAAGGTGGGCTACCGGAGCTCTACAGAGGTCTCACCCCTAGTGTCATTGGAGTAATTCCCTATGCTGCAGCCAACTACTGTGCATATGACACTCTGCGTAAAGTCTACAAGAAAATCTTCAAAGAGGAAAAGATTGGCAACATAGAAACTCTCCTCATTGGTTCTGCAGCTGGTGCCATTTCCAGCACCGCCACGTTTCCCTTGGAGGTGGCTCGTAAGCACATGCAAGTCGGTGCTGTCAGTGGAAGGCAGGTATACAAGAATGTGCTCCACGCTCTTGCGAGTATACTTGAGCAAGAAGGAATTCAAGGCTTGTACAGAGGGCTCGGACCGAGTTGTGTGAAGTTGGTTCCGGCTGCAGGTATCTCTTTTATGTGTTATGAAGCCTGCAAAAGGATTTTGGTAGAGAAAGAAGAGGAAGAATAGAATTGTTTGGGCACAGAATAAAGGGAATACATTGTTTTGGCATACAAAAATATATATCACATGATAAAAAAAAAATACACATTTTTTATCTTAACTTAACACTGTTGCATTTTATCATTTTTGAAATTTTTGCTAGGATTTTTCTTTCATCAATCAAGATGTTATGTTCGTTTGCCGGCAGAAATTTGACTTGGAATTTTATAGAGGTTGCATTTATTTTTTCTCACTAGTAATGAAGTTCATGTTCATTATTGCTCATCGATTTAATGCATTGCTAATACAAAATGTTGTAGATTAGTGTTGAATTTCCTATCACAAAATATTTTTCTAATTCTAGAATTTTCTCTGATTCTAACCTTATTTTCAATTCTAGTTTCTAAAATTCTATTTTGTTTCCAATACAAAATGTCTATTTTTCGAATTCATTATTCAAATTTACCTCCAACCCTTCCCTTAAACTTGAATTATCTTTCCGAGCAAACTTTTAATCATGATAAAGTAGTCTTCATATTTGAAAAGATGTCGACAACTTGATCTCGTGATTTCACATGCTCACACACTCCATCTCGTTCTTTGCGATCTACGTCCATGTCCATGGTCTCGTTTACCTGCTCGGCTCCTTTGCACGATCTTTGGAGCTTCAATGGACTCGTTTACTTGATCGGCTCCTTTTGCATGATCTTTGGAGCTTCTCTCAAAACTTGATGAATGAGAGTTGTAGAAAATGGGAACAAGGACCAAGTTTGTCCCAAAATTGTGTTTTAGAGACTTAATCTTAACCCTAAAATTGCAATATCATTTAACTTAAAAAATTCTTTAATTATTGCCAACTACAACAATCCAACGAATTGAATACACATGCTAAACCATAATATAACAAGAGCAAAATTATCGACGATCACCCGTTGAAGTACATGTCGCGATTTACCTCCTCTCGTGTCACATTTTACCTTCTCGCGATTTACCTCCTCTCATGTCAATTTTACCTTCTCGACTAAGCTCTAGAGATAGAACAATACTTGTTTCATCGAAAAGAAAAGGGGAAGCAAAATGGAAATAAAGAGGATATAAATTTCTTCAATTTTTGCAACGAGGCTTGTCTACAAATTACAAGGGATCACATGACACCACAAAAGTAACAAAATAAGATTTACTAACACTTAAATAATTCGTAGGTAGTTTCCATAAATACAAATTCTTGCTTGAAACAACATTGTGTACAAAAATAATTTATAGTTTGAATCGAAATTGTCCAAAAATCACTTTAGTCCTAATGTAAAGATTGATACAACACAACTTAACAACTCCCCCAACAAAGATGCTTATGTAGGCGAAACGACGTCGCTTTACTTTCTTGTCTGTCTATGTACACAAAAGGCAGCTCTTCTAACAAAATGAATTTCAACAAGTGTAGTTGGTACCTCAGCAGTTGACACCACACTGGCCTTGAGCCGCTCGCTTCGTCGCGGCCGACGTGAACGGGTCGATACGAACCCAGAGCAGGGAGAAGATGGACGCCAGGAGAATAGACCAGACGATGACGATGGTGGGGGTGCGGTTCTGCCGCCCCAACAGACCTTTGAGGAAGGGGTACAAGTGGACAATCACCCAGATGGCGAAGAACAGCTTCCCGAAGAGCGGGCCCCACGACTGGTACCCGCTGTTGATGGCGTACGAGACGCCGGCCACGATCCCCACCATGTTGAACATGAGGACCGTGGTGGGAGGGATGAGGAGGGAAGTCCATTTGAACACGTAGAGCTCGGCGAAGTCGCCGTCCTCGTCGGACGCCTTTGAAGTGACGGTGAAGTTGGTGTCGATGCCGGCTAGCACTTTCAGGAGACCTTGGAAGACGGCAAACAGATGGGCTGATGTTCCACCGATGACCCAGAATTGCTCGTTTCTCCACCAGTCCTCGACGCTGACACCGCTCCACCTCATTTCCAGTATGCCGGTGGCGAAAATCGAGACGAAGAGGAGAATAAACCACATGCTTGCGAAATTGCTTATCTGCAGAAGAAGGTAAGCAGAACAACAGAGTTAGATATCCCCCCCTACAAGAATTAGCAGGAGACCGAATATCGATCATAATCTCGTTACGTACCTCGGGAATGATGAATTTGTTTGTGAGAAGACAGATAGCAGGAAGAACACAGTAAGCGAGCAACGGAATAGAGGTGAGCGGGTAAACAATGGTGTTGATATACGCGAGCCTCTCCAACATCTGCAGTTTCCCGTTATAGCCGTACCATATAGGACAATGCCTGCTCAGCAGAATTTCGATGGAACCAAGAGCCCACCGAAGCACCTGGTTGAGACGATCCGACAGATTGATTGGAGCCGAACCCTTGAATGCGGGGCGAGGAGGCATGCAGTAAATGGAAATCCATCCACGCGCATGCATCTTAAACCCGGTTAAAATATCTTCTGTGACCGAACCATATATCCACCCAATCTGAAGCAAAGAATTAGGCTCGACTGATTTAATGCTTCAAATTTCATTTTTCAGACACCACAAAACCATGTAAATGGGACTTAACAGAAACGAGCGAAAAACTCAATATACCTCTTTGCCCCACTCGGTCTTATCCTCGTATCCACAGCTGATGACATGGATAGCTTCTTTCAAAAGAGTAGCAGGATTTGTCGACGGTGGTATGCCTCCCATTTCCATAAATGTGGCAGCAATGAAGACGGGAGATTGACCAAAACGCTTCTCCAAGCTCTTCTGGGACATAAGAAGCGACTTCTCGTCGTCATATCCTGTAAATACAGAGAAAGCAATTGCATCAATTTCTACAATTTTGAACACTTCCTACAAGAAAATCACTGATGGATTTAAACTGGGAGAGAGGAATTAAAGATATCGCAAAAGAACTTCAATCGGCTACTAGTTTAAGCAACTCAAATTAAGTGATGAACAAGCAGTAGAACCTACCTTCCACACCCTCTTCTATGTCCTCTATATTAAAGATTGGGATGGTCGATTCAGTCCTTTTAGCTGCTCGTTTCTTATCGACATACTTCTTGTTGGCATGCTTTCCCTTCTTCCTTGGACCACAACAGCTCTTGACAATAATGTTTGGCTGCAGATCCTCTTCTGTTAGGACAGGGTCGTAACCATATAGAGCTTGTCTGTTAAAGCAGCACCCAGTTCCCACATAGACGGGACCCTGAAGGCCATCCAACCCTTTCAAGTTGATCTGCAGAGAGGAAAATTTAAGACAATGCATGGATGAGAGGGAGGTCACAGAAGCAGATAGTAAGAGCTTCTAAAATTCAAGGACACCTACATCAAAAAAGACAATGTTACGATTAGCATATCTGTCGTGCATGTCAATGCCATCAAAACGCTGTGGAAATTGAACGTAACAAGTCTTCCTTCCGTATGCAGGATCCATCATGAAGCACATGGCTTCTTTAACAGCTTTGCTGTTATTGAAGTAGTGATCACAATCGACATTCAGAATATATGCTCCGTTTGTAAGGACAGCAGAGACACGAATCTGAAGCACATAACATAGCATAAAATTACCGGACATGAGAAAGAAATCAAAGAAAATACTATGAGAAGAAAGCACATATCATAGCATAAAATTGCTTATTGTCCACTTCTTCAAGCACACAATGACAATGCCATAATCATTATGGGAGCATCAAATACCGATCACCTACCAAAGCATTCATAGCTCCGGCTTTCTTGTGATGCTGGAATCCAGGACGTTTCTCACGAGAAACATAAACCAATCGAGGTAGCTCATTTCCATCAGTATCAAAACCCCCACTATGCCCCAGAAATACCTGTTAATGAGAGGCATAAGAAAGAATTAGATAAACTGGAAAGGATAAATATCAAATACTTGAGGGCTAAAAAATTACCTGAATCATTCCCGGATGATCCCTTGTGTTGTTTCCAGGCCAAGCAGTTCCATCTTGCATTGTCCACCCTTCTTCAGGCATCTTTTGAGCCTTTGCAACAAGAGCGTTTATCCGTACCTTAAACTCTTCATATTCTCTCTGCAGGAAACATGTTCAGAGATACAATTATAACCCACTGCCAACTTGCTTCCTGGTTTACTATATGATATAATAAGAGGCTGCTTTACAAGATGAACTTGTGATTCACCTTCATTGCTCTGCGTTCTTTGACAAAGGAAGGTTGAATCTTGTCCTTCAGGTAATCTATCTTCTGTGCAAAATAGAACTCGGGGGCCCTAGGTTCAATATTATGCTTCTTGCAAAAAGGTACCCATTTCTTGGCAAATTCTGCAGTTTCAGAGAGGGCTTCAAAGGTAAGCATTGCAGCACCATCATCTGAAACATAGCATGAGACTTTATCGACAGGGTAGTCCACGGACAGGATGGATAAGACAGTATTGGCAGTTACAAGAGGAGGCTCTTTCATGGGATCCACAGTACTCACAAACACATCGACAGGTGCTAACTGGGAAGGCTCGCCCTCTCTATCGTATCTGTGAACACGAAAGAGAAAAAGTTAGGACATGATCACATTTCACAAAACCTATCCTGAGTATCCAAGATTCAATATATAGAACTGAATTTGAAAAAAAAAATCACCAACCTCAAGGCAAGTCTTTCAAGAAAGGTCTCGCGTTGAACTGGATACCATTTTGGAAACTGATCAAGAAGCCAGGATAAGGCAAACCAAACTTCACAGATAACTGATGTCAGCCACAGAGGATAAGCATCTTTCACAGGATGGGTACAACGATATTGCAAGAAAAATCCCAAGATGATCAACCGAAGAATGATCACAACACGATAAGGAGTAAGATGAGTAGAAGAAATAGGCTGGACACGGCTCATAGGTTGGCGAGCATCATCAGCCCTGTCACCAATGCAAACTATTAGCATGCCTTCTGATGTACAAATCAAAGGAGCATCTAGAGAATATTTACTAAATGACATAATCACAAACAAAATACACTGTTGAAATTTCTAGAGAGAAAAGTAGGCTCTAGAAAGAAATTACATTTGCAGTTCTTCTCCATTTGACCCAGTGCCTTCAATATCTCCTTTCCCGTCACTGTATTTGTTGTTCATTTGCACCATATTTTTCTCCTGTTTTAGTTTCCAACCTTCCACTCTCTCCTTCCAGTCAACATTTCCAAGTCCATAAGAATTCAAGTCTTTAGAAGGGTCGACAATTCTAACAGGAACTGCAGAAATCAATGACATTGTAAATTGTTTGTATGTAACAGATCAAAGACAGAATAGACAATGATGACGTTTAACAACTAGTTACCTGGCTGCCGTGGATCAACATAAGGAAGGGAGTGAACACGGTCTCCAGGACCCAAAGGACCAGATGTGCTTCTAACAGAATGAGTGTCTTGCATAGAAGGAGGAATCTCACCAGAGACCTATCAATTATTAGTAACATTACAGAACCTAATTACGCTTTGTCCACAAAAAAGAGTTAGAAATGAATGCATTAAAAGGCAAGAGCAAAACATATAGGACTATTATATTGCACAAGTACTCAAATAAACGAGAAAAATACACCGGCATCCATCAATAGCCCCACAAAGCTTCAATAGATTAGCAGTACCCACAAGTATGCTTAAAAAAAGAAAGAAAAAAGGAAAAAGGGAAAAAGAAAAAAAGGCGGATAATGGTACAGTCATAACATTTCTTGATCCCCATTCTGAAATAGATAGACAAACATGCAATGCCACAGAAATTGCAAAAGTCTAATAACATCCAATTTTAAGGTGGAACCATCATTGATTGATGAGTGATTTGGACTTAATTTTTGGATGCATCACTGAGCATTGGGAGTTGGAGTGTGATCAGATTCGGCATGGAGTTCTATATGCACACATTTATCAAGAATGTGTTTGCTTGACTTACAGGCTGTCCATTGGTAAGAAGAGGGATTGGTTGCTGAGATTCATGTCTAGAGGATGCAGAGAGCTCAACATCATCACCGTGCCATTGAGATCTAGCCTTCATTTTTCCTTGAGAATGACTAAATTCATTCTCCAAATCATCAATGTCGTCCTCATCATCATCCCCGTCAACTCTTGGACTCCCTATAACAGAACAAATAGGTTCATATGCCTCCATATAGAGAGGAAACACAAGACAAAAGAATCTTTGTAAATTTCGAGAAGCTAACTGACCTTTGTGTCTCCTGTACCTAGTCTTACACTGGGGACAAGACTGATTCCCATCTTTCCGCTCGTATTCATAACAAGCACGGCAAACTGGAAAGGCGCATTCATTGCAAGCAACAAAGACATCACCATTGGCAGTCAGTCCAACAGTATCTCCACAAATCTGGCATATTTGGCCATTAAGATTCTTCAACGGCTTCGACTGCATACAGGACATGCATTACAGTGATCAGTACAGAATCACAACTAAATCAACCCGTAGAATCGGATTGCTTCCACGCCAGGTTCAGTGCATTAAACCAAGACATAATAGATGCAGATCAGACCGTGTTTGCAAATACAGCAAATCTATTACATATTTACATAGACCTTTATCATCTCTTACAGTCTTACAATCATCAGAATCAGTAAACAATGAAATCAATCATCATTATGCTTATGAAACAGCAACCGAGTCAAATTGAGCTCCAAGAAAACATAAAGAGAGAAAATAGTGTAAGAACCTCAAGAAAAACAAATTAGGGAGTGAACAAAGAAAATCAGAAGCATCTAGCTCCAAAATTCAACACAAAGAACAAGAAATCCGTTTCAACAACCACTCAGCATCAGCCGACACTCAGATCTAAACACAGCATTATTGCAACCTAACACAAACAAAATGCTAAGGAAAAAGCAGCTTAAACAACACTTCAAAACCAAAACAAAACTAAACCCATTTCTCAATCCACACCAAGATCCAAACTTTAGCTGTCTAAATCACTCCAATACCACTAACAGTCAGATCCAGGCCCAAAAATACAATAATATAAATAAAAATTAATTAATTAATCATCTAAAACCAAAATGCACGTTTGCCTAAGATAAAAAAAATAAAAAATCTTACCCCACTATCAGAATCATGGCGAATTCTAACCAGCTCGTTCCTCTTGTGTGATCCAGCCACCAGCCCCCCACTCGCCTCCATTTCCTCCTAATTAACAAACAGAAAACGCCGAATTTTAATCGGTTTATTCAGTTTCCAATGAATCTCTCAACACTCGATCCGAGCTCGGAAGGAGAAGGGCATTGATATCAAGATGTTCCGCCTCAATGAATCAATCGGCCATCTCTCTCTCTCTCTCTTTCTCTCTCCTTCTCTCTCTCTACTCCTTCAGTTCCATACACTACTCCAGCTTTGTCTTTTTATCATTTTCCTAAGGAATTATTTTAATTTTTATTTCTTTTTTTTCTTTTTATGATAAATTTAAGGATTTTTTTACCTGCTGAGCCAGTAGCCAGTTCTCCGCTGTCTTAAAATGAATAACGTCATTTTCTTTTCTTTTTTTTCCTTATTGGAATTTCTTTTTCTTTATTAAAATGAATTATTTTTTACAGATGTAAATAATATAAATATAAGTTATGTAACTAAGAACCCTCATTAATATAATTTTAAAAAATCTTAATATATCATCAAAATTATATTTTAACTAATTATATGTTGTAAATTATAAAAAATGAAATATCTTTGAATTCCTTACCGACACATATTATTTTCTCTAGTTAATACATTAATTATATTATAATGTTGTCATGATTGGGTCACTTTATTGATTATTTAAATAAAATTAAGATACAAAGTGGTACAATAAATAAACAAATCAAGATCAAGACATCATTGTATTGTTGTCTTTTTCACCTAACGAATTTACAAAATGGAAAATAAAAGAAAAATGTCATTGCTATGCTCATAATAATGTGTGTAGTAAAGTGTAAGCTTCGCCACATTATATTATACATATATTTACAACAATGTCAATAAATCTCAATTTTTGTAATGTTACATTGAATTTAATTGGATTGCCCCTTTGAAAGTGGTTAATGTGTTGTGTTGAGATTATATGTTAATTTTGATTACTTCATTGAATAAAGTATATATAGTCAATAAAAGTATTTATCTTGTAAAACTATTTAGAATCCAATCATTCTTGATCATATATTGTGGATAAATTTGGGAAAATTCCATAGTGCCTTTGTGCCCATACTTCATCATCAGATCAAAAATTTTGGCTCGTAGCGAATCTGATTATAGAAGACAGTGCCCACAAACCCCCTCCCCTTAAAATTTCCTTAAATTTGATGTTATGTTTATGGCAAATGTTATCATTTCAAAATTGTAGGTAAATACACATATAACGACGTATCTCAGCCATATTTGCTAAATGTAAAATTTACTATATAAAAAGTATTGTGCTTATATTGTTTTTTTATCCACCTTTTACCGATATAACAAAATAAATAAATAACAAAGTAAACATATATATTGTTAATTTCCATTCAGAAATATATGTAATCACTATTCACAAACGAACACTATAAAAGGATATCGATCCAACTCAAAACAGATAGGCTGACTGAATAGCCCGAGAGGAAAAAAAAGGTTATGGTTGGAAAAATCTAGTCAGATAGGAACCTAGTTCAAATTAGCCCCAAACGAATTGTCCGACAACCCGATATGACTAGCCCAAAATTAAGAAAATTTACCCGAATAGTCAAGGTTTATACGGTCCATCTTCTATTTTAGTTAAATGTTGAAAGTTTCTTATTTTGATGTAGTTTAATTCAAGCATTAAACATATAATTATTGAATTTTAAATAATGTATTCAATTAATCAATATTTAGTATTAATTTGTTAAAATTAGAAGTTTAAGTGGACATCAGTCGAAAAATGTATACATATAAAAAAAATTCAAAAATTTACTAATTCAACGGACTAGCCTGCAAATAAAAAAAAAAGAGTTAATATTAAGAATTTCCAATTTTAAAACATAAAATTATATATAATTCAAATTAATCCAAACCGAATAGCCCAACAATACTATCTAATCCGATTAATATCCTTATCTACACATAATATTTCGACTTTGTAAAAATTCAAATACATTACTTTTTAATCAAAAACATTTTTATATTCACTACTCTAAACATTTTTATATTCACTACTCCATCCTTATTTCTAAATAAGCATTTAGTTTGCAATAAGCATTTAGTTTGCTTGTAAAATCCAATTTATATTCTAAAAGAAAAAAGAAAAAAAAGAAGACATTATTAATGTGTTAGAGCTCACACGCTCCATTGCTGTGAACAGGCTGTACTTTTCATGTTACCGGCTGTTGTCGGTCGCTCTTCTCCGACAAAAAGGCTGTCGGTGGACTCAATTTCTCTAACTAATTAATAATATATACTAATCAAAATTGTCATTTATCTAAAATAATTAGTAATATACTAATCAAAATCCAAAGCCTAAAACATAGATAATTTATCGATTCAAGACTTAAAAGATAAAAATTCTCAATTCAAAACCTAAAAATCACATTTTTTTAATTAATTTTAAAAATTTATTTATTATGTATACTCCCTCTGTTTAGAAATGTTTGTTGTTTTGTTTTTTTTTTATCTGGAATTAAGAATTAGTTTTGTGGACAAATATACTCATCCCTCATATATGCCATAAAATCTAATTCATTTATATTTTCCTAAAAAATAACAATATTTTCTCTCTCCATTGTGTTTAGAATCAAGAATTCTTGTAGGATTTGAGAGGGTTAAAATTGGGAGAGAGGATGTCAAATTATATAAAACAACAAACATTTTGAAAAAAAAAAAAACTTAAAACAACAAACATTTCGAAACGGAAGTAGTAATTAATAAGAGAATTTTCATTAAAAATTAATATACAATTAATTAAGCAATAAAAAGAAATCAAAATATTCATGATTTTTGAAGTTTGAGATCATGAGTTTTCATCTCCACATTGTGAATTAATAGATTATCCATCTTTCAAGTCCTGAATGACAATTTTTTTAATAGTATTAGTTCAAATTCATTTCTCTAATCTATGGTATTTTTTTACAGTATCGTGAAATTCGTATTTTGTGTGTGATATATAAATAAATTCTAGTTTAGCTGAAAAAAGTAGTTTAGATTTGATCAATTTGGGATGAGATCCTCTATTCCAGATTTCGTATTCCAACCCGTAATTCCATGATTGAATGCAAAAGTTTAATAGTAACTATTATAAAAATAAAAATTAATTATAACATAATCGATCTGGTAACACCTATCAACGAAAAATTGAAAATTGTAAAATTATAAATCATATTTTTAAAATAATCAACTATAATAATCATTTCTTTGAAAATTAAATACTAAAAAATCAGTATAAATCATAATTGGGTGGGAAAAAACAATCATAAAAATAAACTAAAATATAATAAATTAAAATTGACGGAAAAAAAGAAAAAAAAACTTCATAAATTTGATCGTGGAACACGGGTTGAAACATTAAATTTAGAATGAAGGATTCCATGGCATCAATTTTCCTATGTATAGTCATAATCTAATTAGTATTATGTTAGAAGTGTTATTATTTATTAAAATTGATTCACTTATAGGGTTTTTTTTACAGAATTAAATAATTAAAATTAGCATTTATTGTATATATTATTGTGAATATTGATGATGTTTGAATCAGTACTAATTGGACAGATAAAACATCGCATCAATTGAATAGTCAATATCATTACTCCATCCTTATTTCTAAATATATTAGTTAGAAAAAAATAATTTCATAACTTTCGTTGATTTATATGGAAACGTGGGATTACGATTTTATAATATATCAAATTTCATTACCTAATCCAAGTAATTAAGTTGTGATTACGACATTCCAACACCAAGAAACTTATAATATCATACTATATTGATCGCGATTTGTAATAGTTAATACGAGTAGCCGTTGTGGATATTTAAAAATAAATAAATTTAGGATAAATTATAATATATCCTAAATTCTTAAAATTTTATAAAAATATCATGAACGGTAACTAATTATATCATGGGGTGGTTTTCTGTGAGACGGTCTAACGGATTGCTTTCATTAGACGGATCATAATCTGACCCGCTATCTTAGCTTCATATTTGGTGACACTTCAGTTCATAGTATGTGACACTTGAGTTTGTGATTGGTGATACTTAGCTTCATATCTGGTGACACTTCATTGTTATTTGTTTTAATAATTCAACGTGATAAATGATTCTTATGTTAATGATACTTCACCTTACAATTGATAGGGCTTCACACATAGTTAAAGATATTACTAAAAAATATTAAAATTTATTAAGACTTACACTGCTTCATATCTGGTGACACTTCGGTTCATAGTATGTGACACTTCAATTTATGATTGGTGATACCTAACTTCATATCCGGTGACACTTCATTGTTATTTGCTTTAATAATTCAGCGTGATAGTTTGTTGTACATGCTCGTTATGTTAGTGATACTTCACGTTACAATTGATAGGGCTTCACATAATAGTTAAAGATATTACTAAAAAAATATTAAAATTTGTTAAGACTTATGCTGCTTCATATCTGGTGACACTTCAATTTATGATTGGTGATACTTCGCTTTATATCTGGTGATACTTCATTGTGACCCAGGTCCGGATCAGATCTTAATATCCGTCTAACGGTTTATGACCCGTTAGACGGTTTAACACAAGTCTTTGTCTTATATCTTATATTTCAAACTATTGATGACAAATTAATAAATTTGTTACAGTAGTTAAATTTTGACGACTAAAACGGGAATCAAAACCTCACATTCTGTTATTCCCAACCCTAATTTTGGTTTAATCATTATTCTTTAAAAAATTATTGACAACCATGTTTGTTTTTAGTCGTCGGAATTTGATTATATTTTATTATCTATTTAAATTAAATTATTAATAGAAAATTTATTATAACCAGGATTTTTGTTTATTGTTTAGTAAGTTTTTCCGTATATTATAAAGAAATGTGATATTTACAAGAATCAATTCGGTATTTTTATGAGAATCAACAATATTATTCTTGTATTTTTTTAGATATTTTCAAAATCAATGGATTATATATACTTATATTAGTCAGTATCTAGAATCAGTCTACATTATGTATATGATCATGATATGACGATTCATGCAATTGAGAGCACTATGGATGCCGATGTCATCCATGATTTATTTTCTTGTAACTTTTCATTTCCTAATGAGGTTATGGATTTTGGTAATGACGGTTCACTGATTTTTTTTTACGAAGAAATGGATACATTTTCTGACCAAACAAACTCATTTGTCTCGATGATTTGAAGTAAATGGGCTTTCAATCTTTGATGATGAGACAATGTTTGTACCATGTGGTAATGTTGCCCGACTGCACCTAAGAAAACGTCCCATATCGTGATTACATTAAGATTGGATGTATTGTTATCAACACGGCTTGCTATGGTGTACATTGATCTTTCACAATTTTACTTACCTAGAAATCTCCTCTAACGGGTCTTGTTAGTTGCAATTGCAATTGGTGAGAACAAATGAACATCAATTGCTCCGATGTTCCTGGCCCTAATGTCTCCTCGATCTCTTTGGTTGTCCGTGTAGGTCAATGATGCCCTGAATTCTCATTTCGACGTAATTATAGTTGGAAGTGAATTCAGGCCATTACACAAACTACGCAAAAGAGGAAACTCACGTTTGAAAAATTAAGTGTGATAAACTTACACCTAATGGTGTTGGTGGGATAAAATCAAATTTTGTTCAATATTTCTTACTCTTTCATGGTGATTATCTAAGGAAAAATCAAGCCTAACTCACTAAGATTAATAGACCTAAGCATGTCTACAAATTTGAATATAGCTAAGTTACTCGAGATCTCTACCAATTGATGTGGAGCAACGACGATTACATCTAAAATTATTTACACAAAAAAACTCCAGACTACTCATCAAATACACAACCTTAACATAAATCATTAAATATGTGACAAGTATACGAATCAACAAGTGAAAGATCCATATACATGTCACACGTCCAATAATTTAATGCACATCTCTCTCTCTCTCTCTCTCTCTCTCTCTCTCATGTTCACAAAAATAGCTACTTTCTTCCCACTTGTGAACCAGCTGTTGTGTTCTTCAATATCTGCAAATCAAAAGATTTAAAGTTATGGGCTACACAACAATTTCATCAAAATGCAAGTTTGAAATCTAGGCTTGATTTAGAATGCCAAAAAGCTTCAATAAAGATTTCATATTTAAAAGGCCACAACTAAGATCGATATATTCAAAAATATCGTTGATGTTACACATTCATCATGACTTCGTTAGCAAATCAACCCTCTCAAATAGACATGCAATCAACCAAAGATCATCAACTCTAAAGACCTTTTAAGACGTTCATAAACTTATAAACCAATGTCGTGTACGTAGATGAGATAAGTCGCGAAATGTGACGAAATTTTACCTGTCTAAGCATTTGATTCTCATTTTGCAAAGTGGAAAGCCTTTCTTCAAGCTCAGCATTATTAGATTCCAACTCTTTAACCCTAGTCTCCAAATCACCTAAATATGCCTTCTTTCTCTCCCTTGCTTGTTGTGCCGAAACTCGGTTTCTCAACAACCTATAATCACCTCCCAAAAAACGAGTCAATCGCACACGATCTTTCCTCTCCTATTCTCGTATCATCATCCCTTTTCACAACATACACACCTTATTAAAAATTTCAAAATAAAAAATGAAACGTCGTGCTATCTCAAGATCGAATCCCACCAATTCTATACTCCACACGACGACATGCATTAATTATATTGGAATACAAGATAAAACATCGTTTCAAGAATCCCACTAATCACTAATCAATCATTGATGTAGCTTTTAGGACCGGCATTGACGTGGCAAGATATGATTGGATAAGGATTATTTATTTTAAATGCCAAATCACTAACCTTTTCAACCTCTTGTTTTCTTTGTCGGCCGGGCTTCTCCCTCTCCTCCTAGAGCCGCCGCCGGAGGGCTGGACAGGGCCGCCGCCGGAGCCTCCGTCGCGGCCGGAAGCCGTCGCGCCGCCACCCTCGCCGCCCATCTCCGGCACCCTTCTTATCTCATCATCGCTCTCCATGCCTTCACAAAGCATAGAAAACAATTCAAAAGATTAATTAATTATATATAAATATATAATGAATCTATCATGTGAAAAGATCTGATTTTTCTGTATTTCCAAGAAAATTCACGTGAATTCGAATAAAGAAATCCCACATTCTTCAAAAACCCACGTCATATATATTTCTTTTTTCTTCAAGTTGCAACGTAATTAATCAACTTAGCAACATTCTAGAAATTAAACCTAATTATTAAATAAAGTAATTCTAGATTTATTGCCCTAAAAAAACGAACACAATCAATCTTGACATAAAAGTAAGCTTTTTGACGACGTTAGAGTTTAAAGATTCAATTTTTATGTTGAAAAAAAAAAAAAGAAACAAACAATCAAGAAACACAAAGTATCTCTGCATGAACTGCAGTAATTAATTATTCTTACAAATCTCAGTAAAAAAAAAACAGTTCTTGCATAAAAACAAACTACATATTAAAAAGCAAAAAAAAAAAAAAAACCTTCTTTTAATTCAACATTAAGAGCTGAGCTAGAAGATCTCTCACTGCTCGAAGGCAACGAGCTTGCTGCAATAGAACTTGTAGCTGGCTCTTGCATTTTTTGATTTCTCTAGAACAAATTTCTTGAGAGAGAAACAGAAATGTCGCACAGAGAGAGAGAGAGAGATGGATTAGATATTTAGCAGTCACACAGAAAAGGGAGCGGTACGTTTGTGTCGTTCTCTCGCAGACATACTGAGAGAGAGAGAGAGAGAGAGAGAGAGAGAGAGGCGAGGGGAGAAAGCCTGAGCTATACCGATCGTTGGATTGGATTTGATCGAACGGTTAAGAGCTAGTGATCGTGGCTTCATTCATAGCCATAAGGGTATTGGATTAATCAAAGGTGGATGGGTTGCAAACGTGGTTGAATATTAGCCTTTGATTTAAATATGATCGGACGATTGACAGGAGTTCAAGAATCTATCAAATTTCCGTTTGTAATTTGTAATGAATCAAAACTTCACAAATTTGAGTTTAATAATTTTTTTTCCATAAAAATAAAATTTATTATATTGTAACCGATCATAATAAATGTATATTGCTAAAAATTTAAATTTTAAAAAATTATATATTCTAAATTTGAAATAATCAAACCTAAAAGTTAATTATAGTAAATAAAAAATGAAAATTAAATACAAAAAAATAATTATAAATTTCAAATAATAATGTGAAATTATACTAAATTAAAATTGACACTAAAAAAATAAAATTGATTAAAATTGAAGTAAAAAATGAAAGAAAAACTAATAATTTTTATGTTTGATAGACGGTTGGTACACAAAACTTTCCACTGCACTTCTTTATGATTTACTTCGTGTTTCACTGTCAAATTTGTAGTTTTAATAAAATTTACTGTAAAATGAAAATTAGTTTTAACATAAATAATCATAATCAACATTTATCAACAAAAAATGAATTAAAAACATTATAAAATTTAATTTTGAAATAATCAACCACAATATTGAATTATTAATTGAAAAATAAAAATTAAATACTAAAAAGTAATCATAAATTCTAATTGAGTGGGATTAAAATTAAAATAAATCTTAAAAAAATAAAATTGAATAAAAATGAGAAAAACTCGTAAATTGAAAGTATAACACGACATTGCAAGATAAAATTTGTGATGAAACAAATAGTAGGAATTAATTGAAGAATTCAATAATTATTTTTATTTTTAGTTGAGCGACTTTAATCAAATTTTATTTGAGTTGAACTCCACTACTGAAATGAAGTTTCTATCAACTTTGTGGGAGTTTGATTGAATTTTTGGAGCAGTGTTATATCAGATATATGTAAGTCTCTCTCTCTCTCTCTCTCTCTCTCCCCCTCATTACGTTGCTAGATTCTTGTTGTCGTACAATTTATGCAGAACTTGATCATAACCTGTTCGATGAAATGCCCAAGTCAGGGTTTTGGTGATTTAAGCTCAATGTGTGAAGTGGAGTAGCCTTCTCTCTCTCTCTCTCTCTCTCTCTCAAGAAAACGAGAAGTAGAATGGCGCGTAAGAGTGTGCATAATTGTCTGCATGGGACTAAATATTTCTGCACACGAAGTAATGGGATGGTGGCGGCGCGACTGAATTATCATTCCACAGTGGAAGAAGATCAGATTCAGAATCAAGAATGGCGTGAAACGGCGTTTTCGAAGATGAAGAAATGGAGCCAATCGTTGAAAGAGCTCAACTTGATTGGCGGGAGGCTCGTGAACATCAATGATCATTCAAGAATTTTCGACGAGAAGCTGGAAAGGAAAATGCAGGCTTTCAAGTCCACTGCTAAGGCCTTCATCCTGCTGCCTTCGATGCAGGAGACAATGAGGAAAAACTTGATGGATTCCTCAGTTGATCACAGATGCAAAGAGTTGGAGCATTTCTGCAAACCACACGAAAGGGACGTGCTCACGGTGAGCTCATTGACAAAGGTCGCGGACATTTTGAGCATCTCAGCTCAGCCGAGGAAGGTGGTGAGGAAGAAGATCGGACCACAGGTGACACAGCATAAGATTTGGACAGGTGCACTCGTTGAGATACTAAACGGATTGAAGTCTGAGATTGATCAGTTTCTTGCTCGAAAACGATTGAGCAAAGAAGTAAGGCTGTCTCAGCAGATTGTTGTTGGTTTCTTGAAGTTTCTTGAGTCAGTAATGTCTCATGATCCCGAGACCAGTTCATGGATGCGCCTCACGCCTACAAAGGGGGCGGATTCAGCAACGGGTTCCCCTTCCCCGAAGTGGGAGGAGGCTCTCGAGATGTGCCATGATCTTGTCAACTGCTTGAGTGATGAGACTGAATTTGCTCTCCATGCCTCGAAGCTTGATGTGATGAAAGAAGGGCTGTATCAGATACGGGACGTGCTGATTGATAAGAGCATCGGGTACAAGGAGAACCGGCACCAGGAGCATTTGGTGCAGAAAAGGCTAACAAAGACATTAGGCCACTCATCAAAATGTTTGTTCACACTTTTGATGTATTATCTTTATGGAACTGCAGCCGATGTTGAAGTAGAAGTTCGTGGAGGGGTTCATGTGGTTGGTGGTGGCCAGAAGACGTGCTTGTACACGGGGAAGATCTTGACAGTGGACGAGGAGGAGGTGGTCCACGACGGGGTGAAGCAACTCGATGCAGCCATGGGGATATTCAAGTTTGTGTGGGAGACTGCAGGGATGAAGGGAGATTTGGAGCTGCAGGGGCATTTGTGGTGTGTTGGAGCTCACAACAGGTCATTCACTTATAGAGGAAATGTCTACATTTTGCACGCGATTAATCTGTGATTTTCTTCGATTTTCAGTTGCAATGAGAAGATCCCATATTCTTTTTTTTTTTTTTTTTTTTTTTTTTTTTTTTTTTTGTGGCAAATAATAGAGATTGGTAGCAAGCAATATGCTAGCTAGTTGTGAAATGTGGAGACTTTTAGTCCTTTACTATGTGGCACATTCTTCTTGATGCTCTCTCTCTCTCTCTCTCTCTCTCTCATACACACACACACACACACACATGGATTTCAGTTGCAATGAGAAGATCCCAAATTCCTTTTCTTTGCAAAAACTAGAAATTGGTAGCAAGCAATATGCTAGCTATAGTTGTGAATTGTGTAGTAGAGAGTTTTAGTCTTTACTATATAGCACATTGTTCTCTCTCTCTCTCTCTCTCTCTCTCTCTCTCTCTCTCTCTCTCTCTCTCTCTCTCTCTCTCTCTCTCTCTCTCTCTCTCTCTCTCTCTCTCTCTCTCTCTCTCTCTCGTTAGGGCTAGTCTTGAGTGCATTAGGTGCACCAACAGATGCGCTGACAGGTCAACGTCGGAAAACTTGTGTTGACCCTGTTCAACCCGCAGAAAAAAATCGAAATCAGTATCAATCGTAACACTAAAAAGTGTCACTCGAAAGCCCAAAAGTATCACCTGTATTCTTAAAAAGTATCGGTCAGGGATTTTTTTTTTTTCAAAATCAGTATCAACCGTAATACTAAAAAGTATAACTCAAAATTAAAAAAAAAGTATTACCCGTATCATTGAAAAGTATTTGTTTTTTTTTTCAGATTGGCCGTCTGATGCGCACCTATGCTCACGTTAAGGTTGCATGGGATACGATCTACTAACTAGGTCACTCTATCGGGGAAACTTAAAGTTGATTTGGACCATAATTTTCTCAAGAATTAAAATGTTGAACCTTTCGTGAAAAGCTTTCATAAAGATCTTTTTAAAATGTAAAATACAACGAATCTAGATGAAGATATATATATATATATATATATATGGATTAATTGCTAAATAAATCACCACGTTTATACCTTTTTGCAAATTAGAAACCACATTTAAATCTAGTCAATTACAACACCACGTTTTAATTTGTATGAGATTAAACATCCCAATTTTTCCGATGAGTTAAATATGATGTATTTGGCCTAAAAATCACGTTGGCAGCCACATCAACACACACGAATAACAAACGACGTCGATTTTATTAGTTTTCTCAATATATTTTCTATTTTAGAAATAAATAATTATATAAAAAATTATTTTTTTAAATTAAAAAGGAGAGAAAGTAACAAAAAACGGCGTCGTTTGTTACACGTGTGTTGACATGGCTGCCAACGTGATTTTTAGGCCAAATACATCATATTTAACTCATCGGAAAAATTGAGAATGTTTAATCTCATACAAATTAAAACGTGGTGTTGTAATTGGCTAGATTTAAACGTGGTGTCTAATTTGCAAAATGGTGGAAACGTGGTGATTTATTTGGCAATTAACCACATATATATATATATATATTCCAACAAAGTCATGTTAATTTAAAGGTCCCTATATACTTAAATATGGATTATGGAATCTAGAAATCAAAGCCGGCGCCGGATGATCCATATAGATGCTTCATTTTATTCTCCATGTCACATTCTTCTCTTCTTCTAATTATACATACATACATACATACATACATACATATATATATATATGTGTGTGTGTATATATATATATATGTGCATGTATAATCACAACCAATACTTATTTTTTATTGCAAAATAAGTTTGGTAGCTAATAATTATTTGAGTCTAATTTCATGGCCAGTTTGAAAAGGTCTACGAAATCTTTCAGAAGGCAAGGCTCATCAGGTTTAGTGTGGAGAAGTGTTGAAGATTCAGCAGATGCATCGACGAAGGGGGAAGGGAGGTTGGCTGAGTTACGGCATTGCCGGAGCGTCGGAGGCGGAGGGACGGCGGCGGCCGGTGAAGTAAACGCGGCGGAGCCGCCAGTTCTTAGGCGGAATGTGTCTGCACCGCCAGCCAAGCCAAGTTATGGAGGTGGTTTTGCTAGAGTTTTTTTGGGATGCTTTTCTATGTTATAATTCAATTCAAATTTCAATTGCATGGATTTATTCCTTTATTATATATATATATATATGTTACAATGAAAGTGATATGATATTGAATAATTGTGTAAGAATTAATTACGATTAAATACATAAACTTTGACACGATTTGCAATTTAGATACGTAATTTACAACGTTGCAATTAAAACACAATTTGGTAACTTTTTGCAAAATAAACACTCCAAAAATTTCCAACAAACGAAAAAAACTGATATATAACATGAAATATTGTAAAATTGTGTAGATGTATAGCATAATCATAATTTGACTTTCATTAATACGATAAAACTCAATATGAAATATTGCAAACTACACTATTTCACAAAAAATTATAAAATCATGTTTTAATTGCAACGTTTCAAAAATTCCTATCTAAATTGCAAATTGTGTCAAAATCCTTGTATTTAATCGTAATTAACCTTTTTTTAAATAGATAACTCAAATTAATTTGATATATAAGATAATCACGTTAACCCTTCCGCTCGATGAAACCCTATTAGATGACCTACATGACAGAGTGGCAACCTTATAACCGAAAGGTCATGAGTTTGAATCATACAAACACCTCTTAAGTCATATTTTGCGAGCACCCGAAAAAGAAAAAAAAAAAGAAAAAAAAGAAAAAGAAAAAGGGGGCCTCCATGAATTGCAATAAATGAATTATATCAGCTACATCTGCAATATAACAGAGAAAAATAAAATGGTACAAAATTTTTGGTTCCTTATACATTTTCACTTCTGCAGAAAATTTCCTAAAATTTTTCTCCCATTTACAGATACAACAAATTTTCCTTTCCTGTTCAACTGGAATGGTAGTTTTTTCCAGATTGAGTGTGTCAAAAATTCTCCTAAACCTCCCTGATTCAGTAAATCACGACTCGAAGGAGCCCCGGCTGCGGCTCAGAATAGTCGAGGCCTTCCTCCAGGAGGTAGCGTTGCACTGCAGTGGGAAGTCGAGGAGGCGTGGGCGAACCCCTCGTGTGATGACCTGTCCCAACACAAATGTAGACGAGCAAGCGTTGGTCTACCGACCTGGCCGCAGTTCTCAGAACAGCAAGCTCGCGTTTGAGCACAAATATGGCTTCGCTCACATGCAGACCGTGCAGGTCGATCATTTGGCCTCTCCCGTTGGTCTGTACATCCGAATTCCTGACAATATTAGAAAAATGTAAGGGCGAGACTGAAAATTAGTCACCAAAATCGTAGACGATCGAGGGGAGCATGCTCACATTCGGCTGAGCAAACTAATCTTTTCATGATGAATGGAATTTGAGTGATAGATAGCAAACAAACCTTTGACGATGAATTGATTCTGGAACTTTTCCATGGGCGGCTTTCATCTGCAGGTTGTGCAGCTGTCCTAGAATGCTCAACTCCTTAGCTAGGGTCTTGTTACCAGCGAGGTATGCTTGCCGTGCCTAGTCTCATTGAATCGTTTTAGATGTCATCAATTATACGAAGCAGCATGTGGGATCAGACAACAACACCTAATGTTACATAAAACCCAAAGTTTCACGAGCATAATATTATTCACATTAATCCAGCTCGTTCGTCTTCTCCGGTTAAAAACATATTGGATTAATTTAAGTTAAGAGGGAGAATGAAAAACCTAATATGAATCTAACACTACGCAGATGGAGGGAGAAGGAGAAGGTCGAAGCTTTTTATCTAAGTTGACAGTGTGTATAATTTGTAACTAACATATTACATTCTTCCTATTTGACAGGCTTCTAGATACCTTCGCTGAACATACCTGCTCAAAGTACGCATTGTGCGCACGTGCATGATCACGAGCTTCTTCACGCTTTTCAGAATTCATATTTGCTGCCATCTCGACAAAGTTAAAGCACGTATACATGCATAATGCATTTCCCCACAAATAAAATTAAGTTGAATTCATTGCCTCGAAAATATTACCGAATGATTCTCCAGTTTCAAGCCTGACAGGAGATGCAAGAGATGATCCCCGACTTTGCAGCCTATCACCATAAATGCTCTTCGCCTGACCATTGTTGTACGAGCTTGCCAGAACTTGTTTAGTATCTGATGACGAATTTCTGTCATACTTCCAGATGCTCGACTCTTGAGATGTCGTTTTCCTTGCAGCTGGAGCAAAATCTGTGGCGACTCTTGATGGAATGGACGAGAAAGATCTGGATAGAAGTGAACTGTCCTTTACAGAAGAGTAATAAGGTCGAACATTTTGTTGATCATCTCCAGCAAGCTTTCCCGAACCACTATGACCATCTGGCACACGGAGAGCGGGAAAATTAAAGGCACTGTGATTTGGGGTAGAGAAAGTCTTTGGACTAAGAGTCTGATTCAAGCCTCCATCAACTTGGAGCTGCATGATTATGATTTATGATGAAAACCGTGTCGAAAAGTAAATGGCCGAGATGTCAATACATCATCAAGGTCACATGACGAATGAACAATTTTCCGAAAGCCATAAAATAAAACTAATAGAGACAATTATTAATGGGAAGGATCTCTGCATAAGAAAACATATAAGCCAGACATGTAATGCACAACTAGGAATAAGCATCTGTTTTAAGTGACTATATGTGGACAAACATGCCTAAAATCAATAATTCACACGGTCCATTACAGGGTAACAAATTGTGAAGAATCGGACCTACATTGAACAAGATATACCTCCTAAAGAAGATGAGAGTCAACATGAACAACAATTAGTTAGGTAGATATACATTTACATATGATGAAAATGAAAACTAACTTAATCGAGTAAGACCAGAGAATTTGAAGGAAATATCCTGCAGGAAAAGCTTTGTTCTTCTCGACATGTAAGCCACACTTAGATGGAGTGAGTACTTGTTATAACCTAGTAGAATTTACATAAGGAACTTACACAATTCTTATGGAAGACGACACCACAACAGATCGCAAGTCATGCAATATCAGCATTGGAAACAACCTACCTCAAGCTGAGTAAGCATCCTGATTGTCAGGTTCAGGTCGCCTCCATTAGTAACATATGCCTCTGCAATGCTTTCAGCAGCAAAAGAAGGAAATTGTGAAGCTAAAAACTCAAGACGGCACATGTCTGCATTGTCCAGCAATAATTGCTCATTCGACATGTCAGTCGGGAACGTTTGACTAGAGTTGCCATTGTAAGGATTCCTTTCTCTTGCAAGAAGCTGATCACTGCCGGAAATTTGCTTGTCCCAAGGTTTAGCAAGAGAAGTCTGAAAACTTTCCCCATAGGATGAGACGGGATATCTCAGCTTCTCAGCACAGCTGTTACCAATACCATCCATGGGATGAAGTGAAAAGGCTTGCTGTTCTTTCAACATAAAGCCACTGTTTGTTGGAGAAGTATACCTTGAGGCTTCGTTAACATCATTCAAGGATAAGTTTGAAAAGGCTACTCGGTTTATCTCATTTTCCATCCCCGTCACCTTGAAGTCAGGAGTAATGTCGTCTGGGAGCTGGTGACTCCAGTACTGTTGGGCCTCTTCTTCGGAGTTGGAGTTATTCGAAGCTGATGATTCTGACCTATCCAACACAGATTTCCCCGAGGTGGCATATTTTGAAGACGTGTCTAGGATTCTGACGTTTGCAGCCTGTGATCTGAGAGCAGAAGGAACAAATTCTGCAGCATTTGGATTCAAAGTTGCTTCAGCACTAAACTTCTTGTTACCAAGAGAAGCTCCCTTTGCTGACAAGCTCATCGTCTTCTTCTTTATCGTTTCTAGATCAGTTAAAAATGAAACTCTACACGAAAAAAAAAGTAAATCCTTCTACAAATAACTGAAGCAGTAATGTTGAGAATGTGTTAGCCAAACCCTGCAAATATAAAAATTCAGCAGAAGTCACAAAATCAAACCTTACAACTGACTATCATTATACTGATTCAGAGCATATTCAACCGATCAACGAATGGTAAATTTTTTCGAATTCTTGTTCAAAAATCCATGAGTAAATTAGCAAGAAGGAACACAATCCGAATATGTAAAAAAGGGCATGAGTAAAACAAGATCAACTACAGATTAATATCCTTAACTACTGTAATACAATCATAATCTTTCAATAATTACACAAACACAGCCAATAAACAGTAAATTAATCATGATAAAATAAAAATTCCAACCACTTATAACTGGAAATAGACAAGAATTCATCATGACTCATGAGCAATAACTGTAAATTAAAACCACAGCAAAAATAACTCTTAACTTCAAAAAAAAAAAAAAGTTATGTTACTGAAATTCTGAAACAAAAAAAAACCACAACTTTGAACTCCAACAACCCAGCTTATCCTAGTAGATCTCTCGAAATTCGAACAAAAAATAATCACATAAATAAAAAAACAACAACAAAATTTAGGGATAACAAGAAAAAAGTAATAAATATGCAAGGGTTTTGAAGCGCACCTTTGCGAAGAAGCTCTGTGGTGAAAGAATCCATGTCAAACACATCCATTAACAACCAAAAAACAGAAAACGAAATTTATAAATTCAATCCAAATACAGCACAATTCAAGTAAGGAGATTGATTGGGTGTATCTGCAAAGGTGTAATCACGGAAAAAGAGAAAAATCTGTTGATGCTTTTTTACTAGTAATTTTTTTTTTCTTTCGAGTTTTTAGCTGAGGGTTCCTCTCTCTCTCTCTCTCTCTCTCTCTCTCTCTCACTAATCTTTCTATCTTTACTACAGTTTTCTCTCTCTCTCTCTCTCTCTCTTTCCTTTTTTTAGCATTTTTTTTATTGCTTCTAGCTTAGACTCACGGATAAGGATGTAATCGAGTCGAGACGAGTAGAAGTTATTCACGTGTTTTAATTGCTCGAATTCGATTTATAATTGATGAATTATGCGAATTATACTTACTCAAATTTAATTTAGAGATTACAGACTCAATAATTCTAATTTTATATTCGGAAACGCATCAGATGTGAATCGAGTCATGCGTGTTAACTATAAATCGATCTCAATGGTATAAATTAATCAGATGGATGAATAAGATCTTGCATTTTTAAATATGATAAAGGGAAAACGTGCATTTTGCAGTTTTGCCCCTCCGACTTTTCTTCGAGAAGCATTTTGCCCTTTCGGGAGCTATTTAGACTGATGACTCTCTGTAAGTTTAAGACTGTCTTGACACTCAAACAGGGCATTAAAAACATTGTCCCTGACATGCTTCAGTTGTAGAATTGAAGAGATACATCAATGAAATCTTCATCATGCACATCGTCAGAGAGAAGAAAAACTTTGAGTTGCAAGAGGAAAGAAGAATCTGTGAGTGTGGCGATCAAGAGGTGCTTTGGACTTCATGAATCCAAGAGAATCTCGGAATGAGATTCTTATGATGTCAAAAAATATTATCAAATTTATGTACTTAGTTGTAACTGGATTTGATTTAGGGATTGGGTATGAACTTTTGGGAATTTGTTGGGCTCATGAAATTTGTAAACCCTATTATGAACAAAAAATGGTTATTAAGACATGCCTAACAGGGTGTGGACGGCTTTTTAACGGGGATCTGTTTAAATGTTTATATGATCTTAATTTTAATCTACGGGGCCTATTTGGTCTAAATGGTCACTGGGGGCAAAATGCTCCTGAGGAACTAGTCGAAGGGGCAAACTGTTTTTTTTTCTCATAAAAAAAAAACAATTACATTTTTTAAAATAATATGACTATTCTATGATAATGCAACCTTTTTTTTATATTTCGAATAAAGAACATTCTTTTAGAATTATAAATGTTGGATTTTAGCATTGTGTTTTCCAAAAGAATCTAACCATATTTACAAAATTGTCTCATGAGATTTGATATCCTATTAAACATACTATACTCAAACTCGAAATCATCCTTGAAACCGACCGCCAAGGTTTACAATGACAACTACATAATAATTGAGACGACTTATCCTACAGAGGCACACTCTACAATTCCATAAGGGTGGAAGCAACTTATTTCGAAGAAGTGATCTATGCCTGGGCACGAAGGACAGTGAATGCTTCGGCTCATAACCTGGCGAAGCTTGCTATTTATAATCCTTTGCGTTTCTTTTTATACCGATGTTATCTTGAATATCATTTTGTCGAATGTTCCGTCTTATGAACGGCTTTTAGTTTAAGATAACCGTTTTTCCTCCAAAAAAACTATATATTCACCCAATTTGACTCCATCACAGACATCCACAAAATTTTAGATGCTTAAATACGTTAGACTAGTCTAATAATATATCTTGTAAATTGTAATTAACTAGTGCAACTTACTTTTTCTATGTAATTTATGAATTTGTAAGCTATATTTGTTTAGAGTACACTCACTAATTTGTCGTGCTGCATTAATAACAATTGATATTGATTTTTTTTATTTTGATTCGAATAATTAAAGTCTTGTAAAAGGAACTATTCGTTCAATAAATTATAACAAAAATATTGCGAACCAACTTACTAATTTTGCGATAAATTTTCAATCTTCATGGAATAATTAATGTTTTTAATTGGGACTTTGCTAGTTTTCTCATCATATAATAATATTGAATCATTTATGGAGATTAAATTAAAATAAATGCAAAGTATATATGGTAATTTTTTAGTTGACATAGAGTTGTAATTATAAACTATTATAAAATGTGTTAAGAGTAATTTACACGCTTTCTTGCAATTTGTTCATGTTGCCTATATAAACAATACATTAAATGATGAAATTCTTGAATTATTGTGATGTAACACACTCATTTTGTTTATCGTTATTAAACCAAGAAATGATGGCTGATTTAAATTGATTTAGTTGGTACTCTAGCTGGGCTCACTATAATTTTAATTTTTTATATTTTTTTTCCACAATAATTGAGAAATTGTTCATAATATTTTCCAACACAATATCCTCCTCAAATCTAACGTGGCGACACTTCATTTGTACACTCAGTCCAATCAAATAAATTAATAGTTCATATAGGCTAAATTATTGTTCGACAATAAATTTATATATATTTGTTGGTTCATGATAATAAATGAATTTTGACTCATGTTTAACCAACCATTATTACAAATGGAATCCATAAAGTGAAATTGCAGTATGTATTTAGAAAATTTTAATTTGGATAACCAACACACTATTTCCTAAACTATTAAAGATTTTACAAAAATATCATGAATTATAAAAAGGTGGCAAAATTGGCCCGATCCAACCCGAGCAAGGTAATGGAGTGATCAGGCCCGTCCACGTAGCCCAAAAATCTAAAATATACCCTTTGGCCCGTAGGGCGGCTCGACCCGGTTTGCTTTTTGGATCGGACTGGAGGGAAAATTGTAGGTTCGAATGAGATTAGTCAGGCTTGTTGCCTCACAATTGGCCCAATGGGCTGGGACGGGTGGCCCGATTTGCTACCCCTGGTCTATGACTAATGACACTATATGTTCCAAACTGCCGATAAATTAATAAATTTGTTCTGTGAGTCAAATTCTGGCAGCAGAAAATCGATATGGCTGCCAATATTTTCGTGAAGAAGTGAGATTAAATCTAAATGTACGAAGAAATGTGGCTTTTGGGATTGAGAATGGGAGGATACACGATTTTAACTCCCGTTTCACAACTGAAAACATACATTTTGTCACCTCGATCGGGTCCTGGCTTGATTAGGGCTGAAAATCAAATCAAATAGCTCGATACTCGACTCATGTTCTTTCGTTACAAGTTGTTTGAGCTCGATTCGATAATCATATCAAACAAGTTTGGACATAATTTTGTGCTCGATGAGATTTACAGCTCGGGTCGAACTCGAGTTCGAAAAGTAAAAATTGAGCAAACATGTATATAAATATCAAACTACTCGAGCCCGCGACTCGTATTCGGCTCGACTAAAGCTCGTTTGAGCTCGACTCGATAGATATAATCAAACAATTAGCTCAAACATAAATTTTAAAGTTCGATACCATTTCAAACAAGTCTGAACATATGTAAATTCGGGCTCTACTCGACTCATTTACAACCAAACGATAATCATTACTCTCTCTCATAAGCCAAACGATCATCTCCTCTTTAGCTTGCGTTTGCCATTTTTCAACAACATATATGAAATAATATCGTACACGGAATAAAGGTGAAATAAAAATTATAATTTAAGCATCAATTGTGATAAGGCATTGTCGTTATCAAGATGAGTGATATGAGGTTGATAATTTAGGTGAAAATTCTTTAAAATGAATCCAAAAATATGCAAAAAAATAATAATAATAATCATATCTTATCTCCTTTTTGCCCTTATCTTATCTTATTTTTCTCTTTTGCCTTTTGATGTCCCACAAATGGCACAAGTTGGTTCAAAGGGGCATTATTGGCCACAACGTGCCTTCACATAAAATGAGTATTTGTGATTGTGGGTCCTAAATATTAAAATTAAATTATAAAAAAAATATAAAAAAATCAACGATTGTAGTTATTTTGTGTTGGAAAATTCGATTTAATTTGTCGTTTTTTTATATATTTATTGAAGTGATATGTATAGTTTTCGACCATAATAGAGAGATAGTCTAAGGAAAATCAAACTCGGCCCATGTTAGGGAAAATAAGAAAATTGGATTTAGTTAAATAGAAAATGATTAATTGCAAAAAAAATTCACTCATCAGTTTTGAACGAATGTACGATTCAGAAATGCCTTTTGAAACGTTGTAATAATAACCCAATTTTTTTATTTGTAGCAAATTCGACACTTCCAACTTTTTTCCGACGATCGGAATTATGACATGAGATAATATTTTTTCAATGTGAACAGATTAATTCGGTTTTATGGTGTTGAAAATGAATATTTTATTGTGCTTTTCCAATCGTTGAAATTTTATAATGGTGTCTATTTTGCTATAAATCAGAAGATTAATTAATGTTTTAAAAGTCATGTTTAAATTGTAAATTTATTCAAAAGTGTTGAGTTTTATTGCAATTAACCCAATAAAAAATAGAATTATATCTTTTTAAGGTATTAATTAAAATGTATGCGAATATTAATTAAGCATCTTATAATATACTCTCATATTTATATAAGCTTAACTAAGTTCCGTGTTCGAGTTGCCAAATGCAGCCAAAATCCTTAATATATATATATATATATATATATATATATATATATATATATATATATATATATATATAGGGAAAGGATCAAATGAGAACCCTTCCCCCATATGGGAACTAGGAATCAATCATAGCCCTTGTTTGGATGGGCGGTGGCATTTCTGTAATTTTTGGCAACTTTCTGGACGGAGGGGCAATATAGTAATTTAATAATTCTTCCATTTTGTTCTGAGGTTAAAATGAGAATCGCATGAGGTTAAAATGATAATCGCATAATGCTAAAATTATCGAAGTAGGAGGCTAAAATTGATGTGACATTTTCCACTAGGGTTCACCGTTCCCAATTAGGGTTTATTAAGTTTCTGATCCCAACTAGTAATTATGAGATTCCCATTAGGGTTCACTGTCCCCAAATAGGGTGTATTGCATTTCATTCCAATGAAATCATCGTTCCATTTTTGTTTATCAACACATGCTAAAATGAGAAATGCATGAGGCTAAAATTTGCGAAGTCGGATGCTAAAATTGAATATGGGCAATTTCTGAGTTCAGTTCCGATTTTACCCTTAATGAGACGCGCGAATTGAAGATTTTTGCGATAATTACAAAAATGCCACCGAAAATCTGGATGGATCTGGGCGTCGATTTTGCAGGATGGACGGATGGGATCGGTTCCCGATTCTCACCTAGCGACCGGTTCTCACCAGATCCCATCCCTATATATATATATATATATATATATATATATATTTGTCATACTCATTTAAAAATAATATCGAGAGTTAATACGAGAACAGAAAATGAAACACGATTATACAGATAATTTTGTAGAATTGGTAACACGAGATTGGTGAAAACATATATTGTGGGGGGTTTTTGGAAATAATTAAGTTGTGAAAAAAATCTAGAAAAAGAAATGTTAGTCATTAAAATTAACACATTTTTAATAATAATAATAATAATAATAATAATAATTAGAAAATTAAAGGTAAAATATAGGAGACTGCCTAAAATGATAGAGCAGCCAACATTATGGTGTTAGCTTATCTTATAATGGACACATTATCAATAATGACAGCTATAAATCTCATAATTAACATCAATTTTTTTCTAGCATCTCAATGATTGAATTGAAGTATAGTTCACCAAAAAAAAAAGTTTATTTATCTATTCACTCGTTCATTTATGGTGTTTTAATCTCGTATTTTATTTGTTAATGAAATACAATACATGACATTGCTAATAACAATGTTACATATACATTCTGAATTTTTAAGGATTAAAATGAAGCTTGAAATAAGAAATATTATATATATATATACAAAAATAATTATATTTTATTAAGACAATATATTAATTTAGGGTGAAATAAGAAATATTATATATATATACAAAAATAATTATATTTTATTAAGACAATATATTAATTTAGGGACAACCAAGGCAACCGCATCCTTCAACTCCATTGAATTCACGCGCACACACATTGAATAATTTATATTATCTACAAAATTACAAAACTATATGGTCTCGTTTGATTTGGTAGATGGGATAAATAAGATTAATTAGATATAGTAGGATTGGATTGTTCGTATAAAAATACTACTGTGTTTGAATTGCTTGATTGTGATTTTAATGATTTATAATAGATTGTAAGTATTCTGTTTAAATTGAAGGATTATGATTAAAATATAAAAAAAATACATAAATTACCCTCCACATAAGATATTCATTATTAGTTTAAATATTTAAATGATGATAATTGAGTAGTTTTCAATTTAATTAAAACTGATGAAAACAATCACCCAATGAATGAATGATAGAAGTTCGGGTCGATCATCAATACCGGGCTCCAATCAATCGAACCAAATAATTGATTAGCTCGGATAATTTTTTTAGGGCTGTAAATGAACCGAATCGAGCCGAACACCTTGATGCTCGAGCTCGACTCGTTAAGGAATATTCAAGCTCGAGTTCGATTCCAGCTTGATTCGAACTTTTTTCCTCTTGTTCAAATGCGGCTCGATAAATATTTATCGTGTTCGAATTCGCTTCGAGCTCGACTCGTGATATGCTCGAAAATTTACTAAACAAGCCTGAGCTCGAATACTCGAAAAAAAAAACTCCTTTAATTTATACATTCAAGCTCGAGCTCGAAAAAAATAGCTCATTTAATTTACCCATTTGAAATATTTATGGTATTAATGAACATGTTTGCGAGCTGGCTGAGCTGATTACTACTCTGTTCGAGCTCGACTTGATAATTTTATCGAGCTCGATTTGAGGCTTTAGCTCGACTCGTTTAAAAAACGAACGAATTTCGAAAGAACTTCTTTCGAGCCGAACACCAAATAACTCGTGAGCAGTTCTGTTCTTTTACAACCCTAAATATTATCAGTCAACCCCAATCACACCTAATCAAGCAACCAAACGCGGCCTATGTGCTCAAAATTTATAAATACTAAATAGTGCTTTTATATTTTTTAACAAAAACAATTTTTCATATCTTAATTTTCTATTTCTTTTCGTAAAGCGTCGATCACATCACATCACATCACATATTTGTGGTTTTTCATTTCAATAAAACAAATGAGAATATACAGCAACGATGTTTTTTTTAAAAAAAAAATCATCACATTTTTATACACTTATCAACTCTAATATCATTTTTCCTCCAATCAATGACTATTAATATTTGTAATTTTTTTTCCTTCACAAAAATCAATATAAATATACTATAAAACTCAGAGAAACTGAAATATTAGGATAAATTAATTACACTTTGATACCTACATTTTGGACACTTTTTCAAAATATTCAAAACAGTACCCACATTTTCAAAAAAAAAGTAACCAATTTTATGGCATAAAATCACACGAATTGATTGTATTTTAATAATCTTATTTTCTCAGTCACGTGGAAAAAATTCATCCAATAATGAAATATTAAATTAGAATCAATTAAATACGATTTTCGAATCGCAAATATGATTAAATGTTAGACTTGCAAATTTTTTGAAAATGTTGGTACTATTTTGTTAATTTTTAAAAAGTGTCTAAAATATAAGTATCAAAGTGTAATTTACCCGAAATATTATCACTACAACATAAGTAACTAACTTCATTAAAATATTTTTTAAAAAAATATTTTTTTTTCTTGAAAGTTTTCTATATCAAATATTTAAAACACAACCCTTTCTCGACTCAAGGAAATACAACAAAAAATGTAGAAAATATCACAATAATCAATAATGCTATTTAATTTATAATTAAATAGCATTAAGAGTTGTACCATACAATCTTAACTGCGGATATGTGACCCCCACGCGTGCTAAAATGCACGTGGGCGTCTTTTAGCAAATTGCTCCGGTGACCGGCAAAACGTCGCCGTCGGCACAGCTGGCGGCGTACGTACCTTCCGACTTGTTATAATCACCTGTTGCACGGACTACTCAACCAGCACTGCACCTGCATGCTCACACATATATAATATATATATATATATATATATCTCAAATAATATTTCTAGGTTTCAAATCCCGACGCACGATGGAATGTCGGTGGAGAAATATAGGTAAAAATTTTATTACTAACGCGAATACGCACAGTAAACACAACACGACACGAAATAATTTATTATAAAGATACATTAAATTGCGAGTTTAATTTTTAAGACAAGTGAAAGACGAATCATCAAGTCGGATAATACCTGGCCAAGAAAAGAAAAATCAACATAAGCCGAAACGATTTGGGTTTCGTAAGTGTAATAAAAATCGACTCCCAAACCTCAATGTGGATACCGAAGTCTACTTATTTTTACAAAATAATAATAATTTTGAGTAAGATTTAACGTGGAAAAATTAAAAGAGAAAAATTTATTGTCTATGTGTTTTCCGACGTCGTGTATCAGCTTTCAGTTGCCAGAAAAATTTACGGATTGTATAATTATTACAAATATGAAACGTTGGGGGTAAAATTACTACTCAACATAAGTTGGGGTATTAAGTATAATTCACTATTATAAAAAGACATTAAATTGCAAGTTAAACAAAATTAAAAATATTATTCATTTACTCTCCCTGTCTCGATTATATAGTCCACATTTCTATTTTGAGGTGTTCCGATTATATAGTCTCATTACTATAAGTAGTGTTATTTTTAATAGGAATTTACAATTATACCCTTACTAAGTTTTGGAAATTAAAAAAATTAAACATTTAAGTTTGTGAAAATTATAAATCTTAAATGTTATTTTTTCAAAAAATGAGAAACATTAATTAAAATTGACCAACTTAATTAATTTGAATGTACTTGAATTTGATCAATTCTATTTATATTAATTGTATTTGCATTTCATTAATTGTATATTTTCTTTGTTTCAAAAAATTAATACATTAAAGTTGAGATAAAATTTAAGTTTTATTAATTTTCATTAAATAAGGTTAAAGTTGGAAGTTTAGCTTTTGTTTCTTGTTTTCATATATATTTTTAATATACGTGCGAGTAGAAAATGGACTATATAATCGGGAAGGATGGATTTTTTTTTACATATATCGCATCATTAACAGGCTATCGAGCTGTTAATAGGTTATCAGGTTGTTAGCAGGTTATCAGATTATCTGTTGATTAATTTTTATTGTGTTAAACATGTTTATATGAAACACGATATGAAATTATCGTGTTCTTATCATGTCGACATGAAACCGATAAATCTAAACACTAACTCATCATTTTATATCGTATCGTGTCATTAACCGGTTTGACTATAGAGTCTTATTCGTGCACAAAACTCGTACTATGGTAAAAAGTGATTGAATATTGGTTATTACATTAATTAAATTAGGATAAACCTAAAATAAAATGTGGTGGAATTTAATAATTAATTGTGATCTCATCGGATCAAATATTCCATCAATTTGGGCCAGATCAAGGCTAAATGAAGTTGATGTAGATAATTTAATGGTTAATTAATTATAGTTATATATTATTGGATTGATTCGGTAATTAAATTACATGATTGGATTTGGAAAATGAAGAGAATAATTGAAGGACATTAATTTTAGGAAACTCAACTTATAACACGTTGACTGATAATTAAAGTTAAATTGAGATTATATTCAATGTAGATGTCTTCATTTTTTTTATTCCCATGATTATAAATTATTTTAGTGATACCAAAAAATCTAATTCTTGGGTTTAGAAAGTGATGAGAATTACATTTCTTGATTTTCAAACTTCGAATTTAATTATACATTTTCTAGTGGATCATCTGACTTCATAAAATATATAGGTAATTAATTAATTAATCTCAACCTAAATGGAAATGAAATAGTAATAATAAAGTGCTAAACTTAAATCCTTGAAAAGTGTCCATAATAGCTACTATAACTATAAAATAAATTAAATATGTAAATTAATCATTATTATAGGCTTAATAAAGAAAAATAATTCCAAACACATTCTTTAAAAAATGTTATTTAGCAATAGTTTTAGTCAACTCACCAATTTTATAAAAAAAAAATACGTAACTTTTTTTTTATAAAATAATACGTAACTTAACAAAGTGACAAAGACTCATAAGTCACAATCAATATTTAATTTAATTAATTACCTTCGTTAATTAATTCATTTTGACTAAATTCCACATTTACCTAAAAACACTTAAGTTTTTACTAGCTTACAACTTACAAGTGAATATTAAGTTTAGATTCATTTCAATAAAATTAGTCAAAATTACCTAATTGCTAATTACCACTAAATTCACAAATTTCAAAATATTGACCGAAATAATAAATCCTCACTTAAAATTTTGTTGATAATCCATATTTAATTATATTTTATAGAATCTAAACAACATTGACCCCATCTAAATCCGGTTGAAATTAAATAAACAAAATGCATTTTTTTAAAAAAAAATTACTAACCTAATATTCAATTAATTTTTTGGCCTGAAAATCACAAGTAACCAAATGTATTTTAAGATTTATATTCTCATCCACTCAAAAAAATAAATAAATAAATCATACAATCAACAAATATTAAAATACAATCAATTATGTAAAATTTACGCGCCTTAAAATTGATCAAATATTAAATTTACAAACTGTTTTAAAAAGTTGTTACTATTTTATTAATTTTAAAAAAAGTGCAAAATTTTCGGCCCGAAAACCATAGGTAACTGATTGTATTTTAAGATTTCAATTTCTTCATCCGTGTAAAAAAAAAATCATACAATCAAGAAATATTAAAATACAATCACTCACATACGATTTTTGAACCTTAAAATTGATCAAATATTAGATTTACAATTTTTTTTTTTAAAAAAGAACCGAAAATACATACAGATATCAAAATGTAATTTCCCCTGATAAATAACTACAATTTGTAATAGAAGATCTCGTGCGGGCACTCGCTCGATCGAGGGCCGGGATCGATCGGGTGCACGGAATTCCTCGATCCGAGAAAAGCAGACGATCGCAGCTCGTTCAAACATTCAAAAACATCGTCATCAAAAAAATAACAGTGTCGCAGAAACGGCCAATGATTGGAGATAACATTTTGTGTCCGTAAACAATGCACAGTTGGCAAAAGAGTTCTCAAATTTTTTCCAACTTTTTATTCACTTTCGTTATATATATATTCATCAATTTCTTCCCATTTTCACACATTTGCAACTGTGATAGAGATAGATACAATATATATATATACACACATGTTTGCACGGAACCTTATAAAACTCTGAGATAGAGTTTCTTGAATATTCTCATTGAAGAGAGAGAGAGAGAGAGAGAGAGAGAGAGAGAGAGAGGAGAAGGGATTGCTAGAAATGTATATGGTGTTCAAGCGTTTGATCATCGGCGGTGAGATTGTTGAAGAAGAAGGTGAGTGGGAGAGAGAGAGATAAAAAGAAAAAAAAAAAGAGGTGGGAGAAATTGCGAGGAAAATAGAAATTAATTAAATCAAGGTTTCTTAAAAAGGGAAATTTGCGAAGATCCAGCAAAATCTCTTGATTCATCGGTTACTAAACATACGTGGAGCTGAATAAATTGTGTAAAGATTCGATTTTTGATGTGATTTCCGTTAATCCCTTCTTAAATTTCAAGCATTTGAATTTTCAAAACCAAGTTTATATAGCTTAATCTCACTCTTTTTTTTTCCCTTCCCCATAATTTCTTGCAGTGATCAGCAATGGAGAATCTGCAGCAGAAACCATCGGCGGCGGCGGCGGCGATGAAGAAAACCGAACTCGTGGTTGCGAAATGCGACTGCTGCGGGCTGACGGAGGAATGCACGGAGGCGTACATAAAGCGCGTCCGCGACCGTTATTCGGGCCGGTGGATTTGCGGGCTTTGCGCGGAGGCGGTGAAGGACGAGGTGGCGAGATCGGGCCGGGGGATCGGGGCGGAGGAGGCGATGAACCGGCACATGAGCTTCTGCCGGAATTTCAAGACTCAGAGCCCGCCAAAGAATCCGACCGAGGAATTGATTTCCGCGGTTAAGCAGCTGCTTCTGAGGAGCCTCGACTCACCCCGGTCCGGCCCGGGGAAGAAGCCCGGCTTGCTCCGCAGCCAGAGCTGTCAGCCCATGCTGCAGTCTGGCTGCTTTAAGTCGAACTGAGAATGTAGACGAGTCGAGTTGAGCCGAGTAGATGCTACACCTGACCGATGAATGCTATGTCGGTCAGGATGTGATTGGATGATTTTGTATGGATTGAGTTGTTTTTTTTATTGAATAATAATTGATTTTTAAGGTAGCAAGAAAAAAGAGTGTGTTTGAGGAAGATGTTTTGATTAATATGGTGTCTTTTTTGTTTTTGTTTATCTTTTGTTAGTTGCATATATTTAGTAATTTTTGATGAATGGTTGTGTTTATGGATGTTTTTGTTGAATGCATTGGAGCAATGATTAGTCTTTTAGATTTTAGTGTGTGAAGGGATTTATTTTTTTTGCATATAGATTAAGCAAGATTCGAATTAAAATTCATATTTAATCACATATTTATAATTTTGTTGATATTTGATTATTTTGGATCTGAATTTTAATCCGTCTTTATTAATTTTTATGCCTAAGATATTCTCACACAAAACTCTCTCTTAGTTGCATGGTTGGCTTAATATATAGTTGTTCTAAATCTTGGTCGCTACAAGACCTCGTTTGGTTAATGACGAATAAGATAAGTGCATTGTTCGATTGCTTAATTGCGATTTTAATGATTTGTGATAAATCATTAATGTTTTGTTTGATTAAAGGATTGTGATCAAAGTGTAAGAGATTGTCTAGATTACTCTCCAAATCAAGGGTTCAAAGGTTTGAAAATTTATAAGGAGAGATAATTATGTAATTACAGCCTGAACCCTCATTAATAAAAGATGAGGTCCTCGGGGATAGAAATAGCGAGGCCCGTCCCTCCTCAAATTTTATCCAAATTTTTTATATGTATGTGTATATTTTATCATATAAATATAATATTATTTATAATATATTATTGTTTTCAGCCCTCCAAAATCAAGATTCTTACATTCTCCCCCGAATCAAAATTTATGTGTCCATCTCTGTCTAGTACAAGATGCATGTTCCATCCATGTGGCAACATCAAAATTGCATAGTTTTAACAATATTTTTCATAAAAATAAAATTTAGTATATTATAACTAATCTTAATTAATATTTATTGCTAAAAATTAAAATTTAAAGAAAATATATCCCATAGTTTGGAATAATCAACCCTAAAAATTAATTATACTAACTAAAAATGAAAAGTAAATACTAAAAAATAATTTTGAACCCTGATCAGATGAAATAAATCATAAATAATAATCTAAAATTATACTAAACCAAAAGAAATTAAAATTGAAGAAAAAGATGGAAGAAAAATTTATAGTTTTAATGTTTGGTACACGGTTGGCATGAACAACTTTGGACTAGAGGATCTCATGTACATCAATACCGATCTTGGATCCATCAAACCAAATGCTCGAGAAATTTGAACTAAATTAACTATCAAACCTATTCTTCATACCAAACACGACCTAAAAGGATTGATAAAAAGAAGAAAAAGAAAAAAAGAAAAGAATAACACCAGATCTACGTGTCAAGATTTTTGTAACGTCCCAAGCCCAGAGTGGGCCCAGCAACGAAACGAAACGACGGCATAACGGGCTCTACTAGCAACTAGCTGGCATCCGTCCTCACGTCGCCAAAATGATTAATTCAAATTGCTAGAGAGTCCATTAAACTCACTTATATACTTATCGAACTTTCACTCTCTCATCGATGTGGGACATTACGGTTTCCCATCAAGATTGATCGGACTGATTGGCAATTGAACGACCATAGTTGGTCGAGCCAAATTTATGATTATTAAAGGTGAAAGGGAAAGATTTAGGAGATGCATGGCCTAATTTCCATTAGGTTTTGCATGTGAAAAAGGTGTGTATATAAATATGATTTCATGAAAAATCGAAATATCTGGTCTCATTTTGTGGTCCAGAAATTTAACGGATTCTCAAATTCTGCCCAACCTTTTTTTCTTCTACAATTACAACCTTAATTCACTTCCCTTGAGCAGTAGCAATCGAGGCAGTTATGTAGGAAAAAGAAAAGAAAAGAAAAGCACAAGCTTAACTATATGTGTTTTTTCAACATGTGTCGAATTAAATCGGTGAGTGGACGATATTCGATTTTATAGACGCTACATCTTATTAGATATATCAATTGACGATTAAGTTATATTTAACACATCTAATGATTTGTGACTTGTTAGACCGTCTCATATACATTTTTATTTTTAATTAGTATTAATGCACGATAAACGGGGCGGAACTTGGGGGAAGTCATTGGGAGCCTTGGCTCCCCTAAACCAAAAATAAAAATAAAAAGTTACATGTAAAAAAGTTATGTATGTATGATTATTAGTGACGAACAATTCGCCCATCTCCTTCCCCTAATCAAAAATTTCTGATTTGGTCCCTAACGATAAATACAGTAGTTTTTTTTTTGTAAGAGATGCTATTATATTCAATACCCTCATAAATATATTACATCTGATCTCCAGAGATAAATGGGATTTTAAATTATTTGATCATATAATTTGATCAAATAATAATAATAATAATAATAATAATAATAATAATAATAATTTGATCTTGCAACGATCTCGGCCCATGATGGCCCATTAACCACGGGCTAGAGGTCGGCCCCTTTATGGGAATTGGTCATTTTATTTTATTTTTTGTGACAAATGTTGTTTGTGATTTTGATTATGTCATAATTAATTTTATTTTTTATAATAATAATTATTAAATTTATAACACAAAGTGTATCACAAAATGTAACGTGGTATTCAAACCACGTAAATTAAAATACATACATAACAGTTAACAAAATAGAAAAACTACACTTTAATACCTACGGTTCTTGCTATTTTTTAGACAAAGTCTACTTTTTAAAATTAACAAAAATGTACCCACGTTTCTGAAAAATTTACAAGTTTCACATTTGATCAATTGTTCGGCCTGGAAATCATATTTAATTGATTGTATTTTATTATTTATATTTCTCCACCCGCATAAAAAAAATCTCCAATTTGAAAATCTTAAAATACAATCAATTATGTACGATTTTTTGTCGTAAAATTAATCAGATATTAAATTTATAATCCTTTTGAAAACGTAAGTAATGTTTTATTAATTTTGAAAAATTAAACTATTTTTTATAACAAACTCAAAATGCAGGTATAAAAGTGTACTTTATTTTAACGAAAAATAACAATATGAGCAGGGCATATCCTCTATTGCATTTTGTGTTACAATTGGTGTTGCATAAGTGCATAACTATTTTGTTTAATATATACTCTAAATGAGAATGGATGAACCATAAATAGAAAATTTAAATTAAAATAAATCATAATAAATTTAAAAATAAAAAAAATATTTTTTTTTGAAAAAATATTAGTCAAAAGCAACATAGTCACAACTCACAAGCTGCAATTTTTTTATTTATAATTTTTGAATAAGAGACTGATTTTATTAGTCAACTATAATTGTACTACACATGTACGTTCAAATAGTACATGTTTTTTTCCTCAAAAAAATAAAATAAAAATAGTACATGTTTCAATGACTTAGGGGAGTAGATGAATTCGTCCAAAAATTACAAATTAAATCTGACTAAATGGATAAAAGTAGACAAAAGTAAATAGTAATTGGGAAAAAACAACAACCTTTAAAAATAGGTAGTTTGTTAGACAATTTGTACTATATTAGACTTGATCCCCACACCCAATGATTGACACATTGTACTTTTATCAGGCATTAAATGCACCTAACAGCCAAAACCCTAATTCTAAAAATGAAACCCTAACATTCTAACTGCCTCGATTATATATAGTAAGCCTCGATTAATTTTTAGCTGCGATTATTTACTGAAAATCACCTCGATTGAAATTACAATATTCGATTAATTCATAACCTCGATTAATTTTATAAGTTGAGCCTCGATTATGATGATTTAAGAAGAATTGATTATTTTTTAGATTTAATCGATTATTTAGTATAACTAATCGAGGCTTCTTAAAAGCCTCGATTATTTTAGACTTCATCGATTTACATTACATATTAAAAATAATTGAGGCATTTAAATTATTAATCGAGGCTATTAATAATCAATCGGGGCATTTTAAATATTAATCGAGGCTCTTAAGATCAATCGAGAAAATTTAAAAAATATCCTCGATTGATCTTAAAAGGCATCGATTAATTTTTAGGAAGGCCTCGATTGATTATCAATAGCCTTAAAGTAGTCGATGCTACTAATTAATCGATGCTAATCGATTAATCGATGTTTTATAATTATTAATTGTGGCTTTTTTTATATTATTCAATGCTATAATTATTAACTGTGGCTAATTTTGTATATTAATCGATGCATCATCGATAGAATATGTATTAATATGCTTCATCGATTAATTAAAAATATGCATAGATTAAGAAAAAACTCCTATGCTTCATCGATTAATATTTAATATGCATAGATTTAAAAAAACTCCTCGATTTCTTTTTTAACATTTGCTTACTCGATTATCTATGAACGATTAATATCTAACCATTATTGATTAATGTTATTAACCGTGATCATGCAATTTTATCGAGACAATCTTCCCTACAATTAATCATTTTTTTAGTGAATGCATTTATTTCTTGTCTAAGGTAGGTACTAGTTTCAATAAATAAAAAGAAAAGGTTGTTGGCTTCATTAAATGAAAAGAAGGGGAAGGTAGGACCGAATTAATGAAAAGAAGAGGATGTTGTACCGAATTAAATACATTCTAATGTTTTATAACGAGGTAGGTGAATTTTCTGAATAAATAGATGTAGAATCCGGAGCTCATTCATAGTACAATACAAATCTCATTCACAAAAATCACACAAGTTTTTATTCACACTACTACAAATCGACGAAGAGTAGGAAAAGTTGGAGAATTTTTTTCGAGCAAGGTGCGAAAGGAAAAAATGTTCTGGAGAAAAAAATAGTGTTCGGAAATTTTCACCAATTTTCAAAGGTACGTTTTGTACTCCATCTTTTTGAACTTATTTTGCAAATATTTATGTTTATTATTTTGATTATGTATTGCATGTGTTGTTAGATTTGCTTTGAAAATAGATTGATACGGCCTTTTTTTTAATTGTTTGGTAATGTTTTATTTAGGTTAATTGTTGTTGGTTTTGAATTTAGTCGATGTTTATGTGATTTTGAGGGTTGTATAATGTTTACCTAAATATAAAACATAATCGAGGAGCTTACAACATAATCGAGGAGCATAGAAAACAATCGAGGCCTTCCTCGATAATTATTTTAATAATCGAGGCCTTACTCGATTAAATTACATAAAAAAAACGAATCGAGGCCTTACTCGATTAAATTATATAATCAAAAAATGGTCGAGGCCTTCCTCGATTAATTTGAAAAGTAAAAACAAATGGATTAGTTAAAAAAATTAATCTAGTTACTAATCGATTAATTTTAGAAACAAAAAGTAAATCGACTCACTAATAGATTAATTTTTTAATTAATCGATTAGTAGTTTAATAAAAAAAACTAATCGATTATTAGTTTTTTTAAAAAAACAAACTAATCGAATAATAGTTTAAAAAAAACTAACCGAGTAGTCCTTTAATTAAAAACAAACAAATCGATTAAAAAAAATAATCAATTAGTAGTTTAATAAAAAAACAAACTAATGGATTAATAGTTTAAAAAAAAATTAATCGTGTAGTCCTTTAATTAAAAACAAACGAATCGATTAATAATTTTAATAAAAACTAATCGATTACTACTTTAATTTAAAACAAACTTATGGATTAATAATTTGAAAAAAAAACTAATCGAAGGGTAGTTTAATTAAAACGAATCGATTAGTAGTTTTTTTTTAAAAAACAAACTAATCGAATAATAGTTTAAAAAAAACTAACCGAGTAGTCCTTTAATTAAAAACAAACTAATCGATTAAAAAAAATAATCGATTAGTAGTTTACTAAAAAAAAAACTAATCGATTAATAGTTTAAAAAAAACTAATCGAGTAGTCCTTTAATTAAAACAAACAAATCAATTAATTTTTTTAATAAAAACTAATCGATTAGTACTTTAATTAAAAACAAACTAATCGATTAATAATTTGAAAAAAAACTAATCGATTAATAGAGGCTTGGGGTTTATAGGGTTTTAGGGTTTACGTTTAGGGTTTAGTGTTTTATAGGGTTTAGGGTTTAAGAGGGTTTAGGGTTAAAGGGTGATCTCATGTAGCATTGTTTAAAAATTGTCCAGATGGTTAGACGCCGCATTATTGTACGTCACAGTGGACGATGGGATAGATCAGAATATGTAGATGGGGACGAACAACTCGTGACGATGTCATCCGATAAGCTGTGCTTTAGCTCACTGGTGAGGGAGGTTCACAAGTTGTTGCGGACTGACCCGAACAGGATCGAGTATGAATTATTTTACCTCACCAGCACCAATACTGGCAGACGGCTTCATTCCCCAAGCTCGAGGAGGGCTCTCTGGATCGATCGAATCAGCCGTGTGCACTGGTGCGTCCTCAGTGAGGGGCCGGGCTCCAGGCTCAGCTCGAGGAGGGCTCTCTGGATCTGGCTCGTCCCTCAATGCCCGACTAGTCGAGGGTCGACTGGTCGCCTGACGGCCCGTCTGTGGTGTCCGAGCAGCTCTGGTGCCTCGGGCTGACGGGGGGACAACCGCCTCTGCCGATGTGGAACAACAAGATGCCACATTTGCAAGCATCTTCTTCTTGTTCCCGGATCGAGCGGGAACATATCTCACGCTCTGAGCCCCAGGCTCCAACTGCAGGCTCATGTAATATGAAGTTGCCGTCTCCTCGGGAGATGGCACCAACGTAACCACACGTGACTGCATGGAATTATTAATAATATCATTAAGATGAATTAACAAATATAGATCGAAGATTCTAAATATATCAAGAAACATCAAAATGTACCACTCGCTGTAATAAGATGGCTGGGTCGGTGGCAGGGAGTCTGAACGTCCACCTCAAACATCGAGGCACAGTGAGCTGTCCACTGTGCAGACCAGCCTCAGTGGCCAACTCCGGTATCACCTCACAAGCCCATACCTGTAAAGTGAATTAATGGATTAGTTACGTATTCACTTGATTTAAACTAATTTAGAAGAATTAAATTTAAACTAAGTACCTGGAGTGCCCAGATCGGCCCATAAAAATGATACTGTCCCGATCCTTTCCCGCCCATAGCCCCGCGAGTCCTGGGGAGGATGCCAATGTAGTGCATCAACGACTGGTAAGAATATGCACCCCATGGAAACGAGTTCCATCCCTCCACATCCTCCGCTAGCGCCCACACCCATGGATCCACGGCCCGGTGCGGATCTAGGCACAGAATCATCCGGTATACGAACAATATGTTCGCAACCTTCACATAATCCGCAGCGTCTCTGGCCATCCCAACCGCCTTGAACCTGTCCTCCATCTGCTTGACTGTCGTACGCTTCCCTTCGAATAGACGGTGGTAGACCGATCTCCTCGGAACAATATGAGCGCCATGAGGATCGAATGTCGAGCTGCCGAAGCGTAAACCTGACACCAAGGCGTACTCACTCGCACCGAACCGCAGCAGGGAACGATGAATGTGAAACCATGCCTCCAGCCCCACACGTGCACGATCCGGCGCGTGCACCTCGAACGTCATCAGCGCGTGCATGACCCTCTTCTGGACGTCACCACCTCTGTAGTCTAGAAAATATCCGAAACACCCCGATCTAAACAATCGCATGGCGTCACCACCAATCGCGAGCAGTGTGTCTCTAATCGTGTCAATGACACCGGGGATGGCGTACACGACGACCGAGGGCGTCCGGCTCCGTAACGGTAGTCTAACCCAATCAATCTAATAACATTTTCAAAATTAAAGTAAATTCTTTTAATATTTCATATAAATTGGAATTTCTTAAAATTTAAATTTAACATTAATCGATTAATTTTTTTTTATAATTAATCGATTTACATGAAATATTAATCGATTAGTCTTAAATTAATAGAGGCAATTAATCGATTAGTTTTATTTAGGCTATTATGTTTTTTAAACTAATCGATTAGTTTTTTTTAACATTAATCGATTAATTTTTTTTAAAAAATTAATCAATTAATTTTTTTAGACTTAATCAATTTACATTATATATTAATCGATTTGTATTAAATTAGATTTTCTTAAACTAGCCATTACTTTTTTTTTAAATATTAATCGATTAGTTTTTTTTTAAATTAATCGATTAATTTTTTTAATAATTAATCGAGTAAAAAGAAACTAATCGATTAGTCTTAAATTAATAGAGGCAATTAATCGATTAGTTTTATTTAGGCTATTAGGTTTTTGTTTTTTAAACTAATCGATTAGTTTTTTTAACATTAATCGATTAGTTTTTTTTAACATTAATCGATTAGTTTTTTTTTAAAAATTAATCAATTAATTTTTTTTAGACTTAATCGATTTACATTATACATTAATCGATTTGTATTAAATTAATCGAGGAAGACCTCAATTAGCTTGTGTTTTTTAAAATTATTCGAGAAGGCCTCGATTTGTATGAAATTTATCGATTTAAATTAAATATTAATCGATCTCGATTAGTCATAAATTAATCGATTAATTTTTTTAATTTAATGGAGGAAGGCCTCGATTTGTTTTAAATTAATCGAGGAAGGCCTCGATTAATTTGTGTTTTTTATAATTAATCGAGGAAGGCCTCGATTAGTATTAAATTAATCGAGGACTCGATTAGTTTTATTTAGGACTCGATTAGTATTGAATTAGGTTTTTTAAACTTTCTCGATTAGTAGTAAATTAACAAAATACAAGCCTCGATTATCAAATACAAGCCTCGATTAGCATAACAAGTCAGGATTAACATACAAATCCATTATTAACATAACAGGCCTAGTTCTAAAGCCATAACACAACCACAACCATTGCAATCATAAACAAAAACCAATTGCAAAATACGGTGATTAAATAAGAAATGGGAAAAAACATCAAGATTTAAGTTAAAAATCCACGAGATCTATTTCAAAATCCACAGTTATTTTCAAAATCCAACATTAATCAACCAACTAAAAACAAATTTTAAATACAAAACGGAGACATACATGTGCTGCTGAAGACGTCGCTGGCGATGATTCCCTTCGTTGCTCCATTGTCGACCGATGATTCACTATGAGCAATCGGTCCGTTAGAGAGAGAGAGAGAGAGAGAGAGAGAGAGAGACCTGGGAGATGAATGCCCAATGAGAAGGTTTTTTTTTTAAAATTCAATCGCCGACTCAAGTTCAATCGAGGAAGATGTGGCCGTTTTTTTTTAGATTAACTGATATTGGTGGCTTTTTTTGGCAAAATTAATCGAGGGGCTTTTGTTTAAAAAATTCGAGAACTTCTAGGGTTTTTGTGAAGAAGATACAGTGAGGAGGAGAGAGACACGGTTGGTGGGATAATTTAAGGGTTCAAACTTGGTGAATTTATTCCGGCAGTTGTGTGTCAGTTTTTAAAGTAAAAAACTGATTTTGTGGGACCTTTGCATGGATTTTGTGAAAAGTAAATACAAATTGTCGAAATAACTCATGTATTTTAAATCTTGTTGCTTTTTCCTTTTCATTATATGCTTTTGTCGATTTTAACATTCCTCCCATTAAATCTTATCAATATTTTTGGGGATGAACGTATGTACTTCAACATATATATAAGCCTTATTATTTAAATCGGAATACGATAATATATGTGTTGAGCATACGTGCGACACATGATATTTTTAGAGTTAAAAATAATATTTTTTAAATATTATAAATGATATTTTTTCAATTAAACAAATGTAGTAATAATTATTAAAATGTTATCATTTTATTTTTAACAGTACTTTCAATTTAAATAAAAGTGATACTTTTTTAGTATAAGAAATCGTAAAATTAACTATGAATACAAATAAATAGTGATATAGGAAATTTTTTGTTTTTAAATATTCATCCATGTCTCTATTTATAAAACATCCCAATATTGTCCCAAAGTTACCCTACAAATTTCATATAAATAAACTCTAAAATGACTAACAAAATTATCATAATCATTCAAAAAATACAAAAAATATCTAAATCTTTTAGCATGTTTACAAATCTATCATCAGAATAAATTTTCAACATCCTAAATATGACGTGACTTGCTCAGATTATTATACACGAAATTTTAACCCAAAAAAAATGACATGAAAAATGACTCAAATCCCCATCAATCTATTGAACCAAGTCATAGTTCAAACTAAATTAGTAGAAATGCTAAAAGTTAGGAAAATTTTAAACATCTTTACATTTTTATTAATTATTTAAAAGACCTAAAATACTCCATATGTTTTCAATTAAGTGTCATTTTGGATGAATGCACATATGTTATTAAATTAATCGAGTTACCTAATACATGCTTGTGTAAATACATTAAACGAGTTAAATGTAAATGTATGAATGCATTAAATGAGAGTAAATATAAGAAGAATGTGAATTTTCTATCTCGAATTTGTAAAATAACACTTTTTTTTGAAATAAAATTAAAATACTAGAACGACACGTATTCACAAACGGAGGGAGTATGGCATTTACCAAGTAAAAAAAGTACCCCTTCCGTTTCACAATAAGTGTATTTCTAACACTTTAATTTTCTTTTACAATAAATGTCATTCTACACAATCGAGATAAAAATTTCACATTTTTCTCATGTTAGTCCTCATTCAATGCATTCAAACAATCATATGTGACTCGTTTAATGTATTCCTATAAAAATTATTTAATTATCTAATTAATATATTTATTAATACGTATGCATTCATTCAGACAGACACTCATTGAGAAACGAGGTAATTAATGAAAATCATTCCCCTAAAAAAAAGTAGTTGAGACTTGAGTGTGACTAGTACAATAGTACAACAAAGAAAGAATAAAAATTATTATAAACAAAATAAATAAATAAATATCTTATCTCCCACTCCAAAACAACACTATTTTCAAGATTCGACGCAACCAAGAATATATATATATATATATAAATAAAATCTTTATTAATTCCCAAACAACACAAAAATCAATCATCATCTTCACCTCTGAAAAATTCCCAGAAAAAAATCCCCAAAAACAAAACCCTAAATTTCTGCAAAGATGATGCACATGACTTTTTACTGGGGAAGAAGCGTCACGATTCTCTTCGATTCATGGAAAACCGATTCGTGGCTGAGCTACTTTCTCTCTCTCTTCGCCGTATTCCTCTTCGCCGTCTTCTACCAGTACATGGAGGAGCGCCGCCTCCGATTGAGGCTCCTCTCCGTCGCCAAGGCCGCGCCGCCGCCCTCCGCCGCCGAGACCCCCCTCCTCTTCCACAAGCTGCGCCGCCGCAAGTGGGCCCGCCACCAGTTCGCGGGGGCGATCCTGTTCGGGGTCAACTCGGCGATCGGCTACTTCCTGATGCTCGCCGTGATGTCGTTCAACGCCGGCGTGTTCGTCGCGGTGGTGGTGGGCCTCGCCGTCGGCTACCTCCTCTTCCGCGGCGGCGATGAGGATGTGGTCCACGTCGATAACCCCTGCGCCTGCGCTTGATGTCGGAATCATTTGCCCGATCGATGCTATACTCGGTGAATTACACTGAAATCGGGATTCGTGTTCGTGTTCGTGCCGAAATTTGATCGGATCGATGCTATACTCGTGAATTACACTGAATCGGGATTCGTGTTCGTGTCGAGATTTGATCGGGTATAGCGTTAGATTATACGTCGTTAGTCTTTCCATCTTGAATTTTTATCTCCTTTTTTTTTTCTTGATTTACAAATTAAAAATTGAATCTTGGTGGTGTAAAAGTAAAATGATTTGTGTGGTGGATTTATTTTGGATTTGTGATTTATTTCACAATCCAAAATCTATGTTTCTACATATTTTGTGAAATATGTGTAACGCTTATTTTTAATAATTTTCACTATTTTTTGGGGGAATTTTGGAGCTAAATTCAATCTTGTTCTGCATAGGGGAACGCAGAGAGTTTTTCTGATTTTTGATTGGTGAAAAAATGAGGAGAGAGAAAGGGACTAAAAAATTGTGAGAAATAATGCAATATAAACCAATGAAAAAGAAGCTGAAATCTTGTACAACATAAATAAAAATTTGGATTTGAAGAGACAAATATTGTCTTGATCAAAGGACTAGAAATTAGTATTATGATAAATATATTAAATCAGTTTAAAACATATATCGAATTTATATCAATGCAAAGAAATAAAGTGTTTAATTTATCTATAATTATTGCATAAGTTTAGTAGTTAGAAGTATGATATTTATAAAAATAAATATTGAACATCAAATACTAAATTTTGAAAAAATATATAAGTAAATGTAAAATAATTAAATAATAATTACAAAGAATACTATACAATAACAATTAAAAGCATTGCTAATTATTATTTCACGGGCATTATTTTAGATTTTAGTTCTTCTTTATCTCTGTTTATTTGAATTCAAAAAATGTTAAATTAGATATTGTTAAATATTTATTTTAATTAAAATGTAGATTTGTTATTTCAATTAGTGCATATATATATATATATTATTAATATTCAATAATAGCATCAAAATGTCTTGGTTTAGTTGGTTGAAGACATTGTACAAGGACATTTAGTTTTTGGAGATCCTGGTTCGAATCATATAACCGGATTAGACAAATCGAATCATATAACCGGACTAGACAAATGGTAGATTCGCGGTTAAACCGATTGAACTAGTCGGTCCAGTCTGAATTTCAAAACATTGGCGGTCCAGTCCGATTTTCAAAACGTTGGCGCACATCCGTTGTTGCACTTTTCCAATTCGATTTTCAAAACATTTTTCATTGCATTGATCGACTTGCTTATTCATCGTTATAGTATAATATAGGGAAAATGTCCAAATTGATACTATAATTAATCATTTTTCATTGCATTGATCGACTTGCTTATTCATCGTTATAGTATAATATAGGGAAAATGTCTAAATTGATACTATAATTATACCCCGAGGAACACTTTGATCCTCAAATAATTTTTGATTCTCAAAATCTAATGAGAGAATTATACCTGCAATTTTATTTCAAGATCAAGTAATTAGAGGTGTAACAATGACATGAGACAACACAAAAGAGAGAAGACGAAAAGTTGTTACCACTTCCAACATAGAATATCCTAAAATTTAATTTAGCCAGAAGTTTAATTCTACCGTAAATGGAATCTATTGATGCAATTAACCAAGATATGTACAAGTATGTATATGGAGTTCGCCAAATAATTCAACATGTTTTCACTCTTTTACAAATTAGATACATTTTAATTTGTATGAGATTAAACATTTCTAAATTTTTCTGGCGAGTTAAGTATGACGTGTTTGGTCTAAAAACCACGTTGTTAGTCACGTCAGCAAACACGTGTAACAAACGGCGCTGTTTTTGTTATTTTCTCTTTGTTTTTGTTGAAAAAATTATTTTATATAATTATTTATTTCTAAAATATAAAATATATTGAGAAAACTAACAAAACCGACATCGTTTGTTACACATGCGTGCTAACGTGACTGTCATTGTGGTTTATAGACTAAACACGTCCTACAAAACTTACTGAAAAAATTGAGAATGTTTAATCTTATACAAATTAAAACGTGATGTTGTAATTGCCTAAATTTAAACATGGTTAAATTTTATCGGATTGTCGAACTATTCGTGTTAGTTAAAGTTAATTATTTTTTGGGCTAAAAATTATTTGTCCAAATCTCAATTCTTCTATTTTCGAGCTAGTTCATCAAGCCATAAAATTTATAATTTTTCCAATCGTCCAAACTTCTAATTTTAACAAATTACCACTATTTAATTGAATGAATCATTTAAGTTTCAATGATTATATTTTCAATGTTAAATTAAATTACATCAACACATGAAATTTTCATATTCAACCAAAATATAAAGATAAGTAATAAAAATACAGGCTATTTGAGCCAACTAACTTAATTTTGAGCGCCCTATTAGGTTATCAGATTTTTCGGTTCGGCCCACTTTGGACTAGAATTTAATGGTCCTAAACTTTTTTTTTAGGCTATTCGAGCTAACCCATCGATTTCGACTGCATTGACATCCTAAAAGATGGAAATTATCAAATTAGATTGAAACTATCAATTTAAAAGTCTCTTGAATTATAATATACTTTAATTGTTGTTTATTTTTATATTAATTTTCAATGAAAATTTCTTTATGAATTATCTATTAAATTTATTAAAAATATTTTAAAATAAAAAATAATAATCAAAAGAAATGATTTTTTTTACTTGGATTGATGGTTTCAATTATAATATACACACAAAAAAATATAGGCTAATTGCTTATTATATTTAGAAATGGGACTAAAAAGAAAGAAAAAAAAAACAATGGGACTAGAAAGTAAAAAAAGAAAAAGTTAAGAATTTCTGAATCTATATATATATATATATATATATATATATATTGATGTATGTCTTCTTCAACCAGAGCTAACACTTTCCGGCTTATCTTCGGTGAGAGCTCACATTTAATTTTCAATTCCCCCATGAAAACTAGGTAGTGCTTGAATTTGATTTCGGGCCTACATTTTGGGAAAATTGCATCAGTAGAAGTTAGGCATGTTAATCGACTGCAGTTGCTGTATTTTGTTTTATGAACAAGGTAGTGAAGAATTCTAACTAAAAATGATTAAAATTGATTGGTACGATAGCAATAATTTTGGTGGTTGTCGGCTTTGCATCAATGTAAATGCATATTTGATAAATTTGCGTGTTGTTGTGATACAATGAATGAGGGATTTCTATGTTGGATTCCTTTCTTAGCAGCTCTTTGATGTTCCTTTCCCAGATAGAATTTGAATGGATTTGTGTGTGTTTGTGCCTGTAAGTTGAAGAAAGAAGATTGATATGAAACAGTGAAGGAAATTTCTGTCTCAATTTATATCTAATATTCTAATGTTCTCTAGAAAAGGGCATTAGAGATCTGCTCATGTTTGTAGGATGCTGAAGACACCTTCTTCAACCCTGGTTCCTTGCAGGGTATGTGATATTTTCTGATTTGTATGAATTATTGATCATTTTTGTTAGCATAGAAAACAATCTATCCCAATGTTATTCATTTAATGGTTGATGCTCTTCGATTTTTGCACCTGCCCCTTTGGACTTATCCGCGAAGGTGCTCTTTCAGAACTCAGTGTTTGTAGAATGTTCATTAGTTGTTTCATATTGCCATATTGGAGTTATTCTATTAGTCGGACATAGTTATTGATTCAATCTATGCCTCTTTTGGGATTTTTCGAAACTCAACTTACATTCCTCTGGAGGAAGGTCTTTGTACTTTAGCCCGTTGCATATCTATCTATCTTGATCTTATGTACTAATTTGTTTTGGTCTGATTACCTGATAAGAGTTTTTCCTCAACACAGTCACCATCTGTACCTGTTAGAGCTAGACGATCCATCCATCTAAAGGTATCTGGGATAAAAATGGAGCTTTCAATAACACAACCTGATGACTGGCATCTCCATCTTCGTGATGGGGAGCTCCTTGAAGCAGTTGTCCCCCACAGGTTGAATGAATCACTACAAGCACATTCACAAAAACCACAAATATTTGCTTCTTTTTTTTTTCCTGCCAAATTTTAACTATTCTGTAATTTGTTCTCTGTTGAATTTATTTCTTTTCCTGTATTTATGCCCCAAATTTGTCTTAAGAACTATATGCATACAGTTCACAACACTTTGGAAGAGCCATAGTCATGCCAAATTTGAGACCTCCCATCACCACCACAACTGCAGCTATGTCCTACCGACAATCAATTTTGAAGGCTCTGCCAGAAAATAGTAACTTCACTCCTTTGATGACACTTTATTTGACAGACACTACCAGCCCTAATGAGATTAAGTTGGCAAGTGAGTTCAGCTCCTTATTTATGTAGCATATATTACTACGGGAAGCTTGTTTAGTGTTCTTCTTTAAAACCTCTCGTTTTAATTTATTTAGCATGGCTGCTTCGTATAAGTAAGGAATGCATTCACTGTTTTCTTTCATCTTCATGTATTCTCTCACAAGAAAGATGTTTTGGTGGTTTCTGCATTCTGATAACAAGAGAATAATAACGAAAATGTGGTTTTCAATTTTTATACTAAAACATAGATTAAGTTGTGCTTTGGGATTGCAAAAGGATTAAAGTCAATTGCTATTGTGTTCAAACATAAGGTTTTTTTCGGGGGTTACTATAGTGGATATAAATTATGTAGGTCATTAAATTCAGCTAATAATTCAGATTTAAATTTCTCTTTAGTTTATGTAATCTTGAGGAAGTCGTACTTTAAGCTTTAGCAACCATACATTCAAAGTTTGATGGAGTTGACACTGATGTTCTTCTAGAAATATTATCAGAATGATAAATAAAATGATGATATAATTGAAGTGCATTTGGCATTGATGATATGCATTCAGACAAAGGGTACTTCTGTTGTTTTGTTCTTGTCCAATTTAGCTGGCAAGAGTAGTCTCCAACAATTTTGAAGGTTAATTGCATGTTTAATAATCCTGTTGGTGCAAAACTGTCACTTCTCTAATATAGAAGTGAACAAGTGAGTTTTATTTTGATTTTCTGTACTTTCTAGTTCATGCTTGATAATGTATAGTTGCTATCACAGGAGAGAGTGGTATTGTATTTGCTGTGAAATTGTATCCTGCTGGTGCTACCACAAATTCTCAAGATGGTGTTACAGACCTATTTGGGAAGTGTTTACCTGTACTTGAGGAAATGGCTCAGCAGAATATGCCCTTGTTGGTGAGCTTATCTTTCTTTCTTAATAAGGATTGTGCTCAAGACTGAATTAGCCTTTTCTTTTTTCGAGTTCAGTTCCCATTCTAAACATAATGAGCAAGGCTAGAACTTATATTCTACCATGTAGTTAGTAATATGCAAAGGTTATTAGTCAGTTAGATATTCAAGAATTCTAAAAAAAATCAGATGCTACTTTCTCAATGAGCATCTGGATGCTATACTATTTCAATAGACAATAAACAACCCTATTGGTTTGGTGAAAATAATGTCTTTAAGTAGGTCAGTTTGAATGTTTGATGGACGGATGGATTGAAAAATTGGTTTGGTGAAAATAACGTCTTTAAGTAGGTCAGTTGATGATTATTGGAACTCTTCTAAAAAAAAGGTGATGATTATTGGAACTATATACATACCAGAAATAATATTAAAGACTTGGAGTTGGATTTAACTTGAACTGTATAATCCAGTAGAAAAATTAAAGCAGGTTTCGATTTGAACATCTATGTTTCTATAGGACATGATCATACTAGCTTCATTATACTATAGAGTGTAATTGATGCTTAAATAATAGGCAAAACTTCGTGCAAACGAAATCTTTGCAGGTCCATGGGGAAGTTACAAGTCCGGATGTTGATGTGTTTGATCGTGAAAAGGTGTTCATTGATACAATTCTCAACCCGTTAATTCAGAAGCTCCCCCGATTGAAGGTTGTCATGGAACACATTACTACTAAGGATGCTGTAGATTTTGTTTTGTCTTGTGATGAAAGTAAGTCTTATTTGTGTAGAACATTTAAAAATACATAAATTTAAGTCTTTTTGATTGAGCGAGATGTATGCCATCTTCATTTCACAGTCATTGTCTAATTTCAATCATACATTCTAGGATTTGTTGCAGCAACTGTCACTCCACAACATCTAGTTCTTAACAGGAATGCCCTTTTCCAAGGAGGACTGCAGCCTCACAATTACTGTCTTCCAGTATTGAAGAGAGAGATACATAGTATGTATTTAGTCTTCTATTGATTACAATCAACTATTCTAGCTGTCTGCATTCTCCCTTGCCATGGTTCTCTAGAATTGCTTATGATTAGGACTGGAGGTGATCGTATCTTGTCGTCTCAATTTCCATTTTGTATTTGCCTTATGCTGTGTCTGGGATTTTTAATGTTAAGTAATTTGTACATTGTCAGGACAGGCAATCGTGTCGGCTGTCACAAGTGGGAGCAAAAGATTCTTTCTTGGAACCGATAGTGCTCCTCATGAAAGAAACAAAAAGGAGTGTTCTTGTGGGTGTGCTGGAATCTACAATTCTCCTGTGGCCTTGTCAGTGTATGCAAAGGTTTTTGAAGAGGTAATTTTATTGACCATAATACATCAGTTATGAGACTTGGTTTTCTTGTATCTACCAGTAATGAAATTTGAGGTCTACAAAATTTGGTTTAGACGACCCTTGAGAGTGCATTTTTATCGCACTGCAGGCTGGCGCATTGGATAAGTTAGAAGCTTTTACGAGCTATAACGGGCCAGACTTCTACGGTTTGCCCAGAAACAACTCGAAGATAAAATTGAGTAAGACCCCATGGACAGTACCGACATCATTTTCTTTTGCCTGGGGTAGTATCGTTCCCATGTTTGGTGGTCAAATACTTGAGTGGCTACCATCTCCCATGTAGAGAGAGAGAGAGAGAGAGAGAGAGAGAGAGAGAGAGAGAGATTTGGCAGAGGCTACCATTTTTGTTGATGAATGAGTTTGGAAGGACAAAATTGTTCTTAGTGTTTGGGAGATTGAAGGTTTGAAGGGAGTTATAACAGCTTCATTCACTTCCTCAGCTACTTTTGGTTGCTACAGTTAGAGTTGGTGATGAGGTTTATTGTTAATTTGATGAATATATTATTATTTACGTTTGGCATTGTTCGATAATTTTAAATTAGAATTGGAATTATGTATATTGATTAATTGAAATTTGGTATTTGAATTCATGTTTTAAATTAGGGAATGAAATTTCATTTTTAATTTATATTAATTTAAAATGTAAATGAATGTTATAATTTGTATTGGCTTTTTTATGTAGTTTACGGCGGCGCAAGAGTGCATGGCTCTTTATCATCTTCCAATTAAGTTTTTCTTTTTGTCTTTTCTTTCAACTAGTGTAGATTACGTGCGTTTCATGTGTTGCTTATTATTTAGTACTATAGATCCATAAAAAAATTAATTTTATTGAATATATAATCCAGACATATAATAATTATAAAATAATCAATGAAAGCAAGCAGAATAGAGTAATAAAAAGCTAAAAAGGGAAAAAAATTATGAGTACGTAATAAGCTACATGCTAAGTTTAATCTATCTTTTTAAAATATTTTTAAGTATGCATAGTAATTGTGGTTGTTGTTAAATAATACTAACTATTTAGATAATCACATTGAGAGTCACATTTTATTTATAGTTATATTATTTTAAAATTTAAAGATAAACTAAAACACATAATATTATATACTGTAAAAATCCATTACTAAAGCATCATAGATTGAAATCAAAGAAAAAAATTGAAAAAAATATTAAAAAAATCGAGTGTGCAATAGAAAATACAACATCAGATGTGCAATAAACGATTTCAGATCTCTCGGATTAATATTGGGGATACGACAATTACAAAAATATTAAACGTTATACGAAAATTATAAAATGGTGCCAACATGTCAAAATTCTAGAATTAAACCTACTGTAAATGAGCATCTTAGTTTTGAAATCTTGATACTTCAACGCAGACACTCTATTAATCAGTTATATGCATGCATACATATACATATACATATACATATACATACATATATATATATATATATATACATGTGTGTGTGTGTGATTCTGTACTTATCCAACTTGTAGATTCAACCTTCTCAGCCAAACAGAATGCAAGATCATATGAAACACTCTATTAATCAGTTATATGCATGCATACTCATACATATACATATACATACACATACACATATACATATACATATACATATACATATATATGTGTGTGTGTGATTCTGTACTTATCCAACTTGTAGATTCAACCTTCTCAGCCAAACAGAATGCAAGATCATATGAAACACATCAAACCTCTGAACTGGCTGGTTCAAAACAAAATGCTTCCTTACAGCCCTCAACCCTTCCCTGAGCCTCAGAAGCTCACCGTCAGACACCCCCGTCAAAATCAGTTTCAACCGTGGGATTTCCGAGACACTCACCTGTATCGAGAAAGCCTCCCACCTCAAAACGTCGCTGAATGGGAGCACGTAGTGATCGGATATGATCACCGGGATGCATTCAGCGTAGATGGCCTCAACAACTCTGGGGCTAGCCACTTCATACCCACTGGGGCACAAGCAGAACTTTGATCTCAGCATGTAGTCATAGTAGTCTAGGTTTTTTGGGAGGTATTCATAGATGTGGAGGTCAGGGTCTTTGCCCTTCCACCGGTGGATGAGAACGGGCCGGACCGGGCCGTGAAGGCCGCCCGCGAAGAATGCGAGGTGGGGCCTTGGGGTGGAGGGGGGAGGAGGGGAGTTCAGCTTTGGATTCACATATCCACCGTAGAGATGGATTTCAGGCAAGCTCACATCTTTCTGGGGGTTGAATCCCTCGGAGGAGTTTGCATTGCATAATGCTCGAATTGATGTGTTGTAGAGATTTGCATTCCCTTTTGAGGCTATAGGTCCCTGCAATATTGAGCATTAACAACTAACTAACTTCATCTATATCTATATATATAGGGTAAAAAAAATTAAACATTTTTAGTACGTCCTGAGTTTGATTTTTCGACACTTTTGGTACCGCAGTTTGTAGTTCGACACTTTTGATCCCTAAAACTACGGATGAGATCTTCTGTTACATATTTGATATTCCAACCCATGTTTCATGATCGAATTTACAAATTTGATAATAGATTGATATTATGAAAATGAAAATTGATTATAATGTAATCGGCCTAGTTACATTTATCAACAAAAGATTGAAATTTTAAAAATTGTAAATTATGTATATAAAATAATTGACGATAATAATCATTTCTTTAAATAGTGAAAAATAAATATAAATTATAATTGGGCAAAATCAACCACAATTAATAAGTGTAAAATTAAACTAAAACGCAATAAGTTAAAATTGACGAAAAAATGAATGAAAAATTCATAAATTCGATCGTGGAACACAAATTGAAACACCAAATGTGGAATAAATGATCTCATCCACAAAAACTAACATACTACTTAATATCCGTCAAGTGATGGATCAAAGCATGTGAAGCCAAGACCCAACTCACCACAAAATCGAATTCCTAAAATTTAATCAATCTGCGAAATCTAATCCCTAAAATCAAAACCAACCAAACGTAAACACATATCACCACAAAATCAAGGGAAAAATCGGAGAAGAGTCTGTTAATTAGTTTTTTAGGACCAAAAGTGTTGAAATATAAACCGCGGGACCAAAAATGTCAAAACAATCAAACTTTGGACAAAAAGTGTAATTTACTCTATATATAGACATAAGAGTAAAGTTAACTCACCCAGTCATGGCAAGAAAGCATGAAATGGTCAGCACCATGAGTTCTATTCCAGAAGGGGTGCTTGGTGGAGATGAGGTTGACATAATCAGAGACAAATTGTTGGAGTGGGGAGATGTCATAGGAGTTGGGGATGTAGAGATACTTCACCATCCATGTTACACTGAATGGCATGAAGTATAGATGAGCTTCATGGGGATTGCTTGTCCTAAATCTGTGATGGCCATTCTCCATTTCATGGATGAATCTCCCTTCACTTGTGTATATGTCTTTGCATGGCCCATCATGCACTATTGGCACCTCCCCTTCTTCATATACATACACCTTCAATCTTCTTTCCATCTCCTTGTAACTCCTGCACCAATATAATCATTATTAATAAATATTCTTTATTTTTTAAGATCTAATTAATTAAGTGATGATTTATAATTTGGAAGATGATGAAGTGGTCCTTTGCGTCTACCAGGAAAAGCATTCAGTGGAAAGAAAAGATAAAAGAGTATATCACACAAGAAGATATATACTAGCTAATTATGCCTCTAAGGATCAAATGATAGCACAATATTGTACCATGGCTCCTTATATTTTGCACCATATATGTTCGAGTGCAATATAGGATCTCGTCCGTTTTAACCAAAACTAGTCATGTTTCAATTTTTTGGGCAAATTTATTTCCCATAACTATAATATTCTCATCTTGTGTATGTAATCAGATTTGAGATAAATTAAGTAATTTCTTCCAAAAAAAAAACTTCAAATTGTCTGGTTATTTATGATCCAATAGTGAATGATAAATATTGCCCACTCAATATCTATATATCATGGTTTCTTGTAAAAAAAAGTTAAATCATAAAGTCAAAATATCAGCTGGCAATCTCCCAAGACATGCAATATACATATTGGAAAATAGAAAATAGAAATTAGAGAAAGCTAGACCACGCACGAGGAATGTTTGATAGCTAGAGAGAGAAAGTGTAATGAGTAATAGTAGAGCACGAATTCAGTCTCATTCAAGTATTGATCAAATAACTATATAGAGTGGAGGGAACAATGAGTGTGCGCACTAGCTAGCCACCCCTAAGCTTCAATTACAAGCCTACCTCCCTTTGAAAAACCCATCACACAAATCCATCTCTTTCCTAAATTAACACGTATCAAATGTTTAATCCTCAAATTTCTGCAGAGTATCTTACAAGGAAAGTAATGAAAATTGTATTCTTTCTTTAATTTATTCTCCGTATTTTATTTCATCTCGTATTTCACTCATAAAACTTGTAGTCACATCTAGTTTTAATTGGCGCAAAAATTGAATTAGTGGTGGTTGATTAAAATTAATGACCACCATGTACAGTGAGTGCGTGTGGAATTCCAAGCTAGTAAATTAGTGGGAAGAAATGACATTCACTCGTGCGAGACCAAGTCAATGGAGCATAAAAATAATAAGAAATTATGATTTTAGATTCAAAATAAAAAATTCACACATACTAATTAATCAGATTTAAAAGTACTGAAAATAAAAACACCAAATTAACACCTATCAAATGTTTAATCCTCAAATTAATTTGTATGGAGTACCTATCTAACAAGGAAAGTCATGAAAATTGAATTCTTAATTAATTCATTGCAAATTTAGTTTGCAATCACATCTCTTTTTAATAGGAGCAAAAATTGAATTAGTGGTGATTGATTAAAATGTCCACCATGTAAAGTGAGTGCGTGTGGAATTCCAAGCTAGTAAATTAATGGAAGAAATGACATTGACTCGTGCGAGTGCTTTTGCAAATGGTGTAAAAAAAAAATCAATTTCACACATACTAATTAATCAGACTTAGGAAAATTGCTGAAAATAAAATAAAATAAAAAATATGGAGATTTTTTTTGAAAAAGAATTAATTACTTACTGAAGAAATGCGCTGGGGTTTCGATAGATTGCTGAAGATATAATATGATTGGTGTTGATAATTGCTGATTTGTTTCTAATTGAAGCAACTTTTCTAACTGCAGCTCTTGCTCTAGCCAATCCTTCCTCCAATTCATTACTTGCTCTTTTCTGCATTTTCCACATTTCAATATAATAGTCATAAATTCATAACTTTATTAATTATCACACACCAAAACATACGCTATGAGATTTAATTATTTCATATTACATTTTTCTTTTTTAAATCTGTGTTTCATTTTCATCAATACATGCCACATGTATTTGATGTGATACTACTATATTCAGAAAACACACCATTAATTAAGAAGGGGGGGAAAAAGGAAATTAAACAGCAAGTAATAGCTGTGCATTAGCAATTATCAACAAAAAATCCAAAACACGAATTCTCTAACATGCAATCGCTAACGACGGTCGATCGACGTAATTAACTAGATTTGAGTATATATGGTTAAGCTCCAGCCAGATTAAACGCCATGAAATGAATGAATTTACGCATGCTGTCATTTGCTAACAATTAACATTCAATTTTCGCATTCAAAATCAAACACAGCTAGCTCACTCTGAAAATCGGCTTGAATCTGGACGATGATTCGAAGAAATGAATGAATTTACGCATGCTGTCATTTGCTAAAAATTAACATTCAATTTTCGCATTCAAAATCTTCCATATATGAACACAGCTAGCTCACTCTGAAAATCGGCGTGAATCTCGACGATAACTCCGAAGAAATCACAGCTCTCGGTTCATCGCCGCGCCTACGTGCAGCGCCGACTAACTGAACCATCGGAATTTTGAACTCCGATTCTGGATCGGAGTAGGACCGCCGGAATCCATCAGCTCGGCCGGAGAAGTATCCTGCGACGAAAACGACGGCGGCGAGAACCGCTGAAAGTACTACGATCGACAAAGTCACTCCGCCGGCTACTCTCATCGCCATCATTTCTCCGACGTCGATTGCGCGCTGCTCAAATTATAATATATACGTATTTGTGTGTGTGTGTGTGTGTTATATATATATATGTGTGTGTGTGTGTGTGTGTGTATCTTCAGTCACCAGTCGTGTTGAGTGTGTGAGTTGTTGTAGAGACGGTTATATATATATATATATATATATATATATAGAGAGAGAGAGAGAGAGAGAGAGAGAGAGAGAGAGAGAGAGAGAGAGAGAGAGAGAGAATGGAATTTATGGGTTTGGGCAAATTTGGGAGGGATGTGATTTTTTTGATTAAATAAAATAGAATTTGATTTGTTGGTTACTGAAATCTCATCTGCTAATTACGGAAATATTAGCTACTATTTACTAGCTAGCTACCATAATTCTCTTATTTTATTGCCACTCTAATTAATACTCGGAATTAAATAATTAATGTATGTAGAATTGTGGGAATTAATATTGTGAACCTACTTGAAAGTTAGGTAAAATGTAATTATAGAAATATCGGACGAAATCTTCTGCTACATTCTGTCTAACACTCTGTACTATATATTTAAAAATATTAATTTTTAGTCTTTTTTTTTTCTTCGATTTCAATTGACTGTGCTTTAGTTTAATTTTACATTTGTTAATCAGGGTCAATTTTTCTCAATTAGGGTATATAATTTTTTTTGAAATATTAAATTAATAATTGATTATTTTCTAAAAAATAATTATATACCTTAATTGAGAAAAGTGAACCATAATTAAGAACTGTAAAATTAAACTAAGACACAATCAATTGAAATCGAAGAAAAAAAGGACTAAAAATAACTATTTTTAAGCAACACAAAGTTTTGCACATAATGTAGCAAACGATTTAATCTCATAAAAAAGATCAAATGGCATTAATTAGTCATAAATACTTTTAAAATCATATTATTTGAGTTATTGTACCCAAAAATGAAAACTATCAATCAATGGCCAAAAAGATGAAAATTGTCAATTTATAACCTCAAAAATCACTATTTTCAATTTATTTTTATTTTGTAATAATTTTTAATAATTTCTTTACTATATTTAATAAATAATTAATAAAGAAATTTTTGTTGAAAATTAATTAAAAGTAAAAAAAATCAAAATTCATGATTTTTGAGGTCTTAGATTGATAATTTTTATCTTTCAAGTCCTTAATTGATAATTTTTATTTTTCAGGTACTCGAATGACATATTAACCATTTTTAAGATCATGAATTGTCAATTTTCCATAATTCTCCTATTTTCCGGGAATATGTCGTGATTTGAGCATACATTTTCATTTTTTTTAATATTAAAATTTTCTTTAAAAAAATAATTCACATGAAAAAATAAAAAATAAAATTGTTTAGATATATTTTGAATAGTTGAGGAGGTTGTACTTTTTAAATAATTTAAGTATGTATTTACACCAAAAAATAATTCATACGTTTAAATAGTACTTGACATATATTTCGGATGTTTATTTGCATAATATATATATTCGAAAATTTAATCGTGTGATAGTATAATGTTTAGTGGCACGTAAACGTCTAAATTAATTTGGGACTTAATAATTTCTAAAAATGGTGCCAAAAAATTAGGTTAATTTAAAATATTGTTAGAGAGGAGAGTCTGGCTCATTAATAATTATCATCAACAATTTGTTAATCAATTTTGATGATATAATAATTAATTAGTTGCCAAAACATTTAATAATTTCAAATTTTAATAAAATAATCTCGAAAAGAAACCCATTAATGTAGCTATGTAATTATAAGAATATAATGTTTATTTGTGCTTTTAACTACCCATAATTTAGTTTGAAATTTACTATTACACTCTATGTTACATTTTTTATTACATTGTCAGTGTTACTGCGACGTAATTAAGTACCGACAAATGTTATTAAGATTGCTGCAATCACGGTAACTTTGAATTTTTTTGGATTAATTGTTTTAAAAATCACGAATTTTAAGCTTAGTTGCAAAGTTAACATAAACTTTAAAAATAGGCAATTAAAACATAAAATTTGGATTTGTGTGTTATTTAACATTCCCAAATTTGCTCTTCTTTTCGAGTCCGTCATGACTTGATCATCAATTTTTAAAAATGACGTCAAAGTGACCACAATTGTATGTTAGATTGAATTTATAAAAATTTGGGGATGTTAAATAACACACAAATTCAAAATTAATAAAATTAATGTTAAATTTACAATTAATCTCAAAATTCACGATTTTTAAGGCAATTAACTTTTTTTTTTTTCATCTTCACCCCATTTTATACTCCGATTTATGTATGCATTTTCCTATATCATGCAATTAATTACAACTTGCCCAATTAAACTTCTTCATTGAGCGCGTAATTTTAACTTAATTGTTTAGTTTCTTATAATAAAGATAAAAATAACTTAATTTTGGGCCTTGAATTTGAGTCCAATAATTAGATGAAAATAGGGAAAAATCGATGCTACCCTTATGAGTAGCGTGCCCGAGTTGTTTTTTTATTTTTAAAAAATATTTTACAATTTTTACTTTTTTTTATATTAATGACGACGTTAGTACATGTTAATTATGTTTGTCAGTATGTTTTTTTTTTCCGCTTCCTAATATGCAAACGATGTGCATGTGTATTTTTAACGACTTCGTGTTAAAAAATTAAAAAAATATCTTTTACATAGTAGAAGGCAAAATAATAAAAAAAAATCAGAACAAACATAATTAACATCTACTTACGAAGTAAGTTATGTCCCGAAATATTTTTTTCGCAATATCATTTTGAAAAAAATCGCTAAAAAAGGGTAAAACTCGGGCACACTACCCATAAAGGTAGCGTCGAATTTTCCCACTCTTAACTTATTTTTCTAAAACTATTATATCCGGTAACTACTAATTAGGAAAGTTCGATGCCAAACGTGTAGCCACCGTCCGATTTTTTAAAAAAAAAATAATAAAAAATATACCAATATCATTAATATAACAGGCGATTAAAAAAAGGACCAAAATAATTAATATCTCCTTATTATGACCATATGTGTCTCCAATTTATTTTTATTTTTGAAAAAACATTATATAAACGTATATTTTAATTAAATTAAAAAAATACGGCTGGTGCAGTCCGGTTGGCATCGAATCGTTAGGGATGAGATTTCATTTCCAACATAATTCAAACTCATAATCTTTAGGGGTGCGATTTCTTATGACAAATCATGTTACATTCCTTGTTCCATCGTCAATTTTTTTTTTCCAAATTTTCTTTATACTTTCTTCGATTTTAATTTCTTATGGCTTAAATTTAAGTTTATACTGGTTAACTTGAGTTCATTGTATCCAATTATGGTTTATTATAATTTTTTTTTGCAATCTATTTTTTCAAATAAATAATTAATAATAATTAAAAAATAAATATTAAAAAATTATTTAAATGCGTTAGCTCAAACTAGCTAAAACAAACACGTCACTAGTCGACCGGTAATACCGTTTGGCAACTGTCGCCAAAGATCCATTCTTGATTAGATTGGAAATGGAAAGAGAAATTATTCCTTCAATTTTTTTTTCTGGGATTAATTCCAAATTAATAATAAAGTCTAGATTTTTCTTCTCGACATTGCATCAGCACTGTGGGAAATCACTTTTTTTTTTTCAAACTAAAATAAAATAAAATAAAAATTAGATCTTTGTGGTGAAGATGGGATTTTTCCTAGGTTACATTCTGGGTTTCGCAGTCGCCTTCGGATTGATCGTTGGATTTGCAAAATACCAGAATATCAGATCCAAAAAGCGCACTGATTTGGTATTCATAAATTTTATTTTATTACATTTATAAATGTGTAATAATATATCTTCATGTTTGATGTATCAGTGATGAAATAAATGTAACAGAAAAAACTGAACTAGTTTGGAAATTTTAATGTAACAGGCAGCAGTGATAGCGGCATTGGCTCGAATAACTGTCCAAGATTCGAGGAAGCTTCTTCCAGATTCATTCTACCCTTCTTGGATTGTCTTTTCACAGAGGCAGAAGTTGAGTTTCATTAATTAATTAATTAATAAATTAATGTTTGTGTTTTTTGCATGTAATGTTCTAATATGGCCTTTGATTTTGTGTTTTCTTCTTATTTTGCAGTTGCATTGGCTTAATCAGCATCTAGATAAAATATGGCATTATGTTGACCAGGTGATTTATTCATTTTCTTTTGAGTCTCTTTCTCTTGATGAAATACGACGTTAGTGGAATTTGAACTCTTGGGGGCTCGTGTCTCTAGTTTGGGTTCGATTTTTTATGAAATTCTTGAACAGGCTGCATCACAAGTGATAAGGGTCTTTTTTGATGAAATATGACGTTGGTGGAATTTGAACTCGTGGGGGCTCGTATCTCTAGTTTGGGTTTGATTTTTTATGAAATTCTTGAACAGGCTGCATCACAAGTGATAAGGGTCTTTTTTTTTTAATGAAATATGGCGTTGGTGGAATTTGAACTCGTGGGGGCTCGTATCTCTAGTTTGGGTTCGATTTTTTAGATTCTTGAATAGGATGCATCACAAGTGATAAGGGTCTCTTTTATTTTTGATGAAATACGACGTTGGTGAAATTTGAACTCGTGGGGGCTCGTATCTCTAGTTTGGGCTCGATTTTTTATGAAATTCTTGAACAGGCTGCATCTCAAGTGATAAAGGGTCTCTTTTTTTTGAGGAAATATGACGTTGGTGGAATTTGAACTCGTGGGGGCTCATACTTCTAGTTTGGGTTCGATTTTTTATGGAATTCTTGAACAGGCTGCATCACAAGTGATAAGGGACTCTGTGGAGCCAATTCTTGAGCAATATAGGCCAGCAATTCTTGCTTCTATGAAGTTTTCTACTTTGACTCTTGGAACTGTGGCCCCACAATTCACAGGTTGTTGTTCACTACAACATATTTAAGATGATTGTTAATGTTGTTTAGTGCTTGCTTTTCTTGAACACTCATTGTATATATGGCATTTGAATTTTGGTGTGAAATAGGAGTTGCCATCCTCGACGGTGAGCCTAATGAGGTAGTTATGGAACTGGACATGCAGTGGGATGGGAATCCAGATATCGTGCTCGAGATCAAGACTAGAGTTGGTGTGGCTCTACCAATACAGGCATAACTCCCCATCAAGACTATTTGTTTGTGTGTGTGTGTGTGTGTGAAAAAATGTGAGATTTTTATTGAATTCTCAGCTCTGTTTGTGGGGTGCTGCAGGTGAAAAACATTGGATTCACCGGTGTTTTCAGGCTGATATTCAAGCCACTAGCAGATGATTTCCCATGTTTTGGAGCTGTTTGTTTTTCCTTGAGAGAGAAGGTGAAGAATCCTAGCTGCTACACACATTTAATTTGTTGTATTAGTTCTGTCTGTGTTTAAGGTTGTCTTAATTTGACATGTTCCTTAAAAACAAACACATATGCAGAGGAATCTTGATTTTACACTCAAAGTGATTGGTGGAGATCTATCTTCGATTCCAGGAATATCTGATGCCATTGAGGTTAGTTTGAGAAATTTATGTCAAAATTTGAGGTTATGAGGAACATTGCTAGCTTCTTGTTTTTTGATTATGTATGGTTCTTTGTTGTGTGCCTTGGTAGGGTACAATACGAGATGCAATCGAAGATTCTATCACCTGGCCTGTCCGAAAGATTATTCCTATACTACCGGGAGATTATAGGTGCACGATCACTTCACCCCGTGTGTGTTTTTGAAGGAAAAATGCACGTACGTGTTGATGATTTTTCTCGTTATATATAGCTACCTAGAGGTGAAGCCTGTGGGATTGTTGGAGGTGAAGCTCATAGAAGCAAAGGAGCTAACAAATAAGGACATAATTGGCAAATCCGATCCGTTTGCAAAGCTGTGCATTCGTCCATTACCTGACAAAACAAAAAACAGCAAAACAATTGTAAGAATATATGTATATATAGAATCTTGGCCTTGATCATCTTGTTTTCTTGAAGTTTTCTTCAAGTTTTTCTAACAGTTAATGGTGAATTTTTTTTTGGTTTAGGCCAACCAAGTAAATCCAATATGGAATGAGCACTTTGAGTTTGAAGTGGAGGACTCATCAACTCAGCATTTGACAATCAAGATTTATGATGATGAAGGAGTTCAAGCTGCTGAGCTGATCGGGTGTGCCATGGTCCCTCTCCGTGATCTGCAGCCCGGTAAGGTCAAAGACGTGTGGTTAAAGCTCGTGAAGGATCTTGATATCCAGAGAGACAATAAAAACCGCGGCCATGTGAGGAATTATGAATGCTCTAGCTCTAGCTCTAGATAATGATCAATATGGATTGATCATTTTCAGAAAAATTGAACTTTTTTGTTTTTTTTTGAAAATGTGATTGAATAAGGTGCATTTGGAGCTGCTTTACTGTCCATACAGCAGTGAGAATGTGTGGAATCCGTTTGATCCCGATTTTAGACTAACATCTTTGGAGAAGGCATTGAAGCAAGTGACTGAGGATGGAGCAGATTCAAGTGGGAATCAGAAATCTGCAGTGAAGAAAAAGGATATCATCATCAGAGGAGTTCTTTCTGTGACAGTAGTATCTGCAGAGGGCTTACCAGCTACCGATATCATGGGAAAATCGGACCCTTTCGTGGTGCTAACAATGAAGAAATCGGGGCACAAGAACAAGACGAGGGTACAGTTTTCTTGGTTTTTTTTTTTTTGGATGTAACGCGGTTTTAGTACTTAATGCTGTCTTGATCGGGTAGCTGTAACGTGTTTTTCAGGTCCTAAACGACACCTTGAACCCCGTCTGGAATCAGACGTTCGATTTTGTAGTTGAGGATGGATTGCATGAGCTGCTGATGGTGGATGTTTATGATCATGACACATTTGGGAAGGTGGTTTTAGTTTAGTTTTTTCTGTTTTTTTGCATGAAATTTGCAGATGATTTCTTGATGAGAATTGACAAAATTTGCAGGATAAAATGGGGAGATGCATAATGACATTGACAAGGGCTATATTGGATGGAGAATTTAAAGATGAATTTCATATAGATGGCACTGAATCAGGAAAGATTAATTTGCATCTCAAATGGACCTCACAAACTATCATCAAAGATTGAATCTTTTTCTCTCTCTTTTTTTTTTGTTCTTTTGAGAAAGTTCGTCGTGAAAAAGTTCCATCAATCGAGAAGGAACGAGGGAGATTGGCTATTGTTGTATATTGTTATGAAATGTTGGATGAATTCTAAATTGTATTGAATCTTGTTGCTATTAGCATAAGAGTTTGTGTTCCTCTCTTTTCTTGAAATTTTGGTACCAAATTATTCTTGAATTGACTGCTTATGATTGGTGTTGAATAGGGTAGTAAACAAATCGAGTCGAGTCTAACACTCTAATGTTCGAGCTTTTTACATATTCAAACTCAAGATCGAAAAAGAAGAAGCTTATTTAATTTACCGAACTATTTATAATATTCATGGACATATTTGATTAAACTCGAGCTCAAATATGTTCGTGAGATGGCTGAGTCGAACCCTATTCTGTTTGAGCTTGATTCGAGGCTCAAACCCTATTCATTTAGAAAATTTTTTTGAGCCGAGCTCCGAATAATTCGCGAGCGGCTCTGTTCATTTACAACCCTAATTTTGATTAATGACTCACCGTTTTACACCTCTTTTTTTGAATGTTTATAGTGAAAAAGTTCAATCAATCGATAAGAAATGAGGTAGGAGAAATAGAGTTTGTATTGATATTTGATAGTATAAGGTAAATTAATATATACATAGCTCTGTTATAGTGAAAATTTGGAAGCAAATTAATCTTGAGTAATTAATAATTTCATATGATTTTTTTTTTTTGAGAAAATTAATTTCATATGATTGGTATTGAATCAACTTCATATTAAACTTTCCCAGCTAAGAGGAGGCTGACATGATGACTTCAAAACTTTTCCAAATTCCATAATTTTGAGCTCTACATTAAATGTTCTGGACTTCTAGTCCAATGAGAGAGAGAGAGAGAGAACAATAATGATGAATTTAGCATAATCTTCATCATTAATTTATTGCACTTCTAATCCACTAACTACCATGATAATTTAAGTAATGTTATGCCGACCTCTCATCTCATTACATGACAGAGGAAATATTTGGAGAGAGAGAGAGAGAGAGGAGAGAGAGGATTAAGTTGGAAGCAATTGGCGAAAAAAAAAAGTAGGAACTTTCTTTCACAGGCTGTAATTCACACGTGAAGGCAAAAACCTTACCAATAATTTGAGTCAAAGACTTCATTTTTTTTCAAAATGAAATCAGATTACAGTGAGAATTAACTGGAGATATTGTTTTTGTTTCTATCAATTTTCTTGCTTTTCCCCATTTCCAATCCAACTTTTTTGGGCATCACCGTATAAGTTCATTCAATTTTTGCAAGCCTTCGCCATCAATCTACAGATTATTGTTGTGCCCACCAACCTAACAAACACATTCTGTGTGATTTATATACCCTTTTGATTTTTTTTTTGGGTTTTTAGTTGTTTTTACCTTCTGTCGGTGGCATTGCAAATTTTTTTGGTGAGATAAGATCGTGAAGTTCAGATCTTTGTTGATTTTGTTGGTTAAGATCAAATTTTGGAATCTGGGGTTTTCTTGAATCTGTGATGGGGTTGAGATACAAGGCTGGTTTGATGTTAATTGCTACCGTCGTCGTTATTTGGGTTGCTTCAGCTGAGGTCACACAGGTCCTCTCTCTCTCTCTCTCTCTCTCTCAATTCAAGTATAAGATTTGCAGTCTAATTTTGTGTAGCTATTTTGGGAAAGTGGTTTATTCCTTAGATTCAGTTGTGTAGCATATTCATAATGGATTATAGAAAAAACAAAAGTTATGAGCTGTGGATTGGTGATCAAGAAAACTATGAACAGATGAATAGATGATATATATGCATACAATAAGTTTGGAGATTCTTTGATTTTCTGCAACTCTGCTTAATTGCCTTCATGAATTGAAATCTGTTCACTAGAAAAGGATCAGTGTGTTATTAGTGAAGAGAGAGATTATTACATGTTTGCAATTATTACATAGTTTTAACCTTAATCATTGGAACATAAGCATTGCCTACACACCCTCTTATTCTTGGATGTGTTTCTTCAAAGCAGGATATTTTCACAGACTATAAGCAGCCATTTGCTGTGACATACCTTGGAGCTTCTTTAATGGTGATTTATCTACCTATAGCGTTTCTCAAGGATCGGATATGCAATATCCTAAAGAAACGAGCTAGCAAGAAGGGTCAAGGCATGAATGACGACGTTTGTCCCGGTCTTGGCTCTCCTCTGCAGTACATTGGAGCACAGAATATCTTCGAGATTGAAATTCAAGGACACATGAACAGAAAAGACAGCGAAGTAGACCTTACGGAACATGATGAGGGAAAGCCCTTGGTTTCGAGACAAGTAGATGATTCGAGAAGTATCAAACCTGAAAAAGAAGTCACGGCCAAAGAAATCGCTACTTATGGGTTTTATATTGCCCCTCTTTGGTTTATGACTGAGGTAACTCCCATTTCGTGTACCTTTGATTCGATTAGCATTGTTGATTGTTCAAGTTCTTTTGAGGAATTATTGTGTTTCATAGCTATGTTGATGTACATGTGCACCTGATTTAGACATTTAAAATCCAAATCCACCCCTCTTTTTCAGTATTTCTCCAATGCTGCTCTTGCACGTACGAGTGTTGCGAGTACTACAGTTTTATCCTCCACCTCGGGACTGTTTACTCTCTTTATCGGTGCATTCTTGGGCCAAGATTCCTTAAGTGCTGCGAAGATAATTGCTGTATTTGTTAGCATTTCTGGTGTTGTCATGACTACCCTAGGAAAGACCTGGGCTGCTGATGAGTCGCAACTAGATATGTCTTCGTAAGTATTTCCTCCGTTTTTCGGATCTAGAAGTTAAAATATACACGAGAGTAGAGGCTTTACCGTTTATCAGATCCTTCAATTTCATGTTTTTACCTCAGTTTGCATTTGTAATGTTATATTTCAGGACTGATGGTTCTTCAACTTTTTGTTTCTGTTAAAGAAGTAGCAAACGCTCTCTTTCTGGGGATGTATTCGGACTTCTGTCAGCTATGAGTTACGGTTTATTTACTGGTAACGAGCTCTCTTACTCGATAATGAAACAACTTACGACCATATTATCTAATGCTATATCTCTTCTTTCTTCCTTTTATTCATTCATTCAATGATTCAATGCTGCAGTTCTGCTCAAGAAGTTTTCGGGTGAGGAAGGGGAGAGGGTCGACGTGCAGAAGTTGTTCGGTTATATCGGTCTATTCACACTTGTAGCTCTTTGGTGGCTCGGTAAGTTGTTAAATCTTCTATACATTTCTCTTTTTGGAGAGTCGACAGAGAGTTTGTTTCTTTTGTTTATGTCATCTGAGTTTGTCTTCGTTTCAGTATGGCCGTTGACAGCTTTGGGCATCGAACCCAAATTCACTATTCCTCATTCTGCTAAGCTGGATGAAGTTGTCATTGCTAACGGGCTCGTTGGAAGTGTTCTTTCGGACTATTTTTGGTACGAGAAACTGCTTTCCCCCCGATTTGAAACAAAACGTGCAGCACGTTTAATCTTACCACTCGGTCTGTTTTTCGTAGGGCATTATGTGTCGTCTGGACAACGCCATTGGTGGCCACCTTGGGGATGTCTCTCACCATTCCGCTTGCCATGGTGGCCGATATGTTGATCCACGGGCGACATTACTCTGCCATCTACATTCTTGGATCAGTTCAGGTAAGCGGGCAAACTTGACAAATTATAAGTATGCATATGTTAGGAATTAGCTGCTCCGGTTAACTTAAATTACGACTAGGGCTGTGCAAACGGTTAGTCTGGTCCAGGACCGGACCGAATCAAGAAAACCGATTGGATTGAAATTTATTTATTTTTGGACCGGACCGAATGTATTGGTATGACCGAACGGAAGAACCGAAGACCGTGTGATATGGTCAGTCGGACCGTCGGTCCCACCGAATTTCTCTCTTTTTTGTTTTTATTTTATTTTATTCCTAAATCCTAATAAATCGATTTTTACTAGTTCAAAATTCAATTTATTTTAGCCGACTAACCGTTTAGAAATTTATTTTAGGCATTTATGATTTAGCAATTTAGGAATATTACATATATTTTTAATTAATATTAATATTTTAATATATTATATATATTGAAAATTTAAATATGTATAAATAGTTCGGTCGGTCAGGTCCAACCGAATACATATTATTTAAGACCGGACCGACCGATTAAAAATTCGGTCCTCCAAAACTAAGACCAGACCGACCGAACTATGTATAAAAACCGACCGAAATCAACAAAAATCGTGTGGTCCGGTCCATTCGGTCGGTCCGGTTTTTGCACAACCCATTTACGACAGATGTGTCTACTATATGCATATAGTGAAACAAAGTGTCAACTTTTGCTTAGTTTATAGTTCATTCCACACCATTTGCACACGACGGATTGGCTTATGCTCGTCTCTCCTCTCTACGTTATGTTTTTCGTTGCAGGTGTTCGGAGGATTCGTAATAGCCAATCTTTCTGATAGGCTTTCGAAACTGTTGGGTTTGTAGCGTTTGCGTATATATGTACAAGAGTCGGAGATGAACGGAGCATACGTCGTCCATCGTGTACACGAACGAGCCTGCAGAATCGGTATCGGGCTCTCTTCGAGTTGGCTGTTTAAGTATGTGTAGCAGAGAGCAGATCACAGATAGAGCAGCAACATAGTTTGTATATTTCTCAGATAAATTTCCTGTTGATTGTGAAATGTAGCATTTTTTGTTCATGTTTAACTCAATTCTTGATTTATTTTCCATGGATTTGGAGAACTTTTGTGTACACTTACATTCATATATGTAGCTGACTTTTTGGGCTCAAAACTTATATACAATTCATTACTTTCCATTCGGAGATTTGTGCGATAATTTTACTTTTAGTTCCATTAGTCCCGCATTTGATTTTTTTAGTCCCAAAGTTTTATTTACTCGACGTGTTTTAGTCACAATATTTCATACCGATTTTTATTGTATTGATGAAATTAAAATTATGATTATGTTATATATCTATAAAATTTTGCAATATGTCATGTTATATATCCGTTTTTCTTTTGTTGGAAAATTTGGGGTGTCTATTTTGCAAAAAGTTGCAAGATTGTCTATTTAAGTATTGGGCGAGTAATTCATCATTTATATCCTAAACTATTTCAATTTTTTCAAATATATCTCAAACTAACATTTTTATCAATTAAATACATAAATTATTAAAAACTAATCAAATATATCTTCGAATACATTTTTAGGCTAAAATCAGATCTTAAAAAGAGTTTAAAAAAATTAGAATAAAAACATTATGTCATAGATATGATTGATTTGGTTACAACATAAGAAGACCCAAATATTTAGCCGAAACGTTAAGTAATTTTTTGCCTAAAAATGTATCCGGAGATATATTTGATTAATTTTTAATAGTTTATGTATTTAATTGATAAAAATCTTAGTTTTGGATAGATTTGAGAAAATGTAAATAGTTTGAGATATAAATGATGATTTAGCCTTTTTTTTTATAGTAATTGAACTTTTCTATTTTATTCAATCTGTTCAATCAAGATTTCAGCATACAGAGTTATACATATATTTATATATTATTTTTATTTTATTTTTCAATTGTTATTTATGAAATTCACATCTAATATTTGGTGAAATTATATATATTTTCAGATAGAATGGCTTATTATTTTCTAAATTTTATTTTCCCCATAATTTGTGATTTTTTTTAATGAGAAATAATTACTAATTAGTGATTGATAAAAATATAAAAACACAGAAAACGAATAGACTTCGTCGTTATTGCCCATCTCTCTCTCTCTCTCTCTCTCTCTCTCTCTTCAACAATTCCATGGCAGCTCATTACTTGCCGATGTTTCTCTCTCTGATCTTACTTCTTCTGCCATCGGCATTCGGGATCTCCAATAGGTGACCATTCTCCACAATTAACTCTTCTCAACTTTTCGATTTAGTAGAAATTATGTTGATTTTTTTTTATTTAATCATTCAAATCGATCCCTTGCTTTGGATGTTCCGATATGGGTCGGATTGTCTTCTCTTTCTGCGCTAATTGATTCCTTCTCTGCAGGAATTCTGAAGGCTACAGTATAAATGGGAAAGTTCGATTTCCAGGTATGCTTTCTTTTGCTACTATCATATATCAAGGGTTTTATGCGCTCGAGTTTATAATTGCTCTCAAAGTTTGCTACTTTTTTTTATTCAATAATGAATTTCATTGTATTATGCGTTGAGTGAAACCAACATTGGGTTATAACTTATAACGATGTTTCAGTAGCAGAGTGATCCGAAAACATTATTGGGATTTGGGATTGTGCTAAAACTCAATTTGAGTTTGTGGGATTTATGAAGGAATATTGCTTACATTGGGTGATGATAGGATTCGGAATGTGTTGCAACTTGAAATTATCTAAACTAGCTGAAGAATTTGTTATTATAGATTTGAAACTATTAGATTCTATGTCTTGTGTCCATAGACAAATTCTCCATCTTGTACCCTTTATCTTGCCGAAAATCACTAGAAATCTGGAGTATGGTAAAACAATGTAATTTGAGTGCATGGAGGAAGTTAGCAGTTGGCTAAAATTTTCCGTGCTGTGGTAAAGTACTCCTATAAAAATTCCAATGGAACTTTTATATATCTAAATTGCAAGATTTAGTTTCGGTTACACTCTCAAATTACCGTTTGAAAAAAAAAATTGCATCTTGGAAGATGGGTCTGAGTTGTATGAGACTTGATAAGAAAAGGTGAAGCATCGAGCTAGTGACTTAATATTGTGACATGAGCCAAAATCTTCAAAGAGAACATTTATCATGAAAGTTCAACCTTATAGCTGATGACAGTTTTTTTTTTGTTGCATAAAATATGGAAAGTTTCTGTTTTGACATTTATCATGAAAGTTTGACCTTATAACTTACTTTGCATTTCTATGTTTGGTCTTTGTTCATTCAGGATTTAGCACAGCAGGATTTGGTCTGCCCGCAAAAGTTTCAAATGTCAAGATTATACTTAATGGTGGCGAAAAAGTTACCTTTGTAAGGCCCGATGGATATTTTTCATTGTATCCTACTATCTTGGTCATTTTGCTCAACATATTTGAGGCTTGATATCTGAATTTTTGGCATATAATATTGTAGTATTATGGTTTTTCCTTCAGCTTGCATCATTATTTGTCCTGGAGATTGACTAGTTTGCAAATGAAGTCTATAATTATCACATCTAGGGACTAGAGCTAATCTAAGTTTTTAAACATGGTAACTGTTTGTTAAATGGACTGAGAGTTGTTCCTTAACAATTTTTCAAGCCATAATGTGCCAGCAGGAACTCATCTTATTGAAGTGGCTGCCCTTGGCTATTTCTTCTCTCCTGTAAGCTTTCCCGTTCTCCTGTTCTTTGTTTAGTTTGCTAGTTTATTAATAAAATGTAATTTGTGGCAGTTTTATTTGCATTCAGGTCCGGGTTGATGTCAGCGCCAGACATCCCGGTAAGGTCCAGGCAGCTCTAACGGAAAACAGGAGAGCGTTGAGTGAGCTTGTCTTGGAGCCTTTGGCAGAGGAACAGTATTTTGAGGTAAACCAGATATTTCTTGCCTGTATCTTTTATTATTTGGTTAAGGTAATTGTTTATTCTGAAAAGTACGTAATGTTTTTAATCTCATATTTTGCAGATAAGAGAACCATTCTCCGTACTGTCCCTTGTGAAAAGCCCAATGGGTCTGATGATTGGATTTATGGTGATTGTGATGTTCTTGATGCCCAAACTAGTGGGTAAGTTTGACATGTTGAGCTCTGCTTCCTGATCTCATTGGAATCTTATATTTATACAATTAGCTCTTCCCCAATCCATATTCTTCCTTCGGCTACTTTGCATCGGTTCATTTAGATTATCTTTTGCCTTTAAAATCTAACAATCTGAGATTCATCTATATACTAAATGAACTGAAGGCTCGATGTATGGATCTCAAAGATCACCAGCAAACCGACCTGGTTAGATATTTAAGTTAGCTCCCCATAATAGATTTTCAGATAGGGAGGACCAAAATCTTTTTTAATTTCATTATCCATTAGTTTAATTCGTGCATACTAGTTCATCAGCAATACACTGTAACAGATGATGCATTGAACACCATTATATTATTGCATTCCATTCCATACCATATCATTAATGGTTTTTTATACCTTGGAGACTCCAATTTTACATTAATTAGTTCACGAATATAAACAACAGAGATGCACTGTTCCGTATAAACGTGTATGTAAGTGAAGTAGTTACCATGTGTGCATATATTGCTTTGATGCAACATTTGTTACAGGGATCTGTTGGCAGATGGCTTAGCTGCCAAATTCTGTTTTTGCATAAACATTGGTGATTTTATGCATATTCTTCGTAAAATTGATATTCGGATTTTGGTGTCACAGATCCAGAAGAGCTGAAACGAGCTCAAGAGGAAATGGGAAACCAAGGTGTTCCATCGATTGCAAACTTTTTATCCGGAGCACAGAGGACGAATTGACAACCTATGAAGAAATATGAAGATGCCGCGTGGGCAGAGGGTTGAGGCAGAAATTGGAATAGAGATGTTGTAGGAACTTTTGTGTTTCTTAGGAAGAAAGATTACACCACGGTTTCTTCGAATCAAAAGTCACGAGTTCGAATATGTATCAGTGCTTTATTTTGTGCTACAGGGATTTAGCGGGATGATGCATTTGCTATTTGGTATAGCAAAACCTTCATTTTATGCATTAGGAAATTTCTTACAATGTCAAGCTGTAGTTTTTTTTTTTACGTCTTAGTTAAGTTTGTCTGATCAAATCTTCAACTCTTAATGATGGGATCAAATTTCATTGCATTACATTCCATCCCATAACGAAAGATTTGATTTTTAATGGTTTTAACCTCACCTTATAGCTTCATAAATGAAACCCAGATTTCAAATCTTATGAATTTCGAAAAAATGACAATAAATTAAAGAAAAAAAAAAGAAAAAAAAAGATGAAGATCGGTTGAAAATTGAAATGAATTTGCTGGCGTATGAAGTAAACTAACAACTGCCACCATTCTGCTGCTCCGCATAAGCAGGACAGCAAACCCCTCTCTCTCTCTCTCTCTCTCTCTCTCTCTCTCAGTCTCCCGACATTCTCCTGCCTTTTTCTCTTGATTTCTTCTCGGTTTATAAATGTTTTGTTCAAAATTTCAGAAATCTGAAGTGTTGGTTTGTTATTTTGTAACCCCTTGAATTTGATTGATCAAGAAATCGCAAATGGAGAGCAGTTTACCAGTTACAAATGCATCGTCTTCGAAATCAGAGAGGCGATCGAAATCGAAGGCGGTTCTCACCACCTCCAAATCTTCTCTTCTTATGGGTTTCCTTTCTTGCCTTGCGTGGCTTTACGTCGCTGGCCGGTAACATTCTCTCTCTCTCTCTCTCTCTCTCTCTCTCTCTCTCTCTCTCTCTCTCTCTCTCTCTCTTCTGTATTATGATGATTATTTTCTTTGGGTTTTTTTGTTATCCCAGGTTGTGGCAAGATGCACAGAACCGGACGTTGCTTGCTGGTTTGTTGAAGAAGAATTCTGGTCAGGTTTGAATTCTCTAAATCTGATTTTGTTATTTTTATTTTTTTCCCCTTTTTATTTAGTTTCTAAAGAAATTGAGCTTGATGTTGGGGATTTGGAGGTGTTGAGGGAAATGATTGTGGATAAACAGTTGTGAATGGTACAGTTTGAGCTTTGTGTTGGATTCTAGATTCGAGATGCCCCTCGTTTTAGAATACAGTACTAAGATGAAGAATGATTGTAAATGAACGATTATTCCGTTTGTTATGTTGATTGAATTCTCTGAATCTGAATTTTTTTTCCCTTTTGATTTAGCTTCTAAAGAAAATGAGTTTGATGTTGGGGATTTGGAAGTGTTGAGGGAAAGAATTGCAATATAGTTGTGAATGGTACAGTTTGAGCTTTGTTTTGGTTTCTAGATTCGAGATGCCCCTCAAATACAGTACTAAGATGAAGAATGATTGTTAATGAACGATTATTCCATTTGTTATGTTGATCTGGTAGGAAGTGATGTCGAAATGTCTGTTTCAGCTCGAGAATATGGCTGAAATGAGACACTAAAGAATGTGCCTTCTTGAAATATGATCGCATCTATTGGTATTAACTATACGAAAAAGGCAGAGAACGAGACAAATATGACACGAGAAAGACTGACTACATGATATTATTGAAGAAGAAGAAGTGTTTAAGCAAATCTTATGCGAGTAGTAGTTGTGATTGGGTTATCAGAAACCTACTTGAAGAAGGGCAGAGTTGATTAGGTTGTTATAATCAAACAAAGGCATTCTAGTTAGGTCTCACAAATGCCTCGTAATATCTATCTGAAGACCAGTTATGTATTGTATAGTCCGCTTTCCGATTTTATATTATATGATAGTCATTAAGAACCATAAAACCTTGTGATTGCTCAATGAAATGCTTATGGGTCTATATATGTGACTACATGTGTGTTTTACATCGATGCAAACTCAAAGAAACAAAACGGAAAAACTAACGAGTATCTGTTTATCCTTTTATTGGCAGCGACCTAAGGTGCTTACCATGGAAGACAAACTAATGGTCCTTGGATGCAAGTATATATTTTCACGGCTACATTTCTTTCAAAATGGATAGAACTTAATAAGTGTTGCATGACGTGAGAGTAATTTTTTCGGTTGGGATGTTAAGTGTATCCACGCTCATATTGATGAACATTTATAGGGGGTTGGAGAGGAGAATAGTCGATGCTGAGATGGAATTAACATTAGCAAAGAGCCAAGGTTATCTAAAGAACCAGCTGCAGCAAAGTGGATCTTCTTCCAGTAAAAAGTTACTTGCCGTAATTGGAGTTTATACTGGTTTTGGGGGTCGGTTGCGACGCAACGTCATCAGAGGGTCTTGGATGTCACAAGGTGTGAGTTCGAGTTAATATCTATCAGATCAGATCCTCATTATCTCTTTAATACTGTAATTTCGACTGAGGGCTTGGTCTAAAACTTCTGACTCGATTTACTTTGATTCTGTTTGCAGCTGTTGCTTTAAAAAATCTGGAAGAAAGAGGAATTATTGTGCGATTTGTGATTGGACGGAGGTTAACCACTCACTTCCGACTTTGTTTCTTAAGCGTAACTGCTGAGAGTTGTCTTTCCTTTATCCGGCATAAACTAGAAAATGAACATGATTGTCAGTTGCTTGCATTTGCAGTCCTAATCGTGGCGACAGCTTGGACCGCAGTATTGATGAAGAAAACCGCGTGAAGAAAGACCTTCTGATTCTTGTAAGTCATTCAATTACCATGTTCGTTCACTAGATTCATAAATCTTGGCATACACGAGTTTTTTTTTTTTCACTGTCTTTAACATGTCAGTAAGTGTGAGTTTTTCGGTAAGTGCTTTGATAGTTAGGTAACCGATACGGGAAATATACTATTCATGCCATATACTGCTCAATAGATTGTTGAATGACAACTAACATGAGATTTTTGTATGCTGTTGTTTATGAGCTGGTGTACTTGTTTTATATATATATGCAATAAATGTGCATTCAATTATAAAACAAGTTATTGTTTTGCTAGGATAATCATGAGGAGGCGCAGGAGGAATCGGCCAAGAAAGCAAAATCCTTCTTTAGCACGGCTGTCCAGACGTGGGATGCAGACTTTTATGTAAAAGTTGATGACAATGTTGATCTGAATTTCGGTAAATCTGTACACGCTGCTTGGATGTTTCGATCATATCATATCTAATGTCATGAACTAACAAAGATATTATATGCCCTTTTGGCAGACGGGCTTATCGAACTTCTCCAAAGCCATCGTGATAAAGAAAGCCCTTATATCGGTTGCATGAAGTCCGGGGACGTTGTAGTTGAAGTGTAATGCACCTTATCTTGATCTGGCTTTAGTCGTTTTCAATTCTCTAATTTCATCAGTGCTGCTTAACAGAGCCGTCAGTCTAATGATTCGATTGTATGAGCACCCCCATACGTTAGGTGTATATAAGGAAGTCGAAAACAAGAACTTTTTTGCAATGTGTGATTGAAATTATCTTTATCCGGGCATTGTGGTGAACGTTATTCGTTCTGGATATGGTTCAAAGATTTCATGTTCATGTACGTGAAAGAGAATTCTGCAAATTATTAACTTCGAAATATTGTTTATTTTTCAGGGGAAGATTATGGTATGAACCAGAATGGTGGAAATTCGGCGATCAGAAATCGTAAGTGCATCACCACGACATCAAAGAATCGGTATCTGCTTAGTTAAACCTTATACATTCATGAGCTAATCCACAGCAATATGGTTTGGACTGAAACACGTTTGATGAGACCTGTCGTGCTGTAATCTCAGAGTCGTCTGCATCTTTTTCGAAGTTCCATTAGATGACACTGACTTTTCTTTCAGATACTTCCGTCATGCGGCTGGTTCCATCTTCGTTCTCTCGAAAGATTTGGCACAGTATGTGAATATTAACAGGTCAGTTGCTCCGGGAGTCTTTGGATTGTCGTTATACGGGGTGTCGTGCGATTCTTGACTCGATTTTCTCAGATCTCGTGACAATTTGAGAGGGGATAACTATATTTGATGCTGTTCATGTTCATGATCTTGGGGTGGGTTGCTTGAATGCAGTGCATCTTTGAAGGCTTATGCCCACGACGATGTTTCTGTGGGGTCGTGGATGATGGGTGTTAACGCTACGTACATAGATGAGAGTCGTCTGTGCTGTGGTAACTCGGGGCAAGGTAACGTGCAGGTTGTGGTTTCATCAACTAGACTCGACAGTCGAGTTTGTGTAGTGTTAACATGTTGTTGTTCCATGGTTTTGCAGACAAGGTATGCTTCTTGGCTTGACAAGGATGAGGAGTTGCATATAGGGTTTTTGTGGAGGCATTAGTTAAGACTTAGATATCATTCTCTCATTTAAATTTCTTCATTGTTACTTTTCTTTTTCTTGATAGTTTCCACTTATTTCTTCTTCTCATGTAGTATATTAGTATTAATACTTCACATCTTATAAAATACTCTCTCTCTCTCTCTCCAATTGGTGGAGTTCAATATAGCTGTCAAAACCGGGCCTGGCTAGGCCGTGATTTTATAGGCTCAAAATGGTTTCGGCTGGGCCGGCCCGATCTGAAAAAATTGGCCCAAACGAGCCGGCCCAGTGAAAAAACAGAATTTTAGCTTAGGCCCACGCGGCCTGACCAACCCGAAATTTGGGCCGGGCTGGGCCTCAATTTTTAGGCCCGAAATGGTTTTGAGATGGGCTGGCCTGAAAAAATATTTGGCCCGACGACAGCTCTAGAGTTCAATGCTAAATATTGACCAAGAGAGGTGTTAAAATATACGAAATCGTATGTTGCACCTTTTGTGGTGCAAATTCTATTTCACGTTTAATTTTAATTTCTTCTGCTTTAGTTTAATTTTACACCTATTATTTAGTATTCACCTCAATGATGGTTTATTGGTTTAGTACAATTTTTTTATTATTTACATTTTCAAATAATCAATTAATAACTAAAACTTAAAAATTAAATATTAAAATATATAATACTCCTTAATTGGTAGAATGAATCTGAAATAACAAGTGAAAATTAAACTTAAGTATGAGAAATTGAAATAAGAAAAAATTTAAAAAAATCGGTGCAATTAAGGATCTCATCAATCATCCATGTTAAAACACTATCGTTTTATGTTTTAGTGACATATTAGACTTTCATGAGCCGTTCGCGAGCTATTCGCGAGTTCAGTTCCAAAAAAATCGTTCGTTTCCTAAACGAACCGAGCTCGAACAAAGTAGAATTCGGCACGATCAACTCGTGAACACGTTCGAGTCTAATCGAACATGTTCGTGAATATTATAAGCATTTCAAACGGATAAATTAAACAACTTTTTTTGTTTTGAGCTCGAGCTCGAACATGTAAATTAAAGTACATTTTCTTCGAGCATTCGTGCTCGGGCTTAATTAGTAAATTTTCAAGCATTTCACGAGTCGAGCTTCAGCCGAATTCAAGCATGACAAATATTTATTGGGCCGAACTCGAATAAGAGAAATAAAGCTCGAAGCGAGCTCAAACATGAGAGTAATTGGCTTGACTCGATTCGGTTCATTTACAGCCATACGTTTAATCAATATTTTGAAATTTATTTACTTTTCCAAGAAACAATTAGTTCTGTTTAAAATAATCAAGATCGAATTAAATTCCAATTAAAATCAGACAAAATATTAACTGGTCAAATTAAATTTATTATTATTTTTTCTATTTAATTAATTAATTAATTCAGTTTAATTTTGTACCGAACCGGAAAGGCTGTAGAGATAATGAAATTGCGAAAGCTACAAACATCTCTCCCGGCCTCAAATTCACAGAGAGAGAGAGAGAGAGAGAGAGAGAGAGAGAGAGAAGCCCAATTCAATGGCGACTATACTCAAATGGTACAAACCCTTGTTCCCGCTCCGCCACCACCGCAAAACCTTCGGCTTGGCCTCAAAATCTTTCCATTCCAAGACCAAATTCCGGTTTCGCACCTTTTCTGGGATCAATTGCGGCTACAAGTCTCAGTCTTTGATGACCTGCTGTGAAGAAAATCTCGGGAAGAGTTTGGGTGGTCGCGATGATAATTGTGGCAGGGAAATAAAGAAAGAGCTTTGGCTGCACAATACGATGAGCAAGCAGAGAGAGTTGTTCAAGCCTAAAGTCGAAGGTAGAGTAGGAATGTATGTGTGTGGCGTCACCGCGTACGATCTCAGCCACATTGGTCATGCCCGCGTTTACGTTGCTTTTGACGTGCTTTACAGGTATGTTCTCCTTTCCTCTCTCTCTCTCTCTCTCTCTCTCTCTCTCTCTCTCTCTCTCTCTTTCTAAATTGTAATTAGTGTTTGTTTATTGAATTGCGGTTGATATGTCTGAGGGATTGATGTTTCTGGTAGAAGGGATTGTTTCTTTTTTTGAACATATATGTTATGTAAAGAGGAAAAGCTCTCATCTTTTACTGTAATTTAATTGTAGCAAAAAATTCTCTCTCTCTCTCTCTCTCTCTCTGCATCGTAATTAGTGTTTTTTTTGAATTTGTGTTTGATATGTGTGAGGGATTGATGTTTCTGGTAGAAGGGATTGTTCTTTTTTTTGAACATATATGTTATGTAAAGAGGAAAAGCTCTAACCTTTTACTGTAATTTAACTGTGGCAAAAACATTTAGGTGTTATAACTAAATGCTATTTTGTGCTTCATTTTGAAACTAGGCAGATATCTTAAGTACTTGGGATATGAGGTCAACTACGTCCGCAATTTCACTGATGTGGATGATAAGGTGAGTTTAAGAGCTGACATTATCTGTTAGTCCTGATGCTTGAGAAAATCCTGTTACCATGCTTTATGAGGATGTGTAGATTTTCATTCGTCTTGAAGGATGTATTGTCATCAAGGCTTCATGTCAAGGATAAACATGGCCCTCTCTGAAATATGAAGATTTCTTATACATTGGAATTTTTTTCTTAAAATACTAGTTCATTAAACATCTGAAGCTATAATCTTCAAGCCTTCTGTGAAATTGACATTTACACAATCAAACATTATGACAATTTTAAGCTTTTGATACTATACATCCTTTACCGAAACATATTTGCAGTTTATTCACTGGGATCAATTTTGTTTATAAGTTCTTGTGAAGAGGTTAACATTGTCGCTTATAAGTACCAACTACTTCTTACATATGTATGACAGGATAGCTGAGTCCCCATTTTCGAATTCTGTAGATTATTGCCAGAGCAAAGGAATTGGGTGAAGATCCAATTAGTTTGAGCAGAAGATATTGTGAAGAATTCCATCATGACATGGCATATCTTAACTGCCTTCCTCCTTCCGTGGAACCTCGTGTCTCTGATCATATACCGCAAATTATTGATATGATTAGACAGGTACTCCACTGGTCACTCATTTCTGTTCATGCTTCTTTTGATATATGGTAATGGTAATGTACTCTTGCATTATGGGTTTTATCAGTAACTATTTTCCCCATAATTCCATCTTTATTCTGTAAAGAAACTAAGATGGATATTTTTATATGCTTAAAAACTAGACTTCCACCAATATATGCTGTGGCATTCAATGCATGATCTTTCTTTGACCTGGCTTTCTTATTCTAACAGTGCTAAATCAATAAGCTTTTTTGTATAAGCTTTAAGTCAAGGGATGACACTCTGTTTTTCGCTCCTGTGATAGATACTTGATAATGGATATGCATACACAGTTGATGGTGATGTGTACTTCTCCATAGACAAATTCCCTGAGTATGGTCGATTATCTGGGCGTAAATTGGAAGATAACAGGGCTGGTCAACGAGTTGCTGTGGACTCTAGGAAGAGAAACACGGCTGACTTTGCTTTATGGAAAGTGAGTCCTTCTAAATTGAAGTGTGTTGTATTTATATGTTTTCTAGATGATTTGCTCTATTGAATCTAGGCTATATGGAGGGTTTCTATGTTATTATCTTGTATTGAATTGGGTGATTAACTTACGCTGAAGAGATCTTGTAATTTGTAGCCAGTTTGTGATTTTCTCTTAACCATTGGAATGTCTACACAAAGAGCACATACCCTCAACATAAATTTGGGGGAGCTTATTGTTAAATTTAACTAGTGGTTGTTGCATAGAAATATTTTCATAACTCATAAAAAGGGAACGAGTTATGGGTATCCAAGAATATCTTTTTTGTCTGGGTTATCTAGTTTTCAGGAGTATGACTTGCATATTTTGCAGGCAGCAAAGGAGGGTGAACCTTTCTGGGAGAGTCCATGGGGTCCGGGAAGGCCTGGATGGCATATTGAGTGCAGTGCTATGAGTGCTGCTTATCTAAGTTATTCTTTTGACATACATGGTGGTGGAATGGATCTTGTTTTTCCCCATCATGAGAATGAGATTGCACAAAGTTGTGCTGCATGCCATGATAGCAGTGTAAGCTATTGGATCCATAATGGATTTGTGACCATCGACTCTGAGAAGATGTCAAAATCTCTTGGAAACTTTTTCACCATCAGACAGGTACAAGAACAATGGCTTTTTTTCTCATAGTGTGTGCACATTTTATTTCTATTAGTAGTTGTTTAGTGGACTAATATATGATACTCCCTTGATAGTTTTTATAGCTTCTAACTTTAGTGGTTGTGCTTCTTTTTATATAATTAATTTTCAGGTTTTAGAACTTTATCATCCACTGGCTCTGAGACTTTTCCTTTTGGGAACTCACTATCGTTCCCCTATTAATTACTCAGACCTGCAGCTTGAAAGTGCATCAGAACGTGTTTTCTATATCTATCAGGTACCATGAGCATTCAACTCATGATTAAACACGGCAATTATTCTATCATTTTCTTCCATTCCTTACATATTGCTTCTCTTTCCCCGGCTGTAAGCTCTTTGGCCATATTTGTTGTGATCACCTGTAATTCTTCTGACCTTTCTCCATTTTGGTTTTGGTTGGTCTGACCACTATAGTATTCTGGCACTCACACTGAAATTGCCATTTTATGTTACGGACTCATGGATTTTCTATGAGTGCATTATTATACTTAAAATGGTTTTCTTAGGTCAAGATTCTCATTTATGAGTTTATTTGGGTGCAGACATTACATGATTGTGAGAGTATCACGGCCCAGTATGATGAGGCTAATCTGAAGGATTCAATTCCATCAGAAATTGCGACTTGCATCAACAATTTTCAGGATGAAAGTTTGATATCAATGTCAGATGACCTTCATTCTACTGTAGCTTTAGCTGCAATTTCCGAACCATTGAAAACCATGAATGATCTTTTACATACCCGAAAGGTACTTTTGGCTTCAGTTGAAGGAATCAATGATAATCATGATTGCAATTCCAACGACTCGCAATCTTCTGGCAGTATCTTAATACTTTTACTCCCCGAGTTTAAATAAGTTAATGGTAATAAAAAAAATGATTTTTGTTGTGAATTCAAAATTCATCAGGATATATTTGCACCTCGACTTTCCGCAGTGTTCCAAATTATTTTAGTTTTTTCCCAGTTTACTGTGGGTCTCCTTTTTGGTTATGCAGCATGCTTTTTCTTCCTATTTTGCAAGTTAATGTGGTTGATTTCTGACCCTCCTACTCCTTTATTATCTGGGTGCTTCATGCAGGGAAAGAAGCAACAACTGAGGATAGAGTCACTTGTAGCTTTAGAAAAGACGGTTAGAAATATTCTTGCTATTTTGGGGCTTTTTCCAGATAGTTATTCCGAGGTAAAATAAATTATTCTTTGTCTGCATTTAATACACATGTACATGGACTCTTAGTTGATAAATTGTCATTGATTAAGTGAGGGACAAATATATATATATATATATATATAGATATGTTTTCTTTCGGAAGTTCATTTATTTTGATCTGCCATTACCATTGAAACTGTTGGTAAGTATTTTTATAGTTTATATATTTTTATTTAAAATTTTGTTGGTGTTTGAATTTTGTTTAGAAATAGTAGTAAAAAGTGCTATTGGTTGAAGGTTTATCACTAAAACTCAGGACCAATTTGTAAATGATTTCAGTATGCCGAGTTCTATTTCCTATTGAGTGTGTATTTGTTTTCTGAACTTGTCTGATTAATTTCAGATTTCTGTCAAAATGTATGGTATCCATGTGATGATCATGAGATTTCTTTTAATTTCCTCGTAATTTATCTTGCGGTTAACATGCAGGCACTGAAGCAGCTTGGGGATTATGCACTGAGGCGTGCAAAATTGACAGAAGATCAAGTTTTGCAGAAGATTGAAGAGAGGAACGCTGCAAGAAAAAATAAAGAATATGAAAAATCTGATGCAATTCGAAAAGATTTGGCCGCTGTAGGCATTGCACTCATGGACAGCCCAGAAGGCACAACTTGGAGACCTGCTATTCCTCTGGCATTGCAAGACCAATAGTTTTACTCCAATTGAGTATCTCGTTTGGAATATTTCTGAATTAGAGTGGGATTTTCCAAATAGCAAAGTCACCAAATTTTTGGATCTGCCTGCCTAGGACTTTGGAGGTGATGTCTTGCTCTAGTCGAAACAATTTTTGTCCAGGTACTTTTTATCTATGATTTTGTAACTTTGGTTAGTGGTGAACTGGAAATTGTGTGCCTAAATTTTGATTTCTCCACTAAAATGTATTGAAACTGGTTACTCTTCCAGATTTACACTGTAAGAAACTACATTTTACTTATTGACGCAGATTACATCCAAAATCTATATTGATTGAACTAGATTTTTGATGAAGTTTGATAATGTTTCCTAGAAACAAGTTATGTTGTAAATGGTCGTATTGTAGATCATTGAGGCAATAACATACAGCATCCGGCTCCGCTATTGACAAGCCGGAACTTGGATGGGTATCCGAGCAAATAGAATGGAGTAGGGAGCAACAGATATAGGTTCTAAGGGGTCTACTCTTCTTGGATTTAATAGAGGTATTTGCCCCGAAGAATTTACTTTCAATATTTCCCCATTTAGAATCATTGTTCTGCTATGCAAATCTCCATCTTTTGCAGTTAGATGGTATTCTTCTCTCATCGTCTCATATTTGCTGTAGTCGCGTTTGTATCTGCTCGAGAATTTTGTCTTTCGTGTTTGTTGAACAGCTTGTTCGAGCGTCAGTTTCTTGTTTTGGTTAGCTTCTTCAACTGTAAGTCCAACTTGAACTGTGGTGATGTTGTCCAGATTGATCAATAGCAATGTGATTCCATTCTGTGACATTTGCAACACATTGTCAATTTGATGTAGTTGCTGATGATTCTTGTTGTATGATTTTTACTCAAACGAGATCCTCTGTTCCAAAATAGTTTTTCATCTTCTATTCCAACGATGGGGTTACAGTAATCCGAAAATCAAAATAGGAGATGAAATATCGTTAGAGGATCTCGTCTGATTGTGTACTCACCCAATTCTTTGAACAATGAGCATATGCACGTATCTTCTTCGTCCCATTAAAGCTTGTCGAAAGAACTTTTCTTCCCATCAGACGGTGCCACAGAAGTGCACTGCACATGTTCATCCACAGGCAAATCGTGACTTGTGTTCGAGATCATGATAACATAATGCGAAGTTTGGGAATCACCTGTAGTAATCAGGGTTCGGAACATAGGTAGTCGTGTCGAGCAAACCGTAGTTCCCGCCAATGAAGGACTGTCTGCAATATGTTTTGGAATCATAGGTAGAAGACATCCCCATCTGATCTAGATACCTGTCACAATCCTTTGTTGGTTAAAGTTTGAAGTCATTTTCTCACCTCAAATCATGGGAAGAGACAAATTTTACCAGAAGCTAAACACAAATGCGTTTGTAACAAGATTCCTGCCACTGTTATAAGCCCCTCCAGCTTCACCAACCCATGCAACAGCTGAAGTTGCTGAGCTTCTCAGAATGCTCTGCAGATCCTTGAATGTCTGTGCTTCACCGTCAAGATATGATGGATCGAGTATCTTTTCTATCAAGTGATTATCGACTCCTAGTTTACACGAAAAGTGTCTCATTTTCATGCTTTAGAAGAGGAAATAGGCGACCTCATGACTGAAAGGTACCTGGACCGAGGTTGTAAATGTGGTGTGTTGTGACGTGGAGAGACCCGGATGCACCATTCACGAATCTTGTGAACCATCCCGCATCAAAGAAGCCGCCTGGTCCAAGGACCAGCGGCTTGGTGTCGAAGCCCTTATAGATATCTTGCACTTTGCTGTGAAGTGTGATCACATCAGCTGCATATTGATCAGCTGCAACACTTGCTCCAATGCCATTGCCACTCAGTTCATTTCCTGACATCAAGAAACATACAACCTTTGTTTAGTTTGTCTGATTTAGTTAAATGCAGCCATGATCAAGAATTCTTACCAAGCTCCCATCCATGTATGGTGTAGCCACTGTTGACAGTGTGCCTCATTAGGGATTCTGCATTGCTAGAATCCCAAGCTCCCGTGCACACGCCCCCAGGTCCAATTACTCGACCAGTTAGCGCGTTCAGACCGAATATAATCTTAGCTCTGCAGTTCAAGGGAAGACTGTAAGAGGATGGACAAGTTCACAAGATTTCATCAGCATGAACATGGTGAACTACCCTGTGATTCTGAAGAAGCTGTTCAGCTCGTCCCATCGCGATATGGGCAAGCAGCCTTGAGTGAATCCGAACATCTCGGAGCTGTTCCTAACGAACTCACCACACGGTTTATCATCGTTCGTTGTTTGGTATCTGACTTTGTCTTGCAGGGTTCCACCAAGTCTGATTTTCAATGGAGAAAAGGCTGCAATCAGAAGGTAATTTTTTAGTTCAAGAAATGCTTTTTTTTTTAATGTTAGCTGCAGTTTTGGTAGTTTTTACCTCTGATTGCATTTTGCAGAATCTTGTTGCTCAAATCCTATAGAATTGAAGTGAAAAGTTATATCAATACAAATGAAAAATCCTAAGCATAAATATCTGCACTTGAGAAAATGATTGATTTTGAAATTTATTTTCTTATTGAATTTTCCTCTTTTCTTCAAGTTGCCAACTTAGACTTCCATTGATTGATAATTTGATATGCATGAACAATGCCAGGTCAATGACATCATCAAATGGGAAGGCCTAAAACAGTTTCAATCATCAAAGAGAAGATTGAAAAAACAACTATCTTGAATCATCATCCTCTACATTAGAATTGAACATGGAGTTGTCCCAGATTCAAGAAAAGAGAGAATCTTGAAAACAGTAAGCAGCAAAGAGAAGCTTCTTACAAGATTGAGAAGTGAAGCAGTTCCCCAGCTGCAAGTACCGTAGTCGCATTTCGTAGGTGGCCACCAGTCCATTGTAGCACAGATGAAATCTTCATCTATCAGTCCAATTGAAGAACCTCCATTAATATGCACTGTTCCATTGGCAAGTGCAGGGCTCTCAGAAACGACGGTCGTTGAACCCTGGCTGGCCAAGTACAACCACAAGCTCAGTCCCAGAATTTTCAGCAGAGAAGCCATGTCTGATAACAGTGTGTCTGAATGAGCATCACTCTTTGAATAAGCCATTGAAGTCTGTGTCTATCTGCTATATATACATATATAGAGAGAGAGGGGGAGAGAGAGGGAGATAGGTTGATGGATCACTTTCTTGAAAAGCAATTGAAATAGTAGTTGGATGAAAAGCTGATTTAATCAAGATTCTGCTGAGACAATACAAGTTTAATGTTTGCTGATTAAATCAATGTTAGAAAAAGGTATGGTGCAAGTTGACTACAAGCTAGCTCTAATCCCAGTTTTCTTACATGGTGGATTTCCTCTCTTTAGTTGGTGAGGTTTTTGACTGATTAAGAAATGAAATGGTGACACACATTTAATTTCTTGGTTTAGTGTAGTACAAGGTAAGAAATTGTCTGAATTTGATGTGTTCATAACTCCAGAAGCTGATAATGATCAAGAAAATTTGTGGGCTCCATTCATTTTTGCTGATTATTCTACATCAGCATCATCTAAACAAATAGTTCTTGAAGAATGTTCACAAAACTACTTAATTATAGATTGATTTAACTTATATACATACATATATATGTATATATAAGAGTCTTGGTCAGATTGAATTGGTAAATATGAATCAAGAAAAAGAAGCCAATCAACTCATTAGTTTTATATTCATGATGATTATCAAGTAAATCTAACAGCAGACAAAGATAAAAAAACAAAAAACAAAATTTTCCTGCAATTATTAGTAGTGATTAACACACTACTTGTCTTTTAATAATTACTATTTTGAAAGAATACTAAGCCAGTTGCAGCATGCATGTGATGATACAGAATTACAGATATTGACCCCAAAAAAAAACTAGGTTCTTAACTGGGGAAAGTATCAAACTACACCTATATATATAGATATCTCTTGCTAAAAAAAATGGACAATGATGATGATACAAACTTTTGATATAGTTGTAAATTTAACACGAATTTTAAAAATAAGTAATTAAAATATTAATTTTTTTAACCTGAGCGTTATTCAACATCTCCGTTTTTTGGGAAATTTACACTTTGATATCTACATTTTGGACACTTTTTAAAAAATGACCCACTTTATTCCTATTAGAAAACAATACCCACTTTTTAAAATTTTTTGCAAATCTGACCTCGATCAAATTTCCAACCTAGAATATCTATGTGGCACGCCGGAATTCTTGCGTGGCTTTTTTGCTCTAATAAAAAATATTATCGGGATATTCCATGTTAATTATGAACTAAAAATAAAATAAAATTGTTGAGCATGCCACGTAGATATTTAGGCTGGAAATTTGATCGATGTGAGATTTGTAAAAAATTTAAAAAAGTGGGTACTGTTTTGCTAATAGTAATAAAGTGGGTCATTTTTAAAAAAGTGTCCAAAATGTAGGTATCAAAGTGTAAATTTTCCCCATTTTTTGTAAAATAAATTGACGCTCAATTCAGCCTCCAACTTGCTTTGCTCGTCTCTTCAAACCTATCATGATTTGATTGTGGCCGAATTTAATAATCCCACTTTTTTTCCAATTAATGTGAGTGTGAAATTCGGCCACTTTGACGTCGTTTTTCAAAAATTGATGATCAAGCCACAACGGGCTTGAAGAGACGAAGTTGTCTGTTGAATTGGAAGTCAGTTTGTTTTATAAAAAATTGAGGATGTTAAATAATGTCTGAGTTCAAAGTTATGTATTAATTACTTACTTTTAAAGTTCACGTTAAATTTACAATCATGCTCAAAGTTTATGATTTTTAAGATAATTAACCGGTTTTTTTTCCTACCAAATCTCAGTAGACGTCAACAAAAGAAACAAATACTATCCGGTGCACAGTTAACAACTGCATCAAAACATTTAAAAAACTACAAAAAAAAAAAAAAAAAAAAAGAAAGAAAGAGTTTAATGGAGGTCATTTTCATGCTATTGTGGTATTATCTCAACCTATAATTGTGGTTTTTGTCATTTTTAATTGGCATTATTATCCTATCAACCCCTTTTATTTATTTAAAATTGTGGATGTTTCTATCATTGCTTTGTCACATTGAGATTCTAGTTAGGTGGTGGCGAAACAATTTTTTTCTTCATCTTAATAATTTGATATTGATATATTTCAACTTTTTTCAAAGTCACACTAGATTGAATTGTGGATGCATATGATCTATTAGTATTACTTCACTAAATATAAAAAAATGGTAGATAATAATGGTTTTCATACTGTAACACAAATTTTATATTTAATTTGGGAAAACATAAAATATTATACAAATAAAATAATTTTCGGATCAATATATATATATATATATATAGACACGGATTCAATCTCTATTTTTTTTCTAATTCCTTTGATTCTTCTCTTCAAAACTTAATTTTCAAACAGTCTTTAAAATCTTCAGAGTAAATTTATCTTTTTGATTTTCTCAGACTTTATTGTTTGAACTTGGTCTTTAAAGTTTTTTTTTTCAAACAGTCTTTAAAATCTTCAGAGTAAATTTATCTTTTTGATTTTCTCAGACTTTATTGTTTGAACTTGGTTTTTGAAGTTTTCGGAAAAGATTTGTGTCATCGATTTTCTTTGACTTGGTATTTGGACTTGAGGATTGTTGCCTCATTTCCAGATCAAACGTCAACTTCAGGATAAATTTGATGAAGAACCGAACACCAAACGTCAACTTCGGGATAAATTTGATGAAGAATCGAACACCGTTGACTGTTTTGCATATGAATCAAATGTTGTCTTCGGGATGAATTTGATGAAGAACGCCTTGAATATTTGATAGAATTTCACTTATAGAATTTTTTTTTTCAAATTCTTGAACTCTTCAAATGACGTGATTTTCAACTGATAGTTGTAGGTGGGAGCATCCAGGGCTAACGTGGCGCGATCTCATTAGCTCTTGAATATTGATATACATCTCTACAAATATATTTTTATTTGTTGTCAAAAACTCTTAATATTTATTATATAATAATATCTTTATTATTTAAATATTTTATCTAATTTTGAATTATATATGAATTCAAAACTAAATAAATATATAAAAAAATTAATAAAAATATTATATATAATATTAAAATTTCGTTATCTACACATATCATTGTGTGAGATAATTTAAATAATTAAATAAATAAATCAAGAGATGGAGGTGGGATTGGAAGTTAACTGGCTAGATGGTATGCTCCATGTGTTGTAAAATTATATATAATATTTTTAAATAAAATGGAGTTAGTCGAATTATGTATTTGTTATAGGCAATAGTTTATTCACATATATAATTTAGAAAGTTAAAAATATGACTTTGATTGAATTAATTATAGCACAAATATACAACATAAATAAATAATAATGTTTACAATTGGCTGACTTGAGCGATTTTTTTTCGTTGGTTTTGAAAAGTAAATAATAAAATAAGATTATAAAAGGTATAATTACACGTCAGTACCAAACGTTTGTTCATTTCTACTCTTTCATCTCAAAACTTCAAAACTAACACATCAACACTCAATGTTTACGTAATTAACACTCTTAGTACTAACGCAAACGTGGAGTCGTTTGAAATCTTACGTGGATTTTCGTCCGATTTAATAAAATTAAGTGGAAAATAAATATTTCAGCTAATAAACATAAACGATGCCGCTTCCATTAGTCCACGACTCCACATTATTATTTGGTCCGCAAAAAAATTTTAATAGTGCTAAAAGTGTTAATTATGTAAATGTTGGGTACTAATATGTTACTTTTGAAATTTCAGGACAATAGTGTAAAAATTGACAAACGTTGGATACGAATATGTGATTAGCCTATTATAAAATGTGGTGAATAATGGTGTAGCCTTTTGATGAATATTGGAGAGGTATATATATAGGAAGGATACAAACAAAATGAATTAGTTACATAAAATAATGTGGTAACTATTGAATTAAAAGATATCTATTCTAGGGGAGAATCATAGTGAGATAATTAAATACAATAATTACAATATTCCCTATTAAATAATAGTTGGAATATCAATTCATTTCATTTCATTTTTGTTGCAAAATTTGACAGGTTTTCAGTTTAATGTAAAATGATCTTCTAAATTTGAGATTTTATAATCTCATTAATGAAGATGGGTTTAGATGAATAATCCATTTTAATTAGGCAATTGAGTGATTTATTGATCTAGGGTTGTTATCGAGATTACTTGCTTTTGACATCATAAATCTTTTTTTTTAAGATAAAAATGTAAATCTAAATGTGGTTGCATTTAAAGGGTAAATTATATTTTGATACCTACATTTTGGACACTTTTTTAAAAATGATTCACTTTTTCAAAATTAACAAAATAGTACCAAGGCCCGAAAATCATACGTAATTGATTATATTTTAATATTCATATTTCTCCTGCCACGTAGAAAATATTCATACAATCAATAAATACTAAATTACAATTAATTACGTACAATTTTCGGACTGTAAAATTGATTAAATGTTAGATTTGCAAAAATTTTGAAAAAATGGATATTATTTTGTTAATTTTGAAAAAGTGAGTCATTTTTTAAAAAGTATCCAAAATGTAGGCAACAAAGCGTAATTTACCCAAGTGGAAAAATATCATAAATTCAAGAACTCTTCCCTATCCATTAATTTAGTAGAGGGTAATCCAATTTATTTCATTTGATTTCAAAATTCGAAAAGATTTTAAAGAGAAGAGATTTTACTAATTAATTCCACAAAATATACAGGTCAAATAAACCGTTTAAATTATACTGAAAATACTATAAATCTACAATGATTACTTGTAAAAAGTATAGATTTCTTGCAATTTAATTGCATAAATCTTCATTTTCCAAACCAAAAATCTCATAAAAAAATACTATAAATTGAAGAGCTCATAATCTCATATCCCACCTATATTTATATTAACATACATTTATTCATTCAGAATTTAAGATCAATATATATATATATATAGCTTCTTCACAATGGGAATTTCAATGAGGCTTACAATTGCAATATTTTCTTTTCTGTGTTTCATCTCCACAGGTAAACTCATTCCAAACATCATCATTTTGAAATGCAATAAATAAAATAAAAAACAACACAAACATATACACATTCAAGATCAATTATGTTTCATGATCAAAATTTGCAAGATAAGGCCTAAGAAAGCTCTGTTGATGAACACACTGCAGCATTCGGTGAATGTGGATTGAACGACTTTGTGATCGGGACAGTGAGGAGCGGGAGGCAGATACAAGGGAAGCCCGAATGGAATGTGCAGGTTGTCAACAAATGCAACTGCTCACAATCAAACATAGTACTAACCTGCAAGGATTTTCAGACAGTTGAGCCCGTTGATCCCTCGATTTTCCAGAAAAACGGTGACAGCTGCTCTGTAAACGGAGGGCGCCCCCTCCGGCCACAAGCTGATGTCAAGTTCTCTTATGCTTGGGATCCACCCTTCTTCCTCTTTCCTCTCTCAACCAAATCCCTTTGTTGATCAAAACTGTTTGTCTCAGAATTTCAGCCTTTCTGCATTCAAGAACAGGGTTGGAAGCTCAGTTGATCACTTGTTATAAATCTTGATTTGCAAAAAATAATGTCTAATGATCATAGTAGGAGAGACTGTATTTTGTTATCTCTTATGTGAATTCATCATCAAATCTGTGAATTCTTTAAAAAAGAGAAATCAGAAGCTAATTTTACCAAGAAAATGCAACCTTCTTCCTTTTTCCTCTCTCAACCAAATCCCTTTGTTGATCAAAACTGTTTGTCTCAGAATTTCAGCCTTTCTGCATACAAGAAAAGGGTTGGAAACTCAGTTGGCATGTTATGAATCTTGATTTGCAAAAAATAATGCCTAGTGATTTTCGTAGGAGACTGTATTTTGTTATCTCTTCTGTGAATTCATCACCAAATCTGTGAATTCTTTAAAAAAGAGTAATCAGAAGCTAATTTTACCAGGCAGATGCAAGAAAGGCATAAAAAGGAACCACAGTCTTGCAAGAAGCATACTCATTTCACACCTAATACAATCAAACTTCATTATTTAGAGCATCACAAGCCAGAAATACGAATTCACTAGATATGAATAATGAAGCACGAGATTTCGTCTAACATAAAAAGATGATCGGACCACAGACATAATGATTATAGTAGGAGAATCTGTATTTTGTTATCTCTTCTGTGAATTCATCACCAAATCTGTGAATTCTTTAAAAAAGAGTAATCAGAAGCTAATTTTACCAAGAAAATGCAAGAAAGCCATAAAAAAGAAGCCACAGTCTTGCAAGAAGCATACTCACTTCACATCTAATACAATCAAACTTCATTATTGAGAGCATCACAAGGCAGAAATACGAGTTTACTAGATATGAATAACGAAGCACAAGATTTCGTCTAACATGAAAATATGATCGGACCACAGCTGTACTCGCGGAGTAGTAATCAAGTTGCAGTAAAAGAGGATACCTCAAGACATGAAGTGTCCTCTTTCCTACCAATTAGACCCAAAAATTTATCCCTGAACTCCATCAGAGGACATTTATCACTCAATTTCGATCCATCATAAGCCTCCTTGAGAATCACAGTACTTTTTATGCCTTTATTAGTGACATAAAAGATGCCATGATGCTTGATCAAGCAGAGCAACAGTCGAGCAGGCAAACGGTATTCTGAATGAAAAGCATCCAGCTGAGCAGAAGTCAGTCTCTTTTCAGTAGTTAAACTGAGGAGCTCATGAAGCACTGCCACCACTCTTTTTCGAGACTTCGTGTCAGCTGCCTCAAACGTCCTCGCATTCAAGTAAGGAGAAGGGAATTCCATCTTCTGCCACTTCTCGAGTTCCCTCAGATAACTCACATTCGGCCTAAAACCAGCAGGAAACTTCAAGTGAAACGCAAAAGGCCCCGAAAAGTTGCCATCTTTCGATATCCTAACCCTCTTCGCCTCCCTGCTCGTGCTCGTGATCCCTTGCAACGCCAACCTCTCCTCACGAGCAGTTACTGCTAGTGAAGAATCCCAGCTCTCCAAATGCAGATACATTCTCCCATTCATCTCATTCAATCTGAAATACTCAGGGTACTTGAGAATCACTGAGTTCTTGAAATCATCAGGCAATCCCAATTCATCAGCGATCAAATAAATGGTTTCTAGCGGCAGTCTACAATCAACTGACAACATCAACAACTTCCTTAAATTCCTAACCAAAATGGGCTCCATTCGCTCCCTCGCCTCCGCCTCCAAAGCTGCAATCTTTTTAGCCTTCTCGGTCAATGTAACCGCCGGCGGCGACCGGTCATCCCGGCCTCCAACAACACGAAAAATGGTGGGGTATTTCTCAATGACAGCCATGTGATTCCATTTCTGCACGAACCCAACTTCTTTCTCGAGATCCCGAAGCAGGAGCGAAGCTGATTTCTGGGATTGTACGATGGATTTGAGGTGAAGGATTAGCGATGGCTTCTTCTGAAGATCCATGGCCTTGTCGAGCTCGTGCACCCTGTGATATATCTTCTTCTTTGGCTTTCTTCCCGCGGTGGTTGTTTTGTGCATGATTTGGGTCTGTGTGTAAACTGATAAAACGTCGGATTCTCTCATTTTTCTCAGCTCAAATGGCTTTTGCAGTCTATGCATTTTGAGATGTGTCTCTGAGGAATAAGGTCGAGCAGTTGGGGTGCAATACAGTTGCACTCAGATTATTTCGTAGAAGATGAAGTCTCTTTCTAAATTGAGTAAATTCTATATAAGTCGGGATTTGAAAATTAAATAACAAGTAAATCATGTGTGTATGTGTGTGTATATATATATATATCACTTTAAAATAAATTCTTTATAAATTCAATTAATTCTTTTTTATTTTATTTTTTTTAGTTGGGAAAAAATAGGAGCAGTAGAAATGTAAGAGAGTGGAGTCAACTCTTGAACTATTTACAATCGATTCGGGAAAAACTCGAACTCGAGTTGAGATTGTTCGAGTCAAGCATCTCGAGGAGCTTTCGAGTTCAGGCTCGATAGGCCGATAAGCCTAATCGAGCTTCAATATTTATAATTTTATCCTTCGTAGTTTAGTTATTCACACAAATATCATCAATAATATAACTTTTTAGATATTTTTTAATAATGAAAATAAGTAATATATTTTATATTTTTTTAATAATATTAATTAACAATCGAGTTGTGCTCGACCTCATTGAGTTTGCTATCAAGTCGGGGTGGAGCTTCGAGTTTTTTTATCGAGTTCGAACTTGCTCGATTACACCTCTATTGAGCATTATATCTCAAAATTACAAGTTACATGGAAATTTAAATCTCATAAATTAAACTGAAACAGTGAATTAATCAAGATGACCCACAAAATTTAAATCTCATAAATTAAACTGAAACAGTGAATTAAAAAATCAATTTTTTTGGCAAGACCTCAAGAAATAAATTAGCTGATATTTCAATAACTTCATTCTAAATCTTACATTGATATTACCAAGTTTCCATCCAAAAGCAATTCCAGATAGGGCTGAAAATCGAACCAAATAGCTCGATACTCGACTCATGTTCGTTCGTTAAAAGATCGTTTGAGCTTCGATTCGATAAGCATATCAAACAAGTTTAAACGTAATTTTATATTCATTAAGATTTAAAGTTCAACTTGAACTTGAGCTCGATAAGTAAAAATTGAGCAAACATGTGTAAAAATATCGAACTAATCGAACTCGACTCGTGTTCGGTTCGAATAAAGCTCGTTTAAGCTCAACTCGATAGATAATCAAACAAGCTCGATCATAAATTTTAAAATTTGATATCATTTCGAACAAGCTTGAAATGTATGTTCAAGCTCGACTCCACTCATTTACCGTTTACCGTCCTAATTCCAGATGATGGGACCAAGGAAAAGTTTACTGCATTTACACATAAGCTCATGCAACAAAACACCAAACATCATAGAACCAAAAGAATCAAAGGCAAATGTAACTGAAACCAAAGAAACTGATATTAGAAAAGTTTTCTAGTCATGTAGCAAACAAAACACTAACAAAGAAAACTACCCCAGATCCTATGTTTTCTTCTATGGAAGTTACAACCTTGTCAGACAAAAATCCAAGTACAAAAACACACAATATAGCCTTTATAAAAGGCTCATTTTCTCCGTTTAGCCGGTGGTTGTGGGATCTCCTCCTCGTCTTCCTCCTCCTCCTCCTCCTCCTCCTCCTCCTCCTCGTCGTTGTCCTCATCATCCTCATCTTCATCCTCATCCTCATCTTCATCATTCTCGTCACCGTCCTCATCTTCTTCCTCGTCTTCCCCACTTCCAGCACCGCCACCATTTGCCTCGGGAACATCTTCCGGACCCTCTTCATCATCTCCTTGATCCTCCTCTTCTCCACCGGCATCTTCACCTTCATCTTCTCCTCCGGCATCTTCATCCTGATCATCTTCATCATCATCCTCGTCTTCGCTGGCTTCTTCATTCTCAGGTTCGGACTGCTTCTTCATGCCAAGTTCAGCCACCGACAACCTTCAAGCATCAAATTCCCCATCAATGCCCACTACATTAAGCTAAAAATCGAAAAAAAAAAAAGTGACAAAGCACCAAACCTCTCCGACACTGCAGGCACTCTGGTAAATGCTTCGGCTGCATTTGGTATAGATCCTATCTGTAAAACACGATAACAACACAACATCGACAAGATTAGGATTTAGGACCCCATTTCAAAAACAACAAACATGAACCTAATGAAAAGCAGAGTTCATCAATCAAATTGCATTAACTGGAAAAAAAGAAACAAGGAAAGAATTGCCCTTTAACCCTGTCAACCCAAATTATAATGAAGAAACAATTAGTTCCAGATAACCATCATTCTATCAACCAAAATCAAGGTCTTTAAGAACCTAAAACAAATCCCAGACAATAAATAATATGAAAAAAAAACAAATGAAAATGGAGAAAAACACAATCAAATAATGGATTGGAAAAGAAAGTGAATCAAACAGCCGTGAGGCCCAAAATTACTCAAAGATTATGCACATTTTCAACCACATCCACGCTAATTACCAAAAGAAACCATAATTCGTGAATCAAAATTTTTTTGCAACAAAGATGGGAACTTCATCGTATAAGCACAAGGGCATGAATGACTGAGCTGAAAATCATAGAATTGAAATAAAATTCAGAGCAAAGGAGGCGAATTGTACCGTGAAGAGCAAGTAAGCAGCGGAATTTGCGAGAGTGGTGGAAATTTCAAGCAGAAAAGCCTCAATCGCGAAGGAGCAGATGCTCTGAGAGAAAAACGGCACTGCAGTTTGAGCCTCCATGAAATTCGTAACGCAAAGTGAGAGAGATTGTCTGGAAATGGAAAAGAGTAACTGTTAGATGTGTATCAGTATAACTGTATATACAATTATACATATACAGTATTAATATATATACACACGAATCAATGCGATGTAAAACCCTAATCGAAGCCATTATTCCCAATTTGGGGTTTTATGGAGTTTTCTATTCCTAGGGTTTTGGATTTTATTTTATTTTTTTTTTCCTTTTTTCTCGAATATTCTAGTGCCTAAATTTTAACTATATTTAGCAAAATCACAAAAATACCTAATGTATAAAGATTTTTTTTATCCTTATATGGAAAATAACAAAGCAATAATTTTTGCACCATTTTTTTAGCACTTGAGATTCTTTAGTCTCAATTTATGTGTGTTAACCGTGTAACAAATATCAAAATTATTATTATTTTTTCATTTTTTTCTTTAATTTTATTTTTTTTTTGTTTAGTATAATCTTACATTATCGCAAATTCTCATGTGCATAAGATGTAGTTAATGCGTTGACCAAAAATATCGACAAAACAGATGATACTTTTTAGGGATACAAGTGATACTATTTGAATTTTGAGTTATATTTTTTAGCGTGACGATTGATACTGATTCTGACAGTTTTTCTTTATTTATTTTTCTGATCGATACTTTTTAATGATATTTTTAGGATTTTAAGTGATACTTTTTAATGTTACGATTTATACTGATTTTGACAGATTTTTTTGTCTAGCGCATTGACCGTCTGATGTGCACCTAGTGCACACAAGACCTGCTCTTACATTACTATTTGTAGTTTATTCTACCCAACTAGGGTATATAATTATTTTTCAGTATTTAATTTCCATTGTTTAGTTATAATTGATTTTTGGGGTTGATTATTTCAAATTTAGGGTATATAATTCTTTTAAAATTTCAATTTTTAACAATAAATATTAATTATGATTAGTTATAATATAATAAAATTTATTTTTATGAAAAAAAATTATTAATATTACATAATTTTGATGTTGGGACACACAACTTGGGACTAGAGGATTCTCTACTCGTTTTTTAAGATGAATACATCAAAATAAACCCAAATTTTTAATGTTTCAATAAAAAATAATCCAATGTATTTATATTATTTACATAAAAATTCATAATCGTGTCGATTTTTTTCAACTAAAATAAATAAAAGCAATTCATGCATCAAAGCTAAAGCCCAAATAGTAATGGACTTTGCTAGTCTGCAAACTCAAAAAGCCCAACTATAGTAAGTGTTCTTCATTATACTCTTTATTGGAAAAATAAAAATAAAATAAATGGTGGATTTCATTTTTATTTTGTGATGACAAAAAATATATAGTTATTATCCGAGCATGTATATAGGCACATATAAGGGCCGAAATCAAACAAAAAAATCGATACTCGATTCGTATTCGTTCGTTAAAAGCTCGTTCGAGCTCGATTCGATAAACATATCAAACAAGTTTGAACATAATTTTATGTCCGATAAAATTTAAAGCGAACTCGAGCTCAATAAGTAAAAAATGAGCAAACATGTGTAAGAATATCAAATTAACTACTCGAGCTCGATTCGTATTCGGTTTGATTAAAGCTCGACTCGATAGATAATCAAACGAATTCAAACATAAATTCTAAAAGTCGATATCATTTCAAACAAAGTTGAACATACTATGTTAGAACTCGGCTCGACTCGACTCATTTACATCCATACATATAGATAAGATACAAAATGCATTAGACAAGTTCTATACCCTGAACTCGACCTAAATAGTCTAAACACGTGTTAGTGATATTTAAAACTGTTAAATTTTATTACAAACTCACTCACTTCATCACTTTGCCAAGTACAAAAGGGATGTTATTTTTTATATATAGATATGGTTATTGATATAAAAAAATATCAAATATATAAATATATAAACATTTTTAACAATTGTGGAAAATAAAGATGCATTATATTTGTGGGATGAAGGGAATAATGTTTGTGATTTTTGTCATCAAATATAAAATTGAAAAATATATATATTTCTACTATCAAATTTCAAATCAAGCACTAGTCAATTGTCCATATCAATAAAGTAAATTGGACCTTCTACTCTTTTTTTTGCATGATTTTGACTCGTAGCTCATGATTATTTTTTGGATTTATTTGATAATACTCTTCATTTCTTCCTCAATAAAAAAGAAAACCATGTTCATCGAATTAGTTTTTTAAAAAATAAATTATTAGAAATGAATATCGGGCCTAATTCATTCTCACAAAATCGGTTTGTAAGGGGAGGATTGTCCTCACCTTAATAAGTGGCACATACAATTTTTCCCAATCAATATTAATATTTAACATAAATAAATAAAATCACATTGTATAAGTTCTTTCTAGTTTATACACACGCAACGATTATTCATTATTAGAGAAAATTCATCAAAAATACCGAAGTAAAAGGTTAATTACACCTCGAATCACAACCTTTCACTATTTTAAACATGACTTTTAAATTTTAACAATGACAATAAAACTTTACATATTTTTGCAGTTAAAATATAGGTAACTATACCGGTGAATTAAAACTAATGTAACATTACACGTATATATATGACATGTTTATTCCATGTTTAATATTGTTTTAATTCATTTAAAATGATATTATAATAAAAGAAATATATAAATTTGTATTGCTGTTGCTAAGATTTAAAAGTTGTGTCTAATACGATAATATTCGAACTCATGACATTATATCTCGACGTGAATAGATACGTAGAATTGAAGAGGCATCCGACAAAGATTCTACATGTACGAGGAACACAAACACACACTAGCACGTGAGAGAGAAATCTCTAACGGATTTATTCTTCGGTTTTTCAACAACTTATCTGATGATAAGCACAACTACTTATCTCTTTCTCACTCTTTTAATTCACGACGCCTCTCTGGGAGAGAAACACTGACACTCTTTAATTTTAGTGGGAGAAGAAGAAGAATCACACACACATATATATTAATATATATATATATATATATGTGTGTGTGTGTGTGGTTTGTCTAGAGAGAGAAACAGGAGAGGGAGTGGGAGAGGAGGAGACCTTTGCCATTCGCTTCAATTCATAACTTTCCTTTTTGCAATTCAAAAAGTAAGCATCTTGCTTTTTTGTCTATTCCCTTTCTTTTTCTGCTGTCACTTCTTTTTTCTTGCTTATTTCATTTCCATTTCTATATACTGCTTTTTTTTGTTTGATGAAAAATCTGTAAGGAGATGGGAATTTCTTCGATCTTCACTCTTTGTTTGTGGGGTTCGGACATGTGATTAATTCTTGTTGTAATTTACGAGGATTCTTGAATCTAAAGGCTTTTGTAGGTTATGATTTCACACTCATATATTTTGATCAGAAACAGCTATCTATTTACAAATTGAGCAGTTGAAGTAGCAACTGCTTTTCCTTAGTATCCAATTTGTATGATCTGTGGTTTGATTTGGAATCATCGTCTTCACAAAATTAAGGTCAATTGTTAATCTATTTTGCAGGTTTTCCCCTTTTTTGGTGTGATTGTGGTTACAAACATGTGGTTGAATTTGCCTATATTTGAACTTAAATGTGTGTTTGTGTGTGTGTGTGTAGTCTTCAGCCTGCTGCATCCATCCACCTTCGCTTGTTTTCGACGTTTTTTACTAACAAAACTCGATCAGTCTCGTTGAGCTTACATGTGTTGTAGAGGATATTGAGTAGTGTTGATGGTTTCTTCTCAGCTGCATTTCCTATTTGTCTCTTTCGTTGTGTTTATGCCTAGAGACTATGCATACCTTTGCTTAACATTCGTAACAATGGCAGCAAAAAAGGGGGGGATGATGAGAAGAGGAATTAGTTTGATGCAATGATGTTTGCATCTTGGGCATTATTAACTATACGAATTAGTTTCTTGATCGATGTTTGGTTTCTTACACGAGAAATTCTTGCTTATAGGGGACGAGTGCTGGAAATGTCTCTTTCTAAAGATCTCATTTTCTTGATGCTGCAATTCTGTGATGAGGAGAATCTTAAAAAGACCGCACACATGTGAGTCGGACTCGTGTACACTACTAGTTCCGATTTTTCAGGTTTTTTTATGCTATAACAAATGTGATGTCTTCTGTGTTAGGCTCGAGCAGGAAACAGGTTATTTCTTTGATTTGAAATATTTCGAAGAGCTGGTTCTGAATGGCAACTGGGAAGAGGCGGAGAAGTATCTTTCGAGCTTCACAGTAGTTGAAGACAACAAATACTCAACAAAGATATATTTTGAGATCAGGAAGCAAAAGTTTCTTGAGGCCCTTGACAAGTGAGATGATGGTTTTGTCGAAGCATAGAATACGTTCCTTGGTCATTTATTTCTCACATTGCATACGTCGATTTTATTTGACAGGCATGAGTTTTCTACGGCTTTAGACATCCTTCTCAAAGACCTTAAAGTTTTTGCACAATCGAACAAAGAATTGTACAAAGAAATGGCTCAGCTCCTGGCACTAGATGACTTCAGGTACCATGGTGTAAGTGTTACCGTAAGCAACTACAAATGCTGTTAGTTATCGGGTGGCCTTCTAGAATGTCTCGGATTTGGGTAAAGGCGTTGGTGAATAAATGCATGTTTTCATCTATTGGCCTACAACTAAGGATGATCTAATTACAAGAGGTGTAGAATTTGTTGAGGATAGTCCAATAAATACAAAATTGTAACGTGAAGAATTTCCTTTAAAGAGGGATCAAATCAGCAATGTTGACACTCTCACTCTTTTAAGATGTATCACTAAGTATATATGGTAATCTAACAGGGAGAATGATTCGCTCGCCTTTTACGGAGATACATTATCCGCCAGAAAAAGGCTCCTAGATGAACTTAGGGCTGTCATCGAGGCAAACCCCCTTCTCCAAGGAAGAACGAGGTTTCCTCAAATTAACAAGTCGAGGCTAAGGCGTTTGATTAACCAGAGGTACTCCTATTCCTTTGTGTTTCTATAGTTTTCTATTTCAAAATTTTGAGATCTGGTATTTTCAATTTGCTGGAGTAATCAGATGTTTCGGTTCTATGGTAATTCCAAATTAATTTTTAGGCACTGAATATCTTTTTTTCTTTCGGTAACCTCATTATAATGTTATAATATGCAGTTTGAACTGGCAGCATATTCACTGCACACATCCTCACCCGCAGCCACACATTGACACCCTATTTACAGACCATAAGTGCCCTGGACCGGATAATATGCAGGATCAACTGAACAAGGATAGCTCGATGGTAAGATTTGGATGGCAAACTCAATTTTGCTCCGATATTTTGTTGATGAAAAAGGCATAATTAATCTTAACAGCATTTTTTCCTGAAGTAACATATTATGCTGTTTGTGATTCAATTCTTCTGCAGCCGCCCACGGCCTTGGCAGTGTCTGCATCGCCCGTCTCGGGCGACTCAACTTCTAATCAGTCCTCAGTAATTAAGTCCCCTATTACTCCCTCGACTGTGATTCTTGGGAACTTGTCCCACCAAGGTTGTTCTAACACTTAATTTTAACATTCATGTTTCTACATTAGACCGAAATTTATATTGCACGTTTGGTAACTGCATCTTTAGGTGACAGTAAGAATTGCAATGACACCTCTAACATGGAGTTAACAGAACCTATGGACGAGGTACCTCGTAATTATGCTATGGATCATCACATTCTGAATTTTGTTTATGAGGTTTCTTGATTTATATGGTCCTCATGTTTTACATGCAGGTGGAATCATCGTCAGATATTTCGACCCGGTGTCAAGCTTCTGAAAATGAACTTCCTGCTGAATTTCCCAGGACGGTTGAACGAACTTTAAGTATAGGCTGTTCCCCGACTACCATGGATTTCCATCCTGTTCATGAGGCTCTACTATTAGGTTGACTATGTTGATTTTGAATTTCATATTTCACCGATATGTCATGTTCTGAAAACTCATGCTGCTGCTGGTCTATTCTTTTAGTCGGTAAAAGCTCCGGGGATGTAGAAATTTGGGATGTTGCTTCTGCGGAGAAGTTGTTCAAAAGAGAAGTCACGGTACAGCTCTTCTATTCCACTCGTTATCACTGCTTACTCGACGTAGTTGCAACAGAAGATAGATTATAAAAGCAACTGTGTCTAATCAGGAGAAAATGGAGAAAAATCAAGGTGTATCTGTTAATCGGGTAGTATGGAGCCCTGATGGCTCCCTATTCGGTATACACGTTTCCTTTAATCCTCTAGTTATATCTGTCTGAGGCCCCTTGAGCTGTTATTGTATCTTTAACTTTAATTTTTGTCGATGAAAGGGGTTGCATATTCGAAACATCTCATACATTTGTATACAAAAAATGGAAATCACTTTGAGAAACAATGGGAGGTACGTAGCTTCTATTCCTTATCCTTCTGTTATATTCCAAATACATGTTCTATCCTTTAAATCGAATTTTTCTGTCCAGATCAACGCGCATGTTGGCTGTGTGAATGATATAGCATTCTCTAAACCACACGACAAGTTTGTTGTCATAAGCTGTGGTGATGACAAGTTGATTCAGGTAAGTTATGCATTTCATAAGTTAATACTTCTTATAAGAATCGACCCTCATTCAGCAAAAAAAAAATAAAAAAATAAAAAAATCCGTAAAGGTCTGGGATGCAGCGACTGGAGCTAAACAATACACGTTCGAGGGTCATGGGGCTCCAGTGTACTCTATATGTCCTCATACGAAGGAATTCATACATGTGAGAGTGTAATCTATACGTTGACCTTCTCGTTTTATCGATGCTAATGAGTGTGTTAATGATCATCCACTTTACTATGAAAACAGTTCTTATTTTCCATCTCAATAAGTGGGGAGATAAAAGCATGGTTGTTTGACAACAACGGGCCGAGGGTCACTTATGATGCTCCCGGTTTCTGTTGTATGAGAATGGCTTATAGTGCTGAGAGTGAGAGGTGATTGATTGGCTGATGAACTTATTTGTCTACGTTATTCGCCTATCTGTTCTGATATGTTTGAATTCTTAGGCTATTTTCATGTGGGACGAACAAAAATGGAGAATCCTATATTGTGGAATGGAATGAGAGAGAAGGGCATATTATTAGGAAATATCATGGACTAAGCAAATGCTCTTCGGCTATCGTTCAATTTGATACATGTACCGATCATTTCTTGGCTGCTGGTGACGAGTATTTGATCAAAATCTGGGATATGGACAATGATGAAATTTTAGCAGTTCTTGATGCAGATGGAGGTTTGCCGGTAGGTTTCTTATGCTATAACTATTTGATCTTTTTAGTTAAGGTTTAAGCCGCACCTTATGAATGGGGTCTAATTAGAATTTCCGACTTCTTTTCAATTCGCAAAGGCGAGCCCACATATTCGCTTCAGCAAAAGTGGGAATCTGTTGGCTGTTTCTGCTGATGATAATCAAATCAAGATCTTGGCAAATGATCACGGCCGTCAGTTACTGCAAAAATCCGCCTTCGTTTTTGATGATTCTTCTGGATGTCTAACAGAATCCTTCAGAAAGGTCAGTATCTAAAGAGTTAATTGCAGAATTTTTAACACAATGTTTGCAATTTTCCCTCAACGTTTAAAAATTTGCAATTCATATCACAACCTTTAATATTTTTGCAATTGTGACGTTCCCAATATTAACCGACATAAAAAAAACTGATGGTGAATCTTGATGTATGTGCTATATAACGACGTCGTTTAGATAGCCGGAAATAGTAGTAAACTTGGATTACAAATCGGACACGCATGATAGATTTGTCGGATTAATGTTGGGGATGTTATAATTGCAAAAATATTAAAGGTTGCGATATGAATTGCAAATTTTTAAACGTTGAGCGAAAATTGCAAAATGGTGCCAACGTTGTGTTAAATTCTGCAATTAACCCATATCTAAATCCTTTTAGTTTATTTTTCTGCAAAAACTTTTCTTCTAAATGCGTTTCCGCTGTGGTAGCTTTCTGTAGATACGACAATACCTTCCCCGGCTCAAGGAGTTTCGAGAGGCAACGGCACTACAGTAAGTGCTATTTATTTAGAATCACTATGCATCAGTCATTTTTTCCTCCATATACTGAAGCGTTGTGTGATGGTCGAAGACACTGCCATGATTGTATGAAATACATTTTACCGTCTGCCTCAAAATTGACGAAGAAAATGGTAATTTCGTAGGAAGAAATTCTGGATGCAATGGGAGATTTTAAACTGGATGGACCTACAGAATCTGCTGCCAAAATGGAGATGCCGAACATTTCTAAAATTGTCGAAGTTTCTCGCTGCCAATCTGTGCTGCTCGCGTCTGAAGTTAAGACTAATCTGGTATGTTTCACACTCTCATGATTAAAATTACGATTACAATAACTTAATCTTGATGAGAATTCGAAGGGGGATTAGTAATTATGGTTCGACATTTGATGGCTGCAGATACGGAGATTGGTTTACACTCATGCCGGTAATGCCATTCTCGCATTAGCAGAAGACGGCACTCATCTACTATGGAGATGGTTAAAGAGTGATCATAATTCGAGTGGCGAGGTGTGAGATTTTTCCAAGTTTATCTACAAATCGATCTTTATGGCCTTTTTTTTTTTTTCTAATTCTCGACTTTTCTTGAACTTTTGTTCTGCTCTAGGCAACTACAAAATGTGCCCCTCAGTTATGGCAACCGAAGAGTGGATTATTAATGATCAACGATCTTCCCGACAAGAGCGAGGATGTAGTTACTCCGTGCTTTTCGTTGTCCAAGAACGATTCCTATTTAATATCAGCATCGGGAAGGATGGTTAATCTGTACAACGTGTTGGTATTCAAGGTAACACTACAAATATTTAGTGCTGTATAAATGAACAGAGCCGCTCGCGAGCTATTTGTAGTTCGGCTCGAAAAAATCTCGTTAGAAGTTCGTTCATTTTCTAAACGAGCCGAGCTCTAACAGAGTAGTATTCGGCTCGGTCAGCTTGCAAACATGTTCGAGCTCGAGCTTAATCGAACAAGTTCATGAATATTATAAATATTTTAAACTGGTAAATAAAATAAGCTATTTTTTTCAAGCTCGAGCTCGGATATGTAAATTAAATGAGCTTTTTTTCGAGCATTCGAGCTCAGGCTTGTTTAGTAAATTTTCGAGCATTTCACGAGTCAAGCTTGAACAAGAGGGAAAAAGCTTGAATCAAGCTCGAGCTCCTTAGCGAGCCGAACTCGAGTATTTGGGCAGGTGTTCGGCTCAATTCGGTTCGTCTACAGCCCTACAAATATTATTAAAATGAAAATTAGACGTGTCTCGGTTGTATTCTGCAATTTGTGCAAAGATTTGAGTACTGATCATATTTGTATATGGTGAATGCAGAAAATGAGAAATGTCATGCCACCACCGCCTGCTGCAACGTGCCTTCTATTCTATCCACCCGATAACAATATACTAGCTATAGGCATGGATGACTCAACGATTCTCGTATACCACATACGTGCTGATGAGGTATTCCGTATCAATGACTGCCACAAGAAACGAAATGTGCAATTTTTTTGTGCTGAGCTATTTGTTTCGTTCGTTTTGCAGATAATAAGCAAGCTTCAGGGGCATTCTAAGAGAATCAGCGGACTAGCTTTCTCGACCAATCTAAATGTACTCGTCTCTTGTGGAGTCGACACTCAGGTTAGTTCTCTTGTCTCGTGCAAAAAGTGGAGCCCCCGTCTTGTAATATCTTAGTCATGTCGGATTGATTTTCCTCAGATTGTTCTGTGGGATTCCATTACATGGGAGAAAAAGAAAAGCACGGTGTTACAAATCTCCGTTGGCTGGTTGGCGTCAGACCTATCAGAGACGAACATCGAACTAGACAAAGATCAGAAGCACTTCCTTGCAGTACACGAGACTCAACTTGCCATATACGAAACAACTACACTACGACGTGTGAAGCAGGTTCGAGCCCTTCCCTCACATGCATACAGGTCTATATACACAGATATATAACTCAATGAGAGATTTGGTTTGTTTCCGAAAAACAGTGGACTATTGCCAACTTTTGCACGCGGATTTCCCATGCAACGTATTCTTGTGATAGCCAATTGGTGTATGCTGCTATGAGAGACGGAATCCTCTTAATACTCGGTGCTTCTGACCTCGCTCCACGGTTTGAGATCGATCCATCTGCATACCTTCCGCCCCGTCTCAGGTAAACTGGATCACTTCATCAATCTTGCCATATTTATTGCAATGCTGATTAGGCCAGAAGCTGAATGCTTGCACCATCTTCTCTTTGTACATATATCCAACTTTGTCAAGAATCTTGATCACAAAACCAGTACTTTTCGGGGAGTTTAACAGATTAGATAATTTTGTTTGACAATGTATGAGATTTGAGTATTTGAAGGAATGGTTCAATCCATCAAAGTATTTGAAGGCTGTATTATTCTTATCAATCTAATCTATCCCCCAAAGTAAGAGCCGTCGATTCATGATCAAGTTGAGTATTAAGTTGTTCCGACGAAATCGGTTTTCTTGAATGCAGTTGTTATGTGGATCCAGTTGTGGTTGCTGCTCATCCACAAAAGCCGTACCAGTTTGCGTTGGGGTTGTCTAATGGTGGAGTGGTCGTTATCGAACCCGATGAATCTCAAGGAAAATGGACCATCAAGAATCCAGGATGCTGAGAAATGAGCATACAAGATTAGCAGCAGCAGCTATCAATTCTTTTGGAGAATCTTGAATTTCCTTATACTAGATTGTATATTTATTTCAATGAAGAATGTGAATGATTGATATGTACTACATAATTATTAAGCCCATAATTTCATGTATACATGTTCGGATTAAAAAAATATATATGATTTTTAAGACAATTAACTCACGATGACGGGAATTCGGCCCGTTTTGGTTTTGTAATTGGGCCTCAAGGCCCAAAGGTCTCAACTTTGTGAAGCACTTACTATTATGAGTCACCGTCGTTTCTTCCTTAGCAAACTGTCGTTTTATTCAGCTGCTTCTCTCTCTCTTCTTTCTCTCTCTATATATATGTCAGTGAACGATTTTTCAACTTTGCATTAGAAACGGTCCGCTCCAAAAAAAAAAATAACAAAATCATTTTCCTCGTAATTTATTGACTTGGGGTTTTGTAAATTAAATGAATTGAGTTTTTGGCAAAGAATTATTTAATTTTTTTTGTCAAATCGCGGTTTCTTCATTCTGTCAAAAATGTCAATGTAGCTCTGCCAAATTACCCTTTTTTTCTGGTTGAAAAATCTCATCTTTGTCGATTTGGAGGGAGCCCTTTTCACTTCGGAGGTGAGTGCAGTTTTCTTTCTTGATCTTATTTTTGGGGGTTTTGGATTTGGATTGACTGTCACATTTGCAATTTTCGTTTTTTTCTTTATTTGGGGAATTTGATATCTTTGTAGAATAAAGCATGGCAATGGCGTGATTTCGTTTTCGATTCTCCTATGTTTTGTGTAGGCGAGAATGCAGTTAACCTGTGATAGATTGTTGTAGCCTAGTGCAGAAACTAATGAAGTTTGTTCTCTCTAAAAATCTATGAAATTGATGTTATGTTCTTACATACTGTCTCCAGTTTGCATCTGGTGATGAAATTGTGTGAATCTTATTGTCTGATGCTCTGTGATTCTGTTTTCAACTGTGAATTCCAAAAAAACTCTTTTTATCTCGATCTATTTGTGTTTCCTGAGTCTATTAGTCAGAATCTTGGGATTATGCCTAGCTGTAAATCAAATATTATCTATGGCAGCCTTGCTTTTAGGTGGAGAGAGAGAGAGAGAGAGAGAGAGAGAGAGAGAGCTGCATCCGTTCCTATGATGTTTTGGTTTCTGGAGTAGCAGCAGAAAACTATTTCTTGCTTGATTGATCAAATATTATCTATGACAGTCTTGCTTTTAGGTGGGGGGGGGGGGGGGGGGAACCGTATCTGTTAGCAGAAAATTATTTCTTGCTCAATTGATCAAATATTATCTATGGCAACCTTGCTTTTAGGTAGACAGAGAGAGAGAGCTGCATCTGTTCCTCTGATGTTTTGGTTTCTGGAGTAGCAGTAGAAAACTATTTCTTGCTCGATTGATCAAATATTATCTATGGCAGCCTTGCCCTTAGGTGTGGGGAGAGAGAGAGGGGGGGGGAGGGAGCTGCATCTGTTGCTCTGATGTTTTGGTTTCTGGAGTAGCAGTAGAAAACTATTTCTTGCTCGACTGATCAAATATTATCTAGGGCAGCCTTGCTTTTATGTGGAGAGAGAGAGAGAGAGAGAGAGCAGCAGAAAATTATTCCAAGTCTTATCTAAAGTATGTGTTGCTGATCCATCGTCTTCTTCTACGTTATAATCGAAATTCATTGTCAAAATTCTTGCAGGAGGGGCTTCTTCTGGTCTCCATTCATGAAACCAAGGGAGAATGAAGATGACATCTTTACCTAGGCGCTACCTCATTGTAATCTTGACCTTCATCTGCACTTGTGTCTGCTACATCGAACGAGTGGGCTTCTCCATCGCGTACACTTCCGCTGCCGATGCTGCAGGCATAAACCAGTCGAGCAAGGGCGTGATTCTCTCAACATTTTACTACGGGTACGCCTGCTCCCAAGTCCCGGGAGGTTGGGCGGCTCAAAAAATCGGGGGAAGGCGTGTTCTCCTACTCTCGTTCCTTCTATGGTCCCTGACCTGTGCTTTCGTGCCACTGGACCCGAATCGGGTCACGGTTATGGTCCTGGCTCGACTGCTGGTCGGGGTGGCCCAGGGTTTCATCTTCCCTTCCATTCACACTGTGTTGGCTCAGTGGGTGCCACCCCATGAGAGGTCAAGGTCGGTTTCTCTCACTACTTCCGGCATGTATTTTGGCGCGGCTGTAGGGACTCTCGTGCTTCCGAGCATTGTCAAGCTTCGAGGTCCACAGTCAGTATTTGTTACCGAAGCTGCTTTAGGTGCAATGTGGTCTCTACTATGGTTCAAGTATGCCAGTGACCCGCCTCGTTCCGAGCATCCGAAGGCGACGGCTGCTGGCTTTGGCGAATCCTTGCTTCCAACCAACGGGAACGAGAGGATGAGAGTCGAAAACGGGGCACATTCACATTCACATTCACATTCACACTCAAATCGAACCCCAAGAATCCCGTGGAAGAGGATCATGCTCAGCTTGCCGATCTGGGCGATTGTGGTGAACAATTTCACCTTCCACTACGCGCTTTACGTGCTCATGAACTGGCTCCCGACGTATTTCGAGCTGGGGCTGCAGCACAGCCTTCAAGAAATGGGTTCGTCGAAGATGATGCCGTATCTCAACATGTTCTTGTTCTCGAACATAGGCGGGGTGGCTGCGGATCACTTGATCACCAGGAAGATTCTGTCCGTAACCTCGACGAGGAAGCTTCTGAACACGGTCGGGTTCGTGGTGGCTTCAGTCGCGCTGATGGCACTTCCCCTGTTCAGGACACCCGACGGGGTCGTGTTCTGTTCGTCCGTGGCGCTCGGGTTCTTGGCGCTCGGGAGAGCCGGCTTCGCTGTGAATCACATGGATGTGGCTCCGAGGTATGCAGGGATCGTGATGGGGATCTCTAACACGGCCGGTACCTTAGCCGGGATAGTCGGGGTCGACCTAACCGGTCGACTCCTTGAAGCCGCGAAGGCGGCTCAGTTGGATCTCACGAGCCCGGAGAGCTGGAGAGCCGTTTTTGTTATCCCGGGTTTACTCTGTGTGTTTAGTTCGGTTGTGTTTCTTCTACTATCCACAGGAGAGAGGATCTTCGATTGAGGGCGAGATAGCCGGCAAACGACGAGAGGTAGGGTTATAGTCTGCAAACAACGGGAGAGATGTAGAAAATGGTGGTTATACAGTTTTTTCAGACCTAAATGCAGAATTCTTTCACTCTCATTTTGATTCCTCATTCATGAATTGCTTGTATAAGCTAACACAATATATTACATAAAAAGACCTTGCTTGAAATTTACGGAAAATCTCAGGATAAATTACACTTTGATACTTACCTATGAGATTGTTTTTTAATAATAACGTACTTTTTCAAAATTAACAAAATAGTACATCCCACTTTCTCAAAATTTTTACAAATCTAACATTTGATCATTTTTTATTTTTTACGTAATTGGTTGCATTTTAATATTTCTATTTCTCCATTTGCGTAAAGAAAAAATAATAATAATAAATAATCAAATTAAAAATCTTAAAATACAATCATTAACATATGATTTTACTTGAAATTTATGGAAAATTTTATAGTAAATTACACTTTGATACCTACGTTTGAGGTTGTTTTTCAAAAATATCCTGATTTTTTTTAAAATTAACAAAATAGTACTACTCACTTTCTCAAAAAAATTGCAAATCTAACATTTGATCATTGTACAGCTAGAAACTCTTAGGTAATTGATTGCATTTTAATATTTCTATTTCTCCATCCGCATAAAAAAACATCATCCGATGAAAAATCTTAAAATACAATCAATAACATACAATTTTTTGAACATAAAATTGACCAAATGATGGATTTGTTAAATTTTTTTTAAAAAAGTGGGTGCTATTTTGTTAATTTTTAGAAAGTGGACTAAAATGTAATTTACCCAAAATCTTAATTAGCAGAGTCATCAAATGCAAGTCTCAGAAATGAAGTTACCAATGTTTGAAATAGATAAGAAGAGAAAAACATACTGAAATTCCATCAATGCTACTAAGATTGCACTTCTTCACAAATTAGTTATTGCCAGAAATTTAAAAATTGACACAAATAAGTAGCATTTGGAGATGATCTTCAAGAATCGACTTTGGCTGCTGCAGATGCATAGCTTACACTGCTGTCCCTTGTGGATTTGCACTGGCTCGACTGCTCGTATCGAAGAAATCGTATCTTTATCTTTGTTGAGCTATTCTTCAGCATCTGGTTCAATTCGAAAACACCCAATATGGTTATGGTTTATGGTTATGGTTATGGTTATGGTTGGGGACTCTGAATGTAATGAGTCGAAAAGCAGCACGAAAAAATCGGAAAACATATACAACTCATGAACACAGGATAGCAAATATGAAACAATTTTAACAGTAAATTTTCCAGTTAAAGAAACTAAATGGGAGCAGGAAGACCTCATATGTTTACCAAATTCGATTTTATAACAAGGGACTATGTTTGAAAGACGAAAGCATTGAGTAACAACAGGAAAAGAAAAGGGAGTTTGAGATGTTACATGAAGAAAAACGCTTATTGGGTGTCGTCCACATATGGTGTTGTCCGTCTCCAAGAGGTACTGCTTAAAAGCATCGGGATCTCCGGTTTCTATTATATCCATTCCCGTTTTGTCCAATGCTTCGATGGACTTGTAGATGGCTCCATGCTTTTTATCATGGTGCATATAGTTGAACCTAGGCAGAAGGGTCAAAAAAAGATCGGTGAAATATCAACATCCACAGACAAACGGGAGGATGCTAATGGAGCGTTAGGTCTATTCATATTTGTAGTAGAGCAATACGAGAAATATATAAGGGAAGGGTTGCTTGGAACACGTACCGGGATCCCCAGTGACAAAAATCCGAAGACACGGAAAAGAAATTTGTAGGGTTGTCCACATATTTTGCTAACAACCGTCCGTATACAGCCTCATTTTCAGCGCTCAGAGCGCCAACCAAAATGGGCACAATCTTCACCGGGTAGCTGTATGAACTTCAAAATATTAGCCGAAAGTAAAAACAAAAGATTTGTTGTTTACAGAAATCGTACCCCCGGAACACTTTGACTAGATAAGGCAGGTGCATTTCCATGCTGTGTTCAGCCTCATCTACACGAAGATCCATCAATTCAAACTTCCCTGTAGCTTTTAGCTCCTCGTTTGCTGGAAAAAAGGTCGAACAAATGCCCTTTAAAGCAAGAATACTATAGCAAAATTATATCATGTGCATATATATATATGGCATCACCAAACTACTCAGAAAGATGGATCTGGAAAAAGTAAACCAAGAACATGCAACGTGAACTACGGGACACCTCACAACGCATAAACCTAATGGATTTTTCATTCAGCGGTCCATAGGAAGATGGAAAATGATAACCTTCACTAGGTTCCTCCTATGGCTCCTAAACACGAGAGATTTTTCCTCACTTTTCAATTTATTTCGAAATTTAAGGTTTTTCAATTCCAATTTTCCACTCCCAATAGAAGTTCTGCCTCGATCCATCCGTTCCTACTGACAGGAAAATGTTTTATTATCGTAAGGTTGCAACTTGCAAATGGTAATTATCTGCAGACATTCTAAACACAGCAGTTTAAGCACATTCCTTATTGAGATCTACAAAAATCTTCATTTCATGGCACATTTTCAATAAAATCCAGAAGAAAAAAAAGGATTGCAAGCCACATGAAACATCATGATCGTAACATTAAAATAGAGAGTTATGCAGACAAGCAATCATACGAAAAAAACCAGTCAAATTACCTCTATTGTCCTAGGTTTCTCTACCAGCATATAACATTCAATAATGCAAAGACAGAATCAACAAAGAAAATTTAAGAAGCACCATCATTATACCTTCCTGATCAATTGGTAGGTCGCCTATAGGCGTCTTGTAGACAGTAGCCTTCGAAAGTGCACATTTTGGAGTGTAATAGTGATGAGATGGTCCAAGAAGAAATATCCTAGTGCTGCAAAAATAAAGACCTCTTCAGAATCTCGATTTCAAGGAGCCGAGCAACAGTTATAATACTTGAAATCCCCGTAGAAGTTATACAAAAACCCACATGTTAGCAGGGTCTATGTTTCCAAAAGCGTAGGCTGCTGCGCGGCCAGAATAGGAATAACCTGCATGACTAAAAGGGTACAAAAACACACCAGCCACACTCGTATCAGAGCCGTCACCGTCTTGTTATGTGTCAAGAATGATGGTTCTGACTACTTACGGCGCAATTACACCTCTTACATCAGACGATTTGGCCAGCCCAGCAGCCCTGAGCCAACCATCGAGCTCCTCAGCTAATTCTTTCGCTAAAGATCACATACAACATAACATCAAACATTCAATTTACTTCATACTTGCATTTTGATCAACAACATTTCTCTAAACAACCATTCAACGAGCAATACATTAATCAAACCAACTTTTCAAGAAAAGCAACATAGCATCCATGAATAGCAAAAACAAAAGCTAGTAACAGTGTTAGTATAAGCATCCATAAACAACAAGACCAAGTCACTACTTTTCGTCTCATTCTTACATCGGCCAATTTGGCCAGCCCTGAGCCAACCATCGAGCTTCTCGGCTAATTTTTTCGTTAAAGATCACAGACAGCATAACATCAAACATTCAACAATAAATTTTTTACTTCATACTTGCATGTTGATCAACAACATTTCTCTAAATAACCATTCAACATGCAATCAAATTAATCAAACCAACTCGTCAAGACAAGCAACATAGCATCCATGAAATATGAATAGCAAAAACAACAGCTAGTGTTAGTATAAGCATCCAAAAACAACAAGACCAAGTCACTACTTTTCGTCTCATTCTTACATCGGACGATTTGGCCAGCCCTGCAGCCCTGAGCAATCGAGCTACTCAGCTAATTCTTTCGCTAAAGATCACAGACAACATAAAATCTAACATTCAACAATAAATTTACTTCATACTTGCACGTTGATCAACAACATTTCTTTGAATAACCATTCAACAAGCAATCAAATTAATCAAACCAACTTTTCAAGACAAGCAACATAGCATCTATGAATAGCAAAAACAACAGCTAGTATTTAGTATAAGCATCCAAAACCAACAAGACCAAGTCACTACTTTTTGCCTCATTCTTGCAAAACCTATACAACTTTAGCTGAAGTCGATCGAATTATTTACAAAAAAAAAATCTTCCAACAATTAACTGAGAAAAAGACAATCAGCCAATTCCCTCCAAAACCCAGAAAAAGAAAAAACATAATTCTTCCAAGATCGTTCCTTTCTCCCCTTTTTTGCAGAGTAAAAGATTTACTTAGCACATCCGATTACAAAACTGGGAGAATCTGGGATTAATTAAGTAATCTGAAGGGTGAAAAGGTGTGATTATGAGAAGATTAACTTACGATTGTCGGTGTACCAAGAACCAGCGTGAGATGGTTTCCTAATCTTCTCCATCGCAGAAAAAGCCCTAAATGCAATCACCAATCCTTGAATTTTCAGTGGAAATAGTTGCAAGAAAGAATCGTCAAATGAAAGATTAGATTCCAACGCAAAGTGCGTAAGAGAAAGCGATGCAATGCCTTCACACTCTCACCTACACCCACTATCGCTTTTTATTTGCTGCGCGGCTGCGTCTCATCTCCCACTAGAACAAACGGGGATCCTATAATCGAGTCGAGTCGAGTCGAGCTCGAACGGTAGAAAAATTTGAGTTTGAGTTTGAGTTCGAGTCGAAAACTCGAAGCTTTACTCAATATTTTCTAAATGTAAAGAAAATAAATTATATTATAGGTTTTTTATTTAATTAAAAAGGAAATGATGTCGTTATTTAGGATACGTGTGTAAATAAATAAATTACTAATGGTAAAATTGCAAAAAAAATTGGAGCTCGATTAAGGTCGATAAGGAACCGAGTGATGTCAAATGTGAAACTATTTGACAATTATATTATCTATTACTTTTTTAAGACGTTGTGATGTGATATGCGATTCGAACTTGTGAAGCTTATGTAACATACTGGATTTATAAAATGAGTAGTTAGGTCATCCCAAAGGATAAAAGATAAGAGTAAATTGTCTTAAAACACATCAACTTGAGGGTGTTTTGGTTTTTTCACGTGTTCTAAAAAATGTAATTTTAGTAATATGAACTTAATACTTGTTTGATTTTTCAAATTCCGATCAATTTAATTTAACGTGGTTGTCGGAGGATGGAACGATAGTGTTCAAGCAAAGAGTAAATATGGGGGTGCAAACAGAAACTCCCAATTTCAAATAAAATATTAATTAGACCTATAATGTAAAAAATAAATTGAAATGTGGAAGAATTTCCTTCATCTTTTTTGCAGATCACTAATTATTGTGAATTATAACCTGTTTGTGATTCCTAATTCTTCAAATATAATTCTCAGTTTATTATCACTGTCACTAGTTGATGGAAATTGATCGAAATTTGAAAATTGTGTGACAAATCAAACATGTATTAAAGTTTATGTTATTAAAACTATATTTTTTAAAACGTGTTAAAAATAAAATTTATGTATTTTAAGGCAAATTACCCTAAAAGATAATTTCGAATTGTAGATTTTAGATGTGGAAATACCTATTCATACCCATAAATATAGAGCTTTCTTCAAAAATACTCACAAACATAATAAACATTTACTATATACCCACTTTATCTATTTTACCTTTAATTTCCCACCTTTATCAAAAAGCTTACACAATCCTTACACATATAGATCAATCATTTGGATAGTTGTGCATTTAATTCAAAAAGTAAATCAATGATTCAAAGAAACATAATAAGACAAATTGTAAAAAGAAAAGAAAACATTTCAAAAAAGTGTCACCAATTTCCAATACCCCAAGGTTTACCACCCGTGAATGAAAAAAGCAGTTTGACTGCAAAAAGTGTCACCATCATTGCTTATTTTGAAAGTTACACTAATTTCCATCAACAAAATTACACCAGAACAATAACACCAAATATAAGTTTTATGGAAGTACTATACGTATATGAGTATCGTGAACTATAGGATGGTAAATAGTTTTGAGAATTGACTATGAAGATTGATGTGGGTGCAGGTTGAGGTTTTAGCAGAAAGAAAATAAAAAAGCAAAGAGAAAGAAGAGGAGCGTATTACTGAGCTTCTTAAAGTTGGCAAAGATAAGCGAGCACTGAAAGTGGCTAAGAGAAAGTTGGGTACCCACAAGAGGGCAAAGAAGAAGCGTGAAGAGATGTCATCTGCTCTTCGAAAGATGAGGTGACTGATCAAAACCTTTTATTTTCTGAATTATTTCTATTTTATGCTAGCTTCCTGCTGTAGTTGTTTGCGTTCATATCATGTTTTCTGACTAAATCTTTCAATTCTGAAACTATAGGGCTGGTGGAGTATGATTAATTTGAAGCATAAGAATCTTCAATTCACAAGATGTCTTCATCACATTCACAAGTTAGTCTTCATCCTCGAATATCGAAAGCATGATGAGTATGATTAATTTGAAGCATGATAGATTTATTTTTGTAAAATTTAAATCTTTAATTGCTTTAATTTATAGTTTAGTTTAACTGTTCATAAAATCGACTTTATTTAAGTGTTATTTGAAATTTTTAGATTTTTTTAATGATTTATTTAGCATGATTATATGAAAATAAGATTAAGCATGATTATATTTAGCATATTTAAACATTTTAAGTTATGGTAATTTATTAAAATTTTATAAACATTTTAAGAATTTATTATAACATAATTAGGAAGAAAAAAAATATACCATGACCGTGACATGCATAATAGTCTTGCCTTTTAAAACACAAATTTAGGTTATTTGAAATTAAGAATTTAAGTGTATTTTAAGTTATGAATTTAATAAAAGTGTGGTTTAAAAATAGAATTTAAGTGCTTTAAAATAAGAATTAAATTGCCTTTAAAATTATTATGATTAATTATTTAACAATAGAAAATTTTAAGTTTAAAATCGTGAATATTTTTAGATAAGATTGTTTTAAATATGAATATATTTCATAATATTATTTGAGAAGTGGTAGTAAGTAAGAATAGTTGGAATTTCCACTTAAAATATTGTTTTGTAAATTAGATTTTTTTAATGATTTATTTAGCATGATTATATGAAAATAAGATTTAGCATGATTATATTTAGCACATTTGAACATTTCAAGTTAGGGTAATTTATTAAAATTTTATGACGAATTGGATATAAAATCGCTCCCGAAGACCAGTACCGGTACCTGTCTGTAGGTACCGGTACTGATCAATGATAGGGACTGGTCTCGGTCGGTGATAGGTACCGGTCCCGGTTTGCTAATGTTAAGTATTTATTTTTATAAAATTTAGATCTTTAATTTATAGTGTAGTTATATTTTGATGTGTTATTTAAACTTAAATTATATGGTTATTTAAAATTATTATGATTAATTATTTAACAGTAGAAAATTTTAAGTTTAAAATCGTGAATATTTTTAGATAAGATTGTTTTGAATATGAATATCTTTCATAATATTATTTGAGAAGTGGTAGTAAGTAAGAATAGTTGGAATTTCCACTTAAAATATTGTTTTGTAAATTAGATTTTTTTAATGATTTATTTAGCATGATTATATGGAAATAAGATTTAGCATGATTATATTTAGCATATTTGAACATTTCAAGTTAGGGTAATTTATTGAAATTTTATGACGAATTCGATATAAAAACCGCTCCCGAAGACTGGTACCGGTACCTGTCGATAGGTACCGGTACTGATCAATGATAGAGATCGGTTCTTTTGTGTAAAATACGGATCCTTTCCTTAATGGTTCATCAATAATGTGATCTAAATCACGCACCACCGGTGAGTCAGTGCAATCAAGAGGAATAACTGGAATAATCCAATTACGTACATCCTCAGCTTCTGGTTCAACTTGGTTACGGGATGAAGTAGGTTGGTTGGTTGGAACGAGCATGCTCAACAGTTCATTGATGTCACCCTCTCGACGAATCCACGCAGTAAAGTCGTGAAACGTACAGTTAGAAAATCCTGTTCCGAATGGCTCCTCTTCATCCTCAGACTGCACATCGAGATCAGCTTCGTCATCATCGTCATCGTCTGTCTCCACAACACCGTTATCATCGGCAGCGGCATTGTCATTTCGAGCATCATGAAATGGGGAACCTCCACCTGCATAATCAGTTGATGTTGCATCATAAAATGCAGTACCCTCAGCCGCATCAGTATTTGGTGCTGGTTCGGCCTCATATTGCGGTTCTTTACCGCTCCCGCTCCCCCACCATTCGTCTGACAACCAGTTTGATCTCCCAAAGCGCTCAATATCCTCATCTGTGGGGTTGAATGAAGGCTGCACCGAGCAGTCAAATTGAGGAACGTAGGAATACGGATCGGGTTGGGTATTTGTAGGATAATGGGTCGACGATTCTGGTTGGGTCACGACATCGTGGACAGTGAATGGTTCCGGTTGGGTGCATTCAATATTTTGATTGTGCACGAGATACACAGTTGGCTCTGGCTGCATTGTGAATAGACGAGCCAAATCCATATCACTACCGATAATGGATCTCAACATCCTTCCAGATCGGGATGTCGATAAGCAGTAAATTTGATATTCTCCTCTAATAGATTCTGCCGACAATATGTAGCTGATTGCATCACCTAACGCTGTTAGGGATACATTGCTCGCCGGAATATAGCCGAGTCGCTCATCTCCACCAATATAATTGGATTGATTGTCAAATTGACCGTTGTAATTGACAATAACAGATCGTCAATTTTCCATCTTTCGCTAATTTTTGGATATGAATTGAAATCTAAAGCTCTCTATTTTTTTGCGTGGTTTTGGTTGTTGTTGGCTACTGGCTTGAGATATGATGCGTTTATAATGAATTGAAGCATGCTTCAATTTTAACACACAATCCGAGAATGACAAGTACTGGTCCCTAACGGTCGGGATTGGTCTCTTTCGGTCGGGACTGGTCCCAGTAGGTCAGGACTGGTCCCTCTCGTACCTACCATGGTTGTTGGAAGAATTGAAACATGCTTCAATTTCAACATACAGTCCGAGAATGACTAGTGCTGGTCCTTATCGGTCGAGACTGGTCCCTGTCAGTCGGGACGGGTCCTTAATGGTCGGGACTGGTCCCAGTCGGTGGGTCGGGACGGGTCCTTGTTGGTCTGGACTGGTCCCAATCGGTCGGGACAAACATGTACTATGGTTGTTGGAAGAATTGAAGCATGCTTCAATTTTAACACACAGTCCGAGAATGACTAGTACTGGTTTTCATCGGTGAGGACTGGTCCCTGTGGGTTGGGACCGGTCCTTGTGAATCGATATTGGTCCCTATCGACCGATACTGGTTCGAGTTGATGGGTATTAGTCCCTGTCAACCGGTATTGATACACTATGATACAAAAAATGAAGAAGAAAGTACATTTGTGTAAGTGAATTGCATGTTTTTTTGAAAAATTTGATTACATCATGACATCAATTCAAATTTTTAAGGGTGATAAAGTAAAAGTGGGTATATAGTGAAGGTAAATTATTTGAGTGGGTATTATTAATTTTACACTATTCAAAATGGGTATAGAGTGAATACCACCCATTTTAGATTGTGTTTCATGATAGTTCTTGATTCAATGATATCCAAATAATAATGTACATGTGAATTATTGTGTGAATCTAAGATTTTGGTATGCATTTGATTATGTGATGAATTTACAATGACTCCTACACTAGATATAACATAACATTTTTATGGTTGTAGCATGGATAAATATGGAGAATTGTCAATTCAGATCTGAATGATGAGTAATCTGTCAATCTAGAATACAAGACAAAAACCGTCAATTCAAGATCTGAAGGATGAAAATTATCAACCTAGGACCTCAAAAATCACGTTTTTCGATTTTTATTGATTTTTTAATAATTTATTTACTATATTTAATAGATAATTAATTTAAAAAAATCAAAATTCATTATTTTTGAGGTCTTAAATTGATAATTTTCATCTTTCAGATCATGGATTTGAATTGACAAATATATTCCAGGCCCCAAATTGACAAATTACACATTTTTCAATCCTGAATTGATAGATTACACATTTTTCAGGTCCTGAATTGACAATTCTCCTTAATAGAACAAACGAGAGTGAAAGATCTTCTATCAAACATATTGAACAATACTAAGGGCAATAATTATAAGAGGGTGTCTCGTGTATGACCGTTCAAACTTCAAATCCCACCAACAAAAGTACCACTGAACAAGAATCAATGTTCAGATCTTAATCAATCTTATAAAATTTGATCCAAGTTCGGATCTTGATCGGTCTAATAATATTTGATTCGTAAAACGGTGTCACACATTTTTTTTATTTTTTTTGTGTAACAATCAGGAGTAGCTAGTCCAGTAATTGAAACTTTTACAAAATTCTTAGAATTCACCACAAGAAAATAGGCAAAGGTAAAAAGACATACTTTTTTCACTAGATAATGCAAAAAAATCATAGTAAAACAGAGTTTCCCCTTATGTAATGTAATGTAAAAAAACAAAAACAAAAAGATGCCAATCTGGCAATCTGAATATGACAATACAAACATAGTCAGGCTTGAAATGCAATCCATTATATACCCCCCTCAAAAACACTTTACAATTCAATCCAAATTCTATATGTATTCTCTCTCTCTCTCTCTCTCTCAACATCTCTACCCAAAAATATTGAGACTGGACCAGACCCTTCAGGCAGACTAGACTAGCACTATTCTGCTCAAAGGACCACAACAACAAATCAAACAGCTTTGCAACTAAACCAAAAAAAGAATATTGCCACGAACCGAGCGGCAATTCAGACGATGAAGTGCGTATTTCGTCGTTTCACGACCAAACCGAAAAGACCCACAACAACTATCCATGACCTGCAAGATACAAAATGCCAATTCTCATCAGTTAATGAAAGTAACTACCCTCAACTACAAACAACTATCAAAGTATATTCTAACGACGTTTTGGCTAAACACGACGTTTCTAAACAAGTTTCTATCTCTTATCAGCCTTCAGGTGCTGCAAATCTGGTAGGGAAAACAATTCAAAGGAGAAACGACAAGATCAAGAGAAAAAAACATTTTATGTTCACTTGTCTAGTATGCATAAAACTCACTAAAACAGTAAGCTTCTTTTCAAATACATCTATCCATTTACACCATTATCAAGGGGGCATAGTAAAACTGTAAAAGTAATTCTTTTTTAGCTTTAGACTGCTATGAAATACTCCAAATTCCAATCTCCTACTTTCATCTAAGTGAACAATTTTGTTATGATTTCAGACACAACTCTGTTTTTCTTTTGTTTCCCTTTACCTATGATTGTTATGTTGTAATATAACTGGATTTAGTGATTTATGTAGTAAAGTTCTGATCGTGATAAGAAATGGAAGAGATCAGTTAGAAGAAATAGAAAATTTTACCAAAAATAAGATGTGAAAATAGTAAAACTGCCGATTTCACACACCTAGAGCAATTATTCGTAAACCTCCACCCACCTCTACACATAATATAAAATGGAAGTTCTAGAGGAATGCCTTAATGCAAGAAAAATATACGGCAATTCAGATATTAAAGGCAAAACGTGATAACGAGTAATGAACTCACCTAAAAAATCTGGGGGCAAACAAACAACCACAGGAGCATTTAGAAATAATTCTGATGCTAATGCCTCCTATTTAATCACCGATATTAAGCAAAGATCAATCAAGATTCTCCATAAGCGAATGAAGTTTGGAAGAGCGTCTTCTGAAAAGTGGTTCCACATGGGAAGATGTCACACCGGATCGCCACCTATCAGAATCATACATCTCATTCCATGCTTGTACTAATTCATCAACCTTGAACCCTGCATTAAACAAATTAGGGGGAAAGTGTGAGCAAGTGTAAGCCCGTACATGAAAAACGTAAGACAAACATAAATCCACCTTCTAAAGCAGTTTCATTAGAGCAATGATTCTTGATCATTACTGCGATATCTGTTGCTGATGCTCCTGCAAGTTCAAACTTCTCAACCGCAACCTCCAGACATTCTTCCCAAGTTGGTAGACTCAACTTATATTCCACAACAGAACGCTCGTACAGCATTGTACCCCATAAGAGATAAATCTGGGACCTCATATTTGCAGCTTGCTCGGAAGCTTCATCCTCTGAGACATCTTTAAATAGCCCGTCCAAGCTGAATTTTTGAAACAAAGCTTTATCTTTTTCGTATTTTGAGAGTCCATTAAGGCGCTGTTCTTCCATCTCTTCCCATATTTGCATCCCTTTCTCCATGCTATCCTCAGCCTTGTTATATAGCTCCAATATCTGCGCAGATGGACCAATCTCCAAGTCTGTCTTGCTACCGAGTACATAATACCAAGAAAGCTTCGCTTGGTCAAATTGCTGCAGGCCAAGTGCAAGAAACCCTTCATAAAAGTCTGGCTTGATTTTCAGAGCTTCCTCGTACTTCATGCCTGCCTTTGCGTATTCTTTTTGTGCCCAATCATAAGCATCTTTAACCTCCGTCAGCGCGGATTCAGTGGGGTCAGAACTGTCTTCGGTGGTAACCATCCTCTTCCTGGCCTTAGACAAGTGCACATTTCCCCAGTTAAACAAGGCTAAAGCAGTTAACTCCTGGAACTTCGCTGCAGCAATATCAAATAACTCTTGTGCATCTTCACTTGTAACGGTATCTTCCAGTGCTTCTGAATACAATTTCATTCCCATTTCATGAATATCCAAGTAAGAATCGCTGTCAAACCCGACATGACTCTTAAACAGCCTTGCAAACTGGACGATCCAATCCTCAATACAGATTGGCCCTTGGTCGTCTGCATTAATGTTCTTTGTCACCACCAACGGCTTCTGATGGCTTTTCTGCAATGCTTCTTCGATGCCCGTTCCTTCATAAATGGGTTCTTTGTCAGGACTAACTTCAGCAATGTACAGTCTCAAATAGCCTGGACGATCTGCCAGTCCCTCAGCTACCCTCAGCTCATCAGTCGTGGTGATAGTAACCAAATCGCCTTCTTGATCCTTGTACTTGATGAGCACACCCTTCAAACTAGGGAATCTGTCCACAACTACGTCCCTTACCAGACGAGCCCCACAATTCACAGGCAACTGTGCCCATCGTATATCCTCACCATGGACCAGCTTCACCGACTTCATGACTACCTTTTCCTCCTTAACACTTCTCTTCTCTTCTACAACCACCTTATCCTCGGTCTTCTTTTCCTCAACTTCACCAACATTCTTCACCTCAGGCTCCTCAATAGTCCTCTTCTCGTACTTTGTATGTTTCTTCTTTTTACCCTTCTCTCTGGCAATTTTTACAGAAACGGTTGCACGAGCAGGCTCCACAGGGTCAGGGGGCGAAACAACTTCCTTGTCTTCAATCTGCACACCAGACTCCTCAATCGCCTTCTTCACATTCTCAGCAATCTCCAACGCGGTGGTGTTATTAGGCTCCATGCTCAACACACTATTGACATCTCTCAAAGCGAGGTCGAGCCTATTCAAAGCCTCGTAGCATCTGGCCCTCCTCAACAGAGCCTTACTATACTTGGGAGCTACTGCAAGCGCCAATTTGCATTCATTAACTGCTCTCGGATACTCGCCAATCCCCATTTGCATGTAGCAAGCAGCCATGTTATTCCGCAACGAGGCAACATCAATATGACTGGGAGGCAGCAATTTGAGGGCCTTCTCATACTTCAACATAGCCCCCTCATGATCGCGCTTCTGGTACAGCTTGTTCCCTTCCTCCTTCAATTCTTGAGACATGTGAATGAAGATGGCGGTGTCTTCATCAAAAGCAGCCTTGGAGCTGCTGCTGCGCTCCGTAGCTTTGGCGGGCTTAACGTTCCCATCGTTGGATTTTGACCCTATCTGGATTTTCTTCTTTGCAGTGGGCTTTCCCATATTTTTTTCCACTCAAGAAACAATTTCAAATGTTTTTTTCAATATGAATAATAACTCCAACCCACCTTAAAACAACACATTCGAAAACATCAAATCAATCACACGAATACGAAGACTACATTCATGAATATATATATATATACACACACACACACATACATACATACATATAAAACAAATGATGGAATGGAATGGAATGCTTCAAAATCCACGAATTGAAAAATTAACAATAACAATATCAACAACAATTGGTTTCATAGAAACAAATAGCGAAAAGAAACAAAAATCGAGAAAAGGGAATAAAAACCGCATACCTCGGATTGATTGATTGATAATCTTAAAATTGGAAGAAGCAGCAAAGTTTATGCCTGTAAAAAAAAGAAATAAGCTTGAGAGAGAGAGAGAGAGAGAGAGAGAGAGAGAGATGTAAAGCCTGAAAATAGAAGCAGGCAGCTGAAAAGAATATCTGGGAAAGGCAAAAGAAAAGGGATGTTTGTGTCTAATTTCCAAATCTCTCTCTCTATCTCTCTCTCTAGGGTTTCTAATTTGATTAGGTCTCAATTCTCATATCATGGGCCTTCCTTCTCTCTCTTCCCCCTCTCTCTCTTCAAATTTTGTTGGAATTAGGCGTCAACGAGTCCGCAGCTACGCGGCAGGCCCAGCCTCAATTATTCAATTGTGAAATTAAAAGGGAATTGTGGTAACGGCTCCACCATCATCAAATTTCCTATTCAACCGGAGATGGGGGCGTGGCGCTCACGCTCACGCCCTTCTCTTTTGACAGCCAATTTTCAAGGGGAGAGGGAAAATGGACAGCGCAACTACGCTGTAATAACAAATCATTTCGTGGGACCCCACCCTTTTCCAAATTTGTGAAGGAGCCATATTCCATTTGGACAGCGCTGTGTCGGAACCGAAACCCAGATTTTCACTATTTCGCCGCCACCACTGACCCCGCTCTCTCTCTCTCTTTCTCTCTCTCTCTACACATTTTCTAATTTTTCTTTTTTTGTTGGGTTAATTGCCGAAAAATGCACCACCTTTCAATAAATTTGCAAATTAGACACCACTTTTCAAACATTTCAATAAAGACACGACCTTTCATTTTGTAGCAAAATAGACACCCCCTTTCTTTTCCGGCCACTGGTAAAATGACGTGGCTTTATTTATTTCCTACGTGGACTATGATTCCTACGTGTACTTGCCACGTCAATATTTAGTTTTTAGTTAATTGCCAAAAAATGCACCACCTTTCAACGAATTTGCAAATTAGACACCTCTTTTCAAAACGTTTCAATAATGACGCAACCTTTCATTTTGTAGCAAAATAGACACCCCTAATTTATCACGAGACGTGGCTGCAATTGAGGGTATTGACATGCTGATGTACAAAAAGCTCATGACACCGAACCTCTGCTAGGGAGGGAGGTGGATGCACCAACCTCGCTGCTGCCGCCACTGGCGTCGCCGCTCTCCGCCGCGCAGCAACACCGTCTCCGAAGGCGGCCATGAGGCCTGATACACCGAACTGCCGGCAATGGGAGGAAATGCAGAAGGAGGAGAGCTGTTTTTTTTCTTTTTAATATTTTATTTTATTTTATTTAGTGATTTTATTATATTTTTATTTAATAAGGATATTTGTGTAATTTTATAATTATTTATTTTTTATTTATATAATTTAGTGGTGCAAATAGAAACACCCTTAATTGGAGACATTCAGAATGTCTCCTTCTCTTCTAATTCAAGAGCAATTCTGAGTGTCTCCAATTAATTCGATCTTGCGTAAAATCTATTGTAATTTGACTTGATGGAATTTAATTTGTCATGAGCTTTTTGTACATCAGCATGTCAATATCCTCAACTGCAGCCACGTCTCGTGATAAATTAGGGGTGTCTATTTTGCTACAAAATGAAAGGTTGTGCCATTATTGAAACGTTTTGAAAAGTGGTGTCTAATTTGCAAATTCGTTGAAAGGTGGTGCATTTTTTGGCAATTAACTAAAAAATAAATATTGACATGGCAAGTACATGTATGAATCATAGTCCACGTAGGAAATAAATATAGCCACATCATTTTACCGGTGACCGAAAAAGAAAGGGGGTGTCTATTTTGCTACAAAATGAAAGGTCGTGTCTTTATTGAAACGTTTGAAAAGTGATGTCTAATTTGCAAATTCGTTGAAAGGTGGTGCATTTTTTGGCAATTAACCCTTTTTTTTTAATCACTATTTTTTCATTTTTGGTATTTTTCTCCACTTCATATTGCAATTATGGGGAATCAATAGGGCGTAAACGAACCGAGTCGAGTCGAACACCGTGATGCTCGAGCTCGATTCGTTAAGAAATATTCAAGTTCGAGTTCGATTTGAGTTTTTTTCTCTTGTTCAAACTTGACTCGATAAATATTTATCATGTTCGAATTCGATTCGAGCTCGATTCGTGAAATGCTCGAAAAAAAAACTCATTTAATTTACATATTCGAACTTGAGCTTGAAAAAAATAACTTATTTTATTTACTCGTTTGAAATATTTATAATATTCATGAATATGTTTGATTAAGTTCGAGTTCAAACATGTTCGCGAGCTCGCCGAACTGAATACTACTCTGTTCGAGCTCGACTCGATAATTTTATTGAGCTCGATTCGAGGCTCGAACTCGGCTCGTTTAGAAAACGAACGAACTTCAAATGAGTTTTTTTCAAATCGAACTCCGAACGGCTCACGAGCGGCTCTGTTCATTTATAACCCTAGGAATCAGCATCTATAGTGAGAAAATAAAATTATTTCTATATAATAGACCCCGTCAAATTACATTTTGATATTCATATTTTGGGATTTTTTCAAAAATAACTATTTTTTTAAATTAACAAAACAATATTACTTTTAAAAAAAGATTAAAAAATCTAAAATCTGATCAATTTTACGACATGACAATCGTACGTAATTGATTGTATTTAAAAATTTCTCAATTGAATGAATTTTTTTTATGTGGTTGGAGAAATAAAAATATTACTCCCTCATTTTCATAATTATTAATGATTTAGGTTTACAATAAAAATTAAGAAGTAAAAAATGAGATAAATATAATCTGAACAAGTCAACACCTATACAAAGCAATAAGGCCATTTCTACCACATCAATATAATACAAAAAAATCTTACATTGTAATGCTCGTACTAGGAACATCACTACCAAAGAGCAAGGATGCAGAATCAGTTGACCACTTAGTCCCGGTTTGTTCCATATTTAGTGCAATCTGGATAGATTGAGATGGATAATCAGGAATTTTCAGGCGTTCAATATCACCTTCCAACATTTCCAGTACTTTATTCATTGGTGGACGATTATCTGGATTCATTTGTATGCACCATAGTGCCACTATCGTCATCTTCCGAACAAGTCTCCTTGTACAATCATTTTCACCATGAGCATTGTTTTTTTCTGCTCTTCCAATTTCAATTTCTTTGCCTTGGTTAAAGTGGTCGTATATCCAGTATGGAAAATACTTGCTAGATTCATCATTTCCTATTGAGTCTCTATTTAAGCCCACCATTTCTATCAACATCATCCCGAAACTATAAACATCAGCCTTGTAAGACACTCTCCCAATACTCCTGTTGATCAGTTCAGGAGCAACATAGCCAATGGTTCCTCTCGCAGCTGTTAAGGTGACGGCGTCCTTCTCTATGGAGCATAATTTTGCTAGCCCAAAGTCAGAGATTTTAGGGACAAAATTCTCATCGAGCAGTATGTTGTGAGGTTTGATGTCAAAATGCAAGATCTGGATATCACAACCACAATGCAAATATTCAATACCTCGAGCGACCCCTACCGCAATCTTAAACTTCGTGTCCCAATCCAAGCATTTTGCTTCTTCCCGACTAAAGATGTACTTCTCAAGGGAACCATTGGGCATGAAATCGAATATGAGGGCGCGCTTGGATCTTTCCGCACAATATCCAACAAGTTTGACGACATTCACATGATGGATCCTCCCGATGGATGCAATTTCATTGATGAAGTCTTGACCATTTGCTGTGGGCTTTCCCAGTACTTTTACTGCGACAACATGGCCACTTCGAAGCTTTCCTTTGTAAACGGAACCGAAACCTCCTTCACCTAGTTTTTCTCGAAAACCTCTCGTCATCTTCTTTAAATCTGAATAGGAATACCTGATTGGCGCGAGTCTGTTGTCGCTTTCTAGAAAGTCTTCTATCACGTCGTACATCGACAAGTGCCTTCTTCGGAACTTGTAGATTAGGAAACACATTGCGCATAGAACTCCAACGGAGGATCTTACTCCAACGGTAATAACTGGATTAAACAAACAATAAATGAAAAGTTTCTCATTATCATGCTTTTATAGCTTTAGATCATTATGCATATCACAAGTAGAAATCTTAAAGAATAGATTAGGAGCGTACCAAGGTTATGTTCCATCTTGTAGCTCTTCCCTGCAACACAGATTGTAGTAAAATATGTTGAAAATCGGAGCAAACACATACCATTTATATTTTTGTCTCTTGATTCACTTTAAGCACGCAAAATGGTGTGAGATAAGAATTCTTACAGTACTTTTCTAGAAGCATCCAAGTAAAGAAACCAAATCCAATGATTATCTTTGCTGGAATGCTGACAGCTGCAAATAAAAAAGCTGGAAATGTTCTGGGCACAAGTTAGAATTAACCTTCTTGTGATACATTCATAATTATTGAACTTTGTAATTGCATCTTCAACAGGAAAAACTTGATGTGTGTACATATAATTGAATATGTAAATCGAAATTAATAAAGAACGCACCAAGGATGAGCATAGGAATCATGAGATACAGTGTAGTTGGACCTGACGAGCAATGAGGAATATTATATTAATACAAGCTTGATCAGAAGTCGATCGATCGTTTTTAGTTAGCTCGTTGCAAATTTAGGATTATAAATTAACAGAGCCGCTCGCGAGCTATTCAGAGTTCGATTCGAAAAAAACTCATTCGATGTTTGTTTGTTTTCTAAACAAGCCAAATTCGAACCTCGAATCGAGTTCGATAAAATTATCGAGCCAAACTCGAACATAACTGCATTCGACTCGACCAGCTCGTGAACACATGTTCATGAATATTAGGGTGAATAAAATAAATTATTTTTTTCAAGCTCGAGTTCGAATATATAAATTAAATGAGCTTTTTTTTCAAGCATTTCACGAGCCGAGCTCGAACATGATTAATATTTATCGAACCCGAGCTTGAACAAGAGGAGAAAAGCTTGAATCGTGCTCGAGTTCTTGAATATTCTTTAACGAGTCGAGCTCGAGCATCAGGCCTTTGCCATGATTCGGTTCGTTTACTGCCCTAATTGCAATACATAAGATTGTTCGTATCAATATTTAATCTTTACCTTGAGGCGGTCGGAAGGAATCCTTGATTTGCTCTGCATTAATTTCCACAGCATCAAAAAGCATTAGAGCTATCACAAGAAGTAAGAATAAAGGGCTCTTGCATTCTTACAATCTTACCCCACTTTTCATAAAAAAAAGAACGATCTCCGCTGCAAGTATATACGCCATTGATACCACGATAACAAAAAGTTCTTCCATGGCCGAAGTTGGGACATACAATGCCGCAGACCCAAGAGAGTTCAAATCCATAGAGCAGAGATTGATGGATTTCTGACACCGACACATTTCTCAAATCCCCAAAATCCCAAGACGTCGCCGCTACAAAATCTACTGTGCACATATACCCCACATCCACGAGATGATTCCCAACCGTCATGTAAGTATGTCTATCTCTGCAATCATGAGTGAGTGGGATTGAAAGAGAAGATGTGTTCTTCATCGGATCTGGGCAGCTCATGAAAGTGATGAACTGATTTCCATCACCTGAATGAAAATTATAATCGAAGAAATAAGGGCGGAACAAGCCATAGCGATAATCCAATTTCGCAGAAGAGGGCATCAGAACAGAGCAGACGGTGTCGTTTAGGGAAGCATCGGCAACCCTAATGGTTGAATTGCGGTAATCGATTTCTCTCACGTGGTATTTGTTGGAGCCCAGATAAACCGTGGTGAAATTGTTCTCGCACGCGAGTTCGAATCTGCGATCGCCGCAGTGGCTGGGATCGCCCTTGAGCCGGAAAGGGAAGCTGATGTTGCGAACGCCGCCGCAGGCGGAGGCGCTGCAGGGAGAGTCGGCGTGGGATGTTTGGAAGAAAGATTGAGATACCAGAACATTCATCATCAGCAGAGATGAACAGCTGAGGAAGAAGAGGTTTTCAGTGATCATCATCGTTATTGATTCTTGGTTGAGAATTAAACTTCACACGCATCTATTAATCACGGCATGTCAGTCACCTCTCTCTCTCTCTAATTTTGCCACCAGCACTTACTCTCTCTCTCTCTCTCTCTCAACAACACACACATTACTCTTCAAATAAGTGAATTTGGCGGCTTGATTTTCATGGCAACCATGGTTGATTTCTGAATATATATGAAAATTGGAAGAGGAAAATGAAGAGTGATTGAAATATAGTGTGATGGTGGAAAATTTAAGAATGTAAGCTGCTGTTTTATAGTGCAAAATGGAAGGTTTTGTACTTTGATTTTTCTTAGGTGTAGCCCCATTTGGTTTGAGTCTAAAATCAATTATTCATGGTGCAATTATGAACTCATTTAATGATTGATGATATTTATTTAGGTGAGGAAACATGGCTTTGTATCATTCACTAATATTTAGCACCTCATTGCTTACTCTTTCGGTCAGACCGATCGGACTGGCCGAAAAAATTAGTCAGTTCAGTCCGTAAAAAAAATTCTCTCGATTCTACCTTATCGGTCCGGTCTTAGATCAGATCGACCGTTTGCACAACTCTACTAAGCCTATACACTGCAAACCAGCAAGAATATTATCTAAATTAGGCTATGAGTTTACTTTGAATTTGACAGTTTTTAATATATTCTTAAAATAATCTAAACATCAATTTATGATATTTTAGTGCTTGTTGAGGTAGTTTATAGGAATTAGGAGTGAAACTAGAGCAACTAATTATTATTAATTAGAAGCAGAGATCGGTAGGCATTTAGTATATAACTACTTGTTAATAGAACGTACGTAATATGTGATTTCTTGACAGTCCATCATTTTTATTACATGTGTTGTGTTCAATTTTTGTCAAATTAAGAAAATAATATGTGCTTTAATTATATGAGAGGACAAATTTTGTGTAATTAGAACAAATAAAAATAAATAAATATTAGGAACTAAATTAAAATTCGCGTTAGAAAGACTTGGACCTTTTCAAATGAGATGATTCTAAAATAACAATATTGTATAAATTTTGTAAAATGTATGTTATAGTTGTTTTCTTTAAATATATGACAAGTATAAAAAAACGTAATTATTTAGTTTAAATAATAAAATCGATATAGAAAACCAATAATTTGTTATATATTATGTTATACTTAAATTATAACGAAATTATGTTGAACAATAATAATAATAATAATATTGTAGCACAAATGAATAATTTATGATTTATTATAGGCAACAAATATATACTACATATCCTATATCCATGCATGAGAAAATTAAAATCAAAAGTTCGTATTCTCAAATTTCAAAGTAAAAAAAGAATTAACAAATAGGATTGTAGAAATTTTCGAGCTCGGTTCTCGAAAATAAAATAAAAAAAAAACTTGTTTAATTTACATATTCGAACTCGAGCTTGAAAAAATTAATTTATTTTATTTACCCGTTTGAAATATTTATAATATTCATGAACATATTCGATTAAACTCAAGTTCGAACATGTTCGCGAGCTCGCCGAGCCGAATACTACTCTGTTCGAAATCGGCTCGATAATTTTATCGAGCTCGATTTGAGGCCCGAGCTCGGCTCGTTTAGAAAACGAACGAATTTCAAACAAGTTTTTTTCGAACCGAACTCCGAATAACTCGCGAGCGGCCCTGTTCATTTATAACCCTAGGAATCATCATCTATAGTGAGAAAATAAAATTATTTCTATATAATAGATCCCATCAAATTACATTTTGATATTCATATTTTTGGATTTTTTCAAAAATAAATATTTTTTTCTAAATTAACAAAATAATATTACTTTTTAAAAAAAAGATTAAAAAATCTAAAATATGATCAATTTTACGACCTGACAATCATACGTAATTAAATTGTATTTTAAAAAATTTCAATTGAAGGATTATTTTTTTTAAGTGGTTGGAGAAATAAAAATATTACTCCCTCATTTTCATAATTATTAATGATTTAGGTTTACAATAAAATTTAAGAAGTAAAAATGAGATAAATACACTCTGAGCAAGTTCTACCACATAAATATAATACAGGAAAATCTTACATTGTAATGCTCGTACTAGGAACATCACTGTCAAGGAGCAAGGATGCAGAATCAGTTGAACACGTAGTCCCAATTTGTTCCATATTTAGTGGAATCTGGATAGACTGAGACGGATAATCGGGAATTTTCAGACGTTCAATATCACCTTCCAACATTTCCAATACTTTATTCATTGGTGGACGATCATCTGGATTCATTTGTATGCACCATAGTGCCACTATCGTCATCTTCCGAACAAGTCCCCTTGTGCTATCATTTTCACCATGAGCACTGTTTATTTCTACTCTTCCAATTTCAATGTCTCTGCCTTGGTTAAAGTGGTCGTATATCCAGTATGGGAAATACTTGCTAGATTCATCATTTTCTATCGAGTCTCTATTTAAGCCCACCATTTCTATCAGCATCATCCCGAAACTATAAACATCAGCCTTGTAAGACACTCTCCCCATACTCCTGTTAATCAGTTCAGGAGCAACATAGCCAATGGTTCCTCTCGCAGCTGTTAAGGTGACAACGTCCTTCTCTATGGAGCACAATTTTGCTAGCCCAAAGTCGGAGATTTTAGGGACAAAATTCTCATCGAGTAGTATATTGTGAGGTTTGATGTCAAAATGCAGGATCTGGATATCACAACCGCAATGCAAATATTCAATACCTCGAGCAACCCCTACTACAATCTTAAACTTCACATCCCAGTCCAAGCATTTTGTTTCTTCTCGACTAAAGATGTACTTCTCCAGGGAACCATTGGGCATGAAATCGAATATGAGGGCGCGCTTGGATCTTTCAGCACAATATCCAACAAGTTTGACAACGTTTACATGATGGATCCTCCCAATGGATGCAATTTCATTGATGAAGTCTTGACCATTTGCTGTGGGCTTTCCCAATACTTTTACTACTTTTACTGCCACAATATGGCCACTTCGAAGCTTTCCTTTGTAAACAGAACCGAAACCTCCTTCACCTAGTTTTTCTCGAAAACCTCTCGTCATCTTCTTTAAATCTGAATAGGAATACCTAGTCGGCGCGAGTCTGTTGTCACTTTCTAGGAAGTCTTCTATCACGCCGTACATCGACAAGTGCCTTCTTCGGAACTTGTAGATTAGGAAACACATTGCGCATAGAATTCCAACGGAAGATCTTACTCCAACGGTAGTAACTGGAATAAATAAACAATAAATCAAAAGTTTCTCATTATCATGCTTATACAGTTTAGATCATTATACATATTGCAAGTGGAAATCTTAAAGAATAGACTAGGAGCCTACCAAGGCTATTTTCCATCTTGTGGCGCTTCCCTGCAACACACATTATAGTAAAACATGTTCAAAATCGGAGCAAACACATACCACTTATGTTTTTGTCTCTTGATTTACTTTATGCACATAAAAATGAGTGAGATAAGCGCATGTAAGAATTCTTACAGTACTTTTCTAGAAGCATCCAAGTAAAGAAACCAAATCCAACGATGATCTTTGCTGGAATGCTTACCGCTGCAAATAAAAAGGCTGGAAATGTTCTGGGCACAAGTTAGAACTAACCTTCTTGTGATACATACATAATTATTGAACTTTGCAATTGCATCTTCAACAGACGAAACTTGATGTGTGTATGCATAATTGAATACGGAAATCGAAATTAATCAAGAGCGCACCAAGGATGAGCATAGGAATCATGAGATACAGTGTAGTTGGACCTGATGAGCAATGAGAAATATTATATTAAAACAAGCTTGATCAGAAGTCAATCGATTGTTTTTAGTTAGCTTGTTGCAAATTTAGGGTTGTAAATAAACAGAGCTGCTCGTGAACTATTCGGAGTTCGGCTCGAAAAAAGCTCGTTCGATGTTCGTTCATTTTCTAAATGAGCCGAACTCGAGCTCGATAAAATTATCGAGCCGATCTCAAACAGAGTAGTATTCGGCTCGGCCAGTTCGCGAACATATTCGAGCTCGAGCTTAATCGAACATGTTCATGAATATTATAAATATTTCAAACGGGTAAATAAAATAAACTATTTTTTCATGCCCGAGCTCCAATATATAAATTAAACGAACTTTTTTCTGAGCATTTGAACTCAAGCTCGTTTAGTAAATTTACGAGTATTTCACGAACCGAATTCGAACATGATAAATATTTATCGAACCGAGCTTAAACAAGAGGAGAAAAGCTAGAATCGTGCTCGAGCTCTTGAATATTCTTTAATGAGACGAGCTCGAGCTCGAACATCAGGGGCTTCGCCACGATTCGGTTCTTTTATAGAGCCTAGTTGCAATTCATAAGACTGATGTTATCAAAATATTTAATCTTTACCTTCAGGCGGTCGGAAGGAATCCTTGATTTGCTCTGCATTAATTTCCACAACATAAAAAAGCATTAGATCGAGCTATCACAAGAAGTAAAAATAAAGGGCTCTTGCATTCTTATTTCTTACAATCTTACCCCACTTTTCATAAAAAAAAGAACCACCTCCTCTGCAAGTATATACGCCATTGATATCACGATAACAAAAAGCTCTTCCGTTGCCGAAGTTGGGACACACAATCCCGCAGGCCCAAGAGAGTTCAAATCCATAGAGCAGAGATTGATGGATTTCTGACACCGACACATTTCTCAAATCCCCAAAATTCCAAGACGTCGCCGCTACAAAATCTACTGTGCACATATACCCCACATCCACGAGATAATACCCAACCGTCATGTAAGTATGTGTATCTCTGCAATCATCAGTAAGTTGGATTGAGAGAGAAGATGTGTTCTTCATCGGATCTGGGCAGCTAATGAAAGTGATGAACTGATTTCCATCAACTGAATAAAAATCAAAATCCAAGAAATAAGAGTGATCGTAATAATCGAATTTCGCAGAAGACGGCATCAGAATAGAGCAGACGTCGTCGTTTAGGGAAGCGTCAGCAACCCTAATGGTTGAATTGCGGTAATCGATTTCTCTCACGTGGTATTTGTTGGAGCTCAGATAAACCGTGGTGAAATTGTTCTCGCACGCGAGTTCGAATCTGCGATCGCCGCAGTGGCTGGGATCGCCCTTGAGCCGGAAAGGGAAGCTGATGTTGCGAATGCCGCCGCAGGCGGAGGGGCTGCAGGGAGAGTCGGCGTGGGATGTTTCGAAGAAATTTTGAGATACGAAAACAATCATCAACAGAGATGAACATGAACAGCTGAGGAGGAAGTGGTTTTCGGTGATCATCGTTGTTAATTCTTGGTTGAGAATTGAATTTCACACGCATTTGTTAATAAAGGCATGTCAGACAATGAACGACTCCCAGTGTGCCACCGGTAGACTCTTAAACCAGATTTTGCCGCCACTCTCTCTCTCTCTCCAAAATTACCGCGTTCATATTTTACTGAAAAAATATTAAAAATATCAGACTCTTAAACCAGATTTTGCCGCCACTCACCTCTCTCTCTCTCTCTCTCTCTCTCTCTCTCCCCCTAAAATTACCGCGTTCATATAAAATTCAGTATCACGGTGTGTACAGAAGTGGAGGTAAATATGGGTCATATCTTTTTTTGATATATACAAAGTTTTAATATATTTTTTTATTTTTTTTACACATTCATATTATAATATCATGATTAGGGTTGTAAATGAACAGAGTTGCTCACAAGCTATTTGAAGTTCGGTTCGAAAAAAATTCGCTCAAAATTCGTTCATTTTCTAAACGAGTCGAGCTCGAGCCTCGAATTGAGCTCAATAAAATTATCGCGTCAGGCACGAACAGAGTGGCATTCGGCTCGACCAGCTCGCGAACATGTTCAATAAGCTCGAACATGTTCGTGAATATTATAAATATTTCAAATGGGTAAATAAAATAAGTTATTTTTTAAAAAATTCGAGCTCTAATATGTAAATTAAACGAGCTTTTTTTTTCCAGCATTCGAGTTCAGGCTCGTTTAGTAAATTTTCGAGCATTTCACGAGTCGAGTTCGAACATGAAAAATATATTTATCGAGCCAAGTTTGAACAAAAGGAAAAAAGTTCGATTCGAGCTTGAACTGAGCCCGAACTTAAATATTCCTTAACGAGTCAAGCTCGAGCATCAGAGTGTTCAGCTTGAACTGAGTTCGAACATGACAAATATTTATCGAGCCGAGTTTGAACAAGAGAAAAAAAAAACTCGATTCGAGCTCAAACCGAGCCCGAACTTAAATATTCATTAACGAGCCGAGTTTGAGCATCAAAGTATTCGGCTTGATTTGATTCGTTTATAGCCCTAGCCATAATGTAATATGTAGTAAGTTTATTATAAAACTTTAACAATAATTTGATATTTAATTTAATACATAAATTATTACTAAAAATGAACAATTTAAAATTGAATGTACTAAATAATAATCTTCTATTTTCCTTTAATCATTAAAAATTAAAATAAAATTATGTATACATAAATTATATGATATTAAATTATTTCAATACAATACAAGTATCAAACTATAATTCACTCTAATTGACCTCATATTGCAGCCATGAAAATATGCATATCTAGTGAGAAATTTTGTCTCTTGATGGGGCCTACTTGATAAGATGATCCGATGATAATTTATTAGGGAATTATGATTATAAGAAAAAGTGATTGTCAATTTAATCCCCCTTTATAGCTAGGGCACAGGAAGAGGGCAAAAAGACTAATCTACCCTTGTAATAAAATACAAATATCAAAACTATCCCAATAGTTGTTAAGACTTCTTCCAACACCAACCAAAGTCCAGTCTGTATTACATTTACACCAATAAAATGGAAAATAATTCATTAGTGAAATAGTTGTGCTTTACATAACTTTACATACCAAGATTGAACTCAAGTGTGATACTGCTACATTCCCCGCCAGTTGAACTAGAAGAATACATACATAGATGTTAGGTCTACCGTTATCTCGAAAGTCACGACGAATGCATAGAGACGTCGGTGAAACTCGAAACTGCACGTGCCGTGGACGAAGGGCGTCATGGGGATAACAACTTAGCGGTAATCGAGTTGGCGTTCGAACAATGCCAGCAGCATGACAGAAAGCTAAAGAAACCTGCTTCTGTGGGATGAGCTATATCTCTCTCTCGCTTTTGCAGAACCCGGACGAACTCGTCTGAACTTAAACTTCCATCTTTATTTGTATCGAAAACATGGAAGATAACGTCGAGGACATTGTCGGTGAGAGAGATCCCACAGACCTGCACAGGATCAAGAATATTTAGGGGTCGAGGGAAATATTACATATAAAGAAATGCACCGAGATTGAGATCGAGAATAAAAACGAGCACTCAAGAGTCCACGTGCATCCGTATAATGATGGATTGTGCAGCTACCATTGAACCCGAAAGAAAATGCAAAACACAGCTGCAGAATTGTTTCCAGTGATATTGAAGTAGGCAAACAGTAACTAGAAGAACAGTAAACAGTTTGGTCGGGATACTAAAGCAATGTAATCGGGTATACCCAGAAGGAATAGCAGGTGTAAGAGGAAACATCAAAAAATTTAACGTTGCAAAGCACAAGAAAAAACAGGAACAGAAAGCAGAGTACGGGCACATACTTGTAGGGCAGCTCGCTGGAGATCGTCCCTTGTCAACAACCCGTTTATTTGTCCAAAACTAAATAGTGCCAAAGAAAAGGGCTGCAGCTTTTTCCGCAACTCAGCAAAACTTCTAAATTCCTCAGGTGTAATGCGAATATTGTGAAAATGTGGCAGATTATCGAAATCATCAACACGATCGAGCAACTTATTCAGATGCTTCAAATCGGCTGATGCAACCATGGACAGTGCAAAGTCCTTGGCAGATATGGTTCCTCGTAACTTGTAGTCGTAATGAGCAAATTCTAACTTGGTCATCTGTAAAGTGCCCATGAAAATTAATCAATATAACATCACTAGTGCTGCACGAAAGGGAACAGGAGCAGAACTAATCAATTTTATGCTAACAAGGATTTACATAATTCACTTTGTAATTCAATTGTAATTATGACAGTAGTCGCAAGGATTAATCATCATTAGCAAGCACAAACAACTTCAGTAATCAGCTCACATTTTCCTGGCATGTAACTAGGACAAAAAGAACTCAATTATTTGTGCCGGCATAATGATGGATGCCAGCCAAAGGAGGTAGGAGCACTGGGAGACAATGAATATTCTTCTAACGATCTAGTTCAGAACTGATGCAGAGAGTAAAGCATTTCAAATGGCAATATTGGCAGCCTTCATCAAGCAATCACTTAATTGCTTCAGTTAAAGAAGTTCAAGTCAATAAGATAGAAGGATCATCTGTAGGTCACAGCCTCACAGGTATGGGACAAAGCAAAAAGATTGTATTTATTTAAAAGTCTATTCTGGAAGTGCAAAAAGATCACCAAAGCCAATTCATATATCAATAAATAAACAGAATTGCATGAGATGGTGCAAGTGAAATAGTGAATAATGCAGCAAGTGTCACAGAACGCTTCAACTAGACACTAATTCTTAGGAGGCAAACTACTCGGTCAACTAATTTCTGAATTTTCAGATGAAGGAGAAGATGAGCTTACTTCATCCTGCAAATCTCTTAAAAATTGGATGAATTTATCGTGTTCTAGAAGATCCTTGCCATCCCTTCCGAAGAAGTACTCCAACAAGCCTCCATTTTCCACTGAACCACCCAATGTGTACCCTGCACGACGTCCACCGCAGTGGACAAGCCCTTGCCTATTGTGAGCTTGCATCAAAGCCATCACTTTCTTAAACTCCTCTATGTCTATCGTGCTATTACAGAAAAAACAAAATATATCAGCCAGGAAAAGGTTAGAGCACTGTTTCCAAATATAATAATATCCATAATAGAATAATGAAATTAAGAAAGTAATATTAGAGTATTGGTCCAGATCTGAAGTGTGGAGGCAGAAATTTCAACAAGGACGAGGCCCAAGCATATCCATCTATATAATTGAAGTATCCATGAATAAACTATCCAAGCGTATTTCAATTCTGCACAGAGCTGGCCAGCGGTATCTACTGGTAACATTGGTACCTACCCATTGCAGTCCTGGTCAAACATCTTGAAGGTTACTGAAAAGCTTGATTCCGGTATGCTCAGAAGTGTAACAAAGAATATGTACCTGTTGAAGATCATAAGAAGATTTAGTCAGTTAGTGTAAAAAATAAATAAACAAATAAGGCTACCACAACCTCGTAACACAAGAAGCAGTGATAACTTACTCTTTGAATGATATTAGACCATCATTATTTGTGTCAAAGAGCATAAAAAAAGACGATGGCACACAACGCAATTCACCAGGACTCCTTTCCCCTCTGAGATATCCATCTCTTACAAGATTCGATTCAGATGGAGGGAATACAGGGACAAGTGCTCGCATCAGATCAGCTGGTTTCATAAAAATTTCTCCATCATGAGCACGAATGGATGCAAAATATTCAAAAACCTTCAAAAGGAAAATGATCAGTCATGTATCAAATTGCATATTATGTAAAATCAAGCTAGCAAGAAACATAAAGAAAATAAGAGTTATTAAGGTTATATAAATAATGACACGAACAGAAAGAAGTTTAAAGCCTTTTGTCCACAATACCTACACCATTGTAAGACCGCCAAAGACTAAATACTTAACAACTTATAGTAATAGAACTATTTAGTTTTTGTGTTCTGATCTCATTACTTGCCATCTTTTTTTCTGAATGTATGCATCTTAACTTCATTGATGTTCCATTATTTAATGAAGTAAAACCCTGCAGTTTTAGGTTCAAAGTGCTGGTTTAATATTTGAAACTGAAAGCTTTAGCTGTTTTTTTATCTTCCAAAACAGAAAATAACATTTGTAGTCTATTTAGAACACACCTCCATCGATTGTATTAAATTCCTGTCATGCCAGTATCACCACCGGTAATTTGAGACAAAGACCTCCTCTTGATATCACAGGGGAACAAAATTGTATTAACTACTCTTGAAATTTAAGAGTGACTGAGTGAGTTCTCAAATATCAGTTTAGGCAGTCCACCTTACTGTCACTCCACAGAACTGTACATGAAGTTTTCACCACATAAGACTCCTCATTCATTTCTTTCGAATTAGGAACAATATATCTTAACACTAAAATGAAGGATTACAATTTTTTCTTATTCCCTTCCTTTAACTGACAATTATAGCAAACATAACACTGACATAGTTTCACCAGTGAATCCCTTCGGAACTCTTCATACCAAGATGTTTTATCAGTCAAAAGATACAACAAAATGGATCTGACTAGACCTCAGGATTGTTCAGCTTCACTTATTTTTTCAGTTTAATCAAAAGTTAAAAGCACCAACTCTAACCGTTTCTCTGATTCCATATCATAGTTTTTTTTCCGATGGATGATGTACATTAACCAGATAAACTCTATATATAATCAAATTCTATGGAATATTCAGTTTGCTCAAATCATTTTAGCACAAATTAGGCAGAATCCAGTAAAGTGCGATAATTCGAATTCAGATTCTTCATTTGAGTTGAACCGAATCACAGATCAAAATGATACCTTCTCAGGAGGACTCCGCATTCTGATACGCTTCTCATAATTAAAGAATATTTTCCTTCTATACGCCTCTGCACAGCACCATAAAAGCGTCTCACATCACTACTCCATCAACAAAAAAGCAAATCAAACTTCAAAAATAAATCATCGTCAGAAACTTTACCTCCAAAGAAAAATTTCGATTCGCTATTTCGATTCTGCGATAATTCTGAAAGGTCGGCGGCTGTGGTGGCGGAGGCTGGCGGTGAGCCGTCAGCGAAGGATACATGCGGCGTAGACGAAGGAAAGGAGTGAAGAGAAACGGCGAGCGCAGAGCTAGTGATAATTCCGGCCGAAATCCATCCTAGTAAATTGGTTTTCCGACCGTCGTTAGGATTCTTCTGGAGCTGTGCGGATTCAGGAGGCGGAGCAGCGGCGGAGAATTGCCGGAATTGGAAGAGTTGCGCGGCGGAGAGGCGGCGGACCGGTGGGGAAGATCGCCGGAGAGCTGACCAACTTGACATAATTCTTATCCAATTTGTTTCATTTTCGTGAAAAAGACTAATTATTAATTAGTTAAAATCGCTGCCGGCAAAAGTCGCGAAACCTATGTATTTACACGATTTTAGTAGCCAGCTCAGCTAAGTCGCGTTTCCAGAATTAATTTAATAAGATTTTGATCTAATTAATTTGATTTGTAATTTTCCGAAAAAAATAGTAAGTAATTACATGGAAACTACGGCGGCTAAAGTTGTGGACTTTTAGAAAATAAAACTTTGATATAATATTTTACTCGTTCCGTTTCGTTTTATTTATTGTTTTAGATTTTTAAATTTTATTTCAAAATATTTGTTGTTTTATATATTTTCAGACTGTTCCTCTAATTTAACCCTATTACAAATCATATTTTAGGAAAATATAATTGAAAAATATTTTGTGGCATATATGCGGGATGAGTATATTTGTCCACAAAATTAATTGTTAATTTTAGATAAAAAAAAAACATAAAACAACAAATAAAACGAAACGGAGGAAGCATCATTTAAAGCAAACAAAAGATTATGTATTTGTGCCTAAGTTCGTTAGAGGCTCGTGTGTCAGGTATTATGAAATAAGTTTGGATATATTTAGCTGGGATGTCTTTTACTATATAAAATATTAATATTATATTTGTTTCAATGTGTTAAATTATCTATAATATATGTTTATTAATAATTAATTGTTTGGTTAAATGTATTAAAACTTCCTATAAGATTGCAAATTCTAAAACTATAATTGAAATTTGATTCATGAATAGAATGATATTTAAGTCCCGTATTTTTAATAATTATCTATGATTTTACATATCACATCATCAGGATGGAATCTGTAATCAAATACAGATGGTTAGCAGATATCAGCCATTACATAATCATGAGTCTTGATTTTACAGGCAAATAAAATATTAAGATATTATAGATTTCTATCACTCTCTCATATTATCTAGCAAACGAGCTCTAAAAAACTTGAAAATCTCTTAAAAGGATATAAATAAATAATGAATTTGAATATCACTGTCACCTCAAAAGATCCTAAAATCACTAATTTGCAAAATGGGATATTAGATGGAAAAAAGTCGTAGATAAGAATACAAATGAAATTGGGACAATGTAGATTGTGTGGAGTTTACTTTGATGAGGTGTCTTAATTAAGTTTAATTTTAATTGTAGAAAAAAGTCAAATATTTGTGATTTTTTCTGCGTTTTGCCTAATTTTTTTCGAGTTGTCACTAGTCAAATTCAAAAGGTTGCCACATTGTTACTAAAATTAGATGATAAAAAAAAAAAATGATGTAAGTCTCTTTTACGTGTCAAAATTTGAATCTGAACATATATTCAGTAGCGTGTTTGAAATTTTATTAGGATTTAATCATGTTTGGATTTGAATATTAATGAATAGACTCATTCACTTGAAAGTAGGGCTGTAAACGAATCGAATCAAACCGAACATCCTGATGCTCGAGCTCGATTCGAGCTTTTTTCCTCTTGTTCAAGCTCGGTTTGATAAATATTTGTCATATTCGAATTCGGTTCGAGCTCGATTCGTGAAATACTCGAAAATTTACTAAACGAGCCTGAGAGCTCGAATATGCTCGAAAAAAAGCTCGTTTAATTTACATATTTGAACTCGAGTTTGAAAAAAATAACTTATTTTATTTACCCGTTTGAATTATTTATAATATCCATGAACATGTTCATGAACACGTTCGATTAAAAATTGAGCTCGAACATGTTCGCGAGCTAGCCAAGCCGAATACTAATATGTTCGGGCTCGGCTCGAAAATTTTATCGAGCTCGAGCTCGGCTCGTTTAGAAAATGAACGAACTTCGAACGAGCTTTTTTCGAGTCAAACTCCGAATAGCTCGTGAGCGGCTCTGTTCATTTACAGTCCTAACTTGGAGATACAAAGAATAATTAAATCATGTATGCTTTCATTTTCTATGTACGATCTTGATAATCAACCATGGATAATTTTGGAATAGAAGTTGGTTTACTTCTTAAAGATCGTACGTACTCCACTTCTAACAAATTAATCAATATATTTCTAAATTAATAAAATTTAACAACTCCCACATTATTGATTTGTAGATGTTTTTACTGCATATATAGTACTTTCTATTTTTAACTATTTTGTTAGTAGGTAAAAAGTTATTTGGGTGGAGTGGGAATTTGAGAAAGCGTAACGTCCACATTTAATTGGAAAGCAAAAGTTCAACTAATGAAAGCAATTTCTATAAATTAGGCTTTTTTAGATATGGGAATATTTGATTTCTATTATGCCACTCAACCATTGTGGTTTGAATCTACTTGTGTGGTCCATACTCTTAATTTTCGGACGAGTATTCTGACATTCGAACTAATTTTTAATCCAATTAAATCTTTAAATTTTTTCAACGAGTCCCAGCTAGATTATTAAACTTTATAACTCTTTTAATTTGTTATTTACATTAACAATGTTATTAACGATGTTAACGGTTGGTCTAGTTAGACTCTTAAACTTTGAAACTTATTTCAGCTATCATCTTCTATTAACGAAGTTATTTACATGTTCATGATTGTTTTGTTATTACACTAAAATACATTTTTATAGATCATATATCTTAATTTGGAGCTTATCGTCGTGTCGTTTATTTAATAAGATTATTTGTATAAAAAATAGGCATGAGGTGTATTATTCTACTTATGGTTCTTCATATTGCCAATTAAGAAAAAAAAAGGGAGATTATATGACGCTCTTGATACTGAGACGAGAATAGTATATAATATGTGAATTTCATATGTTTATAATCGGGAATTAAAAGATAATGGAGTATTGTGTGAAGCCGTTTTTACACACTTAAATACATTTTTACACGGTTTATTTCAGAAAATGCAAGGTATATTACGGGAAAAAAAAAATATTGCTAGTGAAATTGTGAAAGAGAAATATTTTTGCGTGTTAACAAAATAATCGTGAACATCGTAAGTAATATTGTCGACGAAAGGGCATAATTGAAACGAGTTTCAAAGTTAAAGAGTTTGACGGGAAAGAATTTCAAAGTTTAAGAGCCTAACTGGACCAATCTTTAACAACATTGATATCGAAACGGACAAATTAAAACGAGTTGTAAAATTTAAGGGTCTAATTGGAACGAATCAAAAGATTTAAGGGTTTAACCGGAACAAAAATTAGTTCCGGTATCATGATGCTCCTTCCGAAATAGTACAACGGGGGCAAAATGGACTTTTTCCCCCAAAAAAATTGTGAATTTGTCTTATGTTACGTAATTTTAAAACATTTTCGAAATCAATTTCAAATAATTTGAATTCATTGACTATTACTATTACATTGCTGAGTAGTGAAGTTTACAAGTGGAAGGAGTGCTGGCTTGCAGGCTACGTGATAGATACGAATCCCATTCCCTCATGCTTTGGAGAGAGAGAGAGAGAGAGAGTCATCAATGGCGGATTGGCGGTAAAATTACGTTTTTACTAACAACACACAAATTATTGTTGCCTTGGAGTTTTCAACGGCCAAATCCCAACGCCAGCTGGTCATTTTCTTTCATTGTTTTTGTGAACAAGGGACAAATTCAAATTAATTCATCATTACACCACCAAAATTTAGGTAGAGATGTTATGAATCGAGTCGGATCGAACACATAAATATTCAAATTTCTTTGAAATAATAACGAACTTTTAAAAATTATGTTTAAGTTTGTTTAGTTAGTTATCACGTCGAGTTGAATAAAATTGAATTTGAGTAATTTACATTTTTGCTATATAATTTTTACTTATTGAATTCAAATTCGAACACTTATCAAATCCGATCTCAAATGACCAATCATGAGTTTAAATCTCATTGATATTTAAGTATGTCATATCATACTTTTTCTGGTACAATTTCGGGTTTTATATTACTATACATAGTGAAATTTATGATATGAAATTAGAAAAATGACTCGTTGAGACGGCAATTTCTACCCTGTCTCATGGTGTAATATCATCATGAGGTATAATTTGGACAAGTGTATATTCACTTTTAGTGATCGTACAACTGTAAAAATCCTATCAATTGCCTATGCCACAATACAACATCTTATCCCATATGGGTAGTATCCCATGAGGTAAGATATAATTTTCCTGTCGAGACAAAGCTCGTAATTTATTCGTTACGTAAGAATGAGATTTACATGGTACCAGAAGGTACGGGATCTATACTAAACACACTAAATATAACAATATTTAAAAAATATTGCTAGCCAAATATCCCAATTTGTGCAAAATTCATTGGCTCCCTTATTAGATATATGTTGATGAATTTGAATTTTGTTTAACATCCTATATATAGTGGGACTTGGATAAAAATGAACTAAAAACAGATGAGTTTGGGTTGGGACGTGTATGATTTATATTGGTGATTTTAAGATATTATTTTTGTCAATGAAAATGATAATGTATAAAATATAGTGGATGAGCATTGAAATATTGTATCCCTGTCGCCTATTTAATTTGTTGACATTTTTTTTTTCATTTGGTAAGTAGAAGATTCCAACAACTATACTAGTACACTACATTGTTGAACTACCATCAACTTATATTTCAACAAAATCTTATTAATTAAGAAATTAACAAAATCAAATTCAAATCTCACTAACATATATAGGTATGAGTTTGTTATACTTGATTTTCTAAGTATAGTTATATGATTTAATTGTTATTTTCTCAATTCTCGATCACTCCAACGAATTAAGTTATTTAGGAGATTTGATTAAAAATTATACAAATATAAAGCAATTCCAAATTTCCAATAACTTTAATAAATAAATTGCAAATTCTCATGTACAGAAGTTGTACATTAAACGGTCAATGTGTTGACCCAAAAAATAGTCAAAACAGGTGATTTTTTTAGGGATATAAGTGATACCTTTTGAATTTTGAATGATACCTTTTAGTGTCACAGTTAATACTGATTTTGTCAGTCTTTTTTTTTACGGCTGATATTTTTTAATGATACAAGTGGGGGAATTATATGCTACCCCTACAGGTAGTACCCAAGTGTCACAATACATATTGTGACACTTTTATGTGTCATACCAAACCTTTTGTGATCTATTGTGACACATTTTTTTATTATTGTGATACTTGGGTGCTACCCGTAGGGTAGCATAGACAAAACCGATACAAGTGATACTTTTGGGCTTTTGAATGATACTTTCTAGTGTTATGATTGGTACTGATTTTAATGATTTTTTTGGTCAATATATTAATCGGATCAACGCGCATTCACCGTGTATTGTGTGCACACAAGATTTGCCCTAAATAAATAAATAAAGGAAAATGAATGCCTATTAAAAGAGGGATTGACAATATTCACAATATATTGAATTAATGTGGGTGGAAGTAGCAATGGTAGGCCATAGTTTTGTAGGTGCTCCTATTTTAGATAACATCAACCTCATCTCATTGTGGATAACACATCCACTTGTTGGAGTCAATTTCTAATATTTATTTCAATTTTATTATATATATTCTTTATTTGGACTTAAAAATATGATTGGGTTTTATTTAAATTTGATCACTCAAATTCAATGTCTTATTCGTTTTAAATTATGCATACATCTAGAAAATGGAAAAAGAAAAAAAAAATAAAAATTTTGAAGTAATTTTGTAATAGTTTAATTTGTTGCAATTGATTGATTCAAGAATAATCCATGTTTGGGTATATAGTGTTCTGTCTGTCTCTCTCTCTCTCTCTCTCTCAATGGAATGCTAGATTTTTATTTGTGTTTTTAACTTATTTTGAATCGAGTTTTGTACCTTTTTATTTATTGAATTAGACATTTGTAAATATTCCATTCATGTACATTACTTTTTAGTATTAAAAATTGTAACAAGTCACACATTCATTTTCTAGAAACACATAAAGTTTTGAAAAAAAAAAAAAAATCAACCAAAGAACTACCAAAATAGGAAGATTGGAAATTCAAGTTCTCATTTATTGATTTTTTTTTCTACACAACGAGGACCTAATCTATATACAGTTTTTATAATTTTTAAAAATTCAAATAAACCCCTAAATACGCATTTACCTAAATTCAATTAACAAAATATTTCTTAAAATAATCCCAATAGATGGGTGTATGTTCCCTGCGATCCATTGTTACACATTCCGCGTTACACTCCTTGTTCCAATATCAAATAATGAGTTTTTTTTTCAATTTTAATGTCTCGTGTTTTAATTTAATTTAACAACGATTATTTATGATTCATTTTACCCAATTAAAATATATAATTATTTTTAATATTTTATTTTTAATTAATAATTGATTATTATATTACATAATTAGAATTAAAGATTTTTTAATTCATTTTTTGTGATAAATTAAAGGAGTTGCTAAATGCACCAACATTTACTCTTTGCACCACAAATTATTTTTCATTTTCATTTACTAGTTATAAATCTACCTAAAATCCCTTACTAATAAAAAAAAATCGCGTTCTGTTCGAAGTCGTATGTTCGAACAATCTGGATATATTTGAAATTATGTTTTCGAACGGTACTTAGACAAAAATTCATGAAAGTCCGTTTGAAAATAGTTTGTTGGAGAATCCATTTTCGAACGATACAATATTTTAAAAATCCTGCCTGCTCGAAAATTGAATTTCGAAATTTCATCTTCGAACCACTCTCGACTTTTTTCTTTTTAAGTAAAGGATATTTAAGTAATTTCAAATTTTTTTTCATATAGTACAAAGAGTAAAATCAGTGGTGCAAATAGTCACTCTCTAAATTAACGCTGACTATGGCTGATCATATTATATTTAATTTTTATTTCTATAATAATTATTACTAATTTATGTTGGATATTTTGCATGTCCACTTGGATAATTAAATTAGTATTCCTCAAGTAAAACACGACCTCATCAATCAATATACTATTTATAAATATTTAATGAAAACTTGCGAGCTAGATTGTACAACTAGTAATATAAACGGGTCGTGCAAGTAAGAGTTTGTTTAGACGACTATTTTGAATACATATTTCATTATTTTGGCCTTATATTACTCCCAAAGGTTGGACAACACCCCAAAATTCATTCAATTCTCCCCCAACATATACAATAAAACTTTAATTTATTTGTAGTCCTTCTAGCCTTTCAAGGAGGCCAATATTCTCATTAAGAAACTTAAAATTATAAATTTCAATTTTGATCCCACATGATAAACGTTAGTCCAGTTTTTAGTCTCGATATTATCATTTTTATCCCAAATCGAGTAAAAATCCGATTTGAGTCCTCTTTTTAGTGTTAAAATAGTGGGTTCAGATTCGAAAATCATAAACGTATGAGACTGAAATTATATAATTTTTTTTGAAAAATGATAATGTCGGAACTAGAAACGAACTAACGTATGTTCCGTGGGGTTCAAAATATAAATTTACTCAAACTTAAAATTATAAATTTGAATATACTTTATTATACAATAATAATAATTTCCCTATTACTATACATGGATAAATTATCAATTAAAGATCTGAAAGATGAGCTATCTATCAACCCGGAACATGAAAGCTGAAAGCTATCAATTCAGCATTTGAAATATAAAAATTGTCAATATAGAACCTATAAAATTATGTATTTCGATTTCTTTTTATTTTTAAAAATATTTTTATATTCAATTCCAACGATAATTTTTTATTAATTTTATTAAAAATAATTTAAAAATTGAAATAAATCAAAATAAATAATTTTCAAGGTTCCGTGTGAATAATGCTCTTTATTTCAGATTGTGAATCGATAGCTTTCATCTATTAAATTCTGAAATAAAAAAAATATATTCAGTTTAGGTGTGGAATTCACACTTATCTTAAATTATTCAAACTTTAAAATAAATCAAAATAAATAATTTTTAAGATTTTATATTGATAATTTTCATTTTTTAAGTTCTCAATTTATAATTTTTAAATTATTAGATTATCTTTAAAATAAAAAAAATGAAAATCCAATCCTTTAGGTGAATAGTAGCTATTGCCCTCGATTTCCGATCCCTACATCAGGCCTACGTGGCGGCCGCGCCGCATCTCGTTGCTCGAAACGACTCCCTCTTCAGTCGTTTTGCACGAATTATGTCAGTTTCCAGCCGTTGGATCAGATTCCCCACAACTTAATGCTGGACCCCACCTGCAGACCAAACTTTCCCCCACTTTTCCACCCACTACCCCTCTCTCAGCTCGTATTTACGAAACTTGCCATCGCCATTCCTACCTATAAATCACCCCTTTGACACCAGCTATGTTTGCCAAACTGAAGAGCCTCACGGCACTTTAAAAAAAACTACTAAAATATTCCCTCTCTTCTCTCTCTCTCTCTCTCTCTCTCTCATCTTTCTCTCTCTGCAGAAGTTATCTAATTTTAGGAGGAAACAACCGCGGAATAGATGGCTACATCTTCTAGAAGGTCGAGCGGGCCGGTTTTGTCGGGGGCGTCGGCTTTTCAACGCGCCGGCGGCTTGCGCAATTCCTCGATGATGACGTCAGATTCGAAGCCGTCGTTCGCTTCATCCACCAGCTACTACTCGTCGTCTTCAGCTGGTTTCTTCAACCAACGCCGCTCCACGTCCCCCACGCGCGTCAACCTCCACGGCCTGTCGCCGACGCCGTCCGTTCGGTTCGCGATCGACAGATCCATATCTCCGCGGCGCTCAATCGCGGGGGCGCCGCGCAGCCAGGTCGTGCAGAGGAGCGGCGGCGGCGGCGGAAGTATTCAGAAGAGGACTTGTATGTGCTCGCCAACGTCGCATCCAGGTTCGTTTCGGTGTGCGCTGCACAAGAACAGCGGGGGGAATCAGTCGTCGATGTCGATGCCGTACTCGCCGAACCGGCTGAACATGAGGAGATCTGCGATGACGAATTCTCTGGTGCGGATCGGCACGGTGGAAGGAGATCTGGTGAAACGAGCTCTAGCTGCTTTGATTCGTCCGTCGTCGCATCAGCAGCGCCGGCGAGCCGGCTTCCAGGCGCGGCCGAGCCGCCTCTCGGTGATGTCCAAGGCTGAAGACTGATTGAAACGAGCGGTGGAATTTGCAGGTTTGTTTATTTGGATATTTGATGGAAGCGTCGTTCCGATCCGCGGCGAGGTATGGCGAGCGGCGGCGGCGGCGGCGGCACCTGAGCAATTTTGGAAGCAGGGGAGCTGATGTTTGTGTTGGTTTGTACATATGTTTTGAAAATGAAGGACATATTGGACGTTTAAAATACAGCATGAACATTCCAATTAAATGAATCTAAAACTAATTAATGGCTGAGAATGGTGATCACTGCAAACAATTGAGGAAACTGCAATTGAATCTAAATCTATTTGGATTAATTTGTTGTTGTGCGTGTTGATAATCGACGTCATTCCATTGTCATTGCAGCGTCGACGGTATTCCGTTACGTGTTTCGTGTCGTTTCCCCGTTCAATTATCCGTTGGCCGTTCCGTCCGTCGATTCGTATGAGGTAATTTCCGTTCGTTCATTTTATTTTTCAACTGTTTATTTATTTAATTTCATTTTTTATTTTAATCTATATGATATAACTCGATCTGGTTTCCTTCCATGTGTGACGTTTTGAGATTTGCGACAGAGGTGGTTATTGTGAAATTCGATGCTTTGAAATTAGCGCTTATGGACTTTCAGAGACAAGTTCTGTTTCTGTGCCTTGACTTGGAAATTGGGAATGGAGCTCGAGATTTACTAAAAATAGATTTCTTCTGATGGTCCAGAATTACCGTTTTACTGAACCGTAAAAATTGGAAAATTCTTGCATTTTGCCTACCCTTACGGTATCTACCCGTTTACCGCGGATATGATCATGGCACGTGAATAATTTTGAAGTAAAAGATGTCCACGTTACGGGGTCTTACCGGTATGCATGTAGTATCAATGAGGGTAGAAATAAATAAAGATCCCGATAATATCCGTATCCGAACATGGTTGGGACCGTGCTACCTCGACTTTTGTTTGAAAAAGGATCGACCCACCTACCGGTAAGGTCGTGCCACATGGATAATTTTTACTTGAGTTGAGGTAGCACTATTCTCATGGTGTTCAGATACGCGTATTATCGGGATTCTTACTTACTCTTTATTCTTACGATATTACTGGCATACCAGTACGATCATGCCACGTGAATAATTTTCAATACCTGTATCGAACACCATGAGAATGGTGCTACCTCAACTTTTGTTTGAAAGGGAGTCGATGTGGCATGATTTTAATGGACATCGGTTATTACCTCTTAAATATTCGAACACCGTTAAAATTGTGCTACGTCCGTAATTTTTTTAGAATCGGTTGAATTGACATGATTCTGAGGATTGCTGGTTACTACCTCTTAAATACCTGAACACTATTGGGATAGTGTTACTTTGATAATATTTAAAAGAATTATCGAAATGATGATGTCAATGGTATTTGGTTATTACTCGAGTAGAGTATAATTTCCCATTAAAAAAAAATAAAGAAATGGAGCTGCTTGAGAAATTACAGAAAAATTGAAAAAGAAAAGGGCTATGGATGACAGGCTGGACATGCGTAGATGCGGGCCCATTTAGAGGCCCCAAGTTTTGGACACAAAATGAAAAAAGGAGGGGAGAGAGAGAGAGAGAGAGAGAGAGAGAGAGAGTACATTAGAAATATTTAGTGGTTTGGGATGACAGAGTATCGAGTTGGCGCACATCTATGATCTATATGCTCTGGGTGGGACAAATAATTTATTTAATTTCAAAATAAATATGATTTTTTGGTGAAGGAAATTTTCAATAATTGATGGGAGAACTAAAGAGAATTCCACACACAGCAGCTTTAATATAAAATGGCGGTGGGTTGAGGAGTAGGGATTGCAGATTGAGATTTTTAAATAGGTCAACTTATGAATTATGATTTGGAAAATTTATAGATAATTAATTTTTTTATTGTAACATTTAATTCTACTTCTCACAAATATGAGTGTCCGGATTGGTTGAGTTCATTGAGTTCTGATAAAAATAAATAAAAAATTACCAAACCTTAGTTTTAACAAGATTGATATTGTAGATGATTAATAATATGTCATAAACAATATTAATTTAAAACTATATCGAATAAAATAAGTAATTAGTACGCACATCATCGTTTGGGCATAATTAGCTTAGCAAGCAAAGCATATATAGTCATAAACCCAAATCTAAGTAGTGGATATTAAACTTTTTCGCAATAAATATGAAAGTCTGTAAATTATATAATCGAATAAATGAAAAAAATTCAACTTGTTATCATAATTGTTATACTACTCCAATTTGATTTGTTTGGCCATACATGTGTTAAATAATATTGTTATTCCGAAAGTTTACATTAAAGACTCGTTTGCTAGATAGTATGATATAAGGTTGAATATATTTGATATGGGATATGTCATACTGTATAAGATATCAATATTATATTTATTTTGGTGTATTAAAATATATATATTAATAATATATAGTTGTTTAGATGCAGGGCCGCTCCTTGCATGAGACAAGTGAGTCGGTCGTCTCAAGCCCCAAAAATTATGAGAAAATTAGAGGCCCCAAATTTTTTCATAATATTATATATAAATATATAATTACAATCTTAGATCTAATGTGTATTTTGCCCAACGATTAGAGCTATTCGTAATAGTTAAAAAGGGTAAGTGATCGAATCCCGTTCATGTTCTTCTTTTTTATCTCTTTCTTCTTCCTTGTTTTTCTTTCCTTCTTTCTTTTTGTTTTTCTTTCCATCTCTTTCTTCTTTCTTTTTGTTTGAATTAGGCCCTTCACCAAATTAACTCTTTTTTTAAACCCTTAACATTGAATCTAAATTTTTACAAGTTTTTTTTCCCTTTTTACTACTAGTTTTTTTTTTGTTCTTTTCAGATCCTAAATCCAAAATTTTTACCAATGTTTTTTAATCTTAAAGCTAAATCTATATTAAAAGGGCCGCATTTTTATCATTTTTTTTTCTTTTTAAACCGTAAATTTAGATTGTTACCAATTTTTTTTAAATCCTAAATCTAAATTATTTTACCAGTTTTTTTTTAATTAATTCCTAAATCTAAATCTATATTAAAAGGCCTCTGCGTACATGCCACAAAAAGAATCACCCTTTTGTTTAATTGTAATTCTATATCTAAATATATTCTAAGACGAAAAATATTTGTTTTTTTTAATTTATAATCTTAAATTCAAATATATTATAATTATAAGATGAAAAGTATGGTCTCATTTTTCTTCTCGACTTAGGCCACTAAATCATTAGAATCGGCCTGCTTAGATGTATTAGATTATATATAAAATTTCAATTCCTAAAATATCTTTTAATTAGTTACCATACATTGTGTAAATATTTTATAATAAGATTTTTAATTTATATCTATAAGGTTATTTTAGTTTGCAATTTTTAATAATTATGTATATGATATTATATATCCCATTTGCATGGTGTCATGTATTATACTATATAAATAGTTAACACATGTTGTGCTCTTACATAATCACGAGCTTTATTATTACTAGTAATTATAATATTAGGGTGTCATACGTGTCTATTGCAATCTTATACTAACTAGCAAATAAGCCATAAGAATTTAATTGGAAAAAATAAGAGAGAGAGAGAGAGAGAGAGAGAGAGAGAGAGAGAGAGAGAGATGATATGAGAGAGAAAGAAACACGTAATGTGTTTGCTTCATTGTTGAAAAATAGTGTAAAGTCGTTGAACCCAACCTCATATTTCTAGACGTTCTTGATATTTCTAGAAGTGCAGCCTTTCGTAATGGCCGTAGTTTTCGGCGAATAAATAAGGGACATAGACTCTCATCTCGGATGCGATTCTCGATTCCACATTTCATATTTTAATTTGTATTATAGGATCGAATTTATGATTAACTTTTTGTTAATTTTAATTTATCGTGCTTTCTTTAAATTTTACGTTGATTAGTTGGGATTGATTCTACTAAATTAGAATTTATATTTATTTTATAATATTTAATATTCAGAAAAAATGATTGTTATGATTGGTTATTTTATAAATATGATTTATAATTTTTAAAATTACAATCTCGTCATCTCACTTTATCCATTTTATGTGGTCTAGTCTAAATATTTAATTTTTTGAGGAATTAAACAGCTTAAGATTAATCTACATTTGAAGTGGAAAGTGATAGTATTTTTTTTTATTTTCTCCTAATTGAATTTCGGTAATTGATAAATTAATTGTTATAGTTGATCACTCTGTAGGGCATTAAAATGTGGAGGAAATGTGAGGAATCGCATTTAAAACATATCAAATTGGAAGTTTAAGATAATTAAAGATTATATTTAAGTGTTAATCAATTCAGCATAATATCTTATGCACAAAAGTGGATTTTGAGCCCACACGCGTTCCCACCCGCCCATGCTAGTACCCGATCTCGTGCTCGGATTTCTGACTTCGGGGGCAGATTTAGATATGCGGATACCGATCTCAAGCTCAATTGAGATCTAGGCATCCATCCGACCGTGTGTGCCCATGAGATGGTGTCCCGGCTCCCGGCAATGGGGTGTTGTAACCTCATGAGATTACACGCATGAGGTTGATGGCAACCGCAGTAACTCTTTAATTTAGGTGAATCTGTGTTTATGAATAGGACACTCCGACATACTAGATCTGACTCGTGATCAAAAGCATATTCTGATTTCTGCATACATCCATTAAGCATTCATGTACTCGCATTATTCTAGTTCGTCGAAGCCTTCTAAAACTGTGGTATAGAACGAGATCCGTTTCAAGTATGTCAAACCCAAAATAGTTGCCGTGACGTATATGTGTTGCGGAGATAGGTCTCCTTCATGAGATTGTCTCTAGTTCATCAAACAAGACAACTAGTTTGCTGTTCAAATTATTGGAATAAAAATCCAATTTATTTTATTATTCCGTATTTCATTTCATCCTTCTTGTATTCTATTCTATTATGCCCTTCTACATTTCTCGTATTACATGTCAAAACCTGAATTTAAGAAATTGTAATACTTTATAAAGACAAAAAGCTTATTGACACCTTTTTAATAAGCATGGGGGATTTACCCATAGTTTAGTTATAATATTTTATATTTCATCAAAAATTCAAATTTGAACATGTAATTTGAAATGGTAAGTAAAGTCAAATTAGGAATACCTCAACTAGAAGACCACTTCTTTAGAAAATGTCAATGTTTCAAACCATTCAATCTAATTTATAAATAATTGTGATTAATGCAAGTGTGCCGACCTCGTTACGCAACAATATTAAATCAACTTGCCTCAATCCTAATTAATTATTATTTTTTTGATTGTTTGTAATAATTAATTAGGATTTCCTTAACAATTGAAAAATATTTTAATAGAATAAATAGTAGTCAATTTTGGGCGTAACGGCCAGCTCACACTGCATTATTACACATTAAATAAAATTGAGTTGTGTGTTGGCTGCTTTGCTATAAATTTCCTATATTTTGTCGATTTGATTAGCTACACGTGTCTGTAATAAAGAGACAACATTGGTACATTTGCTCGAGTGATGCCACACAAGTGGTGACAAGGAGGGACGAGCATTTGGATAAATTCCGTTCCTGCATCGAATGTCGGGGTGAGTATTCAGTTTTTCGGTTTGGTTCGGTACTGAAAATGTTAAAATAAAAAAAAAATTATTTTTTTAAAAATAGAACCGAACCGAATTTATGATCGGAACTGAACCGAACCGAAATAACTGAATTTTTTTCTTAAATTTTCTGTTTTTTTTTGCTTTAAATTCTCTTCATTCGATATAATTAAATATGTACAAGTATGAATTAACTAATTATTAAGATTCAAGTTCAAAAAATACCAATAAACAATTGAATAAAATCAAAAAAGGTGTAACTTCCAACAAAGCAAATCCGAATAAACTATAAAGTCTAACAAAATCGAGTATTCTTATTGCTAATATATATAAATTCAGTTTTTCGATTCGGTTCGGGTATTTTTTTTCTCTAGACCGAATCGAAACCGAAAATTGAATTTTTGCTAGAAAAAGAACCGAACCAAACTGAATTTTGAAAAGAATCGAACCGAAAAAACTGAACTAATTTGGTTCGATTCGGTTCTCAGTTTTAGCTACTTTTTGCTCACCCCTATCGAATGGACTTAAGAAAGTCGAGAGCAGTTGAGATTCAAGGGTTATTTGTTTTCATTTATAATTGATTTTTTTTTTAATTTTCTACCATTTAAAACACCGAAAATATGTTTGTTTTATTAATGTTTGAATTTCAGTTTTCACTTTTTTCATATTGTATCTTCTAATCTCAACCACAAATTAAAATTGAAAAAAAATAATCAAATAAACATATTTTAATTTTTCAAACTCATAACTCTTAACATTAACTCATTCATTATAAAAAAATCATTACATTTTTTCAAAAACCAATACACCTCGTAAATTGAGTTGAAAATTTGAAAATTAATATTGAAAATAAAACCAAACATCCCCTTAAAACTCCGCTATTATTTTCCACATCAGATCACTCGTGCCCGTTCTCTTATCACATCTCCTATGCCAAATTTTATTTTTGAATTTTTTTACAATTTAATTTAATTTAAACTTTTTATTTAAGGTTTATATATCCCCAATTATGATATATTAAAAAGAATTAATTATAACATACAGAATGTAACACGGGAGGGCACGGGAATCTGCTCCCATTATTTTCTCACCAAATGTTATAAAAATGGTATTTTTTTCCCGAAATGGGCCTTAATAGTGGCCTGTTTATGATATTTACTTTGGGCCCTAATGAGTATATACTCAGCCCATTCCCACAATCATCAAAAAAGTTAAAAGTAAAAGGCTCCTCGAACAACTTCGTGATTAAGATATCATGAATTCAAATCCTACCAACGTAGCATAGTCGTGAGCTAAAAAATGTCCGTTATACGTTATAACTAAAACGTACGTACATTCACGAGTATTTCTAAAAAGTTAAAATTAAAAGGCTCCTCGTTCAACCTCGTGATTGAATTCGAATCCGACCAACATAGCATGAGCTAAAAAAGGTCCGTTATACGTTATAGCTAAAACGTACGTATATTCACGAGTATTTACACCCAACCCAATAATACAAACACCACCACACACACAAGTTGTATGATACAAATGAAGCAAAATATATATAAAGCCACAATGCACTCTAAGTTCTAACCATGCTTATCTCCATCAAAACCCGGTGCCTCTCGAGGCGTGTGCGCTTTCGTGTACACCCGGTGCCGCCTCTCTCTCCCGTATATCACCCAAAACAGTAGGGACAGCATAACCGCGACGGCAACCATCACGAGCCCGATATAAATCCACTGGCTGTACTTCCTCAGCCCCGGACAATGTGAGGTCTCGATGGCGGTGAATGTTTGTCTCACGAAAGTACAGTCTTCGAGATTAACTAGGAAAGGACCGTACCGGTATAATCCATAGCTCACGTTCACTCCGACAGTCATCTGCCCGTAGATTGACGGAGTGAGACGGCCCGTGGTCGTGCATCTGCCATTCCCTGATGTTTGACAGACATAGCCACCCCACACCTGCATTGTTGTTACATTTTCATATTTTTCAATCACATTATATTGGGTAGCACAATCCATATATAGTACTCCCTCTGTTCCCATTTTGATAGGCCGGTTGAGATCTTTCACGAAGATTAAGAAAAAGATTGAAAAGACAATTAATCAAGAAACTTCCTAATATACCCCTATTTATTTATTTAATAATGAATTAATGCTTAATGTAAACATATTAAATAGGGGTATATATTAGTAAATTAGCTAAATATATATATATAAACATGTCTATATATCGGGACATCCCAAAAATGCAAATAAACTTTTCAAAATGGGACGGAGGGAGTAATAGAATGGAGTACCTGTGTAGCATTGTTGAGATCCACTTCACCGGGTGCACAAGCTCGATCACTGAGGTCAGGATTGAACGGATTGCATAGGTTTGGCACGAGCGGGCCCGATTGATTGTAGTAGATTGGCAGGAAGCTCGGAATATTGTTCTGGTTCGAGATGTTCGTGATGACTGTGTTCATTAAAGTGACTAATTGTGATGTTACTTCCTTGCTCTTGGTCAAGGTCTCTTGGGCCGTTGCGTTGTCCACACAAGGCAATATATCATCGAGAGCTGTACGAGCAGTCGGGTTTTGGACCCACTGATTCATTGCCACGCATGTATCTCCCGCTACACTGAAATTAGAAAAATGAAGAAAAAAATATGATCCAAAGTGAAGTGGTTCCACAAGAGCGCCCCGTTATAGTCGTGATATACATACTTGTGTAGAAGAAGAAAAACCCCACAAAGCACGAATGTTCCGGTTACAAGAATCCATCCGGTGATCACCATGCTGCAACGGGAAACGGACACATTAGGCATACGTTCGTGTGTCGTGGTGAGAGTAACGAGGTTCTAAGAAAAGAGCTGTTCAAAACTCACAGGTAAACAAGAGCTTGCATGCCAAAGATTGAAAACACTGAAACAGCAAAACTCCAAAAGTGAGATTGGTAGAAGTGGAGAAGTATGGCGATGCTAAACTTTCTGCATCGAGTAAATTCAAGAAATCGGAAGAGGCATTACCGAATCCGAGAAACGTGAGAAGAAGCATAACAGCGGAGAGTATAATGAGAGCCAATCTCCTGCAAGAAAACACACACATTCACTTTCCACTCATCAGAAAAAAGACTATGATCTCACTCTTGATTGGCAATGACTTACACTGATTGAATTAGATCCTTGATCTTTTCTGAATTATCCTCGGTCTTAGTCGAGAGGGTGCTGGCCGAAGAGTTTATCTTCGTTTGGATGCTATCAATGTCGCCTTGGACATTAGCAGGCAGAATCACTTGATCCACATTGATTTGCTTGGCTGCAGCCAGATATCCCGACACATTCCTAAGACTCTCGGATGTGGTATCCGCCTGATACACGACGTATTCCAAAGTGTTGATAGTGCTGCTGTGAAACTTCCCCTGGCCAGTGTACAAGATGACACATCCGACACTGAAAAGGTAGCATCATAACAAAATGACTCACCACAACAACAAAAAATGCATAAAAGCAAGAGAAAGTAATGAGAGAGAGGGGGAGAGAGAGAGGGGAGGGTATACATTGCAGCTATGGTGAAGAAGGTGAGGAAAACGAGAGAGAGGGCATAAGCAAGTCGAGAATAGCCGTAAGGCTCCCTTCGGCAGCAGCAGAAGCAGAGGCATATGATAGTCAAGCAAAGCCCAAATATGACAAACCAGATTGCAGCAACAACAAAGAAAGGAACAGCAGTGTATGCCACAGACTGCAATCAAAAATTTTTGAAGCCAAGAACTGGGATTATATTAATTATATTCGGGAAATTAGACAACCAAGAACTTGAAGAAGAAAGAAATGAAGCATGTCTAGCAAGGGAGTGAGCAACCTCATTAGCAATCAAATTATTCATATTGATATAAGTAAAAAAAAACACACAAACTTAACTATCTTTTTCATCCAAGAAAACACCAACACATTCAATAGCCCCACAACCACATATTATATATACATATATATGTATATATCAATATCATCACCATGGGCACAAACAGCATAAATTCTCTCTCTTTCTTGAACTAATATATAAACAAATCAAATCAAATCTTCCCAAGAAAGATGATCTAAAGTAGCCTGAGCTCAAATGGGCTTTCATGAACTAACTAATAAAAAGTAAAAAAACAAGAAATCAAAGAAAACACCAACACATTCAAATGATTCAATAGCCCCACACCCACATATTATAGACACACACACACACACACACACATATATGTATATGTATATCAACATCATCATCCTGGGCACAAACAGCATAAATTCTTTCTCTTTCTTGAACTCATAAGAAAAATAAAGTGAAATCAAATCTTCCCAAGAAAGATAATCTAAAAGCAGTCTGAGCTCAAATGGGCTTTCATGAACTAACAAATAAAAAGTAAAAACCAAGAAATCAAATCTAGCTTACAGCCCAGTAATGGCGATTGCTGATGTTCCACCCTCCTCTGTAGTCATGAAAATTGTCGAGAGGGTCTCTCCTCTGAGTTCTCTTTGCAGCTAAAATCAGAGTTGTGTTTACTTCGTCACCACTTGAATTATCTGCAAGAACTCTCTCTCTCCCTCTCTCTCTCCTACCCCACCCCACCACCCCACCACCACTCTCCCCTGCACACAATTTCAAGAAACTCAAACTTCAAAAAAAAAAAAAAAAAAAAAAACCCGGAAAAAACAGATATCAAATGAGAAGAATTAATTTACTTACCTGAAGCTGGAAAAAGGGTTTCTTCCCCTAATGCCGATGCAATAAATGCTGCGGTAAGAAATGAGATAAGCAGCAGAGATCTGAAGCGAAACATTCTTGAAATTAATTAATTAATTAATTAATGGGTTTAGTTTCCCCTATTTTTCTGAAAAAAATCAAAATGTAGCAAGTTTCTGCAGAATTCTTGAATGGAAAGCTCCTATTTTGAGGCTTCGAAAACACTCGAACTCATTCTCAGTGATGAATTATGATCACTGCGGCTACAAAATTTCAAACTTGATCACTCAACTGCGTGTGCGACAGGTGGCGACCAATCGAATCAGTCCAATCGACCTATATAGTTGGAAAAAGTCGAGCCCAGCTCGAACATACTCATAATCAAATTTATTTAAAATCATATCAACTTTAAAATCTTAGAGTATTATCAATCTAGAACCTAAAAAATAGGTAATTTATCGATTCAGAACTCGAAAAATGAAAACTCTCAATTCAGAATTCGAAAGATGAAAACTCTCAATCCAGACCCTCAAAAATCACGAATTTTGATTTTTAAAATTTTTTTAATTAATCTTATATTAATTTTTCAATGAAAACTCCTTCATTAATTATCTATTAAATCTAATAAATAAATTTTTAAAATTAATTAAAAATTAAAAAGTAATCAAAATTCGTGATTTTTGAGGTCTTGGATTGATAGTTTTCATCTTTCGGGTCCTGGATTGAGAGTCTTCGTCTTTCAGGTCCTGAATTGATAGATTACCCATCTTCCAGGTTTTGAATCGACAATTTTCTTAAAAATTTTGATTGAGCTTGTTTGGATATCTATCGAGTTTAGCTCGAACGAATTTTAATCGAGCGGGAACACAAGTTGATCTCGGGTAGTCGGATATATTTATACATGTTTCTTGAAATTTTACTTATCGACTTTGAGTTCGGGCCGAACTTTATATCTTATTGAACACAAAAATTATGTTCAAATGTGTTGATATGTTTATTGAATCGAGCTTTTAACGAATGAGCCCGGATCGAATATCGAGTTATTACGTGGGGTAGGCTATAAATATTGAAATATATAAGATGTAATTGCCACCACATTTGGTAGTAATTAATCAACGAAAACTACAGCTTCTTACAATCTCACTAATTACTGCATTTATTATCGCCACTTTTTATAATAATCAACCAAATTTGATGGCCTAGTTGAAAATGCTAATAATAATAATAATAATAATAATAATAATAATAATAATAACTCGACTTTTGACAAATCCCACTTTCGAAAATTAAACAAATTAAACCTCAATTTGAGTGCGCATCTCATTCATTTAAGGCATCATCAAAATAAAAATTATGCTAAAATCAAATCGGAATATTACACTTTGATACCCGAATTTTGTATTCTTAAAAAATATTTCCTCTATCCTGATTATATAGTCCCTTTTCTACTCGCACGTGAATTAAAAATATTTATGAAAACAAGAAATAAAAAATAAACTTCCAACTTTAACCTTATTTAATGAAAATTAATAAAATTTAAATTTTAGCTCAACTTTAATGTAGTAATTTTTTGAGACAAAGAAAATATACAATTAATGAAATGAAAAGAATTGATCAAAGTACATACAAATTAATTAAGTTGGTCAATTTTAATTAATGTTTCTCTTTTTTTTTTGTAAAAAAAGCATTTAAGATTTATAATTTTCACAAACTTAAATGTTTAATTTTTATAATTTTCAAAACCTAATAAGGGTATAATTGTAAATTCATATTAAAAATAACTCTACTCATAGTAATGAGACTATATAATCGGGACACCTCAAAATATAAATGTGGACTATATAATCGGGACGGAGGTATTGGAAATATATTTATTGAATATATTTTCCTAGATTTGTTGTTGTATTTTCCTTATGTTCTCTTGTGTATAAATACCCATTTGGGTTGTGTACTCTGATTATTATTCTCTCATAATTCCTATATGGTATCAAGCCAGCCTAGGGTTTGATTGAAACCCTCCCTCCACCCCCCACCGGCGCCGACAGCCACGACAGCCGCTCTCTCCCTCAAAATTTTTCCGATCACTCTTGCCAACTCGTCATGGCAAATCCATCGGATGTCATCCCCATTCATGCGGCTACACATATTTCCCACAAACTTGATGCTTCCAACTACTCTTCGTGGAAGTTTCAATTCGAAGCAACCCTTAAAGGATACGACCTTCTTGGCTTCCTTACCGGCGCAACGCCTTGCCCCGCCGCCACTGTCACGGCCGACGGCACGACCACAGCCAACCCTAAGTTTATTTATTGGGTTCGTCAAGATAATATTCTCCTAGCGGCTATCATCGGATCTATTTCTCTCTCGTTGATCCCCTTCATCAACAAGGCCAAAACGTCCCAGGAGGCATGGGACATCCTTGCGGCCACGTACGGCAAACCCTCGCGCGGGCGGATCCTCTCCCTCAAGCACCGCTTGCAAAACATGACGAAGGGCTCCCAAACCATCGAGCAATATATGCACGGCATCAAGTCCATTCTTGAAGAACTCTCTTTACTTGGTGCTTCGGTAGATTCGGATGATCTTCTTATTCGAGTTCTCCATGGACTCGATGATCAATACAAGGACCTTGCAAAGGCCATCGAAGTCCGTGAAACCCCGGTCACGTTTGAAGAGTTGCACGAGTTGCTAATAAGTCAAGAGGCCAAGCTGAACATTTTTTCTCCACCACCAGCTGGTCCGCCGGTAACGGCGTTTGTCACTGGCCGAGGCTCATCATCGGGACACCCCTCGCGCAACTCCGGCCACACGTACCAGCCCAAGCAACGGGCTCCCGAATCCTCCTACCAGTCCAATCAACAGCGATTCTATGCGACAAACGGACCCTCAAACCCTAGCCACCTGTATAAAGGCAAGTGCCAATTGTGCGAGGAGCCGGGGCATTCCGCAAAGCGATGTCCGAAGTTTGTCTCCAACCCTGCTGCTGGTCAGCCCCGTGCTGCAGCCCCCCATCAGCTCATACTGCGGCTCATCCCTCCGCTTCGGCCACGACCGAATGGATTCTTGATTCTGGTGCCTCTCACCACATTACCACCGACTTGGCAAATCTTTCACTTCATTCTCCGTACGAGGGGGAGGATGATGTGATCATTGGTAACGGTTTAGGGTTATCCATTACTCATTTTGGCACTTTACGCACTTCTACAACCTTGAATTTTGATAATACGTTTTGTGTACCAAAAATGCATAAAACACTCATCTCGGTCGCTCAGTTGTGCCAAAATAATAATGTTGATGTGGTGTTTACTGCTTCTGACTTTCAGGTGAGGGACCGTCAAACGGGGGCCACCATTCTCAGCGGAGTTCGTAAAGATGGGGTCTATCACTGGCCGCGTACCTCGGGATCAGCACCCTCTGCCCTCACGGCAACCTCCAAAGTGTCGTCTTTGTGGCACATGCGCTTAGGACACCCCTCTTCCAAAGTGCTGCGTCACATTGCTAGTTCGTCTAGGTTATTCTCGAGTCCTGTTTTTGAATATTCGTGTGTTTCATGTCAAGTAAACAAAAGTCACAAATTGCCATTTGCTGATTCTAGTTTCTTTTCTACTTCGCCTTTGGAATTGATTTTTTCCGATGTTTGGACATCTCCAATATTATCGAATGATGGTTTTAAGTATTATGTGATTTTTGTTGACCACTTTACCAAGTACGTTTGGCTTTATCCGCTTTCTCATAAATCTGATGTACTTCTTACCTTTATCCAATTCAAAAACTTGGTTGAAAATTATTTCCAACGAAAAATTATCACACTTTTCTCTGACAATGGCGGAGAGTTTATCGCTCTTCATCCTACCCTTGCTGCCAATGGAATAACTCACCTCACCTCCCCACCCCATACCCCCGAACACAATGGCTATGCCGAACGAAGGCATCGTCATATTGTCGAAACGGGTCTTGCCCTTCTTCACCAAGCCTCCATTCCCAATGATTTTTAGCCGTACGCTTTCACTGCAGCTGTGTACCTCATCAATCGTATGCCCAAAGCTAACTTATCTATGGTCTCCTCATATGAACGCTTGTTCCATCGTCCCTCCAACCTCACTCGTCTTCGTGTGTTTGGGTGTCTTTGTTTTCCATGGCTTCGTCCGTACTCGAGTCACAAACTTGATCCTCGCTCACGCCCGTGTATTTTTCTCGGATACTCGCTTACACAAAGTGCCTACATTTGCTTCGAACCTGCCACGACCAAAACCTTTGTTTCCCGCCATGTTCAATTCGATGAAACCACATTCCCATATCGTCAGCTTCTCCCTACTCCATCTGCCGGCCTCTCGCCGTCCGACACCAAATTGCCACAAGTGTCTGTTCTTCTTCCGATACTCCCGGCCACCCCATCTGCTGCTGATGCTCCTCCCCTCCCCGCTGACGATCTCCCACCTATCGAGCCACCTGATCATCAGCAGCCTGCGTCGCCTCCGTCACAGCCCCGGGATCCGTCCCCCCCGCCACCGCCGCCACCGGTTCATCCCATGCGCACGAGGTCGCAGAACCAAATCTTCAAGCCGGATCGTCGCTACGCCATGGTTGTTACCACGACTGATGTTGAGCCGTCCAATATTACTTAAGCCCTCAAGGATTCGAGGTGGCGGGCTGCTATGACGGATGAATTTGTTGTGCTTCAACGCAATCAGACATGGGAATTAGTACCGCCGAAAGAGTCTCAGAACATTGTTGGGTGCAAGTGGGTGTTCCGTGTGAAGCGACATGCCGATGGCTCTCTTGATCGCTACAAAGCTCGTCTAGTAGCGAAAGGTTTCCACCAACGACCGGGTGTGGACTTCTTTGAGACTTTTAGCCCTGTCATTAAACCTGCCACTGTTCGCTTGGTATTGAGTATTGTGGTCTCTCGGGGTTGGTCACTTCGGCAACTCGACGTCAATAATGCCTTTTTACAAGGCCGGCTAGAGGAGGAAGTTTATATGGCTCAACCTCCGGGGTTTGTTGATCCGACTTCGCCCTCTCATGTTTGTCGCCTCAAGCGAGCCATCTATGGACTTAAACAGGCTCCTCGCGCTTGGTATGTTGAATTGAAACAATTTCTTATCGATATGGGATTTGTGAACTCGAAATCTGATACATCCCTCTTTGTGTTTCATCATGCCGATATTACTGCTTATTTCCTTGTATATGTCGATGACTTGATTCTTACCGCTAGTGATGATTATTTTATCTCTCGAGTTGTTGATTCTCTTGCCAACCGTTTCTCTATAAAGGATTTGGGGCTCCTCTTGTACTTTTTGGGTATTGAAGTTCAACGTAATGCTGGTGGTTGTCTTCTCTCCCAACGTAAATACACTCTTGATCTATTGGCAAGGTTCGACATGCTTGCTTCGAAGCCGGCTTCTTCGCCGCTGCCCGCCTCTTCGCGACTTTCTCTTGAGGATGGAACGGATCCGACCGATTCTACACGATACCGGCAGGCTATAGGTGCTCTTCAATATTTACTTATCACCAGACCAGACTTAGCGTTTGTCGTGAATAAGCTCTCTCAATTTATGCACGCACCCACTGAGACGCATTGGGGAGCCGTCAAACGACTCTTGCGGTACTTGAATGGCACACGGCACTTTGGGCTTCATCTTCGTTCTCATGGTTCGCATGATCTTCACTGTTTTACTGATGCTGATTGGGGGGGAGATTGTGATGATCGATCATCTACGGGTGCATTTGTTGTTTTCCTGGGACCCAATCCTATTTCTTGGTCATCCAAGAAGCAGCGAACCATTGCTCGCTCATCTACAGAGGCTGAGTATCGTGCCATCGCAGCAGCTTCGGCCGAACTTGTTTGGCTCAAATCGGTACTCAGGGACTTACATGTGGACATTCTCTCTACACATGCCGTTTACTGTGATAATCTTGGGGCGACGTATCTTTCTGCAAATCCAGTGTTTCATTCCCGTATGAAACACATAGCTATTGATTATCACTTTGTCCGTGACTTGGTTCAAACATCTCAGCTTCGTGTTGCTCATATCTCTGCTTCTGATCAGCTGGCGGATGCTCTCATCAAGCCACTTCCGGCCCCCCATCTACGCTTACTCATGTCCAAGATTGGCGTTTCTGACGGCGCGCCATCTTGAGGGGGCCTATTGGAAATATATTTATTGAATATATTTTCCTAAATTTGTTGTTGTATTTTCCTTATGTTCTCTTGTGTATAAATACCCATTTGGGTTGTGTACTCTGATTATTATTCTCTCATAATTCCTATAGGAGGGAGTATATTTTTTTTTCAAAATTAAAATCTAACATTTGATCAATTTTCTAACCCTGAAAATCTTATATAATTGATTATATTTTAATAGGATTAATTATCTCAAAAATAATGAACTTTGAGCTTAGTTGCAAATTTAACATGAAGTTTAAAAATAGGCAATTAAGACAATAACTTTGAATTTGTTTGTTATTTAACATTCCTAAATTTTTATAAAACAAATTGACCTCTAATCCAACATACAATTTGCTCGTCTCTTCGAGCCTGTCATGACTCAACCACCAATTTCAAAGTGATCACAATTGTATGTTGGATTGAAGGTCAATTTGTTTTATAAAAATTTGGGAATGTTGATTAACACACAAATTCAAAGTTGGGATTTTAATTGTCTACTGTTAAGGTTCATGTTAAATTTGCAACCAAGTTCAGAATTCGTGATTTTTAAGGCAATTAACCATATTTTAATATTATATTTTTCCAACGGCGTGAAAAGGTTTTAAAATACAACCAATTACGTACGATTATCGAGTCGTAAAAAAGATTAAATATTGAGTTTGTAATTTTTTTGAAATATATGTACTATTTCGTTATTTTTGTATAAGATAACCAAACTATAAGTATCAAAGTGTAATTTATACAAATCACGCTCTAAGTTATATTTGATGCTATTTCGATTATTGGAATCGTCTAATTTTTGAGTGGTAAATAAATTTTAAACTAGTCCCAATTCAAATTATATTCTAGTATATAATTCAATGTCGACATAAATTAAATTGAGAGAATATTTTTAAAGTTTGCAAATTGATTAGTTGAATCAAATCAAGAAATGGACACATAAATTTTAGAAACCAACGACAATGTAACAAGTGGAGGGGTTGTGCTTGAATTTAGTGTCATTTTTAACTGTTTTTTTTTTCAATTTATTTTTATTTTATTGTTTTAGAAAAAGAGGGGAACATGCAGCATCAATCAAGATTTAAGGTCCACGAATTAAGTATTTAAATAATGATTAAAATAATAATTAAATACCTTATCTCTCTCATAAATATCTCAGTCCAGGTGCGATATGAATTTTTAGTTGTCGGTAATACCATGCAAACACCGTATTAAATTTATTGTGACATTTCTCGTCTGGGCACGTCTAGTGTGCACTGAGTTCATATCAGATGGTCGACGCATCGATTAAAAAATCCGTTAAAATCAGTATCATTCATAACACTAAAAAGTATCAATTTTAAAGTTTAAAAATATCATTTATATCATTAAAAAGTATTGATCAGGAAAAAAAAAAAAGAAAAAACTGTTAAGATTAGTATCAATCTAAACACTAAAAAATATCATTCAAAGTTAAAAAGGAAATGTGTGTGTGAGAGAGAGAGAGACGCGTGTAGGTTTCCTTCAACGCTAAACCAAGAAATACGTTGATTAGTTTAACGTGTAAAGAATGATTGATGCTGATGCTGCCAAAATTATGAAATACCTAACTCATCAATTATCATATTCAAATTCAATACATACATCTGTCACACATTTCTTTACTTTACACCTTTACATTATTTACGTAACATGAGTTGTAGTCTCCCAATCTTTTTATTTTTTATTTCATTAATCTTTTGGCTTTAATAATATATATATATATATATATATGTATGTATGTAGATGTAGGGGTAAATTATAATGAACATTGTGTTTGATGTGAGAAATGTGTATTAAGTTTGTTTACTGTGATTTTATTGTTTACCTTGATCAATTTTAGTGCTGATTAACGCTAAATACAATTAGCAAAACACGACAAGATAAACAATAAAAATTAAAAAAATAGGACTAAAACACAATAGTACAAACAATAAAATTAACAAAAAATGTAAATGTAAATTGTGGAACTATTCACTAATATTGGGTTTTATTTCTTCCATAAAATGATATATATAGTTTTTTTTCCCATTTCGTAGATATATATAATCACATTTCTCTTTCCTTTTTTTACAACGTTGAACATAAATTTAATGCAACATATATAATAATAATAATAATAATAATAATAATAATAATAATAAAATGACCATACTATATGTTGGCAATATTGAAAAATAATAATGAAGAAAATAAGAAAAGAAAAATTAACGTGGTTGATTTGATATCCTTGTCTTTAGGGTTAGGTGTTGGGCACTCTCAAAATTTGAATTTTATATATGCTCAATAAATGGAACAAAATAGTGACCTATATCTTATTCACAATAATTTATAATAATAATTATTATTATTCAACCTCCATCAGCATGTTCTACTCTCTTCGTAGGATTTTAAATGACAATTACTTTTGTATAGTCAATATTTGGTGAAATTTAATTTTGATAATTTTGTTACAATAATTTACTATACAAAAAAATTGTGACATGATGATCATAGGTTTATGAAACAATAAAATAAGTAGGAAACTTTAATCTCCATCGTGTATGAGATTACTTTATGTGAGGAAACTCCAAATAGTTTTTTACATATTTTTTGTATCAAAAATTTTGTTTTTTTTAGAAATATTATTATGCATGACTTTAGCATAAAAATGTTTAACCATTATTGAGAGTTTATGGCAACTATAAAGTTTGCATTCAAACATAGAGTTGGCCCACACCAAAAGACTAAAAAGTGATTTGATAACCTTAATTTAATTTGGGAATGTGTTTTGTTATTATTGAAACAACAAGAAAAGAAAAGCAAAAGTTACTTGTTTTTTAAGGGTAAATACCATATTCTATTCCAAACTTTCAACAAAGTTTAAATTATATTCCAACATTCGAAAAATTATAAATTATATCCCAACCATTTATTTTGTATTCAATTTTATCCCAAAATTCAATTTCGCGCGCCTGAAAATCATGTCATTTTCATAAAATAAAAAAAATACATGGAAATAATATTTTACATGTGTAATTTGAATTTATTTACACCGATTAAAAACAAAGACTAAACTGGTGACACAGTATCATTTTGTCAAAAAACTGCCAGTAATTGCCTTTTGGTAAAGATTAATGAATTGTGGGCTTTGTTCACTTTTTATACTTATTTCCATATGATTTTCTCAATTATGATCAATCTCTCTTTTTGCTTAATTAGGTTTAGTCTTTATTTTTTTTAATCGGTGTAAAGAAATTCACATCACATATGTAAAATATTATTTCCACAATTTTTTAATTTTTTTTTACAAAAATACATGACACGTAAGTTTCCGGCGATCCATGTCATATATTTCTTGTCAGAATTGAGTTCTAGAATAGAATTGAAAACAATATAAAAGATTGGGATATAAATTATAATTTTTCAAATGTTGGGATAGACTTGAAACTTCATTGAAAATTTGTGATAGAACTAAATTATCATATTTAGTTTTGGGATATAATTTTTCAAAATATGTGGATAAAAACTCGTGCGAGACAATTTTGTAGGTCTAAATCTGTAAAATAAGTGTAAATTCAAATTCAAATATGACAATTTTAATTTTAGTCTCTATCACAATACTCTTTCAAATCTAAAAGTTTATTTGAGAATGTGGGCTTCCTTGCAAATCCATTTATGTAAATGCAATTTAACAAAGGCCCATAGACAATTATATTAGGCCAATTGATGGGCCTAGTAGAGGTGTAATAAAGTGTTTTCTAGATTTGTGGAAGAAGGTGGCTCATCACATTGCCAAGTGGCTACACAAGATCTAGGTTAGAGAGGTTCCACTTCATGTACTATTTTTTTGTTACAACAACAAATGTATGGTGCATGTGCATGTATGTACTATTTTTTTGTTACAACAACAAATGTATGGTGCATGTGCATGTATTGGTGAGCAAAAGTATCGTATTCATGAATATTAGCAATATCATAATTAAGTACTATAATATGTAAGCTTAAATTTCATATTGGGTAATCGGAAGTACGAGTATTATAGGGTTTCGATTTCAATATTTGCTCGATCCAATTTCATTTTGATTAACAAAGTATTTTGTCACGCGCAATTCTTTACCGGGGCAATCGCAACGACATTCCGGAATCTCACGATGCACTATACACCATCTTAAAGATCCGTATCGTTTATTTGACTTACAATACATTAGAAAGAGTGGTGATTCCAAAACCTATAGCCTGTGTGCTAGTGCATGTTCGGATTGAACTACGATTTTCAGGCCCGACCCACCAGCCCAACAATTGGCGGACTTTCTCGTTCTGTTTGGCCTATTTTGACATCTCTAGTTGTTCAAGATGAGCTTCCTTCTAATGTAACTCGGCCACAAATAATTTATCGGAAGATTAAATGCCGCCCAAACTCTGTTTTTTTTTTACATTTAATCAAAATACACATTCATGTAATGTTTTCTCAAAAGATTTTATGGGGATCCGTATAGCCATACTGAGGAGATATTAATTATTCATGATGCGTTATTTATTTTGACCTCCTACTATATTAATGATATATTTTAAAAAAACAATGTCGTTAACATAACAGGATGTAAAAATAAATATCACATCGCACAATTAATATATATACGGATCCCCAAAAAATATTTTGAGAAAATATTACATAAACGTGTATTTTGATTTATTTATTTTATATAAAATTCAGGTAGTGCCCATTCGGACGGCATCGAATCTTCCATAATTACGTAATTACCCTGGCGTCGCGATTATAGTAGGAATTTATTGATGGGCTTTTTTTCGAATATTTTCAAATTGGACTAAAATTCTATTGGGCTTTCTTATTGGGCCGGACAAAAAATGGGCCCAATCGAAACCCAGTATTTAAATATCCAATTCCAATTTCGCTGCCCCATTCTCAGCTGCTGCGGATTAGGGTTTCTTCTGCTGCTGCTGCTGCTGCTCTCTTCACCCTCACACACACGCACGCACACAGAGTTTGATAGCGCGCAGCCATGGCGGAGCAGGTAAATCTTTCTTCTATCAAGCACGCTCTCACTCTCGCTCTTCTTTTCTGTATCGTTCATGTTCGCGTGTGCTGAAAATTGATTGTATTTTGATTCGGTTTTGCAGACCGAGAAGGCTTTTTTGAAGCAGCCTAAGGTGTTTCTCTGGTGAGTTATTATTCGCGTGTTGTTAGATTTTTCAATTTCAAAATGCTTGTTGGAATGCGATGTGTGAATAAGTTTGGTAGCTCAAGCTGTGTTTGAAGGTCGCATTTCTCTATATCCTCTTCTTTTTAGTAATTGTATCGGAGAGATTTCTGTTTGCGTCTATTTTTTCCGTATGTTAGTGAGAAACTTCTTCGGAGATGTGATGGTTTGATTTAGGGTTTATGTTAATCGTTATTTTTTTATTGGATTTGTAGCTCGAAGAAGTCGGGGAAGGGTAAGGTGCCTGGAAAGGGTGGCAACCGCTTCTTCAAGAGCGTTGGGCTCGGGTTCAAAACACCGCGCGAGGCTATTGAAGGTGCAGTTTTGTTGATTATTTTTTACTTCCGTTTTCATTTTCTGCATTACTGTCGTTTGTTGTAAAAATATTAGTGTCATAGGATCTGGTAATCTGTCTGGTTATGCATTCTTTATTTCACTTGGTCTTGTTAATCGTGAGCAACTTTTGTAGTGTTTGTGCTGTTTTACTATTTGAAGCTTGTTTGAAAACTTAATTAGCTCAATGGGTATTGATTCAGAATTGAATGTTTTGGGAAATGCTGCTTTACCAGCAACATTTTTTACCATTGATTGAGTCTGTATGAATTCTTTAATGTGGTTTGATATGCACTCACATTTGTCTTTATTGTTCTTCAACTAAGAATCTCTGAGACATTACAGTTCTAGGTTGCTTTTGTATATTATTTTGGTTATTGTGCAGTGTTGATTCTGTTTAATTTGGCATTATTTCAATGTTGTCAGAACTGAATGTTTATGTACTCTCCTCTTGTTCACCTGACCTTGTCATTCATATTTTCCTCCTGTTTATCATACTTTTCTATGTTTTATTCTTTGAGTAAATCTCAATCTCCCAACACTTCAACTGATTTTTATTTTTGTAATATGGTCTATTCATTATTTTTTGTGCTCGTCAATTTCTATTTGATAATCTATACCACGTTTTGCAGGCACATACATTGACAAGAAGTGCCCCTTCACCGGTGATGTATCCATCAGAGGGCGTATCATTGCTGGAACTTGCCACAGTGCAAAGATGGTGAGAACCATAATCGTGAGACGGAACTACCTGCACTGGGTGAAGAAGTACCAAAGGTATGCTGTTTTCTTGTATGATGTTGCTTCTATGTTATTGGAGTTTTATCTGATTGTTTTATGTTGATCTATAGATACGAGAAAAGGCATTCCAATATCCCAGCACACATATCCCCATGTTTCCGTGTGAAGGAGGGCGACCATGTCACCATTGGTCAATGCAGGCTAGTGCCGCCTCATTCTTGTCAATCCCTTCGGCTAGAATTTCCGGAATATATTTCTGATGTGTTTCTGTGTTTTCTTGCAGGCCATTGTCGAAAACTGTGAGGTTTAATGTCCTGAAGGTGATTCCAGCCGGCTCTTCGGGTCTCGGGAAGAAGGCTTTTACAGCTATGTGAGTTAGGGAATATGAATTTTGCAGTTAATTGTTAAAACAGTTTTTGGAAGTGATGGATTTCGGACTTGTGTCGTTTCAGTTGGAACTATTATCTTCGACTTCTCAAAATATTGATATTTTACGAATGTTTACCTAGTTCTTTTGTGATAATTCTCAAATTGAGCTTTTGCTGTTTCTCCTTAAAGATCAGTGACACTATTTGTTATTATTATTGACTTGCTTTCAATTTAATTATCTCTAATCCATATGTTGAAAAATGAATTAAATTTGTTTGCAATGTGTGCTTTTATGTTCATAGACTAGTATTCATGTTTTAAAGCCTTTTTGTTCTATTTTAGTTTGGCCTTGTTTGTCAAGTACTAGATTTTCGACATGGCTGTTTGAAAGTGTTGTAGGATAAATGATTACATTTTTTAACTTGAAAAAAAGTTGACAATTGACATTTTGTTTATCTACAATTTTTACTACAAAGTGTTGTAGGATAAGTGATTCTTTCCACTTGGACTAGTTCTTGATGGTTGTTTCGGGTAAATTTGATAGTATGTTGGTTGCATTTCATCCTCATTTTTATATGTAATATAATTTTGCTATTTTAAGTTTTTTATGGGTCCTTGAAACTTCTAACATTTTTGTTGCTTGGTCATATTAAATATAAATTATGTTGAAATTTTTAAGTAGAATTATTAATTCAATACCTAGATGAGCAATCTATTAATTCAGTACATGAAAGATGGAATCTCTAATTTCTGGATTTGAAAGTTGAAAATTCTCATAATTTTTGTTTTTTTTATTTTGAATTATTTTTAATAATTTTGTTATTAGATTTAATAGATAATTAATGAAGGAATTTTCATTGAAAATTAATATAAAATTAATTGAAAATTTAAAAGAAATTAAAATTTGTTATTTTTGAGGTTGTGTATTGAGAATTTTTAATTTTTGGGTCCTAAATTGAGACTTTTCATTTTATAAATTTCCATTTTTCAGGTTTTTAATTGATTTTTTTTCAATTTTTTTAATTGATGTCGAAAATTTTGTTGTGTGACAGAGTAAACTAAATATAAATAATCAAATTTATTGGGTTTGGTAACACTTGTTAATAATAAATTACGGTATTTTTGCGACATGGGTGTAGAAACCTAGAACTAGAATGCCAAGAATTCATTAATGGATTATTTGATTTTATTTGCTTAAACAATTTGGTTACAAATTTGTTACTTTTCGCCGAATGTGACATTTTCCCTTTCTTAATTTATCTAATTCGTCAATTTTTGAATTGAATTCTACGAAACTATACGACAATTTACTCCGTCTCTTGTTCTATGCGAATTGCCCCTTTCTCCAATTCGCATTCATGGTTTAATAATTTACAACTTAAATGGAATTGCACTAAAATTTCATCATTGACCTCATAATTCTAAATTAAATTTTGCTTTCCTAAATGTCACAATCTCCTATACCAACTAGTATATCGCAAAAGTCAAGATTGGGGTTTAATTGAATAATATGACTAATAATACAAACAAATCCAAGTAATATAAGGTGTATATATATTACACTTGGCTTTCGACCTTGTCAAAAATCTAAGCCATGTATCGAGTAGCAAGCGCATCGGAGTTCTTAGTGATCACCGGAATTGGAATCTCCGACATAAAAATATCAAAGAAAGCATGGATCTTTCCCGGCCAATCCTGCACCATCTTCGACGTCTCTCCGGTGAACTACACCTTCGAGGTGCAGGCCATGAGCGCCGAGAAGCTCCCCTTCATCCTTCCGGCCGTCTTCACCATCGGCCCCCGCGTCGACGACGAAGACAGCCTCCTCCGGTATGCCAAGCTCATCTCCCCCCACGACAAGCTCTCCCACCACGTCAAGGAACTCGTGCAGGTAGGACTGTAAATGAGTCAAGTCGAGCCGAGCCCGAACATATATATGTTCAAGATTGTTTGAAATGATATTGAGATTTAAAATTTATATTTGAGCTTCTTTGATTATCTATCGAGTCGAGCTTTAATCGAGCCGAGCTTGAGTAGTTTGATAATTTTATACATATTTGTTCAATTTTTACGCCAAGCTCATCTCCCCCACGACAAGCTCTCCCACCACGTCAAGGAACTCGTGCAGATAAGGCTATAAATGAGTCGGGCCAAGCCTGTTCAAGTTTGTTTAAAATGATATTGACCGTTAAAATTTATGTTTAAGCTTGCTTCATTATCTTTTGGGTCGATCTTTAATCGAGCCGAATACAAGTTGAGTTCGAGTAGTTTGATAATTTTATACATGATAACTCAATTTTTACTTATCGAGCCCGAGTTCATGCCCGACTTTAAATCCGATCGAACACAAAATCATTTATGTTCAAACTTGTTTGATATGATTATCGGATCGAGCTTTTCAGCGAACGAACACGAGTCAAGTATCGAGCTATCTGGTTTGATTTTTCACAGGGCATCATCGAGGGGGAAACCCGAGTCTTGGCGGCTTCCATGACCATGGAAGAGATCTTCAAAGGGACTAAAGATTTCAAACAAGAAGTCTTCGAGAAAGTTCAGCTCGAACTCAACCAATTTGGGCTCTTGATCTACAATGCTAATGTGAAGCAGCTCGTTGATGTTCCCGGCCATGAATACTTCTCCTATCTTGGGCAGAAGACTCAAATGGAGGCTGCAAATCAAGCGAAAGTCGACGTTGCGGAGGCGAAGATGAAGGGGGAGGTGGGATCGAAGACGAGGGAGGGGCAAACGCTGCAGAATGCGGCGAAGATTGATGCGGAGACGAAGATCGTGGCGACGCAGAGGCAGGGAGAGGGGAGGAAGGAGGAGATCAAGGTGAGAACTGAGGTTAAGGTGTATGAGAATGTGAAGGAGGCGGAGGTGGCGGAGGCGAATGCCGAGCTTGCGAAGAAGAAGGCCGGGTGGGCGAAGGAGGCGGAGGTGGCGGAGGTGGAGGCGAGGAAGGCGGTGGCGCTGAGGGATGCGGAGCTGCAGAAGGAGGTTGAGCGGATGAACGCGTTGACGGAGATTGAGAAGCTCAAGGCTGAGTTCTTGAGCAAAGCTAGTGTTGAATACGAAACTAAGGTACATGAACACGAACGAGATCCTCTATTCCAAAATATTATATATATATATATATAAATGGTCAATTATCATGAAATGTGTAAGTTTTGACACGATTTGCAATTTTGACATAAAGTTTCAAAAATTGTTAGAGAAAATTATATTTTGATACTTGCATTTTGAATTTTTTTTTCAAAATCAATAAAACAATAGCATCTTTTTTTTCAAGAAAATTCGCAAATCTAATTTTTGATCAATTTTTTGGCCTAGAAATCATATTTAATTAATTATATTTTAATATTTATATTTCTCCAGCTCCATAAAAAATCGTGCAATAAAATAATGTTAAAATGCAATTATTTCGTACGATTTTCGAGGTGTAAAATTGATCAAATGCTAGATTTCTAAATTTTTTGAAAAAGTTGACATCGTTTTGTTAATTTTGAAAAAGTGAATTATTTTGGAAAAAAAATCTAAAATATAAATATTAAAGTGTAATTTATTTAAATTTGCATCTATAACGTAAACTTATTATTATTTTTTGGCAAAATAGACACTTCTAATTTTTAGTGTTTAGATGGAAAATATTTTTAACTAATAATAATTAAAAAGTCAAATCCAAAATTGTATGTTCTTCTTTTAATTATTTGTTTGGAGACAAAACGACGTTGTTTCGTGATGAAATGAAAAATATTTTAAATATCATCATGTCACGTCAGTTTTCGTTCGCCGGAAAAAGATTGGGATGCCTATATTATGCAAAAAATGCAAGTTTGTGTCCAAATTGTAAACCGTGTCAAAATTTATGTATTTAATCATCATTAACTCATTATAAATTAATGAACTTGATTTAATATGTGAGCAAAACAAATTAAACAAAGGTTCAAGAGGCAAACTGGGAGCTGTACAAGAAGCAAAAAGAGGCGGAGGCGTATCTCTACGAGAAGCAGAAGGCGGCGGAGGCGGAGAAAGCGGCGGCGGAGGCGGCGTTTTACCAGCGGAAACAGACGGTGGATGCGGATTTCTACGCGAAGAAGAAGGAGGCGGAGGCGATGGTGGCGATGGCGGAAGCGCAGCGGATTTACGTACGCAGCCTTATAGAAGCGGTGGGCGGCAGCTACGCGGCGGCGAGGGATTACTTGATGATCAGCGGCGGAATGTATCGAGAAATTGCAGAGATCAATGCGAAGGCTCTGCAAGGGCTGCAGCCGAAGATAAGCATTTGGACGAATGGAAATGAGGAGAGCGGCGCGATGAAGGAAGTCGCCGGCGTTTACAAAATGCTGCCGCCGCTGTTCAAGACGGTGCACGACCAGACCGGGATGGCGCCGCCGCCGTGGATGGGGAGCTTCACTCACTCCAACTCCAACGGCCAATAATGTGATTAAATATATATATATATATATATATATATATATATATATATATATATTATAATAATAATGTGATTGAAAATTGAGAAAAGTAAAGTGTGAGAAATAAGGGTGAGATCGTCTTACAGATCAAAATTTATTAAAATTCGAATGTACAGTATACATAATCGAACATTGAAAAAAAACTTATGAATGTGTATAGTTAAATATGAATTGTAATCATATGCTTAATCCGACTCGCGAATTTGAACTCGGGAAAACAGTCTCGTACAAGTATTTATCAAGAAATGATGTTTTAAACTCAACAACTAGCTCGGCTCGAATATTTAAATACGAATTTTAATCAGATGCTTAATCCGTCTCACGAATTTGAAGTTAGTAAAAGAGTCTCGTACAATTTTTTTTTTATCAAGAAGTGATGTTTTAAACTCAGCAACTAGCTTGTGCTCGAATATTTATCATAGATGGTCTAATGTCAATAATGCGGTTTCTTTGATTGGATATAAAAAAGGTTTAATCACACTTTTATCTAAATATTTTAAAAATTATATGTTGATGGTCAATATTTGCGTAAGGTAATAAATTTGGCACGAGAGCAAATTTTCGGCATTTGAAACCTGACTTGACTTGTCAGAATCAAGTAGATTGATGTATATTTTAGTTGTTTATACATCAATTTCCTTGATTCCAACAATCCATTTGAGATTGGAGATGCCAAAAGTTTGCCTCGTGCTAAATTTGTTAATGCAAACGTTCAAAACGCCACTATGTCGGGATATCTTATCTGTCTCTCCGGAAAAATGGATAGTATGAATATGCATTTAAAAAAAAAAATTATGACAAAAATGTCAACAACATCAAATATTAGGCATTAGAGTGTAATTAACCAATGAAAACTGAGATATGTAATTCTATCTTGAACTTCAGTTTATCTTGTAAAAATGTCACGACTTCAAAATACGTTAAAAAAATTCCCAACATTTTCACATTTCTAAATAATATCGCATGATAAATTTTACATCGGATTGCTAAAAGGCAAAAATCACAACGTAAACTAAGATTTTCCACATTATTTAAACAACGAATTCATGCCCGCGTGCTTTGTCAACAATTTGACACCGAGAATCGAATTCGATGACATTTTTGTAAAAATTTAGAAATATTCTATTTTTATTTTCCTTATTTTGAAGTTGACGACATATTTACAAAATTAAATTAATGTGGATTGATAACATAAATATATATATAATTAGCTAACATAAAATCTATTTGGATCAAAAGAAGGCCCAAATATTATTTCTCAGAAAAAAGAAAGCCCAATTAAGCTTTGTGGGCCCAAAACTGGGGCCCACATCCAGTCATTTTCCCGCCATTTGTGGCCCCACTTTACTCCCTCCTGACCGCGACACCTCCCTCTTTGCTTTTTTCCCCATTTAACATAAAACAGCTCTTTCTACTCGCATCGCAGAAATCCTACGGCTCACATCTATTGTCAGAATGATCCAACGTCCATTATTTATCCGTGTATTGCACGCGCATCATCGCGCGTGGCTCTCCCTCTCTAACGCCTGCGTGAATTAAATATTAATTTTCACACACTCTCTCTATCAGACTATCCCGTCATCACTCTCTCTCTCTCTCTCTCTCTGAATGCTTCGCACTCTGCATTTGTTCGTATGTGATAATGTACGAAAGCACTCTCTTCTCTCTTAGTTGAAGTTTTTTTCGCTTTTATTTTGAGCTCAAATCGACGATTCTGCGGTTTTAATGGAGGAAAGCTAGGATATACATATATTTTGTTCGTTCTTCGGAATGGAAAATTCGTGGCAGAGGAAACAAGGATCGTTGTGGAGACAGCCTACGCCTCCTCCTCCAGCATTGCTTGATTCTCGTGCTCAGGTTTGTCGCATTTGCGCACTACTGCCTTTTATTTTGTGTTTTGCTGCTTGATTTTTGTTGCATGCTCTGTGTATTTGTTGAAATTTGTGGTAGCTCTTGAAATAGTCCAAATGCTGTAGGCTTGTAGCTTGCGCAGTTGCATGTAGTGAAGTTTGGTTTATGGTTGATTGAGTTCTGTTACAGTGTTACTCCTTTATCAGTTTTAGTTTCTTACCTTGTCATGGCGAAGTGTGGATGAATTTGAGACTGGCATTGTTTTTAGGGATAGTGGTGGTGCGAGCTCGGGTATTGATATTTGTTGCCCTATGCTGCCAGTACGGGTTATTTGACTTTTATGAAATTGTTTAGTTCAGCTTCCTCAGCATCGTGTGGATTTATAATCTTGTAACTAGTATGGCGAGATGTTTCTTTCACTCAATGAACATAGTAAAAACATGTAACGACCATTGCCTGATTATGCCTGAGGTGAAAATCTCGAATATCATGTAGTCGGCTGTCAAGATATTGCCTAGACCCAAATTGAAGGACAACAAACGAGCCCCTCATGGGTTCATAAAGTGGATAGCATACTATTTTACCCAGAAACCTCTGAATGCGGTTTCTGATATGCAGATTTTGATTTTTTTTTTTTTTTTTTGTGAATCTGAATCCTCATATTAAATATCTCCCCTAACTTTACCCCTTCAATAGCTTTCTAATGCAGATTATCGTCTTCATCTGCAACTTCTGCAAGAGTCAATGTCATTAACTAGTGGAATGACTCAGGAACACATGTTACCTAACATGCATGGTCTTGAAAACTTGGGTCATGCTGAGCTTGGAGCTTCATTCTTATCTCTTATCTCAGGGCCATCGGCTCATGTGGCCTGTGATCAGCAGCATTTATTGGATCCGACAGTCCCTGTCTCCAATCTACTTCCTCCAAGTTGTGGGACTGCCCATGGGTTTTCTGCTGGAAGTAGAGTTTCAGTCCTGCCAGGTGTCTCGTGGCCGCACAATATGGACTGCCAAACTTTGACTTCTGGAGAGGTTTTTCCTCCGATTACTTTGTCTAATGCCAATTCAAACTGTAGCAATATTTCTGAGATACTTCAGGCTGCAAGCTTGGATGTTAAAAAATCACAGACAGTACCATGCCAGAACTCCCATAAGAAAGACGAAGTAAAGAGTTCCTATCCTCCAATTGGGAATAATACTAGCAGTGGGAAACATCAGAAGTATCCTCATATAACAGCTTCCCAGAAAATTTCTGTAGAAAGCAATGCTTCTGCTTGCCGTAATGGGTATAATCCTTCCAATAATTTCCTCCATGTTTCTTGTTCTGGCATAAGTGAGTTCCTGATACTCTTGTTTGACTGAAAATATTCTTGTTTCTTGCCATTTGATATAAACCAACTGCATTATTGATACAATAGGTGGAAGCTTACTTCTCAGTGACACTGGACTTCTTGGAGTTGTTTGCACTTGCCATGGTTTGTACATGTCAATCTCTCAATTCTCCGAGGTAATTAGCCTGCGATTTGTGATCATGTTAGTGAATCTCTAAATTTTTGTTCTTGTGGAAAAGTATTTTAAAGTGAGGTCGTGCACCAGCATTCAGGTTCTTGTGATGTTGATCCTGGAAATGCAGTTTGTATGGATAATGGAGATACTGTAGCTCACTGGTGGAAAGCCTTCTCATCCAGAACTGGGGTAGGTTAAGTCTTACTATTTTTTAGTGCATTGGCTTCAGAAATTTTCTAATCCTGACATTCAGGAGATGCCATGTTATAATTTTTGTGAAAATATGCAATCTTATTGGTGCTTTGGATTAAAAATCCTGTAGGCATATACGCATGCTTGCTCCCTGTGCAAACTTCCCTGAGTTGGTCACCTAGTTAAGGAATCTGTTCCTGCTAACTTTTCTGTGGCTGAACAATTTCTTTTTTATCCCCTTCTGCTGTCTTGTAGAGGCCGTTTGATAACATTTCAACTTCAATTTATATTTAGAACTGAAATTGGAAGCAGTTGAAGCATCCTAACGCCGATTTTTTTTCTTTGTTTATTAGATTAGGATATTGGAAGGGCACAGAGGGTGGGATTGGCCTGAAGGAATTTCAGTAGCTTTGGGTTTGACAAATCATCCTATTTCCAGCATGTCAAACAATATCCAGTTTAATCAAGTTGGCTCTTTTAGATCTTCAGTAAGCCATGAGCATAAAAACTACAGTGTCATAAATTCAAAGGAAAATCAGAGTTGCAGGAACATTGTTGATGAACATCTATACCATGGAAGAGATCGAGCTTCACAGGAATGCAGCAATTCTTTCTTCAAATACTTCATGAACATTTCTCATGAAAACATGCCGCATGCAGTTGGTCAACATGTACGTGAACTAGCAAACTCAGTTTGTGTACAATCAGAGAAAGCTTCTCAGTCTCTTGCTTCCACGCTTGATATAATTAGCAAAAGTGCAAATCCTTTGCTTGCACTCCCTAATCTTCAAGATTTTAAAACTTCATGTAATGGCTTTAGTGATGATAGAAAAAATAGTTTGATTGTTGAGAAGCCGGGAGTTTCTTCTAGTACTGAATTGAGCCTTGGGCAGCCGCCAGAGAAAAGTCGAACATTGGAGACCAAACGTCAACTTACCATTGGATCTAATCTAGCTGGCGTACATGAGGAACCCTCAAAAGTGTTTTTCCAAGATAAGCTTCTTCAGACAAGTATGTTGGCTTTATTTTTGACATTTTATAATCGCATTTATATGCTTGCCCCCCTCCCAAAAGTCTGTATGACTTGCTTTTAAATAACTCTCTTAATGTGTGTAATGAAGCAGGCAATGTATGGCAAGGAAGTGGGCCGACTCTTCGGAATGCTGATATTTTTTCTAATCCCCCTGAAAGAAGAGGACCTACTGGATTGGAGCATTCACACGGTGTGGGAGGAGCCTATGGTGCAGCAACTGATTGCTGGAAAGACTTATCAAATATTAGCTTGGAAACAACCAACGTAAATTCTAAGTTGCCACCATTTTTTAGAAACCTGGAGACAAATTGTCAATTCAGAAATATTTATGAGAATAGCCGCGACAGTCATGTCGGTGAGGGAATGCGTTATGAATCTAGTGCTTCTAAAAGAGACAAAATTTATCTTCCATGGAGTTCGTTGGCTGGTACTACAAAAGAATTTGGTATGGATGTATTAACTGCCCCAAGTAATATGAATGAGGACAAAGAAGTAAAAAGTTCTTTGAAGGGCTTGCTTGGTGCAGCTAAATCAAATATTGAAGTCTCCAAGGAATCTAAGGAAAAGGCAAGCAGTTCTAACTTAGTTTTGGGTGAGAGTTCCACAGATTTTCAGGGGAAAAACCTCAATTCCCACCATATGTATACCATGAATGCTGATAAATCGTATGGTAGAGAATTCTTAAACAATTACTGGAAGATCTCTACACACTTTAATCGAGATCATGTCAAACCTATCCAAAGCTCCATAGTTTCTGAAGAGACGCCTCTGGGGTTCAGCTCCAAAAATTCAGTTTTTCTCCACAATGGAGCTCCAACATTGCCAAAAGAAAAAAATAATGTAATTAAAAAAGGTTTTCAGTACAAGAATGTGGAAATTCCTGGTGCATGGAACTTGTTGGAATTATCTGATAGAGACAACAGACCTCCAGCAAAAAGTGTCCAAGAATGTGAGATCATAAAAAACTCTTGTGTACAGTCTCCGGGGATATCTAAGGATCCCACACAGTTACTTGATTCTTTGTTGATGCCAAGATTTTCAGAAATGGGAGACCAGTCAATGGTGCCTAGTTGTTGGATGGGTCATAATTGTGAGAGAATTTGTTCAATGACAGGTAACCATGCTGTATCTCAAGCTTATATATCAGCATTTTTGTTTTCTTAGGATGTAATATATATATTGCTCCCTGACTTCTACTACAAAGCATCAGTAGCATGTGTGACATTTTACAATTTAGATTCAAATAATCCTATAATTTCTTATTATTCTCACCAGGTAAATCTTTGTACACTGAAGATTCGGTTCTTCCTCCTGTGGATCAGCTTTCTTTGCGGTAACTGTAACTGCTGACATTTCCTTTATTTCTGGCTTGATTAACACACAGTGAAATTTATGTTATTTTAGATCCACATATAAATCTCTCTCTCTCTCTCTCTCTCTCTCTCTCTCTCTCTCATGATCTGTGATGAGTATGATGTATCCCATTTATACACTTTAGTGATATACATCTAAAATCCTTTAATAAGTTTAGTCGAAAGGAAAACTAGTTGGAGGTGAGGCTGAAGTGCTAGTTCTTTAACAATAGACTAGTAAGCTATTACTAGTAAAATTATTTTCTAAGTGAAGTTGCTAGTGTTGTCAAACCACATGTTCCTTTTTTTTCATTATATCTTCTGATTTACTTTACTTTCTCATAACACAATAAAATGCAGACCCATGATAACTGAATGCAACTTTACTCACAGGAAAAATGAGCACTCCTCACAAGGTTTACCATATACTCATGTACCTGAAAAGTGCACCTCCGAAAATTATTTGGCTCGGCAGAATGACTTAAATGGTGATAAATTTTGTAATTTGGTAAGAGGAGATAGAAGTGGAGCAGCAACAAAGTTACTTTACTCAAAGTTGAGCACAAACTGTATGTTTCTGAAGGAGGTTGCTGAATCTTTTGATAAAGCTAAAAGTTTAGTGGTGCCAAACATTAAGAGTGCTGAATCTTGTTCTTTCCAGTGGAGAGATGTGCCAAAAAAAGTAACAGAGAATTGCAGTTTGACTAGGAAAGAAAAGGAAGCTGTTTCACGCAGTCCTTTGGGATGCCCTGCTGCTGATGTTGCTAAGTCTTTTGGTGGATTTACTCAAGTCGTGGTTCCCTTGAAGGAGCACGAAGTATCTAATATCTCTTCTGGATGTTCTGCTCCTGATGTGACACAGTCATCCAGCGAGGTTAATAAGCAAGAATCTTATACTACTGAAATTAGGAATATCAGTTTTGCAGATAGCCTTGTTCTTGATAATGGATCAGGAAATGGCAGAAGCTGTTCATCTGATGATGCACTTGATTCTGAATTCTATGGATCTGCTTCTGAGACTGACTTGATCAAGAGAGACCCATTCAAACTAGTTCCTAAGAAGCAATCTCTTAGTCTAATTGAAGAGATCAGACTCCAAAACTCACTGCAATCTAAAATTTCACCACACAAAATTAAGAGAAGTTACACCTTTCATGAAGACAGCGACCGCTTACAGAAGTTTGAGCTAGCTCCTAAAAAGAAAAGGAAAACAGTTAAATGGATGAAGCTGGACGTCTCAGGCCACTCGTCCATTAATAACAGATCCCTGAAATGCTCTGAGGAAGTTGGTCAGAATGCTCGTTTATCCTCGGACATGCAGATGCGGCGCAGATGTGATCAAGGAAGTCCAAGCAATTGTGCAGATTCTGTTGAGAAAAGTGAGAAGCAGGGAACTGCCTTTTCTGCTGCGAAATGGGTCTCCCGTGGCAAAAACTTCCAGAAAGTTTATCATCAAGCAGTGCAACAGAAAACTGAGGCACATAAAAGTTTGGTGGTTGATGATACTTTAAAAGCTTCTGAAATGTTCCGAAAGAAACGGTTAAGATTAGATGATGCTTCTGCCAGGCCTACAGAAGTTCAAGGAGTATTTTGTTGTAGTGCTGAATTTACTGCAAAATTGACATCATTAGGTGGCTGTGGCGATTCTCTTGGTAAATCCAACTTCCAGAAACAGATGGTCAGGCCAACAGTGTACGGGAAGTATGGAATTATTTCAAACGGAAATCCATCAAAGGCACCAAAAATTATTCCCCTGTGTGAGGTTCTTAAGACTGCAGTGTCTCTTGCAGATAAAAGCAACGGAAAAGCTGACAACTGTAAGACCACATCAGTAAAAGTAAATAAGATGAGTGGTAGGCATGTAAAGGAAACAGCTTTAGGTTCGAAGAGTCGAGTGAAAAAATGTGGAACTCACTTCTCACAACCTACTGAACTGGAATCTAGCGACTGCGATGAGGAATTTGACACAGCATCCTGCTCTGCAACTAATGGAAGTGATTGTTCATCGTATGCTTTGCAGAAATGTGACAATCACGATATTTCCGACAGAAAACCCGGGGATAAACTGAATTCAAAGTTCAAGGATGGTCGGAAGCGCAGCCTTCATGAACTCCTATTCAAGGGTACTTTTTTCTGAGATTTTTAATATTTCTGGTGCATCAGGAATTTTACTTTTAAAGTATGTGAGCAGGTCCTCAATGAAATTCCAACAAATGTTCTTTGTTGACCATGTTAGCAAGGAGAAGTTATGGTTTGACCAAGATGAAACTCGCAATTAGCCATTTCTATGTCCTGAAATTAATATTACGGATGAATATTGATCTTTGAGTGCTTAGCTTCTTATTTTACAACACACTTTAATGTTTTCAATGATTTTCTGCCAGGGCATAGTTCCGAAGTTGCAAACTCTTCTTTTATAAAAAAGTCCTCAACTTTATACCAAACAACTAGCAGATGCTTTGGCAAGGTGATGGAAGATGCTGCAGATGGTAGAGCTCAAATAAGTGAAAGGAACAAAGTTACGGGGTGAGAACTCAACAGCTTAAATCATGCTGCTTAACTTGTACTGTGCTGATACAGCAAATCTTGAAAACAGTGATCACATTAGTGACCTCTAATTGTGGAATGATATAGATGCTCAGAGAAGCACCAACCTGAAAATTCAGACATGTTTTGTTGTGTCTGTGGGGGCTCAGACAAAGATGAACACAATCAGTTATTACAGTGCAATAGGTTCTTACTTAAGGTACATACTGCTGCTGATATTTTGCCTGCTCATTTTCATTGTGACCATATACTGCTAGAGATTGTCAAACTTGCAAGCTAGAGGTACATGCCTATGCCTGCTTTCACATTTTTATGCTTAATCATTGGGCATTTTCAAACTTGTGGGAAGCACTAGGAGAACACTTCAGAATTGTAAAATAATATTTCATGAACAACATAATGAATTTGCTTGGCATGGTATTCCCTTTTCTGCTCAATATTTCCATAAGTTGTTATTTCACTACTGAAACTAACTATAGTAGTCTATACCACAGTAGAAATAGCATCAAGAAATAATGCTTTCTTTGGTAGTAGCTCAAAATGTGCACTATTTGCCAGGTGCAAACATCACACCTATGTAGTCTGACCATTAAAATAGTTATATGAGTGCTTTGAAATCCATGTGTCAAGTTATATTGTCGTTTAGTCACTGATAGAAGCTGAATAGGTAACTATTTGTTTTATCATGGCCTCAAGTGTAAATACCAAGTTCTGGTTATATTAGGGGCTTCGAGATAAGGCTGAAGCTGTTGACAATAAGAATGTGAGCTTTTATCGAAGATGCATGCCTCGTGCTACATGTCACGTACCTATACCTGATAGTGACAGTGAAAGCCTTCAACCTGGAGAGTTCTTGGTCTGTGCTCGAACTGAGGTATCCAGGTCATGCAATTGGCTGATATATTGGTTTTCAGATATCAAAATTGCCTTTCTAATGTTCAGCAATTTACACATTAGGGTTACAAGGGTCGAAAACGAGAAGGATTTTTGCATAATCATTCTCGTGAGACAAGTCGAAATGGTGGTTGCCTTGTTCCTCAAGAGCAGCTCAATGCTTGGCTGCACATTCATCGACAAAAGCCACAGAGTAAAGGGCGTCCAAAGCTGTCAACTTGTAACGTTGAATCAGACTGTCGGGTAGGTTTGTTTGGTAATTGGCACAAGTAGTCTTACAGCTCCTGACCAATGATGCTACAACCCTTGTCTGTATTTGCAGAAAGCATACGCTCGGTACAAGCAGTCAAAAAGTTGGAAGCATTTGGTGGTTTATAAATCAGGCATACATGCTCTGGGTCTCTACACTTCACAGTTCATCTCTTGTGGGGCAATGGTATGTCTTTGTCTGAGAATTGATATTGAGGGTCTTAGTTAAAGTTGAATTATGTGTGTCTTGTCCATATATATATATATATATATAGGTTGTGGAGTATGTGGGCGAGATAGTCGGGCTGCGCGTGGCAGACAGAAGAGAGAGCGAGTATCACTCGGGAAAGAAGTTGCTGCATAAGAGTGCATGTTATTTCTTCAGGATAGATAAAGAGCACATAATCGATGCTACTCGCAAGGGTGGGATTGCCCGATTCGTCAACCATTCATGCCAGGTACACTGAAGTGCAGTGTTATATATATATATATATATATATATATATATATATATATAGAGAGAGAGAGAGAGAGAGAGAGAGAGAGAGATTAAATACTGAGTTATTTCTTGTTTCTTGGGCAGCCAAATTGTGTTGCTAAAGTTATATCTGTGAGGGCTGGAAAGAAGGTAAATAACAATGAAAGTTTACTGCACTAGTTTATTAGATGATATTCATATGTAAGAAATAGAATTTGAAATTTAACAATAAAAGTAGTAAAATTGCAGGTTGTGTTTTTTGCTGAAAGAGACATATATCCAGGAGAGGAGATAACCTATGACTACCATTTTAACCATGATGAAGATGAAGGTGAGAAGATTCCTTGCTACTGCAATTCCAATAATTGCAGGCTTTATCTCAATTAAATTATATGCCATTTATCCCCTTTTGTTTCCCAATTGCCACTCTATATTTTGTTCCAACATATATATATATATATATATATGGAAGTCTTATCACATTCCACATATATAAATTTCCACTTTTAGCAGTGGATGCATGTCAAACATGCCCTTCTTAAGCATCCCACGTTATAAAATGAGATGATTTCATTGTTGGTCATGTTAGATTATGGTCAAAACACTTTTAGTCTCATATCTGACTTTTTTGATTCCAATGTTTATTTACTCGACATTTTTTGTTCTAAGTTTTATTTTTTCAATTTTTTTGATCTCAAAACTAACAACTTACCATACAATTGTTTGGGGATGTTAATTTTGGAACCAGAAAAGTCGAAAAAATAAAATTTGTGACTACAAAAATGGAGAACATTATATTATGTGTATTGCAATCGCCTGATATAATATTAATATGACACGTTATATTTTATTTTTCCCACTAAACATCCAATTATATTTTCATTCTCTATACGTTTTTTCGATCTCAATCTTTACATTTTGTTCCCAATTGTATTTTCTCGACTTTTTGATCCATATTTTATTTTATTTTTTTACTTTTTTGGTTCTAAAATAATCATCCCCAAACAGATGTAAGGTAAGTTCTTAGTTTTGGGACAAAAGAAATCGAAAAAATAAAATTTGGAACTAAAAATGTTGAATAAATGAACATTGAGACCAAAAAAATCGAATGTAGGACTAAAAATGTTTTGATCATATTCTAGCTGGACCAAAAGTAAAATTATTTCTTATAAAATTGTTGGATATCCTCCAAACATTCAAAACAAGTTGAGTTAAACAACGATTTTGGAGAGAGAGAGAGAGAGAGAGAGAGGTGTACTGTGGAAACAAATCGTTCCTCATCAACGATTTACAAGTATAATTCACACTTGAAAGTTGAAAATTGATGTATGTTGAGTAAAAGCCTAAGAGTTCCCTACACCATGAACTTGTATACAAGAAACAGAGGAGAATACCAGTCACTCTCCGATATCGTTTAGAGCTCCGACGACGAGGAGAAAACGCCGTTATAATCCTCGTTCACATCGTACCCACAGACGAGGTTAGTATGTAAGGACTGAGACAATTGTTACCTCATGCAAGTTTTAGAGTTTATGAACCCCAGTTTGGAATGTTTGCGGTGGCTTCGTTCACCATCTTCACCAACGTAACCTGCCATATGCCATATCGTAAATTATGGTATTTTTCGTCGTAGAAAAGAATGATCATCTTAAACAAGAATGGGAAGAGCAGCACATACCACACTTTCTGGGACACCGGGTGGCGGCAAAGAGAGGTTTCTCGGAGGCCACACGTTGTCATATGATCTTTTGTCGAATCTCCACTCTCCGATCTTTCCGTAAGTCATCTTACCCTGAGAGGGGTGAGCATTAGGGCCGAAAATCAAATCAAATAATTCGATACTCGACTCATATTAATTCATTAAAAGCTCGATTCGATAAGCATGTCAAACAAGTTTGAACGTAATTTTGTGTTCGATGAGATTTAAAGCTCGGCTCGAACTCGAGCTCGATAAGTGAAAATTGAGCAAAACATGTGTAAGTATATCAAACTACTCGAGTCCGACTGGTGTTCGCCTTGATTAAAGCTCGACTCGATAGATAATCAAATAAGCTCAAACATAAATTTTAAAGCTTGATATCATTTCAAACAAACTTGAACATATGTATGTTCGGGCTCGGCTCGACTCGACTCATTTACAGCCCTAGTGACCATGCATCTTTATGTAATTCCACGCACAAGTAGCAGACAAGGCTTCCTATTCTATTCAAGGGATGATTAACTAAATAAAGAGCAAAAACAAACATGCAACAAATTAATGAAAAAGGACCATTGCTGGCTTAAGAAGACATACCTGAAGATCATAATCGCATCCGTAAGTATAATGAATAATGTAAGACTTTCCGATTGTTGTATCCCATGGAGGCTGCAGAGAATTTCACAACATAATATGAATAGGCAACTCGGGTCACGAGTATCACATAATCTATTCGAGACAATTTAAGTTTAACGGGAATGAGAGTTCATCTAAAGGGAATATATTGGAGGGGGAGGAAAACTTATAAGCCATCTACATGCTCAATTCAGTGTGAACGAGGGACACTTTCACCTCCTTTGTAATAGCAGCAACAAACCTTAGAGGACTAGATACCGGGGTTAAACCAACAAGAACAAGCGAGCCAAGTACTAAGTAACTTGGAAATTTAACATCCTAAGAGTCTATAACACTCTTAATTGATGTTTTCTAGTGATTTTTCTGTGTGATGCCAATCAGTAGATAAGAAGATGAGAGAAAATATTATCACACAATATATCCATCAATTCTTCACCTAAAGGTACAGATGTTCTAATATTCTGCACGTTTTAGAGCAGCACATTAACTAGGAATTCGAAAGAAATAACAGTAAAAATCAGCCCGACCTGAAGCATGAACTCCTTGTACAAGATGTTACCCACACCGTGTAATGCAGAAGCAACAGCATATGCATACCTACACTCACAAATAGAAAACTTAGTTGAAGTTTAAAAATTAAGGGCAAAGATATATGTATGTGTGTTGATCTTACATCTCAAGGACCCATCCAAAAGCTTTGTCTGTTTCAGGGTCTTTCTTCATTGCCAGGGAAACATTCATCCAAGTGGGAGCTATCTTTTTCAGAGCATCCTATAACATAATTTGGTAAATACAAATCGGCAAAGGGCAGTGTAGGAATGCAAGAAAAGAGGGCTTAGTAGAAGAGCAGACAGCATAAGATACCTTCCCTACAATGACCGGGGAATTCCCTATGGGATCGATGTTCGTTATTGGTCCCTTTTCCTCGGGGAAAAACTTGCGTAGGACAGTCTCGTATTTCTTAGGCTCAATGTAGAAGAAAGGGAAGGCAGCTCCAAGGCCATCTCTAGACAAGTTTGGGATGGGCTTGACCAGAATGTGGTCAGGCTCAGACATAAATATGTAGCTACATGGATTAAGAAACAAAGTGCAATATAAAGTTTTATTCCCTCAATACTACAAAAATCATAAAAAGAAGAAATGAAAAGGAAGAGGTTCAATTCATTACTCTTCTTCAATGTCAGCTTGTTGGAGCCACTGCACAAATGCCCAAGGCCTGTTGAGCACTATGTAGCCCTGCCATTAGAGGAGATGCAAAGCTCAATTATCAACAGTTCAAATCTACTACTTAAGAGTATATTCTTGTTTGAGAATCAAGCAATTTCTTAACAAGATGGCAGAAATACTAATATGGTTATTAAAATATATGTGTTAATTTCAGCATAGTTGCAAATTGAACATGAACTTTAAAAATAGGCAATTAAATCACCAACTTTAAACATTGCCAAATTTTTGTAAACCAAATTGACTTCAAATTCAACGGACAATTTGCTCGTCTCTTCGAGCTCGTCATGCTCGACCATCAATTTTTGAAAAAGGACATCAAAGTGGCCGAATATTAGGAATTGTTAAATTCAGCCACACCGACATCTTTATCCGAAAATTAATGGTCGAATCATGATGGACTTGAAGAGACGAGCAAAGTAGGCGGTTGAATAAGATGCCAATTTACTTTACAAAAATAAATGGAGATGTTGAATAACGCTCGAGTTAAAAGTTTGTGTTTTAATTGCTTACTTTCAAAGTCGTGATATTTAAGGTAAATTAATCCTTATGAAAAATGTGTTGTTTCTTGTATTGAGAGTCATCCTCATCCAGTTAAGTAGTAAAGCAATAACTAAGTCATAGAAGACTATGTAGCCCTGCCATTACAGAAGAGGCAAAGCTCAATTATCAACAACACTTAAGATCTACTACTTAAGAGCATATTCTTGTTTATGAATCAAGCAATTTCTTAACAAGATAACAGAAATAGTAACATGATTATTAAAATCTGATGTTTCTTGTATTCAAAGTCATCCTCACCTAGTCAAGTAGTAAAGCAATAAATAAATCATATATATATATATATATATATATATAGAGAGAGAGAGAGAGAGCTTGCCTAGTCCATTAGAGGAGAGGCGGAGCTCAATTATCAACACTTAAAATCTACTACATAAGAGCAGATTCTTGTTTGTGAATCAAGCAATTTCTTAGCAAGATAACAGAAATAGTAACATGGTTATTAAAATGTGTTGTTTCTTGTATTCAAAGTCATCCTCATCTAGTTAAGTAGTAAAGCAATAAATAAATCATAGATGGATACATACATATATATATATATATATAGAGAGAGAGAGAGAGAGCATGCCTGGTCCATTCCATCAGGGAGGGGTTTAGCGACGAAGGTGGGAATCTCCTCCATGAAGCGGTCGGGCTTGCCGGAATGCAGGATTCTGGTGAAGCCGCCCATCTCGGAATTGGGGCTGAGCTTCTGCTGCTTGAACCAGTAATACATAACCCTGCACTGCCACGTGTTGTAGATCGAGTCGGAGGCGGTGACGGCGGTGTGGAAGAGCCTCTTGCTCCGCTTCTTCGCCGGCGAGGACTCCGTCGGCATTCTGATGATGGGGTCAACGCCGGATTTTGCGGCGGCGGACGCGGAATCGCCCGGGAATTCCTGCTTGAGAGAAGCATTCGCAGAAATGATGATGTTGTAGGTGATGAGCGCCGCTGACAAGCTGATCACCACCGTGAAGAACACATTCCCCCACCCCATTTTTTTTTAATTTTTGTTTTTCCAAACTCACAAATCAGAATCAATATGAAATTATGAATATTGATGCTTTTGGTAGGCACCCATTAATTTTTATCTTATTAATCACTTTCATTTCAGTTGACTAATCTCTCTCTCTCTCTCTCTCTCTCTCTCTCTCTCTCTCCAGTTGAAATTTGTGTGCATATTTTTCTTTTTTGTAATCTGAAATCCAAGTCCAAATCGTGCTTCTAGCTGTCTCAGTTTTTTTGTCATTTAGAAATTGACCACCAAATCAATTCAATTATTGAATGAAGACGAGCCTTAATCCTGATTAGCCGCCATCGCATGTCGCGTCGAGCTCGAACGGAGTAGTATTCGGATCAACCACCTCGCGAATATATTCGATCTTGAGCTTAATCGAGCATATTTATTAATATTATAAATATTTCAAACGGGTAAAATAAAATAAATTATTTTTTTCAAGCTCGAGCTTGAATATGTAAATTCAAAGAGCTTTTTTTCGAGCATTCGAGCTCAGGCTCGTTCAGTAAATTTTCGAGCATTTTACGAGCCAAGCTCGAACCAAATTCAAACATGATAAATATTTATCAAGCCGAACTTGAATAAGAGGAAAAAAAAAACTCGAATCGAACTCGAACTTGAATATTCCTTAACAAGCTGAGCTCAAGCACCTGAGTGTTCGGCTCGATTAAGTTTTGTTTACCGCCCTAATCACTTTTTGTGTAAATTCCTGTGCTTAAAATATCCATAATCATATTTATGAGTATTAACAAAAATTTTAGATCATGATCTTTCAGTCAACATTACTAGTTTGTTGCAAACAAAATGGTTAATTATGATGAAATGCATAAATTTTGACACGATTTACAATATAGACACGGACTTTGAAACATTGCAATTAAAATACAATCTTGCAATTGTTTGCAAAATAGACATTCCAAATTTCCTAATGAATGAAAATTCAATATGTGACGTGGATTATTGCAAAATTGTAAGGACATATATCATAATCATAATTTGAATTTCATTAATTCAATAAAGATCAGTATAAAATATTGTGGTTGATTTTCGTATCATATTACAAATTATGTATATTTTGTAAGAAATTGTAAAATTGTGTTTTAATTGTAATATTTCAAAATTCGTGTCAAAATTCATGTATTTAATCATAATTATAAACAAAATAACGTTTATGAAAATTTCAATGTTTATGTGGTTCTTTGAAATTTAGAATAAAAATAGAGGGTTTTTGTATAGTGGTCAATAATTAGTATACAAATTTACAAAGCATGTATGACGAGGTTGGAATAATAACACATCATTTGGAATAACAATGATAATAGGAGAGGATAGAAACACAAGAAATCTACACAACCTAAATAGCAAATACATACTACCACCTAAGTCCAAAATTTTTAAGATGTAAAAAATTTGGGTTATCATAAAAATTTAATCTACTCATATTCAATCACTGATTGATTATATATAACAAGAGAATAAGAATTGGAATAGAGAATCTCATCTGTGTCGTCATCGGCCAACTGCTTGTTTGATATGGGGAAACCGATCCGCCCAAGAATCATATCCTGCATCCATTTTTATACCAACTAGAACTAGTCAGTAGTCATCAACACTAGGGGGTGTAACCGAGCTGAGTCGAATCGAGTACTAGCCTTACCGAGCTCGACTCGACGAACCTCGAGTCGATTTCGAGTTTTCGCCGAGTAGCTCAGGAATAGGCTCGACTCAGCACCCCCCCCCCCTTCCCCCCCCCCCCCCCCCCAATCAACACCACCAATATTAACTTGTGATTCCACATATGGATGGATGCATTAACTTACCTGAGCTCACTATTTCATGGAGATCCGCCTCCGACTTGGCGTCGTCAGACATCAAATCCTGTATATTTTACATAATTCATAAGAACAAAAGAAATCCAAATATGAAGGATGCAGCATCATATCATTTACCCAGATCGATGAATATGTTGAGATCTAATCATGCAGACTTGTTAAGGTTTTGCTGGGAATCATTCACGAAAGATATGAATAACCCCTGCTAAATCTTTAAGGTGCATATAGATAGCATCTCAAGCAATTGAGCAAATTTGTTTGAATAGCAAGATCATTCATCTTGCACGGAGCAAAACAGTAAGTTCCGTTCATCTTACCTGACCACAGGCGATTAAACTTCTCTTCATGAGCCGGGACAGAGTAATGAGGTCGTCGGTGTTAAATTCTGGATGGCGCAGAAGAGCTTCCTCAGAAGTTGAGCCGAGTATTAATGAGCATATGCTAGATGCCATCATAATGATAGATAGGTCTCTCGTGTCGTCTGCAAAATCATGTCAGCAGTCCTATGAATTTCTGTGAGTAAACAAAGTGAAGCATGTGAACATATAATATGTTGCATTAGCATCCACGCATTAGATCAGTACAGACGCTTTCTTAATGCCCATTAGGAGGAAATAATGTGCAACTTATGATTGTCTAATCTAAACTAGGCAACATTATTTAAATTTCTCAAACTAGTTCAACGCATCATAATACCGGAATGCTTAGTATCCATATTTTCTTTTTAGTGATGTTTAATTCATGTGTACCACCCACAAGAGTGCATTTAGTCTAAAACTGTAAATTCGCCCCAATCTATAGCATCTCAGTGTTTCTCCTCACCCTCTATCGAATTCTTCCCATCTCGGTTTCCTAACTCTTACGTCCAATATAAGACTCGTTAATGTAAGTATAGAGTACTCCGTCAATATGGATCATGCAGACCACTGATTTTACATTCAAGGCAAAATAAATAAATAAATGACTCTGATCAAAAGGACGAGTGATTTCTACTAACTTCTAACACGGAAAATGTCATTAATTAGGATATTGTGGTAAACAAGATTACCTGTCCAGCATAACAATGCCTGCAAAAGCTTGACGGAGCAAGAATTCTCCGGGGTAAAACAAACCTGCTCTCTCTGTTATATGAAATAAAATCAAAGAGTTACTTTATTTACTTTGATCTCTTTATTTTCATTACTGAAGCGCACAACAGGTTATACCTTTAAAAGAAAATTCAAGATTGTATCGCACGCCAATAGTATGGTACTGCTATTGTCAATGCTAGAATCACTCGAATCAATCAAAGAAACAAGGAGGCCAACAACCTGCCACATAAATAGGAAAAAACTCAGATACAATGCTCCCACAGAAGGTAGATCATTGAGATGTTATGCTACTATGTTGAACCATAGCTGTGTATACACAACGCACGCACAATTATGAACAGAAACAACAAATCAACAGATTGATCATCAGAACGGAGATCTTATGTAATGCTGATTGTCATTTGTCATATATAAGAGGAAATCAATTGGAAAACAATTGAAAGATATATAAAAGTAGAAGCATTGTCTTACAGCTCCAAAAGCCCCAGTAGAAGCGAACAGTTTACATCCATCTTTCTTCATGGTTATTTGACACAGCATAGGAAGCAAAAAGGAGATGGAATGAAAAGGACTAACATTTGAAAACATATCAAAAGGTTAGTCAACATAATGTAGAAGTGAAAGTCCACAAAGAATCATTAATTTATGTATCATGAGGTAGTTCAAACCTAGATTCATCCCCCCCTTCAATCGACAACATATAATCAAGAAGTTCCTCGACCTTCTCTTTGCATGCAGAAGGTGCTTCTGCTAGATAGCTGACACAACATTGCAGTCATAATATCAGATATTATCCCGAGCTTACATAGTATCCACCCAATTATCCCACTAAGTTACAGTCAATCATGTAAGTTATCCACTGCATAAAATAAATATCAAGAAACATCTCTTCCATTAGTTGAATGCTTAGTATTCTGCAAATTCAGAGGGCAATCAAACTCTTGAAATAGGAAGCATTGCTGAATTGTTAGTCTACTATATGGTAGCACCTTTGAGATTGATTTGCTTTATGCATGCCTTAAGATTTCATTAGTATCTCCTTCATGAGAAAAGCTTCAGTAGCAGTAAATTACCAATTTTTTAGCAAATCGTGCATCTTGAACTAAGAAGGCATAGAGTCACACAATCCACACAACAGTAGAGAAGAAATGAAAGATTCCAACAACAAAGTTATTTCAAACTAAATAAAGTCTGACCAAGTGCTATTGAAAATGGAAGAGCCGAAGAGGTAAGAAAGGAAATAAAGATACCTTCCAACTACTCTAACAGAAGCTAAAAGGTCATCCCCTTTTCTATCTCCATGATCCTGCAGATAACATGGTTCAAAAGTGAACAGGTTTGAGTTTAACTTTATCACTTATACAAAGAGACACTCTTGCCTTTGCATCTTGCAAATAATCAAGGACCACTCCAATTGTCTCATTCAGCCCACCAATCATCTTGATCAAAGTGCTTTCATTAATTATGGGAGCCGAGTTTGATTCTGCAAACACTTTCCATTGTCAGGTAAATGTCGAAAGAACTTTGCTGATTCATAATAGGTGAATTAGATGCTCCAAGAAAAAGAATAAAGTTCTTTGCATCTATCATTTTTTGAGCGGTTAAACCAAGAGCTTAATATAATTCAGACTCCACTGGTGCCAAAAATTAGCCAGAATAATATACTCAAGTATGCAGCTTCTCCTTTCGTGTGTGTAGATATATATATATATATATAGAGGGAGAGAGAGAGATAAGCAGCTGCAGAGCAGGTCAACAACAGAGGTCCTAGACAATTTATTATTTTCATCAAATTTACCTTCATTTTCACCAAATTTTGCGATGAGTTTGATAATCCTTTCTACCAAAGAGAAGGCAACACCGAGATTCCTTAGTTTTCCAAGAAAGGCTTCAGAATTTGAAGCAGAATTCTCAGAGGCTTCATACTTTAGGTATGCTAGCTCATTTAAGTGAACAGCAATCTCGACCCTAGATGACTCCAAAACAAGCAGTATGCATCTGGAAAAGGAGAAACAATAATACAGTAAACTGCAAAAGGACATGTGATAAAAGTGATGAGAAGAATATAATGAAAATCAAGTGCCACTTTCACCACTAACCGATCAGCAGGGAAAGAACTATGTCCATCAGGAAAGTTAGTTGGTCCAACTAGCCATTCCTCACCAACAATGGATATGGAACACTCAGCAAGAATAAGAGCATGAAGTTTCTCAGCAGGACCTGCAGATAAGAAAGTCCGAACAGATAAGCCTCAACAACTACTACCGACTGTTATGCTACTTTGCTTCTGGTTGGATATAACGGTTTCCACTGTAATGAAAATCCGGAACTCAACATTAGCATCTCATTACTCATAATATGTGTGTTTACAAGTGAACATACCTACTCGATTCTGTAAAACATCAATAATACCAACACGGATATTAGCTGACCAATCATCACTCAACGATTGTAGCACTGAACATAACACTCCCTGAAAGTCAGGTAGTCGAAATAAGATAAGATTCAAAAGAAATACATTGGAAGATGAAGAATCACAAGCTACAATTGAAATATTGGCAGTTAACAAGGTGTCATAGAATTGTAACACTTTAATCCAACCCCAGCCCCCACAGCCAAACAAACAGAGATAAAATTGTTCGAATCGCAGGGAGAAAGAAAACTCTACTCCATAAATAAGAGACAGAGCCACATCTGGGGAAGGTTCCTACTCAAATTGGATAAATGTGCACCCATACTGATAAGAAGATAATATAAAGTTAGCTAGAATGTGAATAGAAAATTCATACTGAATAATTTGAAGATAGTAGAGTAGAAAGCAGGTGAAGAGCCCCAAATTTCAAAGCATTGTGTAGCCGCGCAAACTGCATTGCTATTGCAGACACCTGGAACAGTGAGGAGAAAAGAGCCACAGTTAGATAATACGAGGATAATTCATAGTCGGGTATCATCTGAAAAGCATCAGAGGAATGTCCAGGAGAACATAGAATCACCATCTTTGATAGTTCTGATGGGTGCTCTACATAAACTTGTTCAGCAGGCAGCTTGGTTATAATCAACTGAACAAGCTTCATGGCAAGCTCCATCACATGGGATCCTGCAACACATTTAGCATCAGAACCTGAAAAAAACCAAACATGTAACTCTACAAATTGATCATGAAATATGACTATAGCCAAGCCTTGTAACTACCATATAGCCCAACACAACCAGAATCTGCTGTGGTTCTATCCATGCCAATATCATGAACCCAACATAATACAAAGTAGCTAAAAATACCAAATCATGTATGAAAGTGGCATCCCTCCGATAAACATTTTCAGTTTAGCAAATATATTTGTCTCCAAAATGATTCAAATTGATTACCATCCGGTAAAGCAGGCATTTGAGATGCCAAAACATTCATGCCTCCTGATCTATAAAAAGTTATAACTCCATCTTCCTGAGCGGTGGTCACCAAAAATAGGAATTCAAAGCACTGCTCAGTGAGAGACGAATCAGACCTGCAATTCAAGAAAAAACCAGTTCAGAAGCGAACCGTGCAGAATACCTCCCCAACCAGAAAGAGTAGTACAATGTGAAACCATGGTGCAGAGCAGGGAAGAATCATGTAACTCATGAAATCCACAAAGAACTAAATATCCCCCAAAAATATTATATGTTTTAGTTTTGAGACCTCATTGTGAATTTTATACCATTTAATCAAGAATCAATTTGTTAGCAAGAGTAAATTAAGTAATATAAAACTCAGGCGCTCATGCAACAATCCATACTACTTTAGGCTTTCGTCACAGGCGATCACAACGTAGGTGTAGAATGTGAAAACAAGAAAGTTTGAGAGCTTCTAACATAAACTGATTATGAACGGCAAAAAGAAGAAAGAAAAAACATACTGGTCGGGCAAAACCTCCAAAACAAGGGGGATTTTAGAGAGCATTTGATGAGTAGCAGCAATCTCCGGCACTCGAGCAAAAGCAGCAAGCACGGTGACAGAGAGCTGCAAGTAAGCGCGGCGGTCGGCATTATCAATATTAGCTCCTCCGCCGCCGCCTTTCCCCATTCCTGCGGCAAAAATTGACATGAGAAAAGGAACGTAACGAAAAAAAAAAGGAGAAGAGCGGCGGTGTAGAGGAGGATACCGGTGACCAAGAGGCGGTGGAGGAAAGTGGAGCCTACGGCGTGGTAGACATTGAGGATAGTTGGTTGATCGTCTTTGTCGCAGAATTTGGTGACTAGAAGAAGGCCAGCTAGCCGTTGAGAGTCGGTGCTGCCTTTCAATAGCTTCATCACATCTTCCAGCGACGGAGAAGGAGAAGAAGACGGCGGCGGCGGCGGCGCTGCTTGTAGAGAAGAAGTCGGATTTTGTTGCTCCATCTCTCGAGCTAGCAGCCGTTTGCGGTGTTGCAGAGAGAGAGAGAGAGAGAGAAGCGGAGAGAGATCCTTTGGTTCGAATTCTGGTTAATTCCACAAGGAAATGGAAATCAAACAAAACAAATTAATGGGCCAATTTTGCGGGCCCAAAATGTCAAAGCCCACACCTACAATTCACAATCATTCAACGTTTAATATTCATTACACTTGTTTACTTTGACTAATACAATTTTGTGGATACATAGTTTAGTAGATAAAAGAATGAATAAATCATATTTCTCCTCATTACACAGAGGTGTCAAAATTGACCCGACTTGATGGAATAGCCCGACTCAACCTAATTTTGTGTTGGGTTGGGCAAAGATTTTATAGCCCCGAAACGTTTTCGGGTCAGGTCGGCCCGAAAAAATATTGACCTGAAAGGGCCTGGTCAGTCCAGTGAAAAAATGTAAAATTAGCCTTCAGCCCATAGGAGGACCCTCACGGCCCGAATTTCGGACTGGATTGGACCATGAATTTTTAGGCCCGAAATGTTTCGGGTCGGCGGGGTTGAGCCGCCTTATTAAATTTGGCCAATGGGCTCAAGCGGACCCGACCCATTTGACAGCTCTACTCTTTAGGTTCGAAGTAAACATAAAATACAGTCGGATAACTTATCAATCCACCATTATCCGTAAACACGTCTTTAATAATTTTTCTCGTGCTAAAAAAATCATATATATATATATATATATTTCTCGTCTAAAACATTTTACTTATTAATAATTATTTTAGTTATTATATTATTACATTGTTCATCAAATATATATAATCTAAATGTATACAAAAATCATTTTTTATCAAATACTAAAAAATAATTATAAATTAATATTGGGTTGAATGAACCCTAGTCCCTAGTTAACAAGTATAAAATTAAAATAAAGTATAAAAAATTGAAATTCAAGGAAAAAAAGAGAGAAAAACTAATAAATTTAATCGTATTGCAGAAAATTTCACTAGATAGATGATGTATTTAAATAACAAATTCTCTCTCTCTCTCTCTCTCTGTCTGAGAAAAGATAAATCGTCTCAAAATTTGGCAAAATAATTTTATACGTGTGAATTCTACGAGTACAAACGAAGACGAGTGAGATCTTTTATTCCAACATTGTTATACGTGGATAAAGTTGGGCTCATGTATGAGAGATTGATTATGGATTGAATGGGAACACAAACTCTTCTACCTCAAAATATACATTCAAATATCTTACACAATATCCATTTATAGTTTTCAAATATATATATATACACATACATCAAAGCAACAACAGTGGCTCAAAAATCTCATCATCAACACAGAATACATACTATGCATTGCTATTTGCTACAAATTACAAACATCTTCCCCAAATCATTAATTATTCAGATGTATAAAACTGTATATATACCTGCAAAATACTATTCCTATTCACAAATGCTGGAATACTCTATAATCAAGAAGAAGAAGAAGGCGGGTGCATACGCATATTTCAAGTTCAACCACTAAAACTGCAACTCTACTGGGTGCAATCATACCAGCACTAATGCACCGGATTCCATCAGAACTCCGAAGCTAAGCGTGTTTGGACGAAAGTAGTACTAGGATGGGCGGAAATCCTCGTGTTGCACCCCTTCAAAGATTTCAAAAAAAAAAAACTGCAACTCTGCCCCCTTCTTAGCAATGCTCGATCGATCTGGAATAAAATTCTCTAGCTATTGTGTTTAAATGCTACTATTTTATATCTGAAAATTGACTACACCAGTCCATATATGATATGCCCCAAGGTTGAAGAATGAATCATAATTCATAAATCTTTGCTGTTTTCACCTGCATTATATTGATTCTTTCTCAAATTAAACTGGTGGGAATACATTTCATCAATGCACAGCATGAGTAGTATGCACATACCTTTTACGTTTGGTTTTCAATGGCGTTGCTGATGAAGAAGAAGCATTGCTGTGCCAGTTCCTCTTCCTTTGATTGATGAACCAGTTGTTTATCTGCTTCAGCTGCAACCCCGTTTCCTGCACCAATCTCGCCTTATCCTCCTCCTACGAAAATCAAAGATCAAACACATAATCACACACAATCAATCAAGCTTAAGCTCGAGCTTACTTACTGTAGGATATGGCCACTTTGAATGTGACTGCCACCATGCTTTCAACACTGAGGTCGTGTCACCGGGAAGCTTTCCTGCCCGTCTCTTTCGTAGAATTTCCTCCCTAATGTCCACAATTTTCTCCTTGTAGCCCTGTTGCAAGAAAAGTTATATAAGTTGTGTATATGATCATATTGCTAATTGCTGCATATGTATATTTATTTATACATACATTTTTGAGTTCATGCTTAAGCTCCTGCCTAACACGCTCCATCAATGATCTCTCACTCTCTGTCGGGATCAAAGGGCCGAATCCCATACTGTCTGGACCGTCTAAGCTTCCATCGAACAGGTTTGCATCACTATCTACCTGATCATCTTCGTCGTCGGACATTGTGGCTCCTGTCCCTTCTCCAGGTGAAACTCCTGCATATGTGCATAAAAAACACAGGATAGTATGATTTTTCATCTAATTTCTTGATTTGAACTAATTAACCATGACAATTTGTGGAGGAATTGAATTGAAGGAAAGTTGATATTACCTGTTAAGCTTTGTAAGGATTGCTCAATCTCCCAACAAGCCATGACTGCTTCCATTGCATGAACACGCACATGCTGCTGCAGTTGCTCTTTGAATGAACACAGCAACAGCACATAATGCGTCTACATATAAGCATACCAAGATTGATTAAGTTTTGAATGGTGATTAGTGTGTGAAGAAAAATATATATAGAAAGAGATGAGGATGATGGTGATGATCAAGCCTAAAACTGATACAGTGAGTGAAGAAGATCATAGATCATTGTATACTACTCTATTTTGAAGAAATTTAGCAAGACAATATATATAGTTAAATATATAGAAATGAAAGAGATTTCAAAAAGTGTTACTTACTCTGCTTTTCTAAATAATTGTCAATCTAACACTTTACCTTAGTTTCACAAAAAATATCATTCTACATAATCCGTTTCTGAATAAGTATGATTCTAACATTAGTTTTGCTTCACAGAAAATATCATCTTACTCGATCGATGTGGGAAATTCATATTTTTCTAATTTTTGTACTCATTTAATACATTCAAACATTCATATTTGACTCATTTAATAAATTCACTATTCATATAATAATCAATTTGACTCATTTAATAAATTCACTATTCATATAATAATCATTCTAACACTCTAGTTTTGTTTCACAAAAAATATCTTTCTACAAAAATTGAACAAGTAACGAATTACCATAAATTGATCGAGTTGTTTATTATGATCGGCGTCGGCATCAGCGTCGGCGAGGTTGGAATGAGCGAGGGCGGAGTATTTGTCGATGACCTGCTGCGACTGGGCGAGCTGCGCGTCGATCCTCGGCAGCTGATCCACCGGCGTCGCAATGCGCAGGCATGCCACGTGCGCCGACAGTAGCTGCTCGTACAACGGGTGAGAGAGAATTTCAGCTTTGTAACGGCCGTTCTGCCAATTCACCACTCCTCCGCCGCCGCTCTCCGGCAGCTCGCTCCGGAGAGTATCGCTGACGTTGCTGTTGTGGTTGTGGAAATCGGCGGATTCGTGAGAAATCGCGGCGGCGATCATAGAATCGCCGGAGAGCCAGGGGTTGTTGGAGGCGGCGGCGGGAGAGGAGGAGCCGGAGTTGGTGTGCAGATTGAGGAAATTGGCGTCGAAGTGGTTAGGCTGGCGGAGAATGGCGCTGTTGAGCCACGTCGGCGGGCGGTGGTGGTCGGAGGGCTTCCCGTCGAGAACGGAAGAAGAATTATCCGCCAAATTACCGTATTTGTCGGAGAAATGCTGCAGCGCCATTTCCTGCGATAAATGATTGGAAAACGCCATATATAGATTAATTATATATATATGTATGTTATATTAATCTGCGTGAATGGATCTTCATCTTCATCAGTTGCAGTAGCAGCCTAGCTGAAGAAGATGAACGTCAACGACAGGTCGATATGGTGGAGATAATTAATGAATTCAAATAGCGGCAGCAATAAAAAACACACACTCTCTCTCTCTCCCCTCTCTTCTCTCTCTAGCTATGTATGTGTGTGTGTGTGAATAGCAGAAAAATAAGATATAGAGAGAGAGAGATACAGTTTAGAGAGAGAGAATTAATGAATTCAAATAGCGGCAGCTTGGGCTATGCAAGAACCCATCGGATCGAAAAGACCGAAAATGGGTAAATGAAATCCTCTGTTCCACTTTTCTGTATCTTATTTGGTGTCCCACTCTGATTTTTATTCCATTTTCATCAAAAAAAAATTTCAATTTCAATTTGTTATGGTTTAGTTTAATTTTATGATTATTATTTAGAATTTATTCCATCCAATTATGATTTATATTTATTTTTTAATATTTATTTCTTATTTTTTAGTAAATATACTTGATTAATATGGTTGATTATTCCAAAAATAGGGTATATGATTTTTAAAAATTTTAATTTATAGCGATAAATGCTGATTATGATTTGTAATACTATAATAAAATTTATTTTTTAATAAATATTTTGAAAATATTAAATTTTATAATGGGACATGAAAAGTGGATTAGATGATTTTATCCCGAAAATCGGGTCATTCGGTCGGTCCAAATATGCTATTCGATCGATTGGGTCTTAATTTTAGTGGATGGAATATTTTATCGGTCGGTCCAATCCTTAAAAAAATGAAAACGGACCGATTGACCGAATTAGGATATTATATTATTAATAATTTAGTACTTCTTCTGTTTTATTATGAATGTTGTTTTAATTTTTTTATTTTGGATTAAAATATTTGTTATTTTATATATTTTCACATATTCTCTCTCAATTTTAACATATTCAAAATATTATTTTAGAAAAATATAAGTGAATAAGATTTTATGCCATGTGTGAAGGATTGGTATATTAGTCTATAAAATTAATTGATAATTTTATAAAAAAAAAAAACTAAAAAACAACAGTCAAAACGAAAAGGATGAAGTATCATATAATAGATATATAATTAATTATATCATATAAGGTATAAATTATTAAAAAAACGTAGTGTTAGGTTAAAGAAGGGTGGAACGCTGAAACTTGAATTTAATAAAATTTAGGGAAAAAAATAATTCGGTTAGACCGACCGAACGGACGATCTTCGATTCTGTACTAAAATCTAATTCGATCAGTCTGGTCCGAAAAAATACTCTCGATTTATTTGGTCCTTCCTTGTCAGTCCGATCTTGGACCGGACTGACCGTTTGCATAGTCCTAGCGGCAGCAAACAAAAACACACTCTCTCTTCTCTGTCTCTCTATCTATGTATTTTCGGTTGGTCTTCAGTCCGGTCCTAAAATCTTATTCGTCGATCTGGAAAAAAATACACTTGATCTTTTCGGTCCTTCCTTATCAGTCCGATCTTGGACCGGACCAACCGTTTGATCAAAAACACACACTCTCTTCTTTCCCTACCTATGTATGTATGTATGTATGTATGTATATGTGTGTATGAATTGTAGAAAAATAAGATATAGAGAGGGAGAGAGAGTTTAGAGAGAGAGAGAGGGGCGCAGTCGCTTTCTGAACAAGAAAATACAATTTTTCTCCATCATTTGTCGAGATAATAAGAAAAATGAAGGAGAAAAAGAAAAGGAAAGGTCGTTGCCACTGCCACTGCCACTTGCAGTGTGCCACGCTTAATATTTTGACGCCATGTATATTAATTTTTTATCATCATATAATATAATAATATAATATTAAATATTGATATTTGGTTGTTGTCTTACTCCTAAATTAATTATATGACTAATGTAGCGTTAGGTATAAAGAGTAAACAGCGTATTTTTTGTGTACAAAAATATAACAAAAAAAGACATGAAAGGATTTTCCGTAAATTACAAGCTCCGTCACTTGTTGTCTACGCATTCTTTGCCCAACACTCTCTCTCTCTCTCTCTCTCTCTCTCTCTCTATATATATATATATATATTTGAGTAAATTACGCTTTTAGTTATGTAAGAATAGGACCCAGATACTTTTAGTCCCAATATATATAATTTGAGTCGCAAGTTATTTTTTTTCAACATGTTTGATCTTACAGTTTATATTTCAACAATTTTGTTCCCAAAAACTAACTGATTATACTTAATATCTGTTAAGTACTTATTTTGGAGCCAAAACAGTACCTATTTTGGATTGCAATTTTCACCACATTCCCTTTATTTTTGACCCTTAATTAAGCGGTGCAACCAAGATCAACAAAATAGGTACTGTTTTGGCTTCAAAATAAGTACTTAACGGATGTGAAGTATAGTCCGTTAGTTTTTTGGATCAAAAGTGTTCAAATATAAATTGTGGGACCAAAAATGTTGAAAAAAATTAATTTGAGACCAAAATTGTAAATTTTGAGACTAAAATTGTTTGGACTCTATTCTTCCAGGACCAAAATTGTGATTTACTCGTGTGTGTATAAAAGTTTGTGTGATAGGTGATCTATTTAGTGCACCCACCATTTCAAAATTTATGTTGTTTTAAAATTTTTCATATAAATAAAATGTAATATTTTTGACGAAGATACCCACTCTTTTCAAAGCATATCAAATCATATTAAAATAGATGCAAAATTAAAATTGAGATAGAATGTGTGATAATATTGATAATATGTTAAACTATAAATATCATGATACAAACTAAAAATTATAAACAACACATTTTTTGAAATTGGAGGAGTATATTATTATTAATAAAAAAATAATGTCGCAAACATTTATTGAGATTGATATTGGTAGACGTAAGTTGAGGTTCATTAATGATATTTTGAACTAGTGTTTGGAATGAAAAGGCGGCAAGAGTAATTAGGTGGGGGCCGCGAGAGTCTTTAGAAAGGGACGAGCCAGCAGGGCTGAAAAATCGAACTAAATAACTCGATATTCAATTCATATTCGTTCATTAAAAATGCGCTTGAGTTCAATTTGATAAGCATATTAAATAAATTTGAATATAATTTTGTGTCCGAGTAAGTTATAAAGTTCGGCTCGAACTCGAGTTCGATAAGTAAAAATTGAAGAAAATATGTATAAAAATATCAAACTACTCAAGCTCGACTCGATTAAAACTCGTTTGAGCTCGATTCGGTAGGTAATCAAATAATTTCAAACACAAATTCTAAAGCTCGGTATCGTTTCAAATAAGTATGAACAAAGTATGTTTGAGCCCGACTCAACTCATTTACAGCCTTAGACAAGACATCATATCGCACGTTTTATGTTGCATTTCTTATTTGGCGTTTGATTCTTTTTTCGATTTTAATTTATTTGTTCTTGAATTTAATTTTACATTTGTTATTTAGGATCCATCATATCCAATTAAGGTGTATTATAATTGTTCAATATTTAATTTTGTAGTTATTAATTGATTATTTAAAAAATTAAATACTAAAAAATTATAATAAACTGTAATCGGATAGAATGAACTATAAATCAAGTGTAAAATTAAAATAAAACATAAAAAAATTAAAATTAAAGAAAAAAATAAAAAATAAAGTGTAAAACAGAGAATGCACCACAAAATATGCAGCAGACAATTTCATATGGTCGGAAAGAAAGAGAGCGATGCCACCTAATTGCAAAGGTGCCGTGCCGGTGTAAACATGGACCACACCTAAAGAGGAGAGGGACCACCAAAGCACGCGTCGCGTCGACATCACCCCAATCACAAGAAGCCACATGGCCATGGCACAAGTTGAGTCGTGGTCCTCTCCCGCTATTTGGAAATGTCAAACTTACATCAAGCTAATAAAACTTTTCTATCCTTAATAAGTAAGTTTATGAGGTGCATGTAACATATACATATTATAGTATAGTGTAATTATAGTAATTTAGTATTTGGTTGAGTAAAAGGGTAACAGAGATTGAGGCATGGTAGTAATAAGGAAGCAAAGCAAAGCAAAACCGCATGCAACAATGATATGGGGTGTCAATTTCTGCCTGACCCGACCCATATTTAAGTCTAGCTGACCTAAAAAGGTTAAACCTGAAATAATTCCGTTCCGGCCCCGCCCGAAATAGAGGGTGGCCTGAACAGGCCGGGCCACTAGACCCAAAAAGTAGTAAAATACATAGCTCGAAAGGGACAGTGGGCCGGGTCTCTAAAATATAGATCCAAATATTTTCGGACCGGACCTAAATTGCCACCGTTATATATGATGGATGGATGGATGGATGGTAATGGTAGCATCACCAAATACCATGTACATCATCGATCAATTCATGCATGGAAATTAATTTAAGATGAAAGAGGGGGACCACCGACCACTCAGACCAGAGGAGAGGTGGAGGCTGTTTATTAAGAGAGAGAGAGAGAGAGAGAGAGAGAGAGAGAGAGATATGAGTAAAGGTAAATTGAAAAATACAAGGTGTGGAAGATAATGGAATGGTCCCCCCAACGATTTTGGAACTTAAATGCCAAATGAGGAGGAACAGCCACAACTACATGCACATTGCTCACCACCAACATTTCCACTACCACCTTTTTTAACGAGCATCATTCTGAATAAATACACACATTAATAAGATAATCAAATTATTTTATACACTCTTTTATGAATATATTAAATGAATCAAATATGAATGTTTAAATACATTAAATGAGAGCAAATATGAGAAAAATGTGAATTTTCCACCTTGGTTATATAGAATGACAATTTATGTGAAATAAAAGTAAAGTGCTAGAATGACACCTATTCAGTAACAGATGGAGTTGTATATAATATTATCTCTATTTCTGAATAAGTATCATTCAAGATAAATACACAAATATACCCTTGCATCCTTATGTAGATACATTTAATGAGATTCCACCTCGATTGTGTAGAATAATTCTTTTTATGAAACAAAACTAAAATACTAGAATGACGCTTATTCAGAAACCAATGCGAATTTTCCACTTAATATTTATTTACCCGTTTCCTATTAATCTCTAGGATCATAACAACCCGATCAAGCACTCTTGTATAGGATCTATAAAATAAAATAAAACACAAAATATATAATAGTTTATTTGAACAACAAACCTAACTCATTTGTCAACCACTATGCTGCCGTCCATCCACTCCTAGCCTCCCACGCGCCCCTATCTCTATTTTCCACTTTATTATTATTATTATTATTATTATTATACATACTCCATATTAACCCAATCCCACTAATTATTTAATGAGAAAATTACACTTATATCTACATTTCAGGTCTTTTTCAAAAAATAACCAACTTTTTCAACATAAACGAAATAGTGCCCATTTTTTCAAAAAATTTACAAATGTAACAGTTGATCAATTTTCCAAACCGGAAACCTATGTAATGGATTGTATTTTAATATTTCTATTTCCCCAACCGCATACCAAAAAATCATTCAATCAAAAACTCTTAAAATACAATCAATTACATAGATTTCCAGGCTGGAAAATTAATCAAATTTTAGATTTGTAATTTTTTTGAAAAAGTAAGTGCTATTTCATTAATATTGAAAAATTTGATTATTTTTTGAAAAAGGAACCCAAAATGTACGTATCAAAGTGTAATCTACTCTTACCCGTGTGGCGGTATCAGTGTGGAGTGTAGGGGGAAGAGGGAGAGAGGGAGAGAGAGAGAGAGAGGCGCAGCAAATGCACTGCGATTGTGATGGCGATTGGCGCCTTATCCAAATTCCATTGAAAATGGTTCCAAACGCCTTTACACTTTTACTTTCTATCTTTGGCTATTCTTGCTTACTCTAATTATTATTCTACTCTACCCCTCAATTTCAACTTCCCTACCTAATAGTAAATAGTAATACTCACCTCCATTAATCATTCTTATTCATACCACTATACTTGATTACCATGAAAAAGGGGGGGAACTTACAAAAAGGTAACATTCATGGCTGAATGAAGGGCAAAATGGACAATTTCCCAGGAGCATGCATGTTTTCATCTTTTTATTGGAAAAGGTTTGGGTGAGGATAAGATGTTTTGCTGGTTTTCACTTGATTGTGTTGTTGTTCATGGACCACCACTGGTGCCATGCAACAACACATGGACACCACCCCTCCCTTTCTACTTTCTTGGACCACCTCTCTCTCTCTCTCTCTCTCTCTCTCTCTCCAACTGCATACTATGTGGCCAGGCTTCTAAGATCATTTACCTTGTTGAGAAGCTCATGATTTTATGCTGCACTCTTTCATTCCATTCCTCCATAATAAGCTCTTTGAACTCCATATCTACTAGCAACAACCAGATGTCTGTAATCAAACATTTCCAAACATCAAAAACACATTGATGGTGCCAACGCGATGCCAATTACCAAAAGATATAGAGCATACGTAGGGTTCATCACTATCATTAGCATGTCCGATCAAATTCGGATCACGTTTTACCAAACCAACTTTCCCTAATCATCCCTCCAAGTTTTCGTATGAGCACTTGGAGGTAGGGGTGAACTTTAAGCTTGGGTATCCTCACTCCAAATTCGCTCCGGTTGGTCAACGACCTAATCCGAGCAGTCATATATTGGTTTATTCAGGAAGGTTAGAAGCCAAAAGACAGGTGTAGACATATAAGAGGTACTAAACTGAATGTGCATCTGCTTAATGACCTCCGGATTCTCGAACCCATCAAGAAACAAGGTTTGGTTGCAAAATGAATGTTTTGTTAATTTACAGGACCACATAAAGAGCAGACAACGCATGGCAAAGCACAACGCGATATTATAAACAAACCAGAACTACTAGCACGGGCCAATGCATCACAAGAAAACCAAAGAGGCAGCCTCTGGATCTTTAGTTTAAAACATACTGTACCCATCATCCTCGTTCGTCCCAAGAAAACACAAAATGGCCATACCAAATATGAAAAATGATGAGAGCTCCATTGCTAATGCTCCCCAACCAATGACACCAGCATGCTTGAGAATAACTGGTATCGCGATGCTACCAACTACTGAAGCACCAGTCAGAAACTTAGTAGCATCTATCCAGCTGCAACACAGGATAAATTACCAAGTTTAAGCCCAGGAAAACTCTTTCAGAGCAAAATACTGTGGGATGCAAGTATGAGCTGATACTTAGATGATCTTGTCAATTGGCTCGAAAAGAAAAACTTTACCCACTACTCGATTCAGAATAGAGAGAGGAAGCATTGGCCCCAGCAAAGAAGAGTAAAGGCATCGGTAGAAGTACATACATTATAACTGCAACAACAAAAAAAGGAGTATTACAGAAACAGTCAGAATATTGAACCTTCCTTCAGAGAGAAAACTGCAAGCCCCATATCAACTCAAAGATTAGTTTTAAGGTTAAGTTCCAGAAAACACAGAGGAAGTTCAATTCATGGGACCAATTGGCAATCACATTATCCACTTGACCCCATAAGATCATCACAACAAACAGCCACACAAATATGCATACCATTTTGGCATTAGCATGGGAAAATGGAAAAGAAACAGTTAATCAAGCAAGAATCTAGCATGCAAGATTAGGCGTGAGAGAAGGTCCAGATGGATTTATGAGGGTTCCATACGCTTTTCTAACAGCTTGATTAGAAAATCTTTAGAAAAGCATGGATAGCTTGGAGTGGTCATTAGCTCAAAGCAATTTATCTAAGTCTTGTGAGTGAGCACCAGCCAGATGTGTTTAGGTCATTGCACAGCAAGTCCAACTACTGTGCTTTATGCAAATTGAAGCATATTTGTTGTGATGAATGTTTAGTTTCAGAATATTATTATCCACAGATGATCAGATGCTCAGATGCAGAAAGCTGGGAAGCCTCAAAAGTCAAACCAATCAAAGACTCGTATTTAAGAAGTCCCAACCATTCAGGTATTTAAGTGATGCAAGCAAGCTGAAAGAATTAGCTCAAATATCTGACATCTGCTGATTGTGTGGAATTTTACATAATTTCATCGATAGCTATTCTCTATACCTCCTAGAAGGATTTCTCAACCCAAAAAGTGACTTTGTAGCATATCAGAAAATGTTCACAATTTAACAAACAAATTTGCAGGATGCCTTTCTAGACTTGTGAAACGTTCATAATCATATTTGAATTCCAAAATTTAATCATTCTTGTGTTCTGTGATTTTCTTTATTCTCTTCACTTCCTACTCTTTTGTTCAACCCTAAAGGAAACTAATACCTCAAACTTCAATTGGTTGACAGCACTGATGGTGAAAACAACTCACAAATTAACAAAACTCCATATAAGCAACAATGCCAACAAAGTAGTGATTCTTCATGACAACAAATTCATTTGAGCAAAGAAAAATTGCATTGAGATACCTGTCAACATTGGCCACCAATTATTGTATAAAGCGCAAGCCTATAGAGTTATCAAACAATCAGAAAAATGGCCATAGAATTTAACAAGATTAAATGGCAAAAGTTAATGAGCCGGAGGCCTTCGAAAGCATAGTGCGAAAGAATACCAGTATTTGCAGTACAATTCCCCCCGACACAAGAATTGCAAGCAAGGCGAGTTTCCCAGACTGCAAGCAAGATCTCACATAATAAGGCACGTCTGCCATCTTCCCCTTGCTTGCAGAAACAAAGTCACTGAAAATTGTACTGGATATTACACCTCTGAGTAAAAACTTAAACTATCAAGATGAAAGGAAATGCTGTCACAAGAACGTATGTGGGCAATGAATGCAATTATGTTGAAGCTAATACATTTGTATGCATGTAAAGAAGAATGTGTGTGCCTTACTATAACACTTCCTCAATCTATTTTCTAAAATATTAGAGTTCAACTTAAGATAACAAGAAATGTTAGAAATAACTAGCCATACGAAGATTTAGCAGACGTCGATAAAGAGATCAATACAGTTTTCATCTTGCATAAGCATGTTCAATAAATGAATATATGAATGAATGAACAAAGATAGATTAATATTCATATAAAGACAGCCAGTCATTGATAAGACGGGCCATAAAATGTGTTCCAGTTAACAGGAATCATTCCATGATATTTGCTCAAATAGATGCCCAACTTCTTATCCACGAAAATCAGAAAGGAAGAGTGCCATGGGTGGTGACAACAAATTGTCTAGTTTCCAAGACCAGAAGAAGACTGATAAAGAAGCACCTCATTGCTTGAATCAAAGTAAAGAGCTACTTTGATAGCTGCAACGAGCATAGTTCGTTCCGCACTCAAATTAGCTAGTTCCCGAGATTCAATAAATAGCTATCTGATAGTCTACAACTCAATGGAGACAAGCATGAATACCAAGCCAATGCCAAAACAAACAAAGACTAAGGCTATGTTAGTTCCAGCATAAATTTTTAATTCCCAACTCTTTCTCCCATAATATTACACATGAATGAAACTAAGAAGCAGAAGATATATTTCTGCTATCCTGACATCGAAATACATGAGAGAGAAGCCCACTAAATTCTATACATTCAATCATAACTCATAAGCACTCAAATAGTCAAATTTGTGCCTAATTGTAGATTTGTATATCAAATGTCTTCTACTTCTCTAACACCAGGTATCAAATTCCAAATCATTTACAATCTCAACATAAGTTATTGATTAAGAGTTAAAACCCAAACTGCATGTATGGACACTGAAGCACAACGCCTCTCTCTAATCAGCATAGAGCTAGAACCAAAATCAGTGACCAGATATTACAGTTAATGCGATTAAAATATGAAACAGTAGAATAAACATTTATCAAAATCATGGGTTTTGGTGAGAAATATATACCTGGTCGAATTGCAGAGATTGAAATCAATTCAAGATAATTAACCGGTTTGATCAGCTGCTTCCGTTGCCAATCATCACAGAGGATGTGAATGATTGTGTATGAATTAGTAGAAAAAATATCGAATTGCAACAGAGCAACCAACACACTAGCTAGCAACAGGTTTTTAGAGAGAGAGAGAGGGTTGGGTAATTGCGTAACTCAATGATTCTTGTAGTATAATTTTTATTTTATTTTATTTGTTAGGGATAGTATAATAATTGTTATTATTATTAAATTAATTAATTAGGGGAAACCTTTTCTACTACATTACCATACTTCCTAAAATATCTTTTAAATTATTTTAATGAAACAATCTCTCGTACTTTGTATGTATTGGTTTAGGCCCATCAGATCGTTCAGATCCAATAAAATAAAATAAGAAAGTAAAAAATGATGTATGAATTCGGTCGGCCCAATCCCAGCCCAAACTTGCTAGAAAAAAATAAATTAAGTTGCAGTTAAGAGGTAACAATTTAGGCCTGACCCACCGGGCTAGCCTGGATTCGAGCCGGGCTGGGGCAAAGAAAATATAGGGCCGGCCCAAAAAATAAAAAAGCCCGAACAGGCCGAGCCATTTATCCAAAATCTGGAATCCTGCACTAAAGCTCGCAGGCGACTCGATCCCGCCCGAATTGCCAATCATAGTGGGGGTATATCTGAATGATATGTTTTAACATAACATGTGATATTTTAATCCTAGAGTTGTCAACTGGGTCGGGCTAGCCCAGCTCGGCCCAGGCTCGGGTGGATTTTGAGATAAAATGGTCCAATTCAGCCCAGACCCACTAGTGAAACGGGTTGGGCCGGGCTGGATTTTCTAAAATATATATAAGCCTAACCCAACCCACACACCAAGTTTAATGTGGGCATGGGTCGGGCCTGAAGGTGGGCTTTAAATTTTTAAATAACGACATTAATTTATATAATTGTACTTACTGAATATATTTATCATTTATATGACAATGTATAATTACTAATATGATATTGTGGTATTAAATTTTAAAAATTGTAGTATGTTGAAACATTTTGTATATATGATGAAATAAATTGATGAATTAAATTAAGATGGGCCTGAAGCGGGCTTGGGCTGGGCCATATTACGTGTATTATAAAACAAAACTAGATTTCCGCCCGTGCGATGCACGTGATTTTTAATATAAGTGTTGCATCTTTGTATTTTATAGATAATTAATATTTTAGTTAATAAGTCAATACCATTTTTTATTTGTCCGATTATCTTTTTCTTTATATCAGACAATTATTATTTCGAATTCAAAAAAAATAAGTTGACAATTGTTAAAAGAAATAATTGTTTGATTATACACATATACATACATATTATATTATCATATAATATATTTTAAATAATTGTATAAATAATTAATAAATTACTACAATCAAAATATTATATTATAAATTATGCAACATTTAATTGCATACAATGTTTGTACCTCGTGAAATAGTTATGTATAACTGACCATGACTAGAAACTTCTGAAATATAAATGTGAACAAATATCATAACAATAACTTATGTTTCATTTTAAATATTTTTAAATTTGTATATTTATATAAATCTGTTTGATTTAACTCTTAAGAAATTGATAATTATGTTTTATGTAAAATAAATGTAGTCAAAATAAGGTAAATAAATTTACATTGAAACATAAAAAATTCATTTTAAGAAACTATAATAATGTAGCTTATGTATCTTCATTTTATTTGCACTAAAACGTGGTTGATACTACTTTAGTATCCAGCGTTGAAAACTTTTATGTTTGTGTTCCAAAATTTCAAAATTGACATATTGATATCGTACGTATGCACAAATTAATGCTTATAGTGTTGGAGCAATTTCACGGACTGATAAATGTTAACATAAATTGCTAAAAATTGTGCCGAGCAACAACAACATCTAATATTTGTACAAATGGAATAAGCTAATATGTTAATATGTATTTTTTTAAAAGTTCGGGACAAAAGTGTAAAGACGCCAATATTTGCGAGGCTAAAAAATTGTTCTAATTCTATAAGTGTTCGTTTGTGTAGACAATATATGTTAATGTGTAATTTTTAAAAAGTTTGGGACCAAAGTGTAAAAAAATCCAATTTTCGGGTACTAAAATGTAACGAACCATATAAAATATGCTAACTAAGATATCCAATAACATTAGACTATACTTTCTAAAAAAAAATATGTTGGGAAAAACTATCAAGGATAACCCAACTAATGGTTATGATGAAATGTCAAAACATGTGGAAAATTTCTATGAAAAACTGCAGGTTGGAAATTGGCTTTATGACCAAAATAAGACTCCAAAATCCAGCTCAGCTGAAACGAAAATCAACCGCTTTGTAACATGGTCAACCAGCTGGAAATGATGCATCAAGTAGTCAGGAGCTAACCAATTCAAAGCTGAAAACTGGAAAGCATTCAACAGATGAGCAAGTATCAGCTTAGCTGAAAGCTAAGAAAAGCTGATGGACAGAGCTAGCTTGGAAAGCTCAAGCTCATACAAGACCAAACTGAACCGATCAACCAATAGTCAAGTCCAGTCAACTGGGAGAAGAGCTCAGATGAAGCAGTGCTGAAGCTTTGAATAAAAGCTAAGATTCCGAGTACCAACTGGACCATTCCAGAATGAAGCTTTAGTTAAAGCTAAGCTTCCAAAA